>CM031604.1:30469663-30474663 GCA_018398815.1 Conus ventricosus
TTAAGCAAATTTTAATTTTGAAACTTCTTTCTTTTAAAACCCTTTTATTTTGGACCAAACGAGAAAAAAAAGAAAAATGTTTTAAGTGATAAAGGTCGAAAAAAAAGATTGCCAAATTTTTTTCCGCCCTTTTTTTACTCCATGCACCAAAAACGTAAGTCCCGGGTTGGTAGGAACAGCCATCGGCATTCTACCCCTGGCGGCTTTACACAATGAAGTGAACTCCCGCCCTCCTTGGTTAAGGTTATGCTCCCTTTTGGGCCCGGTGGAAAGGGCAAGGGTGTCTCGGGGAATTGGCTTCTGATCAAAGAACTGCAAAATGTGGCCCCGTCCCCATATAAAGTTTGGTGTTGAGTACTAAATCTTGTTGAAAAGGGTCGATGAGGTTTGTTTGTTTTTTTTGTTTGCTTTTTTTTTATCTATTTGTTTTTTTATTTATTTGTTTGTACATTTTTTTTATTTAGTTTTTTTTTTTATTATTAATCAATTAAATTTATTTGTTTGCTTGTTGATTTTTTTTTTCTTCTTTGTCATTTATCAAATTTATTGATTTATTAATTTAAAAATCAGTTAATTTGTCGGGGGGGGGGGGTTGTTTTGTTTTTTTTTGTTCATTTTTTTGTTTGTTTCTTTTTTATTTTTTTTGTTTTTTTTATTTGTTTTTCCGTTTGTTTAGTTTTTTTTTTTTTAGGATCACGGATTGCATGTTTGCTGGCACTCGCATAACAATGAAAGCCCCGGGAAACGTGGGCACAGGTTTGGGAAGTAGGATTAAGAGGGGGGGGGGGGGGGGGGTGTAGGCGAGACGGAAAGGTTTAAAGAATGAGGTTTGTCAGGTGTGGGTGTGGGGGGGGGAGGCACAGGGGGGTTTTGGATGTGTGGTGTGTGTTTTTGTGTGTTGGGTGTGTGTGTGTGTGACAGAAACAGACAGAGACAAGAGAACCCTTTGAAACATGCTCAAAGCATGTGGCAATTACGCATTCCTTAAAATCAAATGAACTCCGAAAAACAACCCAAAACCCCCAGGCGGCAGCGCTTGCTTTTTTAACCACGCTCCCCAATTTGGCCATACGCCAATCTCCTTCTTCCTCTTGCAAATTTCAATGGGCTTCCAATCTTTTATGTTACTATTGCATCACTTCAAGCGCCGTTCCCCCTCGCACGTCCGATTGGTTTTCATCAAGAACACGGGCAGTGGGTCGTTGGAAGCTTTTTTTGTACCAGATTACATCTCAAAACATCGTGCCCTTTGTAGTTGCGGGTCAATCTTGTCATCGTTAAGGCAAGTCCTTGTTGATTTCCCCACCCAGCCACACCGACACAAATTGTGATTGTTAAAAAGTCTTTGGCACTAAATCGTACGCGCGCGCGCGCGCGCCGCACCACACACACAACAACCCCACACACACACACACACAACCCCCTAACAAAACCCAAACCCCGAACGCCGCGCGCGCGCGCGCCGCACGCACCAGCACCCCACGCACGACAACACACACGACGCCCCCACGCACCACCACACACCACAACCACACCACTGCACGCACCACGCACGTAGCACGCCGCTTGCACGCACGCACGCTGCACACACACACACACACACACACAACACAACAACACAACAACCACCAAACACACACACAACACACAACCACCACACCTCTACACTTACACCCCCTATCACGACCAAAATTTACTTTACCACGTCTACATGTCACTTTTTTCATTGTATGTTATTTTTTATCTATTTTTTAACGCTTCATTGTTTTTCATTTATTCATTGATCTTAGATAAACCCAGTGTATCGTCCATGCACGAACATTTGACGGTCGTGTTTTGTTTTTTTTGGGAAACTATCCACAAGGGACTACAAATTTAAAATCGGATGAAGAAACGATCCCGAAATAAAAAAGAAAACCCCACGAAAAAACCCCCGAGATTTGCCCATATTTACACCGACCTTGAATCACAGACTCAACCAAAGGGGCTGCCATTTTCGTGTCTCTTTCTTTCCTGGGCTAAACTAGTGGGGAAAAATTTCTCCAAAAAACAAGTTTGGGGGTTTAAATTTGGGGGGTGTAGCAATGTGTCTATATTTCCCCCTACAGACCCCCAGGGAAAAAAACCTAATGAGCTTGCGCGGAAAAGAATAAGACAAGTAATTTCTCGTTCATTTTTTTTGTCCCGATGGTTTTGTTTCTTGCCTGAAGAAGACCTAAGAGGTCGAAAACGCGTCGTGTTTTGTCTTGTGATTCGTTTGTCACGGTTTTGTTGTTGCTGTTTTTTTTTTTTTTTGTTTGTTTTTTTTTTGTTTTTTGGCGCTTCGCTAACAATAATATTTAAAATTCATTTTATTCATATTATTACTATTATTATCATCATCATCATCATCATCATCATCATCATCATCATACATCATCATCATCATCATCATCATCATCATTATTATCATTATTATTATTATTATATTATTATTATCATTGTTATTACTATTATTATCATTGTTATTATTATGACAAACCACCACCACCACCACCACCACAACTACTCAACGACGTCGATGACGACGACGACGATCTCTAATGTATTTCTAACAACAATAACAAACTGACAAACACATGAACATGCTACTAAAGAAACATAAGCACACACAGAAACTGAATTAATCACATTATACAACGCCAACGGTGCAGACCATTGCTTGCAATACAGTACAATGATGGTATACGACGTAAGGCGATGCCTCCCACAACCACATCATAACTCCACAACATCTCTGAAGCAGGAACGACCCACGTTAAGACCCCAAATGATATCAGCAGTCTCGGGGAGTCCCTATTTGGGCCAATCGGCCACATCAAAGCAAGTCAAGCAAACTGGACGGCGCTGACCAATAAAACCTCTTTCACGACCACCCGCCGCGCCTCCTGTATGTGATGAGCCGTGCGGACATCATGTGGTTCTCTCAAAGACGTTAGAAGAATAAGGTGGAGAATATTTCAGCCTCGTTGTCATCATAAAAAATGGCAGCCGTGGCGGTGTTACCTTTTGTAAGGTTTCCCCCCCCCCCCCCCCCCCCCCCCCCCCCCCCCCCCCCCCCCCCCCCCCTCCTTTTAGGTTCAGACATGATTTTAGACGAATGCTGAGTTAGCGAAGAATATGTGTTTGATTCTTTTCCGTGTTGGAACCGAAAACACACGCACAACGCACACGGACGCACGCACACGCGCGCACACAAACCACCACACACACACACACACACACACACACACACACAACACACACACACACACACCACACACACACGCACGCACGCACGCAAAGCACGCACCACGCACGCACGCACACGCACGCACGCACACCACACACACACACACACACACTCACCCCACACACACACACACACACACACACACACACACACACACACACACACAACGCGCGCGCGCGCACACACACACACAGGCGCGTGTGCGCGCGCTTTAGAAGACTACAAGAGACAGGAAAATACCGGTTTGATTTTTTTTGCCAATTCCAGAGAAATGAAAAATGTCATTTTCATTTCGAAAACAGCAAGATAATACTTTCGGGAATATACTTGATAAAACAGGAAGTTGTTGTGTTAAGATATTTAGGGAAACAGGAGCGTATAGTTTTCTCTTAGCACACAGATTTACTCATTATCCTTATTCATTTCCTCACATTCCATTGAAAATCTTGACTGAATTGTGATCTAACGATGTTTAGGCTAGCAGAATAAACAAGGCATTCCTCGAAAGAAAAAAAATATCCAGGGACAAACTGGCCGTGTGGGAGCAGGTTTAATCTGCGCCTCCCAATGCTCGTTAATATTATGCATCAGATGGACGCTTTTTACGCGTTCCGCTCAGATCATCAAATCTGTCCAGCATTTTTTATGCTTTTCTTTCTTTCTTTCGATCTTTCTCTCTTTCCTTTTTTTTTTTTTTTTTTTTTTTTCATTCTTTCACTCTGTCCTCCTTTTTGTCATTCTTTCTTTTCTCTCTTTCTGTCTCTCTTTCTTTGCTTCCTTCTTTTTCTCTTCCTTTCTTTCATTCATTTTTTAAAATAAATTCTTTTCTTTCTTTGCGGCTAAGATGTTATCAGTAGATGGTGTGAGCCCTTATCCACCGTCTTTCGCTCATGCACAGTTTTATGGAATGTTTGGGGCATTAACAGCCCAGTTCTCTGGGAGAGTGAATATGAGCATGTCAGACTTAAGGCCAAAATCCTTTGGTCTGTGTTCGCTTCAGCACTTCGCACCCGCTCCTCATCTCTCTGCGTGCCCTCATACCCATACCCATCTCTCTCTCTCTCTCTCTCTCTCTCTCTCTCTCTCTCTCTCTCTCTCTCTCTCTCTCTCTCTCTCTCCTCTCTCTCTCTCTCTCTGGGAGTCTGGGCATGTCTGGTGTCTTTCAGCTTCCCCCCCCCCCCCTTCATTCCATGACTTGATGTTTTACCACTCTTCTTCATTGTAGTTTGTCATGTGCCAATTTTTTATATCCTCCTCCTCCTCCTCCTCCTCCTCCTCCTCCTCCTCCTCTTCTCCTATCTTCTTTTGTCTTCTTCTTCTTCTTCTTCTTCTTCTTCTTCTTCTTCTTCTTCTCTTTTCTTCTGTGTCTCTTCTTGTGTCAGAGACTCCGTCTCTTTATTCTGTGTCTCCAAGTCCCCACCTCTCTCTCTCTTTGAGTCGCTTTCCATCCCTCCCTCTCTCCCACACTCTCTTCCTCTAGTTATATTGTGCATTCTCTTATTCTAAATTGCCATGTATTCATTGTTGTTTATGAGTTTATATGCAGTTCGATGCAATGATTTCTACCATGTATTTATTGTTTGAGGGCTGGATGGAAAAAAGCCACTGACTGATGCTTATTCTTTTCCCTCATTAAACAACATTTCGTTCGTTCGTTCGTTCGTTCTCTCTCTCTCTCTCTCTCTCTCTCTCTCTCTCTCTCCTCTCTCTCTCTCTCTCTCTCTCTCTC
>CM031604.1:30479663-30504663 GCA_018398815.1 Conus ventricosus
CTCCTCCTACTGTTCCTCCTCTTCTTTCCAATCTTAGCTTCTGTGTCCATTCCTTCGCACCGTTCAATCTCATCGCTACCCATCACAAGACTTTATAATCTTCGTCCTTTCTTCCCCTTCTTTGTTGCATTATATTCTGACTGGATTTTCCTGTATTGCTTCGAGTATTTCATTTCTTTGTTTTAGTTTTTTTTCTTCTTCTTCGTGCTTGGCGTTTTATTTGTTTGGTTATCTGTTTAGTTTTGGAGGGGGGGGGGGGGGGGGGGGGGGGCGGAAGGGGGTGTGGTGTGGAGAGGTATTTTTGCTGCTCCCATAGAGTTAACCTGTTTACGTTCTATCCCTCTTTTATTGTAACTTTAGCGGCAGTATCTTCTTACCTCGCCGTTTGTTTGTTTGTTTGTTTGTTTGTTTAATTTAACGGTGGATGCGTTTCCTCGCAATCTTCTGACTTTTCAGGGGTTTTTCTTTTTTTCACCCGTTCGTTCTCGTCTGTTCCAGGCTTTCTGTGTTTGTTGTTGTTTGTTATTTCTTCATTCGTCTCGTTTTCTTCATTGTTCTTCTTCTTTCTCAGTTCGATCGTTCTTTGTGTCTCCCTTTTCTTTCTTCCTTTCTCTTGCTGTCCTCCCCACCTTTTGTGTTCTGTATTTGCTTTCCTCTCATGTTTCTCTCCCTTGTCTCTTCTATTCAATCTCTGTTTTGCCTGTTTTCTGGACTCGGTTTCATTTTGTAATAAGTCTGCTCTTGTACAACCCAGACAGATACACATAATCATGTGTCCTGTGTCTAGCTGTCTGTCTGTTAGTGTCAGTGTGTGTGTGTGTGTGTGTGTGTGTCCTGTTCGCTACACGAGTCGCTAACGTCTCCCAGACACTGCAGCCGCAGTGCGCCTGAATATTTTTTTTTTAATTGTGCGGTTGGCCGGGGTGCTCTCTCGGGTAACCAAGAACGGCGGCTTGTTGTTGTACACTGTTCAGCGGGAACGGCCTTCGGCTTGTACGTTGCCTTTGCCCGTGTGTGAACCACCGTGTATGTGATTCAGTCCACAACAGGTTGACACTGTCAGTGACCAAGTGTGGTAAACAGCCAACCAGCCTATGAACAGGAGGCAGACATAGAGGCAACCAGCTCAACTATACGTGGTGACTGCTTTGCGTGCAATGGAACTGCAATAAGCGAAACATTAAGCTTCTTATCCTCTTCCATTTTGCCTTATGGACATACTCAGATTGACATGATTATCGAGTCAGAGTTTACCGTGATTAAAAATGGCGCATGACACAAAATAGTGCATGACATATAAAAGTGAAGTACATCTATAGAAACAAGAGGGTAGATGGGAGTGAAAATATTGATAGACACACTCTGGCGTTGCTAATTTCGTCTTTACTGATTTGTGTATTACTGTTTTTTCTAACAATGGGGTAGCACTTAAAAGCACGTCATATGACCTAGTTCGATCTGACCCAGTTAGGTTACCTAAATGACGGATTTAAATGTATTGTCAGGGTGGTACTTTCTGCAAACTGACCCATCACATGATTAGATTAGGTCGTAACTATCCTTGACCTTGATATATGCTACTCTCTTCACGCTTGGCTCAATATGACACAAATCTTAACGTCATTATGACCTGGATGCATGAACGATGGCGACTGTGAGATTTATCTATTTTACTGGGGTATACAGTGAGAAGGTGATTGACTGAGGCTAAGATCTTACCAATGGATGATGGTTGCAAAATTTGTGATAGCACCACAGAATAAGCCAGCAGCAATGCCTTACTTTCTCATCCATCCAGTGAGCTGGAATAAGTGACACCTTCTGTCTCCCGTTGAGTTCTGTGTTCTATCTTTACGAAACTTTTAGGGCAGTTAACAGTTGTTTAATAATCTTCTCTCGGCAGTTGTACAAAGTCCAAACCTGAACGCCTGAAAAAACCACGTTGATTGCTTTGTACGCCTGAAAATTTAACATTCGGTTGGTGGAAATTTTGCTAGTGCCTTTACCCACGTATGCAGTCAAGCCACCACTGATGCCACATTCAAGTCAGGGAAATTGTAAATGCAATTTTTTATTCATAAAGATGAAGGAACAAAAAGGACAGGGGTGCGCTGGCATCATTCACATCGATAATCATCTATTGACTGTTGCTTTTATTCCTAATTTCCGGCCACATGTTTGGATTTAAATCAATTCAGAGTGTTGTCAAACGCGTTCTTTTTCAAAGTGTATGTTTAATAATATTAATGAAGGGGAGGGGGGAGGGGGGGGGAGGCTGTCAGCTCAGCCAAACATGTGCTTTCACCAGAACCTGTAGGCTTACTTGCCCTTCACCAAGACACCATCAAAACTTTGAACTGACTTGTAAAAAAGACAGAGTGTGGCACAAGGACGACTCAGTGAGACTCTGCTGCTGATCCATGGTGCGAATCCAGGTTAAAGAGTAAGAGTGGATAAAAATACATGGCCGAGGTCTGCCCGCTCCCCCAAACCCTTCTAGTGTTCTATTTTCCCCTTTACTTCCTTTTTCTCTCTCTTTTAATTTTAACCAGTTTTCATTATATGACTCGTTGTGGAAATTCAGCCTCAGATTTTGACATTAGCACATTTCTGATTTGTTCTTAACATAGTCGACTAGGTATAAAAAAAAACAACCTTGGTCAGGTAAAACTGGAACCTTAAAGTACAAATAAAATTGAAACCCTTCAATTGCTTTAGTGCTTTAAAGGATAGCAGGGCAGATGCCTGCTACTTTCTGCTTCAGTTGACCATGTAAGCGGCAGCTGTCAACTTGGAAGGAATGATAACAAAGAAGGGGGGGGGGGGTAGTTGTTTATTGCACTAAAAGCTATTCAGTAAAAGAAACCTTCTTCAACGTCCATCTGCTGTACGAGATGCAGCAGTGGACAAACGTGGAAATGCAGAAAAAGGAAAGAGATGAGAGTGAACGTAGCATGGGTCAGCTTATAGCGAGGGGAATGCGGCAAGAATGGAGAGGAAATGTACAGAGACAAATGGCGACCCGAAGACTCTCCCCACAAGACAGCTTCCTTCCTAGTTCAACAGGCAGAAAGTTTTTCAACACTTCCGCTCTGCTGACAGCCACGTCGAGCAGAGTTCGACTGTCGACAGCAAAATTCAGCGGAACGCTTCGCCACGTTTCCACTCTACTTAGAGACAACTAGCACGTGAACTACGTCCCTTGTCAGCTTTCCTGGACTGAAACCTGACAAGCGCCAACAATGGGTTGCTATCCGTGGTACTTTTGTGCCTGCCCCCCCCCCCCTTCCCGAAAATGGTGTGTGTGGTGTTGTGTGTGTGTGTGTGTGTGTGTGTGTGTGTGTGTGTGTGTGTGTGTGTGTGTGTGTGTGTGTGAGGGAGATAGAGATAGAAAGAGAGGGAAAGTGTGTATATGTGTGTGCGCGTGCGCTCGCGCACGTGTGTGTGTGTGTGTGTGTGTGTGTGTGTGTGTGTGTGTGTGTGTGTGTGTGTGTGTGTGTGATATTTTTAGGTGTAAGTGCATGCGTTTGCTGTAACAAGGCATTTCCTGTGTCTGTGTGTATCCTTGCCTTATCTTGAAATACTTTGCCATGACAGGTGTGCTTTCAGTGTTTGTTCGTTTGCCATGAATCACAATGATTGTATGTTACATGTCACACTGCATGTATACCTTTTCGACTTCATAAAAAGAAGTTAGCATACATTGAGATAATAATCTATCTAATCCGTCACACGTATACACGTTTTGGGATCCAACCATGCAGTGCAACATGTCCTTACCAATACCTCTATCCCTCCCTCTTCCTTTAAGAGAATTTAAGAGTTTACAGTCCTTATATCTTTTGCAACTTTCAGCGATATACTTTGACCAAGCGATTGACAATACTGACTCACTAAACTGAGATGTGTGTGTGTGTGTGTGTGTGTGTGTGTGTGTGTGTGTGTGTGTGTGTGTGTGTGTGTGTGTGTGTGTGTGCGTGCGTGCGTGTGTGGTGTGTGTGTGTCGTGCGTGCGTGCGTGCGTGCGTGCGTGCGTGCGTGCGTGCGTGCGTGCGTGCGTGCGTGCATGCGAAAGTATGTGTGTGTGTGTGTGGTGTAAGTGCGCATGTACCTGAGACAAAATATGGCTATGGTTTATAGGGTCCTATTCATTTATTTATGTGCTTTTATTAGACGTTTAACCAGACACAGGAGAGAGAGAGAGAGAGAGAGAGAGAGAGAGAGAGAGAGAGAGAGAGAGAGAGAGAGAGTATCAATGAAACAAAGAAAGAGACAGACAGACAGACAGACTGACACAAATATAGACAGATAGCAGACAGACAGACAGACAGACAGACTGACGGTCAGAAAGACAGACAGACAGCAGAGATAAAGAGACAGATGGAGAGAGAAGAGAGACAGACAGACAGAGAAGAGAGAGAGAGAGAGGGGGGCAGACAGACAGACTGACAGACAGACAGGCAAACATAGACAGAAATAGAAACACAGATTTTGAAGGCGTGGGATTGGGGGGTGGGGGATGGGGAGTGGAGACAGAATGTGTGAAAGGAGAGACAGAGAGACACAGAGAGAGAGAGGTTTTTATTTTTTCTTGACGAGTCCTTTATCGAAGTTAATAAGTTGAAATATTATCTTTTAGTGCCACTTTTGAACGAAGTTTCTCTTATTCTACTCTACCTCCCCTCTCCTCAGTATTTGTTCTTTGTTTATCTGACGTTTTTTTTTATCGTTAGTACAATCGAAAGTAAATTTAAGAATAGGTAGAATTCAGAGCATTGAGTGCATGCTGCTTCCGTGTAATTTTTGAGTGTAGTATATGTAGAAGTATGTGCATGTATTTTTGCTTGTGCAACTGCATGCATTCTTGTATGTGTGCCTCTACCTCAAAGTGTCCCTTACCTTTTTTTTTTTTTTGCTTTAAACCATATCTTCGACCACCTCCAGTATCTTTTTCTTAAAGCATCATGACGTCACTTTCGATTTTTGCACGTGCCCACATCACACACTGATCCGCATTGCACATAGCTGCTACTTTCAACGGCAAGGAAACGGCCAATAGGTTTTTTAGCCGTGCTTTGTCCCTTGTTGACTGGCCTCTTCTCTCTGACTCTCTCACAATCCCACGCCACGTCATGGTTTTGTATGCTTGGGATTGCGCTGGGGTTAGGGTGGGGGACTAAAGTGTGGATGGGGTGTGGGGTGGGTACAAGTTTTTTTTTTTCTTTTTCTTTACTCCGCTGAGGGACTGGATGCTTTGTCGGTGCAGGACGTGGCTAAACGAGGTCTCTGACGAATCACCATAGCTCACGTTTCCCTGAAAATGAGCAGGAGAAAAGGCAGAGCCACGCTACACTTGATGAGATGAAATATGACCATGATTTCATTTGCCTCACCCGACCTCGCCCAACACAGATTGGAAATTAATAGCGTTGATGTGTGTGCCTGTGTGCACACTTGCACACACTCACACTCACACACACGTATGTGTGTGTGTGTGTGTGTGTGTGTGTGTGTGTGTGTGTGTGTGTGTGTGTGTGTGTGTTTGACAGAGATATAGAGATAGAGAGAGAGAGAGTGCGTGTGTCTGTGTGTCTATGTGTCTGTGTGTGTTGTTTCTTGTTTACCTTTTTTCTTATTGCTCGGTAGTCAATCACATTGTTGAACCAGGATACCCTGCACAGATTGCACGGGTGTTGTTTTCTTTCAAGCTTCTCTGTTCTTACCAGAACCAACCAGTTCTGGCCCAGCGACGACAATGGCGAGAGCGAATCCACATGCCAGATACATCAGAATGAAATAGGTAAAGTTCTTACACGAAGGTATAAAGAAGCGCATTGAAAAATGTCCAGTAATTTAACCATGTATCCTTTGTCTTACAGAATGAAAACCACAATAGAAGTAAAATAATATACAGTCAGTGATGCAACGTCTGAGAAGAGCATGCTAGCTTTGTAAGCTAACTTTATGCTCTGAGTAAACGAAGGTAGGCTTTCAGGAGAAAATGTCGATTGTTTTTGCTCGATTGCTTAAAAAAAAAAAAGAAGAAAGAAATTGTCACTGTGTGAATAACGCAGTCAACAGAGACAATGTTGCTGTTTTTACACTGATGTAACAATGCATTCATTAAGAGAGCGTGTTGGTTGTTCGCTGCGCACCATGGTAATAGTGCGCTTAACAAGAGTGGAAGTGTTAGTGACCTTGCGCGGTAGTAATCGTACACAGATATCTAAAACAAAACCTACACCAGTGATTTTGCTCTGTTGTAGCAATACAACCATCGAGAAGAATTACTGGTGATTGTGCACTGTTGTGACGATGTTGTATCAAGATGAATGGCGATGACTTCACACTGCCCTCAGGATCATCTCCCCCACCCCTCTTCTCCGACCCCTAACACCCTCCCCTCCTCAACCCTATCCCTCCTTTAAAACAAGAAAGAAGGGACAAAGCTCTTTAAGCACTGTCTATCTATCGGTAGGTCAAATTGTTAATGCCAATGTATTTTCTTCATCCAGCGATCTGAATGGAATGAAAATATAGAAAGAAAAGAGGACAACTAGAAAAAAAGCCCCCCCCCCCCCCCCCCCCCCAAAAAAAAAAAAAAAAAAAAAAAAAAAGAAGAAGAAAAAGAAAACTCGATTCACGTCGGTATCAATTCACGTTCTTGTTCCTTTTCTTGTCTATATCTCCTTTTCCTTTACTTTCAAAACACCCACACCCCATCTTTCCCCACAGAAAAAAGAGTATAGTAAACAATGTTGTGTCCGCTCCACGTCCCGTCACCTCAGATAATAAAAACAAAGTCAATAACCCAACTAGGAGAGCAAAGCGGGAAAAAGGTCGGTCGGTCGGTTGGTTTGGGGTGTGTGTGTGTGGGATAGGCAGTGTGAACTGCGATCGTCTTTCCTGCCTAAATATAGAAACTAAATGGTGGACATAAAAACACTAGACGGACAGGGTATTGACCTAGTGTCGCCTGACAATAATGACAGACAGTTAACCTTGTTCCACATCCATCTCCTGGTCTTCCGTATTCAACTTAATTCTGCAACGGTTTTAAAAAAAAAAAAAAATTAGTATGTCAAAGTGCAAAAAAAAAAAAAATTTAAATTGAGGAGGTAGTAGAAGAATGAGCAGGGAAAGGTGAGCGATGAAGTGTTTGCTATGGTGTGTGGTGTAGTAGTAGTACTTTATTTTTCGATCTGTTCGCATCTGTGATATGAGACGGGGAGAGACAGAGAGATGCATAAATGTGTGCGACTATGCAAGTGTAAGCATGATATGGTTATCTAAGTGTATATCAATGTCCCCATTTACATATTTGAAAAATAATTTACCAATAAAGAAATTTTATTTCAATATTTCATAAATTAAAACCTTTTGCCTCAAAACCTAAACATATATGCGGAGCAAAATGTATTTGTAGAGAACGAAGAATAAACCAGCAAGCAGCATCTGCTGTTTACCTAGTACCTCTTGAAGCTCATTTATTACCATTATCAGGCATGTCTTTACAGATTTAAGTTTGCCTTCAATGTTGTTCTTTTCTTTGATTTGTGTAGTCCATTGAAATTATTTGCAGGTATGTGGTGGTGTGAGAGATAGCAGTTTTTTTTTAAACCAGAACTGAACAAACTGACATTGTTCTTTTCTGAACAACCTTTCAGGTGATCGTTTTCCTTTACTGAAATATTTGTTTTTCCTTTTTTCATGCTGGTTAAATATCAGTGGAATTAGAAGTTAATTTCAATGGGTTTTTTTAGTGTGTGCAAGCAAGTATGCTTCCATGTTTTTCATTGAACGTCCATCTCTCTCTCTATTTATGTATGTATCTATGTATGTGGTGATGTATATTTATATACATATGTGAATAAACTTGATTAATGATTTCCACGGATAAGTACCGAGCACCATTCCAACAACTTACAGAGCAGCTTGGTGTTGTGATGTTTGCCAGAAATATTGAATTATAAACAAAGGTTGCTCTTATGTCTTAGATTGAATAAATTGGGGGAGATAGCATTCATATCTGCATGTGTAGTTGTGTGGTTGAATGGGAATGATTAATGTTTCCTCAAAATCAGCCTTCAGCAAGATTATAGTCTCCAAGGGGAAGACAATCTCCAATGGAGAGTAAACTCACTAACATAATTCCTGGTCAGATTCCGTATGTCGAAACCTGGTTGTGTCTCCTCATGACGCGGAAAGTGGTAAATTCACCCCTCTGCCTTTTCGGGTTTAAGAAGAATGCTATCCCAGAAGAAGGCTGGTGTGCAATACCGTAGTAAGTTTGTTGAGTTTTCAGAAACCCAACCCAAGGGCCACCAAGAAGCAAAGGAAAATCATGAAAAAACAAACAAGCTACATTTCTTGGAAAAATAAAAAAATTAAAAAGATAACTCTTAAAAAAGGCTGAGGGCCAGTTTAGGAATGAATCCGCAAGGGACAAAATTTTACAAAACAAATTTCCCAAAGGATAAGTACCGAGACAATTCCAGCAACATACACGCAGCTTGGGTTGAAGATTTAATATAATTAATATATATTTATATATATATATTATATATACAACAAACTAAAAAATTTCCAAGGATAAGTACGAGCACCATTCCAACAACTTCAGAGCAGCTTGGGGGCAATGACTCAAGAAATATTGATTAATACAAGCTTGCTCTTAGTCTTAGTTTGAAAAAATAGGGGGGTAAGCTTCATACTGCGTCTAGAAAATTCTGCCTAACTAACATTGGTTTGGGGGTGAAGGGGGAAAAAAAAAATAAAATAAATGCTTCTCAAATGAGCCTTCGCAAGCTTATAGTCTCAAGGGGGGGAACAATCTCCAATAGGGAGGGAAACTCCTTACTAAACCCGTTTTTTCAAAACCTGATTTTTTTTTCCCTCGTGACTGCGGAAAGTGGAATTTGACCCTCTGCCTTTTGGTTTTAAAAAAGAATGCACCCAGAAAAGGCCGGTGTTTTCAAAAACCCCAAACCCAAAGGGGCCCCCCTCTTCTTCCCCCCCCCCCCCGCCCCCCCCCCCCCAGCATCGGTATTTCCACCGGCCTTTTTTGGGATAGCATTCTTCTTAAAAACCCAAAAGGCAGAGGAGTGAAATTTCCACTGTTGGTGTTTGTGCATGTTGTAACCAGCATGTTACCTCAGAACACTGAAATAAAGCTAATACCCAACTCGGACAGTAGGGCGGGAAAGGTTGGTTGGTTTGAGTGGATAGGGTGGTGGGTCAGCAATCGGTTCTGCTGCCTAAATATGGAAACTAAATGGTGGACACCAAAAGACTAGACAGACAGTGTATCGACCCAGTTTCGCTCGAAAACCAATGACGTACAATTAGCACTGTTCCACGTCCTGTTCTTCCTTCTTCCTTCGTCTTCCTCCTCGTTCTCCATCTGCAACGGCAATTCTTTGAGCCTAAGATTTAGGTGAGGGGAAGGAGAGGGGTAGTGGAGACAAGTGTGTGTGTGTGTGTGTGTGTGTGTGTGTGTGTGTGTGTGTGTGTGTGTGTAAGTATTATGCCTGAGAGAGTGTGTGCGCATATTTGTGTGTCTGTGTGGTGCGTGCATGCAAATTTATTATTGATATTAGTATTATTATTGTTACTATCATCATCATCATTATTATATTATTATTATTTATTATTATATTATTATTATTGTTATTGCGATTATCATCATCATTATTCCAACAACAACAACAGTTATCTGATAAATGAAACAAACTGCGGCGTTACTGAAACACGACAAAAAAGCAGAAGAGCACACAAAACAAAGTGTGAAGTAACGACGATTTATTGCACGACACAAAACAGGACAAGAAATTTTCGGCAAAATGCCTTCCTCAGCGACAAACAAAAAAAAGTACAGACATAAACATGCACAATATCCCTTGTGAAGTCAAAGTGGTGAGTGAAGTAGACAGAGGGACAGTGGAAGAGAGGGTGAGTAGAGTTCAAGGAATAGGGCACGAGGAAAGAGGGTAGAGTAAAGTGGGGAGGAGGAAAAGGAAAAGGGAGAGAGAGAGAGAGAGGGGGGGGGGGGGGGGGGGTGGGGGGAAAAAGAGGGGAGAGACAGAGAGAGAGTGGAAGGAGAGGAAGAGTGGAGAATGAGAGAGAGAAGAGGGGGGGAAAGAGAGTGAGTGGAGGGGGAGGGTGTGATGGTATGTAGTGGGTGTGTAGCAAATGAATGAAATGAACAAGAGAAAGCACAAAAAATAAGATACAATATACTCGAAAAAGCATTTTAAATGACAAGGGGGTGGAGGGGGGAAAGGAGAGGGGAGAAAACGGAGAGAGAATGGAAGTAGAGGAAGAGTGGAGAATGAGAGAGAGAAGAGGGGGGAAGGAGAGTGAGTGGAGGGGGAGGGTGTGATGGTATGTAGTGGGTTGTGTTGCATATGAATGAAATGAACAAGAGAAAGCACAATAAATAAGATACAATAAACTCGAAAAAGCATTTTAAATGACAAGGGGGGGGGGGGGGGGGGGGGAGAAAGGAGGTCAGCCGCCTAAAAACATCCGACCCAAGTCTGACCAAAGGTAGGTTGCCCTACCCAAGCACCAAGGGGTGAGAGGGAAAACGGGAGGACCCCGAGAAAAACCCACTAGCCAGACGCAGCTAAGAGCTGCAAGGCTCACACACCCCAACACACACACACCACAAAAAAAAAAAAAAAAAAAAAAAAAAAACACCTTGCCCGCGGGCTAAACCACACACACACACACACACACACACATACAAGTGCGCGCGCGCGCATGAACAAACACGTACGCACTCATATACACGCCAATAAGTGCACACATTGGGGGGGGGGGGGGGTAACAGTGGGGAATAAATGGGTAACTGTGACACGCTCTGTCCAAGCAGAGCTTGCAGCTTTCCTCAGAGGGTCAAACAGCTGACGGCGAACCAGGAAGGCGAAGGCCACTGTGACGCGCTCTGTCCAAGCCGAGCTTGCAGCTTTCCTCAGAGGGTCAAACAGCTGACGGCGCAACCAAGGAAGGCGAAGGCCACTGTGACGCGCTCTGTCCAAGCCGAGCTTGCAGCTTTCCTCAGAGGGTCAAACAGCTGACGGCGCAACCAGGGAAGGCGAAGGCCACGTCTGGTTTCGCAGGTAATGGGTGGTTGTCTTCCCGGTGTTGGTCTTAGTCGGTGTTGTCTCGGACGCCACCCGTCGCTCCCTTGGCTTGAAGTAGAGGACAGGCATCTGCAATGGTCAGGTAGCTGTAGCTGTCTGGCTGGCTTTGAGGTAGTCGGGGACTGGATTTGAGGGTGGTCCTCACTCGACGATAGAAAAGACCAACCATGCACAGGCAAGTACTAAAGGGGAAAGGGAATCATAAGTCATTGTCCACCTGAGTTGTCTCGGGAGAAAAAAAAAAAAAAAAAAAGTACACAGAATTACTAAGCTTTTTCATTCATACCAGCTGGATTTCTGGTGCCCAGTTTTTGAATCAGGTGAGACTCCATATCCTTTCCTGTCTCTAGAGTCACTGGGTTTTCATGAGCCACAAGCCTTCACTCTTGCATTGTACACGGAATGGCTGGGGAGGTTGAAGTGCTTGGCTACTGGTTTGTCCCTGTTGTATTTGATGTCAGTGAGGTGTTCCTTGAATCTGACAGTCAGAGTGCGTCCGGTCTCGCCGATGTAAAGTTTAGAACAAACGGTGCAGTGGATGATGTAGACCAAGTTGGTGGTTTGGCAGTTGAAGAATTTGGAGACAGTCATGCGTGAACTGGGTCCTTTCACTTCAATGGCAGTGCAGATGAAGGGCAGGTCTTGCAGTTGGGCAGATTGCATGGGCTTGTGCCTACAGAAGTTATCTGATAATTTCACGATGAAAATGCTTTGCAGTACTGACCATTGAAAGCTTGATGTTAAACATGAATGTCAACTATTTTACAGAGAAAAATAAAATGAAGTAAAATAAACACACTAACTAATAGTATGAAAAATTAAAAAAACAAATCATATGCCTTCTCTTTTTATCTCAGTGTTAGCGTACAGTTTGCTTCCTGGATTATTAGGAAGCGGGTGGGGAGCTGAGGTGGGGAGATAAGTGTCTAATGGACAGAGCAAGGGGAAACAAATGGTATGGAAAGTAGAAGAAAATGAGAAAGTAAGAAGCAACCTGAAGCACACTACCACATCCTTGCGTTTTTACACCCCACGCCTTAAAACTCTCAACAGGTTTTGAGATGTTTACAGTTTGCATGAATTTGTCGTAATTTTTCGTAAGATTCTGGCTTATTTTTTCTAAAATAATAATATTTCTGTGATGAATGTATCTATTTCGGTTTTTTGGACCGATACATTGCTTCAGATAACAAAAATGTTGTTTTAAATACCTTAATTCCGGGAAGAAAACTGTCGATCACCGGTGATCGAAACTCAGGGGAAACACTGAAGAGTTTGTTGTTGTTTTTTAATCAATTTTCCACGTAGCTAAGAGCTTTCCTTACCCTTCCAAACACCCTGCATGGATCATCTCACCCATCTTACCCAGTCCCTGCTCCCCCAGCTCCCTTCCACCTCAAGCTTCATCGCGTATTGTTTATCTACCAGAGGGTGATAGTGCTATTTCGATTGATTCAGAGCCAGCATGTTCTCTTGATTCAACAACCTGAAGGTTAAAGTCGTGAAAGGATAAAAAAATATATTAAAAAGAAAAAAAAAGTATTGATTCGAGTCAAAGAATACGCCTTCTTGTCATAAAAGTCCCTGAGGAAGACATATTACAGGCCGAAATATTGTAATGAGTGTTGTTTTGATCTTCGTTTGATGTGCGTTTGTCTATCTATCTAATCATCTATAATAATAATAATAATAATAAATAATAATAATAATAAAAATGAATACTTATATAGCGCCTATTCTCGGCTAGAGGCCAGGCTCTTAGCGCTTTACAATCAACACTCGTTTACACAACGGGCTGCCTACCTGGGTAGTGCCGACTGAAGAGCTGCCAGCTGGCGTTTCATTCAGTCGTTTCCCGTGTCATCCAGTCAGTATCGTTCAATATCGATCACTCATTTTCCTTACTTTCCATTTCTCACGTTTTCTCTTTTCTGCCTTTTCTGCCCTCTCCCCCCCCCCCCCCCCCCCCCCCCCCCCCCCCCCCCCCCCCCCCCCCCCCCCCCCCCCCCCCCCCCCCCTCCCAAGAAAACAGCAAAGTCAGAAAGGAAGTCAATATCAAATTCGGACAGCAAGGCGGAAGAGATTGGTTACATTGGGGTGTGTGGGATAGGGTGCTTTGGTTACGATCGTTTCCGCTGCCTTATATGGCAACTAAATGGTAGACATAAAAAGACCAGACAGACAGTTTATTGACCCAGTACAATCTGACGAGTAATGACATACAATTAGCATTGTTCCTGGTTCATTGTCTCTCTCTCTCTCTCTTCTTCCCTCCTTTTCCATCTCATCCCCGTTCTCTAGTATCTCATACTTTCTATTTATATGCTGAAGTGCCGGGAACTGTGGGTGGGTGGGTTCGTGTGTGTAGGTTTGGAGGGGAGAAGGGGCAGACGGGAAGGAAAGAGGGATGATAGTATGATCCATGCTGTGTGTGTGTGTGTGTGTGTGTGTGTGTGTGTGTGTGTGTGTGTGTGTGTGTGTGTGTGTGCGCGCGCGCTTTTGTCTGTCTGTCTGTCTGTCTGTCTGTGTATGTTTATATGTCTGTCTGTCTGTGTTGGTGCAAAGTGTTTCCATAAAGCAGCAGAGTGCGTGGCTGACAGATTCGCAGGTGAACAGACGTGTGCTGGAAGCTAAATGCGTCACCATACACGCCAAGTCCCTCTCCCCCCCCCACCCCCACCCCCACACACACGCATACACACAGACAGACAGACAGACAGACAGAGACATACGCAGGCGCACACACACACACACACACACACACACACACACACACACACACACACACACACACACACACACACAGAGGCACGCACAGGCACGCACGCACGCACGCACGCACGCACACACGCACACACACACACACACACACACACGTTCTTATGTATGCATGTACACACACACACACACACACACACACACACACACACACACACACACACACACACACACACACACACACACACACACACACATACATACATACACGCGCGCGCTGCGCACACACATACGGATAGAAAAAGCACACATGCATGCACAAATTGTGAATGTTGCCACAGGGTAGATCACCAGAAATGCCCTTCTTTCTCGTCCATTCAATGGGCTTGAATCACTGACACCGGTCATAAAGAACAGTGTATTCACATTGCTATTGTTACATTGTTATTCAAATCTCTGAAGTTTGCAGTTTTAAAAAGCTCATAGCGGAACGCCTAACAAAACATCTGGACTGCTTTGTAAGCCTGAAAGATTGTTTGTTTAGAGGGAATCTTCCCACTGACTTCACTCGTGTTACCAGTTGAACTGTCAGTGACGCTACATGGTGGAAAGCAGTGGGGTGGAGGTGGGGGTGGGGTGGGTGTGGGTGGGGGGGGGGGGGGCAAGAGTGATGAATATCGGGTTGGGGTCGTTGACATCAATGAAGATCTGGTATGCATTGCTTTTGTCCTTAATTGGCTGCCTCTGGTTTTGAATGCAGCAAATGCTGAGCAGTGTTGAATTTAAACTTTCAACTTTCTTCCGTGCAATGGGTTTCCAACTTAGGAAATTATTTTCTGATCAATGAATGATATAAAAACCATACCCCCCAAACACACACACACACACACACGCACGCACGCACGCACGCACGCACGCACGCACGCACACACACACACACACACACACACACACGTACACACACACACACACACACACACACACAATACGAATCGAATTATTTTGAATTTCACGTCTGTTTCTTGAATTGTGATTAAGGACATGAACACATACATTCTTAGAGACCATCAATCGTGTTTATGAGTATTTGAACTATGTATCTGCCAATGTTTGCTGTGGATTGTTACCTCTCTATAGGAGGTCTATCTTTTCTTCTGTTTCTGTTGGTAAACAAAAGAAGGTGGCCCAGGGACGACCAACTAAATGTTTGTGCCAGTCCGTGGTGTAGATGTGGATCAGAGAGTGGCTGCAAAATCCGTTGACGTCTCAACTCTTCCGACTGTTCATCTAGTGTTGTTTATTCCCCACTTTGTGGGAATGGACATGGTTTGGGATGCGAAACTGGGTTTTTAATAGTTCTGGTTTGACTTTGTATTCAGCCTAGTCGGCTAGAGTAAAAACAATATAACTTCATCTGCACGATTTCGATGGCACATGAAATTCTAAGTCTACAGTTGTATAGTCAAAACTTGGATGGATGACTCCTGATATACTTCAGTGGATCATTTTTCTGACTGCTGTCGATCTAGAAAAAATTATTCAAAAAAAAAGGGGGGGGGGGGAGGAGGGGAGGGAAGTATTGAAGAAAACTTGCACTGTTCTTGAATGACATCTGCACTCTGAGATGCAGGGGTGGACAACTTGGGAAGAAGGGTGAGTCAGGGAGAAGAGGGGGTAAACGTGCGGGAAGGATAATGCAGACGGAAGGAAGGGGAAATGTGCAAAGACAAGTGGCGACTTCGTAGACTCTTCTCTCACTAGACAGCCCCCTTCTTCCACGCTCAGTGGGCAAAATGTCTTTCAACACATCCGCCCTCCTGACAGCCACGTCTGTCCAGCAGGGTTCGATCCAGGGCAGCAAATTCAGGGAAGAGCTTCTCCAGGTTTCCGATGTACGGGGAGACATGTAGCACGTGAAATACGCCCCTTGTCAGCCTCCCTTGACTGAAACCCCATAAGCGCCGACAAGGGTCTGCGGTCTGTTTTTCTTTAGTGCCCCGACCCAAATGTGTGTGTGTGTGTGTGTGTGTGTGTGTGTGTGTGTGTGTGTGTGTGTGTGTGTGTGTGTGTGTGTGTGTGTGTGTGTGTACTGTGTGTGTGTGTGTGTGTGTGTGTGTGTGTTGGTGCGTGCGTGCGTGCGTGCGTGCGTGCGTGCGTGCGTGCGTGCGTGCGTGCGTGTGTGTGTGTGTGTGTGTGTGTGTGTGTGTGTGTGTGTGTGTGTGTGTGTGTGTGTGACTCAGATGTGTCTGTAAATGTTCTGTCCATTATATGAAATATGACCATGATTGCATTTGTCTTGCCTGATGCAGATTGGAAATTAATAGGGCCTTTTTTAAAGCATGACATGTCGAATTAGAAAATGGAGGAAGAAAAGGTGAATAGGGATCGACGTATGAGAGAGAGGGAGAGAGAGAGAGAGAGAGAGAGAGAGAGAGAGAGAGAGAGAGAGAGAGAGAGAGAGAGAGAGAGGGAGGGAGGGAGACAGACAGACAGAAAGACAGAGGGAGGGAGGGAGGGAGACAGACAGAAAGACAAGGGGGGACAGACAGACAAAGACAGAGACAGTGAGAGACAGAGAGAGAGAGAGAGACAGAGCCAGAGAGAGAGGGGGAGAGACAGACAAGTAGACATGTAGACAGACAGAGAGAGAGAGAGAGAGAGGGGGGATGGTTGAATTTTTACATGTGTGTGTATGCGTTTATGCGGAAAGGGGGGGGGGGGGGGGGGGGGGTACAGAAGAGTGAGATGAAATGGGCAGGCAGTAAAAGGTCAAGAGTTTTTTTTTCCTTTTAATCCTGACGCTAACTTGATCAGTGTTGGTGAGTTGAATTTATTTTTTTATTTGCACCTAATTTTCAACATTTTTGTTTTCGTTTCCACGGCTTTATTTCTTGTTTATTCGACGTCCTTTAGCCTCAATCCCCAAACTTGTTTTTTTCTATCGTTTTAAGCACTGGTACTTCTTTCAGTTTTTGCATGCCCCCACACAAGCAACGGATCTGCTTCGCACAAGCTTACTTTCAAAGGAGGAAACGGCAATAGGTTTCAAGACGTGCTTTGTCGTTGATTACTTCCCCTTTCCTGACTCTTACACAATTCTATGTCACGTAATGTTTTTTTGTGTGCTTGGGACTAGGATGAGTGGTGGAGCAGTAAGGTGCAGGAGGGAATAAGGTGGGCACATTCTTTGCACCGCTCAGGGACTGGGTGTTTTGTTGTTCCAGGACGCCCTAAAGGCGTTCTTTTGATGAATCACCACAGATCGCGTTTCCCTAAAACTGAGTGGGTAAAAAAAAAAAAAAAAAAAAAAGCAGAGCCAGGCCAAACTTGGTGAGATGCAATATGTCCATGATTTGATTTGCCTCGCCCAACGCAAACTGGAAATGAATGAGGTTGTTGTTCCTTGTTTCCCCTTTTTCCCCCTTTTATTTTTTTTTTTTTTTATCTCTGGTCACTCTTAGCCAGTATCATATTGTGCAACCAGGATGCTATGCACGGAACGCATGGATGTTCAGTATTTTCATATTTCTCTGGTATCACCAGATCCGGATTCCAGCCCAGGAATAAAAAGGAACGGAGCAAAGCCACTTGTCAGACATGTGGGAGAAAAAAAAAAGACGGGTTTGTAGCTTGCGCACAAACGAAGGACGTATGAAGAATATCGATGTTTTATCTATCATGCTGGATTAATAAAACTACAAACTAAAACGCACACAGCTTACGAATCAATGCCCCCCCCCCCCCCCTCACCCGCCCCAAAGCAAATGAAGGTGGGCTTGCAAGAGAAAGTGTTGGTACTTATGTATCCATGCACTTTCCAAGAGAACGTGTCGCTGACTTTGTGCTAATTTAACGTTGTACTTGACACAGACAATTCTGCTGACCTTGCACTGCTGTTACAATGCCGTCATCAAGAGTCACAAATACCAGTACTATGCACTGTGGTAGATGTGCATTTGACAAGAGAAAAAAAAATACAATGGCATGGTACTGTTGCAAAGTTCATACATCAGAGGAAAATATCAGTGGCTTTGTTCTCTCGTAACAATAGAATCATGAAGAGAAAGTGTGAATGAATTTGCGTTGGTTTAACAATGCAGTCACTACAGACAGTAGTAGTGATTGTGGCCTGTTATAATGGTCACATCGCCAAGAGAAATTATTAGCAGCATTGTGCTGTGGTAACACTGAATTATCAGAGAAAATGCCCGCAAATTACACTGCCCTAATAGTGTACAATGAAAACATCAGGAGAAAACATTGATGACTGCAGTGTGGTAAATAACAGAAAATATCAGTGACGTTGCGTTGTCATCACAGGGCATTCATCACGACAAACTGTTCATAACGTTACACTATTCTAACACTGAAATCACTAAAACAGATATCGGTTACTTTGCACCATTATAACGGTTCAGTTACCAAGAGAGAATATTCGCGATTTCGGACTACCGTAACAGCGTTGCAGTTAAGACAAATTATCTGTGACTTTCCACTGTCATTACAAAGCAATCATTCAATCATGCTATTGCTTACTATTGATATTTGTCATCAAGCTAAAAGACTGGTGATTTTAACAATGCAACACACTTAGAAGAGGAACCCAACTTCGAATGAAAGCACACTTTTTGCTTTTTGCTTCCATTTGTGTGTGTGTGTGTGTGTGTGTGTGTGTGTGTGTGTGTGTGTGTGTGTGTGTGTGTGTGTGTGTGTGTGTGTGTGTGTGTGTGTGCGCGCGCGCTCGAAATGCAGGAACTCCAGGTGTCATACTAGAAAATGTAGCATATGATTGACGTCAACTGTAATTTAATAGAAAGGAAATTTCAATTAGATCTTATCCATCAGTATTATAGTTGCTGAACAAACAGCAGCAGCAGCACCAGGAGCAGCAGCAGCAGGAGCAGTACCAGTAGTAGTAGTGGCAGTAGTGTAGCAGTAGTAGTAGTAGTAGTAGTAGTAGTAGTAGTAGTAGTAGTATAGTAGCGGTAGTGGTGGTGGTGGTGGTGGTGGTGATGGTGGTCATCGTCGTGATCGTGGTCGTGGTCGTGGTAGTAATAGTAATAATTGACGTAGTCGAAGCAACTTCAGTGTGTGACGTAAAGTCTTTTTTTGTGAATAATAAACCAATATTTCCATTTTAAAGCACTCAAAACAAAACGAATGATAGTAATGATAACAATACTACTACTACTACTAATGATAATAATAATAATAATAATAATAATAATAATAATAATAAAAAAAATATTAATGATGATAGTAATGATAATGATAACAATAATGATGATGATATAGTAATAATAATAATAATGATGATAGTAGTAGTAGAAGCAGCAGCAGCAGCAGCAGCAGTAGTAGTAGTAGCAACAGAGGTGGTGTTGATGGTGATGGAGCTGGTTGTGGTGGTAAAAATGAAAAGATTTAAAAACAAAAGCAAAAAGAAAGAAACAAGAAGAAAATATGAATCAGGTCTGATCATTTCGCAATGACGAACTTTCAGCAGGAACCAAATGGAAAGCTTGGCTGCTGGGTATGATTGTCATCCATTGTGCAGAGGGACCAACAAAAGAACAATAAACCTGAGCAAAAAACACTCGTAGACACTGAGGCAGAGATAAAGAGGCAGGGGACCAACTGGACAGCCATTCAGCGAGCAGCCCAGAACCAAGTGCGATGGCGGAGTGTTGTCGATGGCCTATGCTCACCCTTGAGCTATGGGCCTAAGTAAGTAAACAATACTCCTTCCCTCACAACCTCACCTCTCCACCCAAGGAGAAAGAAACTAAGCACTGACAACGTTTCTGCCATGATGTTGATATAAAGAATGTTGACAGGTCTTAGAGAGCGGAAGTGGGAGAATAATGTCAGGATACTCTAATTGGTGGATATGACAAGAAGAATAAGAAGTGGTTTAAAACAGAAGAAAAGGGGGGGGGGGGGGGGTAGGATGGGACAGTTGGAAGGAACCAAACACTCTTCACAACCCCCATCATCCTCATCCCATCCCACTCGCCCACCCCCACCCCCACCCCCACCCCCCTGAACACACACAAACAATAAGGAAAGCATCCATCTCTAGCATAGCTAAAACTAATCTTCCCCATTCCATGCACACCCACTCTGTATCGCCTTCCCCCCCCCCCCCCCTCCTCCCCCAGCCTCTGACTTTCTGCCCTCCTGCTCCCCCCCTCCCCCCCCCCCCCCCCCCCCCCCCACTGCCTTTCCCCTGTCCCAACAACTCCATGAGCACTATCAGTCGATCAGCAGCTGATTGACAGTGCTATTTTAAATGATTCCACATCGACTCTTTTCCTTCATTCAGCGATCCAAATGTTAAAAAAAAAATAAAAAAGAAAGGACAGAGAGAAAAAAAAAAAAGAAGAAGACTGAACAACTGAAAGAAAAAAAAAATGAAACACCGATTCGAGTCAATATTTGTCCACATTCTTGTTCTTTCTCTTTTTGTCCGTTTGTTTTATATACATATTTTTTGTTTCTCCCCCTTTCCCCCCCCCCCCCCCCCCCCCCCCCCCCCCCCCCCCCCCCCCCACCCCCTCTTTTTTTTCTGCAGAAAAAGAGCACAGTAAACAATGTGGCATCCACTCCACGTCGCGCCACCTCAGGAAAGTGAAGCGAAGTCGACACCCAGCTCGGGCAGCAAGACAGAAAAGGTTGGTTATTTGGGGGAGGTGTGAGATGGGGTGGTGGGTTGCCATCGTTTCTGAGGCCTAAATATAGAACCTAAATAGGGGAGCCCAAAAGGCCAGACAGACAGTGCAATGACCTGGCATCGCCTGACGAATAATGACATACGATTAGCATTGTTCTGCGTCCCATATCTCTTCCTCCTTCGTCTTCTACTCTCTCCTCCTATAATGTCTCTTCCTTTTTTTCTGTATTTATAGGCCCAAGTCCAAGAGAACGAGGGAAAGCGGCAGAAAAGGAGAGAGAGGTGGAAATGATGATTGGTTCAGATATGGTGTGTGTGTGTGTGTGTGTGTGTGTGTGTGTGTGTGTGTGTGTGTGTGTGTGTGCGTGCGTGCGTGCGTGCGTGCGTGCGTGCGTGTGTGTGTGTGTGTGTGTGTGTGTGTGTGTGTGTGTGTGTGTGTGTGTGTGTGTGCGTGTGTGTGTGTGTGTGTGTGTGTGTGTGTGTGTGTGTGTGTGTGTGTGTGTGTGTGTTGTGTGTGTGTGTGTGTGTGTGTGTATCTGTGTGTCTGTGTGTCTGTGTTCTTTTGCCTTTTTGTGGAGGATGCATGCTACGTGTATGTGTGCCCTCCATACTGATAGTCATACTGGCCTTCCGTAATGAAAATTGGAGACGGAACTGAATGTACACAAGATGTTACGTTCGTTTATATTCTCATTCGAAGGACACTTCGGGAAACGGAGTCAAAATCAATGTTAACCTGAAGGGGGAAAAAATCCCCTGAAATGAAAGGGCCCAACGCTGATTCGAACACGTAACCACCGGATCACCAGAATAATGAGTCTAGCGCTTTACCAGCTAAGCTGTTGCAGTATCGTTATCATCAGCATTAAGCAACCAGACTGGAAATAGTGGCTACCATTGTGTCATCATAAACCAATAGATCATCCACGCCCTTTCAGTAGTGTTTCCCTCGTGTCGCTCATTTTGCCCCCCCCCCCCCCCCCTCATACAGCCACACCCTACCCGTCCTGTCCCAGTCTAAGTACCAGCAGTCTATAGGGAGCGATCAGTGTCAGGTCGTCATTAGGAAACCCACCAGAGGAGACACTGTGCTGCTTTGGTGGTCAGGAAATTTGAATAACACTCTCAGGGATGCATCGATAAAGTGAATACAACTCCGTGTGTGGTGAAAGTCTTCAAACGCTAGGTAGCAGCCAGATGGAAAAGAAAAACTTCCACACATAAGTAGCTCTGATACAGGGGAGATGTTATTTACATCGATGATTATCTGTTATTTACTTCTTGTGCTCTTAATTTCGGGGCCAACTGTTTTACATAAAATGAATGCAGACAGTTGTCAAACATACAGTATCTTTCAAACAGTATACGTTTTACAATCAAATTGTTAATGATCGTTGTATAAAAAGAAAACAAAATGAAAGAAGGAAAGACAAAAGGGATAAGGGATAGAGGGGAACTGAAAAAAAGAGATTGTTAGTTGTCTCATCTACGTCTGCTTCTGATGAGGCATGATTTAAGAACATGAACAAACATGATTGCAAACCGTTAATCGCCTTTTTGTATGTATGAAGTTTTGAATAATTGTTCTGATTAATGAATTTGTTTTGGATTATTACCTCTGCCTAAAGGTTATGCTTTCACCTGCGTCTGTTGGTCTGTTTGTTCATCAGCAGCATCACAAAAAAATCATTTCCACGAAAGTTAATGAAAAGATAGAATGAGGCCCAAAGATGACTAAACAAAATGTTGGTGTTGATCCGTTATGTGAGTTCAAAATCATAGGACACATCCAAAGTCTTTTTGAGCTTAATGGAGGTCTATACTCTCCCATAGTTTTGTTGTTTTTCTTTTCAGAGACTGTCTTTTTTTTAATATCTGATTAAATGTGTGCTCAGGTCTGATTTGAATCTGTTTTCAACATGGATGGATAGGCCATAAACACCATGACCAAAGTTGCTCCATTTCAATAGCATGTGGAGTTTGGGCACTGTGGTTTGTTTTTCGTTTCTTTTCTTTTTTTATTTTCCTTGAAGGAGATAGCAAGATATTTGCCTGTCAGTTCCCACTTCAGCGGTACATTTTACTGGCAGCTGTCGGCTTGAAAGGAATGATAGCAAATATGTGCTGTAGTTGGGAGAAGGGATAGTGGGAGAGTTGTTGAAGACAAATTGCACCAAGAGCCATCCAATCCAACAACTGTTCTTCAATGACATCTGCTGTACGAGATGCAGGAGTGGGCAACTTGGGAACGAGTGAAGAGGGTAAAGTTAGGGAGGGGAGAATAGAGCAGGGGTGAACTTGTATGTGGGAGAATGCAGAAGGAAGGCAGGCAAAAGTGCAAAGACAAATGGCGACCTCGGAGACTCTTCTCACAAGACAGCCTCCTTCCTAGTTCAATAGGCAAAATGCCTTTCAACACGCCCGTCATCCTGACAGACACGTCTGTACAGGAGAGTTCGACTCAGGGCAGCAAATTCAGAAGAAAGCTTCTCCAAGTTTCCTCTCTACTTGGAGACATCTGGCACGTGCAATACGTCCCTTGTCAGCCTCCCCTGTGTGAAACCTGACAGGCGCCTAGAAGGGTTTTCAATCTGTGTACTTTTGTGCCTGCACGCAAATGGTGTGTGTGTGTGTGTGTGTGTGTGTGTGTGTGTGTGTGTGTGTGTGTGTGTGTGTGTGTGTGTGTGGTGCGTGCGTGCGTGCGTGCGTGCGTGCGTGCGTCCGTGCGTGCGTGCGTGCGTGCGTGCGTGCGTGCGTGCGTGCGCGTGCGTGCGTGCGTGCGTGCGTGCGTGCGTGCGTGCGTGCGTGCGTGCGTGTGTGTGTATGTGTGTGTGTGTGTGTGTGTGTGTGTGTGTGTGTGTGGGTGTGTGTGTGTGTGTGTGTGTGTGTGTGTGTGTGTGTGAGAACCTGTTTTTCCACCTTGTCTGTAAAGAAACCACACACTGTGGTCCAGCACTAGTCTGGCACGCTATAATCGACCAGGATTTCCATTCACCAGCACTCATTACCCACGTTGGGCATCGAATGTGGTTTGGATGAGGATGATTTCCATTTGCTGCACCTAAATCCGGAATACAAAGTGTTGTTGCAAAGGACAGAAAGATCAGACTATTGACCCATACGCAGACACAAGGTGACAAACTTACGAATACGGACAACTGATTCGAAAAGTTTTCTTCCTTTTCTCCTGCGTCCTTTTCGTTTTCGTCTTCTTAGTTTCTAAGTGTATTAGAACTAAAAGGCCACCTTACACCCTGCCCATCGAAAAAAAAAAAAAAAGCAACACTTACAGCCAAAGGTGGACAGCATCGCATAACTACGGTTTGGGAACGAACATATGAGCATGTGTGTGTGGTGTGTGTGTGTGTGTGTGTGTGTGTGTGTGTGTGTGTGTGTGTGTGTGTGTGTGTGTGTGTGTGTCTATCTGTGTCTGTCTGTCTGTCTGTGTCTGTGTCTGTGTCTGTGTATCTATGTTTGTATCTAGGTCTGTGTGAATGTGTATGTGTGTTAGTGCATGTTTAAAAACTTGCATTCGTTTCGGGTGGATATGGAAAGGGGGTAGTGAAAGGGTAAGTGTCTGGAAATTACTTTCAAGCAAATAATGCTTTATCTATCCAGACTGATTATGATGATGAGATGATGATGATGATGATGATGATGATGATATGATGATGATGAGATGATAAGAATCCGACCCAATCATTTCACAGTGAGGAAAGGAACCTTCAGTAGAACGACTATGGAGAGCTTGGCTGTTTGAAATAAACATCAACTATGTTACAGAGTAGGAAATACAGCGAAATAAACTCAAACAAACAATTAGTGAAAGAAAATGTGATACTGGCAACTTTTTGTTTTAGTCACAGTGTAAATATACAGATAGTTTTCCGGATTGTTAAAAGGCAGGAGGGGCTCAGGTGATGGGAGATTTAAAAGGATTTAGGGCAAGAACAAACATGATCAGTGGTAATGAAAGCAGATCAAATTTTTAAAATGATTAAAATGTAAGAAGCAGCCTTACCATCACAACTCCTCCCTCCTTTTCCTCCCCCCCCCCCCCCCCCCCCCCCAAGCCCCACTGTCAAGAAAAAAGAAAGACCTAAGAGACAAAATATGAATTTCCTACACATGTACAATATCACATTATCCTTTCATACACCTTCAAGATTATCTCCCCAGTCTTTCCCCAGCCCTTGCTCTCCTCATTCTCTCTCTCTCTCTCTCTCTCTCTCTCTCTCTCTCTCTCTCTCTCTCTCTCTCTCTCTCTCTCCTCTCTCTCTCTCTCTCTCTCTCTCTTCTTCTCTCTCTCTCTCTAAACTCCATGGGTACAGTCTATCTAACAGAGGATGATGATGCTATGCATTTTGATTCAACAGCCTTAAGTTTAAAGTATTGAAGAAAAAAAGAAAACAAATTGATTTGAGTCTATAACTATGTTATTTCTCTTGGTTAATTCCCCCTTTTTT
>CM031604.1:30512163-30522163 GCA_018398815.1 Conus ventricosus
TGCAAAGACAAGTGACTACCTGGGAGACCCTTCTCACAAGACAGCCTCCGTCCCAGTTCAATAGGCAAAATGGCTTTCAATACTTCCGCCTTGTTGACAGGCACGTCCGTCCAGCAGGGGTCGATTCAGGGCAGCACATTCAGAGGAAAGCTTCTCCAAGTATTCGCTCTACTCCGAGACAACTGGCACGTGAAATACGTTCCTTGTCAGCCTCCCCTGACCGAAACCTGACACGCGCCGAAAAGCGTTTGTGATCTGTTGCACTTGTGTGTGTGTGTGTGTGTGTGTGTGTGTGTGTGTGTGTGTGTGTGTGTGTGTGTGTGTGTGTGTGTGTGTGTGTGTGTGTGTGTGTGTGACCCCTATGTGTCCGTAGTTGTTGTTTTTTATGGTAGACGAAATGTGACCATAATTTCGTTTGTCTTGCCAAATCAAATTGCAAATTAATGGAGCAGTTATAAGCATGCTTTGTCTAATTAGAAAACATGAATAAACGAAAAATGGAGATTGCGATGAAAGTCTGAAAGAAAGAGAGAGAAGGGGGAGAGAGAGTGAGAGAGAGAGAGAGAGGAAGAGAGAAACAAAGAGACAAAGACAAAGACAGAGACAGAGAGACAGAGACAGAGAGACAGAGACAGAGAGACAGGCAAAGAAACAGACAAAGACAGAGACAAGGAAGGTGGAGAAAGGGAGATGGAGAAAGAGACATAAAAACGAAAAGTTAAAGTCAGTCACTGAAAATTTAAGGGCGTATGTATGTGTGTATTGGAAGGGGGGGGGGGGGGGGGTACTGAAGAGTAAAATGAAAAGGGATGGAGAAAAAAAGAACAAGAGGGTTTCCCCTCCGATGTTTGCTTTATCAGACGTTGATGAGTTAATTTTTTTTTTGCTTCTGGTACTTTTTATTCAAATTTTTGTCGTTTACTGCAATTATATATTTTCTGAATATTCAATATTGCTCAGATCCATCACAAAAATATGGTTGTTGTTTTTTTTCTAAGCCTTGCTGTGTCTTTCGATTTTGCATGTGCGCAAGAGACAATAGACCTGCTTTCGAGGAAACACCAGTAGATTTCAAGACGTGCTTTGGTCATGATTGTGTGCCCTTCCAAGAGTCTTACACAATCCCACGCCATGTCATGTATTTGCATGCTCGGGATTACGGTGACTGGTGGAGGACTAAGGTGTAGAAGGGAGCAAGCAGGCAGGGCATATTGCCATATTCTTCCTTCCTCTGTGGGACTGGGTGTTTTGTTTGTCCAGGACGCTGCTCTTTGATGAATCACCACAGATCACATTTCCCTAGAAGTGAGCGGGTGAAAAGCAGAGCCAGGCCAAGCTTGATGAGATGCAATATGACCGTGATTTGATTTGCCTCGCCCAGCACAAATTGGAAATTAATAGGATTGCTGGTTTTTTTTCCTTTCTTTCTTTCTTTCATTGTTGCCGAGGGGCAGTCAGTCATATTGCTCAAACAGGATACCTTGCACAGAGGGCACAGGTGTAATGCTTTTTTTTTTTTTGAGGGGGGGGGGGGGTGTCTCTCTGGTCTCATTAGAAGCTGACAATTCTGACCCTTTCACGAAAATGGACAAAGCACAAACAAAGAAACAAACAAGCAAACAACCCAGCAAGCAAATAGGCAAACAAACAAACAGATAAACAAACAAACAAACAAACAAAAATGTGCCAGATAACTGGGAGAAAAATCAAGGTTTGAAAAAAGTCTAAGAAAAACGGAAAGAAACGTGTTTAAGATTAAGAAAAACGGAAGAAACGTGTTTAAGATATCTAATACATTTTCCATGCATGCAGGATTAAGAACAAAATACAAACTGATTCCACACACAGCTAGGGAAACAACACCAAAAACAAGAGCACACTATCTCTGCATGTTTATTTTTATCCCTGAACAAACGAACGGGGGTTTACAAGAGAAAATATTAGTGATTATGCACTATTGTACCCATGCAGTTGAAAGGAGAAAATGACGCTCACTTTGCGCTTCTTCAACAGTGCACGTAACACGAAATATTTTGCTGACATTGCACGGTTGCTGCATGCAGACATCACAAGAAAATATCAGTGACTATGCACTGTGACAATGGTGCATTCAACAAGAGACAAAAACAGTGATTTTGCATTCTTGTGACAGCTCGTACATGAAAGTAATAACATGAGTGGCTTTGCTCTCTGGCAGCATTGGAGTCAAGAAGAAAATATGGGTGACACTGCGCTGTTCCTACAATGCAGTAACAAAGAAAAACAGTAATAACTATGCTCTGTTCCAATAGTGCAATCGCTGAAAAAAAGAAATGAAGGTCATATTGAATTAACAAGACAACATGTTTGCAATTTTGCACTGTTGTAACAATTTCCAGTGTAGACATCAGAAGAAAATATTGGAGCCTCCACAGTAAACAGAAAGCATCGGAAACTTTGCACTGTTGTCACAATGCATTCATCAAAAGGAAATGACTTTACCCTCTCAAAACGTACTATTGGTTACTTTGTACTGCCGTAACAATTCCCATCGAGGCTAGTGACTTTGAACAGTGTAACATACACCGAACAGGAACAACGTTTCATTCAATTTATCATTAGACAATCCAGCAAATCTTTTTTGTGTGAACTATGATTCAATAGAAAAGAAACTTAATTTAGAAAAAAATGTTATTGATTCCAGAACCAGTAGCCGCAGCAGTAGTAGTAGTAGCAGTAGTGCTTGCTGTTATTGTTTTTGTTGTTTTTGTTGTTGTTATTTTATAAGTAGTAGCAGTAGTAGTAGTAGTAGTAGTAGTAGTAGTAGTAGTAGTAGTAGTCGGAGTAGGAGCAACAGCAGAAGCAACAATGGCCGCACTGTCAACAGTAGTAGTAGTAGTAGTAGTAGTAGTAGTAGTAGTAGTAGTAGTAGTAGTAGTAGCAGTAGCAGCAGCAGAAGCAGCAGCAGCAGTAGTTGTAGTAGTAGTAGTAGCAGTAGTAGTACTAGTAGCCGTAGTTCTTGTTTTTGCTGATGGTGATGCTGTTGTTTTGCTAGTAGTAGTACTAGCAGCAGCACAGCACCAGTAGTACTAGGAGTAGTAGTCGTAGCAACAGCAGACGCAACAGCAACTGTAATAGTAGCAGTAGCAATAGCAGCAGCAGCAGAAGCAGCAGCAGCAGCAGCAGCAGCAGCAGTAGTAGTAGTGGTAGTAGTAGTAGCAGTGGTGGTGCTTGGGCTGGGGCTGGTGGTGGTGGTGGTGGTGATGGTGGTGGGGTGGTGATGGTGATGTGCTGGTGGTGGTGGTGATAGTGATGGTGCTGGTGGTGGTGGTGGTGGTGCTGCTGCTGCTGCTGCTGGTGTGGTGGTATTACAGACGTAGTAGTGGTGGTGGTAGCGGTCATGGCAGCAGTACTTGTTATAGCAGGAGCACAAACTGTGGTGGTAGTAGTGGGCCTCTCTAGTAGTAATTGTGTGCACCTCAAAATCAGCTTATTTCCAATAGATCATAAAACAATTTTCTTCCTTTAAAGCACTGACTATAAACTGATTCTAAAGAAGAAGAAGAAGAAGAAGAAGAAGAAGAAGAAGAAGGGTTAAAAACATAAAGATGAGAATCAGACATGACCATTTTATGATGAAGAACTTTTAGCAGGAATCAGCATGAAGAGTTTTAACTGATAGATCTGAATGTCACCCATTTAACAACTGAAGAAATGAAAGAAAATGTTAATTTGAGCAAACACCACCAGCACCACTCTCCTTTCACTTCCACACAAAAGGAGAAAGAAACATGACCCTGACAACTTTTCCTTTTCTGTCACGAAATGAATACAGAGAACACAACATTATTAGACAGCGGGAGTGTGAAGATTTGGAAGGATGTAGTAAATAATAGACATGGCCACACACGCAAAAATGAGATGGTGAAAACAGAAGAAGACGGATTAAAAAAAAAAAAAAAAAAAAGATTAGATTTGCAGAAAGCAGCCTAATCCCCTCTCCCTCCTCCCCCTCTTTATCCCCTCCCCTCTCACACCACTTGCCCCCCCCCCCCCCCATCCCACCCCATCCCCCACACAAACGAACACACAAACAAATAAACCAAACAAGCAAAACACACAAAGAAAGAAAGAAACGAATGAACTTCAACACAGCTAGAACTACTCTTCCCCTTTTTTTCTGCCCACCCACCCTGCATGCCATCATACTATCTTCCTCCACCCTCTGACTTCCCCCTCATCTTCCATCCCCATCCCCTACTACTCCTTTCTCCCTGTCTTAACAACACCATGAGCGCAATCGATCAACCAGCGGGTGACAAGTGCTATTTTGAACCATTCTGCATTGATCCCTTTTCTTCATTCAACGATCCAAATTTTAAACAAGGACATAAAAAAACAAGATGCAAAGCATATAAACGTACTCCCAGTTTATCTTGAACACGCGTGATATATTCCATACAGAGGAAAGATCGTTTGGGGCCGTTATTACCGTTAGTAACTGCTATTCTGGTCAAATAAAACATCGGGCATCATCTGGGGACCCATAATGAACATACCTACAATTTTCAAAAAGATCGGCCAAGTACTGTCCGAGATATTCCATAAAAAAGAAAAACCGTTACGGACCGTTATAGCCTTTAGTAATGGCTATAACGGTAAATAAAACATCGGGCATCATCCATGACCCATAATGAACATACCTACACATTTTCAGAAAGATCGGCTCAGAGATTTTGCCTGGAGCGAGTGGAACACATTTTGACCACGGACAGACAGACAAACAGTCAGCATTTCTCCATTGCCATTGAAAAGTGCTCCCTGTTCTATAAGAACTGGGAGTACAAAACCTGAACAAAAGAACATTGATTCGTGTCAACATTTGCCCACAACCTTGTTCTTTCTCTTCCACTTTATATACATCTTTTTCCCCCTCTTTCTCCTTCTTGTAATCCAAAGAATACAAGTGCAAGTCAACAGAGTTGCATCCGCTTCACGTCGCGTCGCCTCAAGAAATTGAAACGAAGTCAATACCCCGCACGGGCAGAAAAGCGGGAAAAGGCTGGTCGGTTTGGGGTACGTGGGATGGGGTGGCAGGTTGCGATCGTTTCTGCTGCCTAAATATGGAAACTAAATGGTGGACCTAAAAGGCCAGACAGACAGTGCACTGACCCAACATCGTCTGGCGAATAATGACAAACTATTAGCATTGTTCCGCGTCCCTTACCTCTTCTTTTATTTTAGTCTTTCTTCTGCTTCTACAACGTTTCTTCTTCCTCTGTTTCTATAGGTCAAAGTGCATGAAAACTAGGTGCGGAGACAGGGAAAGGCAATGGGGTGGGGTGGGGGTGGGGTTGGGGGATGGTGACAATCTGAGCTACGTTGTGTGAGTGTGTGTGTGTGTGTGTGTGTGTGTGTGTGTGTGTGTGTGTGTGTGTGTGTGTGTGTGTGTGTGTGTGTGTTTGTGTCTGTCTGTTATACATAGACAAATACTTATACTATCGGACTCAAAATCAGCGCTTACGGCTCTACATTGTCAATCAAAATCTAGTCGTTCAGACTTGGTGTGTGAGATCTTATTTCTCATTCATCAGCTAATAACCCGGGGTATCAATGTAACTTTGTTATGGGTCCCAGGACACTCCAGTTTACGTGGCAATGATTTAGCTGACTTTTATGCAAAGGAAGCTGCAAGAAATAAATCTGATGTTTTGAATTGTGATATCCCTCTTTCTTCATCTGAAGCTATCCACATTCTGACAAGTTCAATCTGGAGCATAAGACAGAATCAGTACCTTGAAGATTCAGCTCGGAAGCACAGATGGGATATGACTAAACCAACAAGCAAATGTTGTAATCCTCCAGGGCCAATCCCAAATCGTAACCTTGTACATAGGCTGCGGGTTAATGGTTGGTTATGTAGGTATTTAAAACCGGCACCTGCTTGTGCATGTGGTCAGACTCTCGATATCCCTCATTTTTTATTTGACTGTACTGGTACAAAAAATCACTTTCAGCCTCTTCATGATAAGATGAAGTCCTTCAAGCTTCCGCTGACTATGTCTAGTGTTTTCAATCCCAGTTATGAGAACGGTTGGAGTCTGGCAATGTTGGCTGTTTATCTTATTAAATCTCATCCACTTGGAAGATATTTTTAACTCTTCCACCGCCCCACCCCCTCGTCACTGCCTCCCTTCCCCCTAACAGGTGTGTGTGTGTGTGTGTGTGTGTGTGTGTGTGTGTGTGTGTGGTGTGTGTGTGTGTGTGTGTGTGTGTGTGTGTTTGTGTGTGTGTGTGCGTTTCTTCTCCAATTTGCAAATTTTTGAAATGTTAAAATCTTATTCTAGGCAAAAACCATATCAGTATGGTTCGGCGTCTAATCTGCACGTAGAGCAAGGCTTTTTCATTCCCCCCACCCACTCTCTTCCTCCCTCTTCTCCCCTTCCCCATACACACCCATAAGCTGTTCGACTCTTACGAGTAATATGTCAGCCAGTTCCATACTTTAATGATCCTTGATTACCATGTATTGTATATACATGTAATCACACAGAATTGGTGTTTCTGAATACCAGTATATATGGGCTTTTAGTGTGCGCGCGCGCGTGCGCGCGCGCGCGGGTGTATGTGTGTGTGTGTGTGTGTGTGTGTGTGTGTGTGTGTGTGTGTGTGTGGTGTGTGTGTGTGTGTGTGTGTGTGTGTGTGTGTGTGTGTGTGTGTGTGTGTTTGTGTGTGCTTATGTTTGTGTATGTAGAAATTATCTCGTCTATAGCCATATTGCTTTGATGTTTGTGGACGAACGAACGAACGAACGAAGTTTAATGATGTTAGGCTGTAATACCCATCAAGCAAATCGACGCGATGGACAACAACAAAACGCGACTCAATTTCGATTTCATTAACATGGAAACCACAGCAATGTCCTTTTCTTTCACTTTACATGATGAATTTGAGAACGAGAACATGTCACTGGTATTCACTGTCAGTTCTGTAGACCACGGTCACCCCAGGTAAAACTGGATCAGTCCGTGGACACCGTGCAGGCGCCATAGAGCACATGCTTGGGTCTCTGGATGCTTCGTGTTGCCGCTGCGTCTTCTTTTCGAAGGCAGGCCAATTTAACACATTCCTCCGATGACATGTGTCTTTCTTCCTGCTTGTCAAAACAGAATAAGCAGTTGTCTTCCGAACACGATCGCAGAATATTCTAGAACGACGTCGTCTGATTCACACAGCAGCACACCCACGTCATCGGTTTGATGGACCACGACCTTCCGAAAAGCTTGATTTCTGTGCGGATCTCGGAATCGTCCCTGCACCTGTCGCACTGTAAGAGTAACGGCATAACCCTTAACCATTCCCGTGTCAAAACCAGACTTGTGTCGATGTCCGACGGGTGGATTTCTGGGCCCCTGCTGTTTCACTCCTACAGATCGGAACGCAAACACCGAAGCGTATCCTGAATATGCGACGTGTCATCATCATCTCGAATCGGCTTGATGTGTTCCTCCTGTGTTGTGTCCTATGTTCATCCAATTCGGTGTTAGGTACGGCCAGTTCATTCGCGACACAAGTGGTACCGAGACCAGCTCCAACCTGTTCATGTCGTCCGTTCTGCTGCTCCGATCTCTCTTGATCCCGTCGCTCCTGGCTGGGGGAGGGGGGGGGGGGAGGTGCAAAGGGGTACAGGATTGTATATAATTGGCAGAACTTTTTTTTCTCTGTGTGTGCGTGCGTGCGTGCGTGCGTGCGTGCGTGCGTGTGTGTGTGTGTGTGTGTGTGTGTGTGTGTGTGTGTGTGTGTGTGTGTGTGTGTGTGTGTGTGTGTGTGTGTGTGTGTGTGTGAGCGTGGGTGTGTATGTGCGTGCGCGCGTGTATGTGTGCGTGAAAGAGTGTGTTTGTGAGAGTGAATGCATGTGTGTACGAGTGCTCGAGTATGAATGTGTGTGTGTGCGTGCGGTGTGTGTGTGTGTGTGTGTGTGTGTGTGTGTGTGTGTGTGTGTGTGTGTGTGTGTGTGTGTGTGTGTGGGCGCGCGGGTGTGTGTGTGTGTGTGGGCGTGTGTATGTCTGTGTGTGCGAGTGTGTAAGTTTGAGTATATGTGAGGGTATGGGTGTGTTTGTATTGAGATGTGTGTGTTTGTGTATTTATGTAAGTGCGTGTGTATGTGCGTGTGTATGTGTGTACGTGTGTGTGTGTGTGTGTGTGTGTGTGTGTGTGTGTGTGTGTGTGTGTGTGTGTGTGTGTGTGTGTGTGTGTGTACGTGTATGTGTGCGCACGTATTTTTGTGTGTTAATTATGCTTCTTTGCTTTGAATGAAAAAACGTTCATTTTATGTTCATAATGTTTCTTAAATGTCAGTACAACCTTGAGTTAATTTGACAATAAATTGGTTTCAGTCAGTCAGTGTCTGTCTGTCTGTCTGTCTGTGTACGTGTGTGTGTGTGTGTGTGTGTGTGTGTGTGTGTGTGTGTGTGTGTGTGTGTGTGTATGCATGCATGTGTGTATGTGTGTGCGTACGTGCGTGCGTGCGTGCATGTGTATGTGTGCGTTGTGTGTGTGTGTGTGTGTGTGTGTGTGTGTGTGTGTGTGTGTGTGTGTGTGTGTGTGTGTGTGTGTGTGTGTGTGTATGCATGCATGTGTGTATGTGTGTGCGTACGTGCGTGCGTGCGTGCGTGTGTATGTGTGCGTTGTGTGTGTGTGTGTGTGTGTGTGTGTGTGTGTGTGTGTGTGTGTGTGTGTGTGTGTGTGTGTGTGTGAACACTCGAGCACATGTATGTTATCTCATAAGGGTGGCGTTACCGAGTGCAGACTAATCCATATATGCTATACCAACCGGCTACGATCTGAGACCACATTGCACAGGGGATACAGATGCATGTAGAGATTTTAAAAAAAAGTAAATAACTGATGAATAAGTCAATAAACAACGAAGACAGGTTTGGGAGGAAGGGCTCATCGATGAGAAAAATGAAAAAGTAAGAGAGTCAGAGAGCGAGTGGGCAAGTGAGTGAGAGAGAGAAACACACACACACACACACACACACACACACACACACACACACACACACACACACACACACACACACGCGCGCACACATGTCTTATCCATGTCTGTATTTGAGCAATGCCTCACATAACTTATTAATAGTAATCGTTCAAGTCAAGCTAAATAGTAACATTGCAGTACTTTGGGGTCCGGAAGATGATAGCACTCATTGCACACACTCATAAGAGAGCATACTGTTGAAATATTGTATGCCCTCCAAATTAAACGTTACCCAAAGAGTATGCGCATGTTTCACAATTACGTTTCAATCTTGCTCTTATAAACACAGATCATGCTGTCACTATCATGCACTATGGTGTAATATTGTCATTCTATCAAATTCAGTGTGGCTTATGGAGAAAGTGGCTGTGTATATTTCACAATGATATTTCGATTTTTATATATATATATATATATATATATATATATATATATATATATATATATATTATATATATATATATATATATATATATGTCTTGTTATCATCGGGGATGACGCTTAAGTATTGCCATTTTATAAGATTCAAAATGATCCCTAGAGAATGTGGCCGTATATGCTGCACAACTATGTTTTGACTTTTTAGCACAGATCGTGCTGATGGGGTAGAACACAACACTGAAATGTCGTTGTCCTACTAGATTCATAGTGACACTCAGCGACTGTGATCATGTATGTTTCACAACTGTTTCAGTAATGTTTTTTCAAACGTTTCCGTTTCATAGACATGTTACAAGAATACAATCCCCTGCACAGATACAGAAAGACATATGCCTGCGTATTATTTTTCTGTTACAGTCCACTGAATATGAACATACATTATACATGCATCTACACAGACACAAATGCAGGTCAACAAACATAATACGAAAATCGATATATTTCACTGTTGTCATTATTACGAATACAATTTATTGCAAGGACTGCTACTGTTGTTACATGTATCAATATGGTTTAATTATTAGCATACTCTAA
>CM031604.1:30529663-30532163 GCA_018398815.1 Conus ventricosus
CACACACACACACACACACACACACATATCTGGAAGGAAATTCATTCCAATTTATTGCAATGGAAAACAATTTCAACATACCCAGCCTTATTGCTTTAAACCTTTTTTTCTTAATACTTCAACTGATGATGCTATTAGGGGACATCTTCATTTGTTTCTCATTAGCAATCCACAAATTAAAGAATTTTTACTTTCCAAAACATGTTATATGTTTCTTTACAAAATATTGATGCCCCTAAATGGAGCAAAATCCTTGCAATGCACCAATATGATTTACCATTTAAAGGTCACACATATCTGCTCAGTTCTGCTCTGTCTAGCTCCACTTTGTCAAATGTTGTGTACGTTTCTGTACAGTACTTAGCCCGTAATTCCAAATATCTTCACTTTGGATTTTAAAAAACAATCAATGCAATTTTATTTCAGTTTTCTTTCAGGCTTCAAATATCTTTTAATAGCAACATTCGTTTACAAATACTCTCTTCCTCTGGCACCTTTCGGAACTACCACCCTCATGCAAACAGCGTCAATCTAGGCCAAATTTGTATAATCTAATTTGTGCATCATTATCTTATTGAACATGCTGCCCTTGTGTGTGTGTGTGTGTGTGTGTGTGTGTGTGTGTGTGTGTGTGTGTGTGTGTGTGGTGTGTGTGTGTGTGTGTGTGTGTGTGTGTGTTGTTCTTCAGTTTAACGTCCTTCCACTAAAAGTGATTCAGACAATATTATAGTGTAGAGTGAGCTTGATGGAAGGAATGAGAGAGATGCATTTTTTTAGGGAGTGTAAGGGAGTGTAAGTTTTAAAGTGGTACGTAATGAATGTAATCATAACCCTCCACCCCACCCTATTCATCAGAACATTTAACTTAAACTAAAATTGTAACTGTAACAATCACAAATGCTAAAGATAAATATTAAGTGAACAGTCTAATAAACATTTAGAAATAGATTCAAGAGTAGCAAAATTGTTTAATATACTAGATAGTGGTAAAAGTGTCGATCCATCAACAAAACCCTCAATACCTGATTTATCAAAAAGCTCTTTTGTTTTGGGACAATGAATCAGTAAATGATTGACACTTATAGAATCCCCACACATACATTTAATATCTTTGCAATATTTTGTTTTAAACGAATTTAAAACGAAGCCCATGGATTAGACTTTCAATCTCTCCTGGATGAGAAAATATATCTTTTGTATGATGTTATCCCATTGTTTTTGTCATTACATTTGATGCAGTTGTTATAATAATATATGTCCGAGTTCCTCAGTGTTTTTGTCGCATTATCATGAGATGTTTTATTTATGATAGAGAAACATTCTGTCAGATCTAAGCGAACGTTTATTGTTACTGTGCCGCTAAGGTTTTGAGCTGCCTTTTTTTCAACTTTGTCTACTTGTTCATTTTGCCGATATACCACAATGAGAAGGCACCCAACAAAAAGTAATATTAATGCCTTTTTGGAAAAGAAGGTGTACTATATGATTAATTTCAGTTATCATGTCTAATTGTACACATGAACTTGAAGACTTTTATACCATTCAATGCTGCTTTTGAATCAGCGCATATTACGACTTGACTGTATTTATGGGGAAATTCAAAATGAAATCCAATGATTTGAGTATAGCAAGTAATTCTGCGCTATATATAGACAGACTTTTACCAAGATGAAATAACTTTTCTATTTTTAAGCTAGGAATTATAAAAGCTGCTCCCGTGCTATTATCATCTAATACTGAGCCATCTGTGAATATTTTTAAGTGATGGCTGTACTTATTTTCTAAGTGAGTGTAGACAAAATTTCTCAAAATGTTGGGAGAATCCTTTTTAGTTAAATTATTGTAGTCAATGTCAAAGGAAGCTTTTGATTGTACCCATTTTGGAATGGGTGAAAACGTAGGTTTTCCGGCGATATTATTTTTATCTATTTTTTGTATCTTTTAGAAGATCCGAGGAAAACGAATAGATAGATTTTGTGGATTGTATATATTGGCACGTTTTTCCAAAATCCTTTTCCGAATCTAAACATACCTCTTCTGAGCAAAACTTTTTTTTGTGAGAAACTTTTTAAGATGAATTTTTAAAGTAGAAGCTTTTCTAATTTCAGATAGAGGTAGAACTCCTACTTCGTTGTATGTCCCTAAGTTTGACGTATGTGTGGGTACCCCTAGGGCAATTTTGAAGGCTTTGCAATCAGTGCTCTGAGTTTATTTAGGAGATATTTTGGTGCATTAAAAAATACTTCCTGAGCATAAAAAAATTATGTAAGTCTTGAGCGTACAAGGGCAGTTGCTAAACAGTTTAAACTTTTAGTGTCTTGCCCCCAAGAGTGTTTACTGACAATTTTAAGGAAATTCAGACTTTGTCTTGCTTTATTTAAAATATGGTCAACATGAGTATTCCATGTTAGTTTACTACTTAGGATTACACCTAAGAATTTGACGCTTTTAACATAGTTTAAATAAGTGCCGTCTAATGTGAAAACTGGAAGCTTATTTG
>CM031604.1:30547163-30564663 GCA_018398815.1 Conus ventricosus
TGTGTGTCCTGCGTATATTTGTGATACTGATTTGTCAAAACTCGTAAAGCGCCCTGTAGCCTGTATTGTTAGGATGGGCGCTATAGAAATTGCCCTCATTATTATTATCATTGAGATCAGTTTGACATTCCCACAATGATTCCCTTTTGCGAAATGACTGGAAATGACAGATATGAATGTATTTTGGAAGCACCACATTCTTAAGATATTCTAAATTAACACGAAATGTATAGACTGTTCTTATCACATAACTTTCTTCACAATTTCTACTTTTCCTCTCCCCTGTATCTCTTCTGCCTAGTTCAATCTGTGATTTATTCCTACTGCGACAGAATTAAATCAGTTAGTAATATGTGTGTTGGGGGAGATGAAACATGTCCTTTTCTGGTCAGAAGCTAGGTTTCTTATGTTTCTAAGACAAAACATGTATTGCTTTCCTGTGTTGACTGTTTCCGGGACAGGACATACCCTATCTTTCATGTTTTGAATATTTCTATAAATGGATTCACTGTTGTAAAATGATTGGGAATGCCAAATACAGCTATACCTGTCTTAAGTCAAACTATCCTTGTGCTTTTTCACCAGTTAGACAAAGTTCATTATCCTGGCATAACGTGCTTAATACTGAATACAACTGACTGGATATTTTACTGCTTTCACTTTCCAGTCAACATGACCAAAAAGGATTCCATCTAGACTTTACCAGAATAGAAATAGGATGTATACCTGTTTCTCAGCGCAGCACATTTTGTCATCGTACAACATCAATGTAGATAGGACAGAAATTGTTCTAGTTATAAACATTTCCATGGCCCTGTATTTTGCACCCAGAGAACAGAATGGCCATTTCCTCATACATTTCAAGAATAATATCTAAACTTCGTTACATAATGTACAAAATACGTCTGTGCATTCTTGAAAAGCATTTTAATGTACTCGTTGCATAATTATCATGTCTGCAACAGCAGACTTTCCCTTTTTTCGGAATTTAATCCATCTGTAAGGTTTGCCTCTTTTTCTAGGTGCATTTAAAACATCAACTTCAAAGATAAAAAAAAAAATATTCTATGGACAGGTCGTCCTCGTGTTTTTAGGCGTACCATCCAATCGCTTAAAATGTTTTAGTAAAATGTTTAAATCTATAAGGCAATAAGACTTTCTCTCGCGCCCAGTATTCCCTGTATTTCCTTCCCTCCTTTGTTTTTCTCTGAAAACGTCTTTGTATAGAAAATCTGCAGCTGTCGCCCCTTTTGATTTCAAGTCTGTAAGCCCCTCATCGTAAATGACAAAATGCTTTTCTATGTTTGGCATTTTCACATGTTGTTAAGCTAGGTTGTAGACGATATGAATTCACGATTTTGTTATGACATAAAAGCCTCGAAGAAGTCCCATCTTTATGCCGTTCCAGAACTGACTAGACGACTCCTGTAATTCAGTGATGATTGAATACCTAGGTCGCTTCGTGTTCAGTGTACCTTTATTTTCCCAGACATGCAAGAAGCCTATTGACTGTCCCAAATGTTAAACCAACTTCATCCAGGGAACCGTGTTGTGTGGTTTTGTCAATAACATATTATGATCGGCTTGCTTTAGGTAGCGGTATTTCCTTGATTCAGTTATGTAAACACAAAATGATATTACCACGCATACAGCAATTCAAGAGATGAGATATCTTCCCCACCCTGCCGGAACAGGTCATTTCATTGTTCCTTTATGTACTTCAAGCAGGATCATGCAAAATATGATGAGGACGTTCTCCGATGCGCATTTTGAAGACAAGGCGGACAAACAGCTAGTTGAACAGTGTAGATAACGCGGGCCGGTCTTTGTTGCCATGTTAATTGCAGCTACTGCTGGTGTGTCAAACAAATGCAGCATCACATCCACCTACAATTTTTTTTCCACATACACTGCACGTGAGGGCTTGCTGTTTCATCACCACATGCTTGGCTGTGCGTCTTCGACATAGTGGGAGTTTCCACTCTTAAAGAAAAAAATTTCTCCAGGTGTTTTATGTGTCGCCTGTATAAATTCAATCATCTTCACAAGATAAGTAAACCGGGAGCTTGCGGTTGTTTATTCAGGGACATGAACGCCTTTGTATTTCTGTCAATTTCTGTCCCCCAAACTGATAACAAGTATGTATCTTATCTCCTTTATTTTATGAACTTGATTTTGGTGTTCACAGAAGCATAATGCCATCAACATATTGCATCGTGGGATGTGAGTTTTACTTGTCTGGTTAATAAATATGAAAGCATTATCAAGTAATAAATCTTTAATGTCGTTTATGAAAAAAAAAAGTGTGAGGCTTTGTCAATTCCATCGAAGCAATCCCCTTAGCTCGCAGTAGAATAGTCATCCTTCGTTGTGCCACAAATCGTTTAACCTTACTAACATATTGATTATTCGGAAGCAGTCTCTGCATAAATCAGTCTCATTTTACTTTTCGTAAAAATAAATCATTTCCGAATGTCTTATCAAAATAAACAAAACAGCTTTTAAGATGTCCAGAGTGTTTGTATATAATATGGTTAAGTTTTTCTGTTCCTGTATGATATGGTTATTTATATTTCTAGAAACTGAGCTGCGATTTGTTGTTCAAGAATATCATCTAAAAGCATTTTTTTTTCATATTGTGTTTTGGATTTTCTCTTGCTGACTTCATGAAAACATTTCCCAAGATGATATTCAGAAACACATCGCGTTACACATTAGAATTAGTTGGGTCTCCAGTTTTAAATATGCGAACATTTATTTCATCTTTCTGTTGCCTGGGATGAATGCTTACTTGTGATATGCCTTTAAATAGCGTGCACAAAATGGCGATGCTGCAAGACTAGCCAGCGTTCAGCTTTTCATTTGTTGTGCCATCTTTTCCGATAACTTTACAACATTCAAGAGCTTCACTGCTTTAAGCTGCCAGTGTAGGGATATCTCATTTTGACTTCGAAAGTGCGTTTTAAGCTTTGCTAGTACTTCTTCCATACTAATTTAGGTTAACTGAGATTTCTTTGTGCATTAATTGTTCCGAGTGAGTATCGTAATTAGCAGCATTTGCTTGGCTGCTGCACTTGTAATGATCGTCAATATTTTCATTAACTTGTTTTTCCATTTTGGTCTTTAACTATTTAAATATGTGGAACATATTTGGTTCTGGTCCTTTATCAAAACATCACACTTCTTTTTAACTAGATGTGTGTATTTGTCCTACCCAGTCTGTAGAGGATGAACTTATTTTTCGGTTAGTTCCTTTCAAAACTGACAAAGAAAGGTGTAGATCAAGGGGGCAATGAAAGAGAACATGCTGAAATCCTTAACATGGCGTTCAGTTATCATATTCAGAAGAGCTTGGGACCATGTTAATTGATCTTCCATACTTTGTCCGCTTAGCAATAGGCACTGCGTGGTCTGCCCTGTGTGTCATCACGCATCGTTCAAAGTTTACATAAGTCAAGCTTCGACAAGCTTTCATATTTCTTTGCATCTGTGTTCAGTTCTTCGTGTATGTATGTATGTGTGTGTGTGTGTGTGTGTTGTGTGTGTGTGTGTGTGTGTGTATGTGTGTGTGTGTGTGTGGAGGGTGGGGGCAGGGGGGAAGGAGGCATTTTGATCTTGCTTTTTGTCTTTTGTTGTCATGATTTCATCCGTTTTGATTCAAGACTGTATAAATGTATGAAATGAATGTTTGTACGCAAGTGTCAGTGTGTTCGAGCGTGCACCCAAGAAGGCACGTGAGTGTGCAGGGAAGAACACGTATTGATGTGTACACTCATGCGCCGTATGTCTCCCTTGCCGCCACACCCTGTACAGCATGGCAACGCACATGGACTCGCTCTGCTGAGCTCAACTATGTCTTCTCCATGCGCCTGTCCGCAGCCAATTTTGTGTGCACGTGTGTGTGTGTGTGTGTGTGTGTGTGAGGGGGGTATATATGTGTGCGTGCTTCTCTGTGTGTGTGTGTGTGTGTGTGTGTGTGTGTCCCCCCTAGATTAAGAGGTGTGTGTGTGTGTGTGTGTGTGTGTGCCCCATAAATTAAGAGAGGTGTGTGTGTGTGTGTGTGTGCCCCCTAAATTAAGGAGGCAGGGGAAGAGGGGAGGAAGCGTAGGTGCAAACACTGTCAGACTGGTCGCCATGCAGACAAAGGCGAACAGCAAAACCCGACACCCTTCGGCAATCAAACGCTAGCGGCCGCTGGGGGTCCGGGCGGGACTGGGTTTCACAGGCTGGTCGGCCTCTCAGCTGTCAAGCGCACGTGACTCTTGGGGCTGCTGTCTGGCCAAGCCAGCCCGCGCACGTGCAGTCGTCTCTGCCACCCGTTTTCTTTTGTGGCTGTGTCGTCCAATACAAAGGGTGTAGGGGTGTTGGCTGGCCTGTTTCGGCTGGACAGTCGTCGGGATGGGAGGCGTTAGAAGCGAGGAAGAGATGGAAGAGGGGGGAAAGGAGTGGGGGGGGGGGGCAACAAAGTGGGGGGGGGGGGTTGGAGGGGTAGGATGGGGAACAATTCTGTTTTGGGTTTTTTTTGAATGATCGTTAAACTGGACAGTGTAGTCACTTCTCTCTCTCTCTCTCTCTGTCTCTCTGCTCTCTCTCTCTCTCTCTCCTCTCTCTCTCTCTCTCTCTCTCTCCTCTCTCTCTCTGCATTACAGTATAAAAGAAAAGGAAATAGACGAATCAAACTGCCATGCTATGACCATTCACGGATTCCTGGACTGAATTAAAATAATAAAATGTACATGTTATTTGATGATGATGGTAATGATGATGATGATGATGATGATGATGATGATATTACAACCAGTACTTACTATTACTACTATTACTGCTACTACTATTGCTACTACTACTACTACTACTACTACTACTACTACTACTACCACCATTATTACTACTCCTACTACTAGTAATAATGACAATGACAATAATAATAAATAATAATAATAATAACGATAACTAGTAATAATAACAATAATAATAATGATAATAATAATAATAATAATAATAATAATAATAATAACGATAACAATTAGTTTGCATTCTCTCCAAACATGCATGTCAGCGCAGATTGACAGGCATCTGAAGTTCAACGCGACGAAATGAAGAAGCAGCGTATCTCATATTTTGGATCATTATCAATAAAACAAACAAAGGCTAGCACCCTGACATGTCCACTGTGTCGACCATCCATTCTTTTTCGCAGCTACCTTTCTGGACCACAGGACTCCCGGTCTGTTATGTCGAAGGGCCGGTAGCCTAATGGTTAAAGCGTTTGCCTTTGAAGCAGACAGTCTTTAGTTCGAACCACAAGTGAGGTCTATTTTTTTCAGTTTATTTGTTTATGTATTATTTATTAATCAATTTATTAATTTGTCTTATTTATCTATTTCTTAATTGTCTGTTCATTTATTCGTCTATCTATTTATATCTTGAAAGCCTTCTCTGTCCACCCTGCAACGAATGGGGCCCGGGACCTGATTCATTTCAGGGAAAGCTAAAGGCTGCAGAAGGAAAGGGATGGGCACCATCTTCGTCACGCCGTGCCCTAGTTACATGATCATCTGACAGTTCACTGCCTCTGCGGCCATTATGCCATGGGGTCTTTAACTTGACAAATCTATTTCAATCACATCTTATGAACGACCAGCCTGATTAGCTCACGTTGGCAATAACTTTGCTAATAGAAAGATCTTCCAAAAGCATGCTATCGATAGCTATAAAGCGATGAAGACGCGAAAAACCTCAGTATTTTTGTATGACTATGCAAGTTATTTCGCTTCATGTTTTCACTCTTCTGAGGAGTTAAGGCCTGTAAGAATAAAATCTCTGTCTCTCTGCCTGTCTTTCTGTCTGTCGGTCTCTCTTCTCTCTCTCTTCTCTCTCTCTCTCTCTCTCTCTCTCTCTCTCTCTCTCTCTCTCCTCTCTCTCTCTCTCTCTCTCTCTTGTTGTGTGTGTGTGTGTGTGTGTGTGTGTGTGTGTGTGTGTGTGTGTTTGCATAGATATGAACATGTGCACACACATTTATATATTGTCTTCGTGTGAAAAAATATATGTATATGTGTGTGGTATTTTATCTCCTAAATGTGCTATCCTTCCGATTTAGGGTGTTTGTCCTTGTCACGACCGACCCCTGAAGGTCTGCCCTGACAGATCGATCTAGATGGAGTGAAGGAGTGACTGACCTCACACCGCCTCGCAAGAGACCACACAAGAAAGAATTACGATACAATACACCATTTATTCACACCAGCACACACATAGTCCCAAATAAGCTTTCTAACACACACAACACGCACAATCACAATTAAGCATTTCAACACACACAACATGCACATAGTCACAAACAAGCATTCCAGCACACACACATGCACAATCATAAAAATCATTTCCCCCCGCACACACCATAATCATAATAATTATTTCCACAGTCATCTCCTTCCTCTTCATGTGGTCCCCCCCCCCCCCCCCCCCCCCCCCCACACACACACACACCTCTGTCTCTCCAAAGTCCTCCGAGAGCACCGGGTCGATTCAGGCACCACCAAACCGGGTCTGTTCCTGAATAGAGTTTCAAGGCCGACACCCTTGAAACACGCGCACCCCCAAAATGGCACGACACAGAGTTACCCACACCCGGTCACGTGCACTGCAGGAGGTCCGTGGACGGTGGAGAATGGCTCCCGTGGGACAGGGCGTTGTCGCGGAAAGTCCCGGACAGGGCCAGGACCATCCAGCCAAGTCCACGTGCTCCTCAACCAGTGCGCGGCCCCAACAGCGCAAGCATCGGGTGGAGCCCCCGGGAGGAGAGAAGGAAGGAACTGGAAGGGAAGGAGAAAGAAGGGTACTGGAACCCCGCAGTCAGTACGGTCTGATATTTGCTGCTCAATCCTAACAGCCACTCGCATGATGGGCGAGGGGAGGTGTTTGCTGAATAAATTGTTCACATCAGCTTAACACAGACCTGAGCATAACACAGTCAACAAACCAAACGAGGAATGTTCGCTAAACGGTCTCCTCACACGAAGCAGGTAAAAGATTACATTGACAGGCTAAATAAAACAAATATCACTCTATATCTTCATCCTTCCTTCACTCACGTTCAACATTTTCCTTTCTTAGGAACTGAACAAATACAGCAACCGCTGCTCTATAACTGCCAGCACATTTGCAAATAATAATAACTCAATGGCACAATTATCCACGCATTTTATAACAACATTTCAAAATGACACAATTCTCCAACCACGCATCCAAACGACGAATCATGCGTACGCACGCTCGCAAACATAAAACTCTCGTCCCCCTTGCACGCACGCACAGACGGTGGCCGAAGAATGCGAGACCGGCAATTGTGACAGGGGCGGACGAGCGAGACCAAGCAAGTACCAACCCTGAATCACCAGGTTCTCCCCCACCACCGCCGACTACCGCATCACCAGATGCACAAAAAGGAGAAAGACTTTTGGATATAATTTTGACTGGCCAGGTTAAAGATTGAATCAACCAGAAAAAGTGGTCTCAAACAATATTTCTTTTATAATTTTGAAAAACGAAAGAAATTGCGCAAAAGAGAAGAATTAGCCGGCTAACAACAAAAAAAAAACAACAACAACAAATAAACCACGAAACTGATGCTTACCAGCTACCCGTGGGTGACCCAAAGTGGCGGGTCAAGCGACTCTCTCTGCCCTCTGTCCAGTTGAGAGGACAGCAGAGCAGATGCGGAAAAAAGATGACGTGATGTGATGTCCCTCCCCTACAGGCCGACTGTAGGGATGAAAGTACCGACCGTACCTTCGACGAAGTGGTGTAGAACCAAAAACAGAGCAGGCGCTCTCAGAGACATCTTCCGCTCGAGTCAAGAGAAAACCTCCCTCAATGATGGCAGCCAACATGCCACGCTACGTCACAGTGAGCATACCTCAAGCCTAAGAGGAATGTTACACGTGCGGCAGGTTAAAAGACAGGTGAGAGGCCGATAGAGACAGCGAGTTCAAGCGAAAGGTACCAGCCACCCGTGATCCTGCAGGATGAATTGCACGGGCAGTGGAATTAGAGAGTGAGAGAGAGAAAGTAAACCTAACCTGAGCTGAACGACATTAAGGTGCAAACGCACTACAAGCCACATCAAGGGACGGATACACGACAACAACAACGACAATAAATAAATGAATAATTCCACCACTCTAGATGGGCTAATTGTCATCGGCCTCGTAACAAACTCGTGACAGTCCTTGAGTGTCTTTCTTTTGATGGCACAGTGAAGAGAAGCTTCTATCAACTGTTCATTTTACCCACAATAAAACAAGCGTATTTGCATTCGTGTCCTCTCTCTCTCTCTCTCTCTCTCTCTCTCTCTCTCTCTCTCTCTCTCTCACAACACACACACACACACACACACACACACACACACACACACGCACACGCACACAGTATCTGAACTCTCTCTCTCTCTCTCTCTCTCTCTCTCTCTCTCTCTCTCTCCTCTCTCTCTCTCTCTCTCTCTCTCTCTCCTCTCTCTCTCCCAAAGTATCTAAAATCGAAAACTCTCTCCTCTCTCTCTCTCTCTCTCTCTCTTTTCCTCTCTTCTCTCTCTCTCTCTCTCTCTCTCTCTCCTCTCAAAGTATCTGAAACGAAAATCTCTCTCTCTCTCTCTCTCTCTCTCTCTTCTCTCTCTCTCTCTCTCTCTCTCCTCTCTCCTCTCTCTCTTCTCTCTCTCTCTCTCTCTCTTTCTCTCTCTCTCTCTCTAAGTATCTGAAACAAAAGTGCTCTCTCTCTATTTCTTTCTCTCTCTCAAAGTATCTGAAACAAAAGTGCTCTCTCTCTCTCTCTCTCTCTCTCTCTCTCTCTCTCTCTTCCTCTCTCTCTCTCTCTCTCTCTCTAAGTATCTAAAACAAAAGTGCTCTCTCTCTCAAAGTATCTGAAACAAAAGTGTTCTCTCTCTCTCCCCTCTCTTCTCTCTCTCTCTCTCTCTCTCTCTCTCTCTCTCTCTCTCTCTTCTCTCTCTCTCTCTCTCTCTCAATCATGTGAAGCAAAGGTGCTTTCTGAAACAAAAATTCTCTCTCTCTCTCTCTCTCTCTCTCTCTCTCTCTCCTCCTCTCTCCTCTCTTCCTCTCTCTCTCTCTCTCTCTCTCTCTCTCTCCTCCTCTCTCTCTCTCTCTCTCTGGTGAGCTTGGCAGATATCCCATTTATGTAAATTCATACGTGAAATGTATTAGTTATTGGCTTAAGCTCGTGCGTATGGGAGAACACAGAATACCTGCAAAAGCATATAAGGTATTATTTGATTTAGATTCTAGAGGTAAATCAACTTGGGCAACTTCTGTTCGTAAATGTCTTTGTAGTGATGGGTATTCGTTTGTTTGGTTAGAAGAGAGTGTTGGATGTGTTAAAACAATTTTGGCTTGTTTTAAGCAGAGAATAATTGATTGTAACTTGCAAGACCGGAATAGTCATATTAAAAACAGTGAGAGATTTTCTTTGTTTCGATCATCATCATCATCATCATTCTCTTGCCCATGATGGGCGTAGAGGAGAGATGAGAGACACTCTCGAAGCCAGGCACCGCCATCCGGCCCTGTCCTCTGCCTGTCGCATCAGCGTAGGGCCATCCATCCTGGTCCATTCTTTGATGTTGTCCATCCAGCATTTGGCTTGTCGTCCCCTTCGTCTGCCGCCTTCCAGCGTGCCCTGGATGACTGTTTTGGGCAGTGAATTGTGGCGTATGACATGCCCGAACCACGACAGCTTCCTCTTCTTGACTGTTGCCAAGAGGGTTCTTGGGGGCCTGCAAGTGATGTTATTTGGCTCCTCACAAGGTCGTTTGTCTTCCGGTCTTGCCAAGAGATCCCGAGCAAGCGCCTGAAGCATTTAGTTTCAAACGTCTGGATTCTCTTGGTGGTCTCTGCTGTCATGGTCCAGCTTTCGCAGCCATACAGCAGGATGGACAGCACCAGGGACTTGTACAGCTTCATCTTTGTAGGAAAGCTGATCTCCCTGCTCTTCCAAATCTTGTTTAGCTTTGCCATTGCTGCTGTTTCGATATCTAAAGTCAAATCAGGCAATGGAAGCAGAACCTTATCTGTCGATGAATATTAATAGTTTTGTCAGATCTGCATTAACTAAGTTTAGATTCGGTGTATCTGATATTGCTGTACACAGGCAACGTTACAATGTTCATACAGAATTAGATGTTTTATGTCCATTGTGCAAGTCTGCCCCAGAGAACGAACTTCATTTTCTATTTGTTTGTCGTTTGCTTACAGATTTAAGACAAAAATATAATCCTTTGAAAGATTATCGACGTCCATCATTTTTTTAGGCTTGTCTTGCTTTTGTCGTCAAGAAATGAGAATGTTGTTGGTGATCTAGCTTCATATTTGTATAAATCCTTCAAGAGGAGGAGTTATCTGATTTGAATTTGTTTATATGTGCTTGTATATTCATCAGTTATATGTCAATACCCCCTTCAAATGGGGCTGTGGCCTGTCTTGAATAAATTATCGTTATCGTTATCTCTCTCTCTCTCTCTCTCTCTCTCTCTCTCTCTCTCTCAAGGTATCTGAAACAAATCTCTCTCTCTCTCTCTCTCTCTCTCTCTCTCTCTCTCTCTCTCTCTCTCTCTCTGAAACATAATTCTCTCTCTCCCACTCTCTTTCTCCAAGTATCTGAAACAAAAGTGCTCTCTTTCTCACTCACTCTCTCTCTCTTTCTCAAAGTTTCTGAAACAAGAGTGCTCTCTCTCTTTTTCTCTCTCTTTCTATCTCCCCTCCCCCCCCCCCTTCTCTCTCTCTCTCTCTCTCTCTCTCTCTCTAGCCTGTCACTCGGGGACACGTTGCGGTATGGGGAATTGGTCGCTCAGTCGTTTGGTCTGCTGCTCAACTGTCACCCGCACGTGACTCTCGAGCTTCTGTCTGCCAGCCGACACGCGCGCGTGTGGTCCTCGCCGCTGCTGCCCGGATTTGGTGCAGAAGCGTGCGGGGCGCGCCTGCCCAGTATGTATTGATAGACCAGAGATACAAACAGTAAAGGATCAGTATCGCTCCCCGTTTTTGTTGTTTTTTTTCCCCCTCGACTCCCCTTCGTCCGAGTCGCGTTCGCTAGTGCTGGTTACAAACCACCTTTGCGCGAGAGCACTGCACAGTTGACTGGTGTGCCCTCTCAGGTAACTATAATATAGGACTGCTTCTGCTTGTCCACCTGTTCAGCAAGGTCGGCATACTACCTGAACGTAAGCTTTGCCTGTGAATGAACCACTGAAAGAGAGAGACACTTTGACACTTTGATATTTTATTGTCATTACCAAAGAGGTCTTTTGACAAGGGGGGGGGGGGGGGAGAGGTAACAGAACAATAACATTTCCCTGTTCCTTTCCTGCAAACAAATACTACACTTTCATTCCTAGTGTGCATCAAATCCAAGGTTAACAAAAACAAATAAATTAATGACATTTCGTTATGTCCTCACTCACAGGAGTAATGCAGTAAGGTTAAAAAACAAAATAAAAACAAAAACAGCAACAACAACAACAACAACAACAACAACAAAACTTAAGACTGACTCGACCACCCACTCAATCAAATGATGACATTGTATCTTACTGATCTCTTCCACATGCGATAAATGATAATGTTCATTCAGATATCTCTTATAATGCATTATCTTAAATTTCACTATCCTCCATCTGTCTCATTTTCAATGCTTCTGCGATGAATTTCGCAACTGATTCAATTACAAGTTCATCATCTGATGATAACACGACAGCGACATTTTGTCTTTTCGCTATATCTAACTGGAAAAAAATGAACAATTTCTCCGCACTTCATTATAAGCGGTACAGTGGAACAGAAAGTGTTCTTCGTCATCAATAATGTGTCTACATGCAGGACAAGGAGATTCTGTGGATGTTTCACATTCAAACCATCTTCTGTTCGCATTAAAACCTAAAGTTCTCAACCTAAATCTTGCGTAATTTATTCTGTGCCATTTATCTGTTATGACATTGAGAAACTTTTCAGAATGAAACACATTCTTAAATGAGAAAAACCAGCGATATTTTTTCTTTACTTTCCATATGTGAGTGCCAATTCTGTTGAAAAGAACAAATAAGCCTGTCTTTAAATTCCGCAATGAACTGGTGCTCATTTCCTACTTCCTGGGTCATCCACACTATTTAAAACCCTGCTCTGAAAAGACTTTCTTTACTTTATGGTCCCAGTTTTCTTTACCTTTTTCCATGTCTAGAAGCATCACCTCATAGGCTTACCTGCTCAAACGGGACTGCGGTAGCTTTAATATCTTCAACCAGTACTTAATACATTTCACAAATGTACTTATATGCAAATGGTATCTGCCCATTTCTCCATATAAAACGGTGTTGGATGAATGAATAGGTACTTGAAGGAAACGCTTTATAGCATACGTATGTACTTTTTCTATCTGCGAATGTTCATGTACGCCCCAAATTTCAGCTGCATATGTAAGAAGAGGTTTTATCTGTGTATAAAACATTTTCCAAAATATACCACAGTACAATTCAGTTTTCTCAGGGATTTAAGAATTTCAATGGTACCTTTTTTCCCTTTTGTCAGAGATTCTTCCCATGAGAGAGAGAGAGGAGAGAGAGAGAGAGGAGAGAGTAGAGAGAGAGAGAAGAGAGAGACAGACAGACAGTGTGTGTGTGTGTGTGGTGTGTGTGTGTGTGTGTGTGTGTGTGTGTGTGTGTGTGTGTGTATGTGTGTGTGTGCGTGCGTATGTGCGTATCTGTGTGTGTATGTGTGTATATGCACATGCTTTGCGCGCGCGCGCGCGTGTGTGTGTGTGTGTGTGTGTGTGTGTGTGTGTGTGTGTGTGTGTGTATGTGTGTGTGTGTGTGTGTGTGTGTGTGTGTGTGTGTGTGTGTGCATCCGTGCGTGCGTGCGTAATGTGTGTGTGTGTGTGTGTGTGTGTGTGTGTGTGTGTGTGTGTGTGTGTGTGTGTGTGTGTCTGTCTGTCTGTCTATCTGTGTCTGTGTGAGTGCGCGCGAACGCGCGCGCGCGGTAAAACTTGACACTTGCCGGTTGCAAAGTGTGTTAGACAGACAGCAAACGTGAGGATGGACAGCGGGCAGACAAAGAGCCAATCACACAGACAGGAAGTGATTATGGCGTCAGTGTGCGGTTCACAATGGGACTCCAACCACCAAAAGACAGCAATACTGATCCTGTCCATGGTACATCCTTGGTCAGATCAAAACGACTAATCCTCCGAAGGTGCAGCGTGTTTGGCAGGGCAGTCACGACACCATGCGGTGTTAAATTGATTACTAAAGGCGAGATTGAGATGCGGGGAGGGGGGGGGGGGGGGGGGATGTTTGTTGTCAATTTGGATTAGTTCATTTTAGGTTTAATCTTTACACCAACCAAAGGTGACGTGTGTGTGTGTGTGCATGGAAGTGTGCCGTGAGAGTTACTGTTATTTTCACATTTTGTATGTATTGTAAAGCGCGTTGGGCACCAGACATCGCTATATCAATATCCGTCATTACGATTATTGGACAGAGAGCGCGTTGAGTTTCAGAAAGCGCAATGTAAAAGTCCATTATTACTGTGATGTGACAATGTGCGCTTTGGTCTTCAGAAAGCGCTATAAAGATGTCAATTATTACTCATATATGACAAAGAGCGCTTTGGGCTTCAGTAAGCGCTATACAACTGTCCATAATTACTGTTTTATGGCAGACAGGGATAACCATCCCATGAGAGTAAAGAAAGGAGGCCCATCTTACTCTGCCCTGCGCTCTATGATTTGCACACATTATGATGTGTAGCGACAATGAGATTGTTTATGTTGGGCGACAAAGTGATTCCAACTCACAACATTTGACTGCTAACGGAGTACTGTGCCAGAACAGTTGGGGATTTGTGGAGGATCATTAAAGTCTGGACATTTTCTCTATCTGCATGGGTGGTTGGGAGGCTTGACTCTCTCTCTCTCTCTCTCTCTCTCTCTCTCTCTCTCTCACACACACACACACACACACACACACACACACACACACACCACACACACACACACACATTCTTCGACCCTTAATATTATGAAGTAACTTGTTTGTTGAAAAGTCTAAATGGTAACTATTGTAAACACTTTCCCGTGTCCCATCTCCATTTCTTCGTCCCTCCCTGCCCCCCCCCCCCCCCCCCCCCCCCCCCCCCCCCTTACCTGAATAAACCATCATTTCCCCGTTCATCTCTCTCTCTCTCTCTCTCTCTCTCTTTTGGTCTTGGAGTCAGTGTTGGGAGTGGAGGGAAGTAGAACAAAAGACGGAAGGGAGGCTGGGGCGGGGTGGGGGATGCAGACGAGAGAGATTGGGTTACTTTCTTCGTGAGTTTGCTTCTCAACTGTCGCCCAAACGTGACTCGCGCGCTCCAAGGCGCTACTGTCCGTTTCGGGTGTCCGAGGGATGAGGGCTGCTTCGCGAGATATGAGGAGGGGAAAGTGACAGTGATGGCATTAAGGCGACAAAAAGTCATCACGCTTATAGCCCAGCCGACCACAAAGACCACCACAACCAGGGCTGGTTTTGATTAAGGGCTTGGGTGTGTGTGTGTGATGCGGGGGTAATTACTGGGTTGTGTCCTTTTAGATATTTTCAGAAGTGTGTGTCAGTTGTGTGTGTGTGTGTGTTGTGGTGGTGTGTGTGGTGTTGTGTTGATTGTTGTTGTCTTCAATTTAACGTCTATCCACATAGTGGATATGTGTGTGTGTATGTGTGTGCGCGCGCACGCGCGCTGCACTCCTGCGCTCGTGTATCTATGAGCACACTTGAGTTCCGGTTCATGCACGCTCTAGCAACAACATTACAGTCTGAGCATTCGCCCTTGTGCAAAACCATGACGCGCAGCATGTAGGAGGCATTTCCTCTGCGCATAAGCATCTCTGATGGATTTGTTTTTACCCGTAGTCTTGTGCGCGGTGTGAATGTTCCCCAAGTCGGGAAGTGTAGAAAGTGGGGTAGGCTGTGGTTGGAGGGGGGGGGTGGGGGGGGGGGGGGGGGGGGGGAGGCGTAGGGGAGGGTGGTGGAAGGAGCGTTTCAAACACCGTCAGTGGTCGCCTTCGAGACAAAGGCAGGCAGCGGAACCCGAAACCTTTCGACAATCAACGCTACCGGCTGCTGAGGGAGTGTGTGGGGGTGTGAGGGGGGGGTGGTGGGGGGGGGGGGGGGGGGTGGAGAGGGGGTCGGAGTTGGGGGACGGGGTGGTGGACGGGAGGAAGGAGGGGGAGAGGGGCGCGGTTCCGAGTATGGCTGGTGTCCACGGTTGGTTGGTCTCTCAACTTGACTTCCATTTTTTTTTCGTTTCCTATTTTGCTTTGGCCGCAAGTCACAATTGTTCTAAATCCCTGTACAATGTATGTAAGCGCTCTCAGGTGCAGCATAAGTTGAGCCAAAAATTGACATTAAACGGAGAAGAAATCAAATCAACAACTCGCTACCAATCATTTCACTCGTTTTTTTTTTTTTAGGGATTTCTCCCGATATGATTATACAGTATACATTCAAAGTATACAAATATAATTATGAGCTACCCCTTTACCTGACGTCACACGTCAGGCCTGCGCACTCTTACCCGTGACATAATCGTTGCGCCAGATGGTTTCCTCAAAACAGTCCCATTCCTTTCATTTTAATATGTCTGCTTGGAGCCACCTGGCATGTACCTTGATTGGGTATATGAAAGAAAAAAGAAGGTAAATCAACTTTCAGATACAGTAAAAATTCTCATAACAATCTAATTGTGCCTGTCTATCAATACTCGATTCCTTATGCCAGACCTTGGCACATTAATGTTTGGTGTGCAGCCTTTCTTTCCAAACCTTTCCCTCCTTCATTCTGTGTTGCATTCCGTCTTTCTTCCTTTTTTTTTCAATCCAGTCTTCATTGATACTCCTCTCTCCGCCCCCCCGCCCCCCCCCCCCCCCCCCCCCCATTTAATACACATTATGTACAGACCACTATGCTATTTCACTCCTTGGCTCACCTGAATCTGCTATTGAGCATAAACAAAACCCAAACAAAGTGTTAAAAACGAAGACTGAGAATCGACGGATGTGAAATCGAGGTCCTGGATGTGCACAGAGAGAGAGAGAGAGAGAGAGAGAGAGAGAGAAAAGAGAGAGAGAGAGAGAGAAGAGAGAGAAAGAGAGAGAGAGAGAGAGAAAAGAGAGAGAGAGAGGGAGAAAGAGAGAGAGAGAGAGAGGGAGAAAGAGAGAGAGAGAGAGAGAGGGAGAAAGAGAGAGAGGGAGAGAGAGAGAGAGAGAGAGAGAGAGAGAGAGAGAGAGAGAGTAGCCAATTCCAGTGTGTCTCTAAGGCAAACTTGGCATCGGCATCTTTTCTTCTTTTTCTCCAGACTGCAAACAATTGTTCAAACAGCACAACGCCTACAACCAAGAAACTGAATGAAACGAAAACTAAAGTAAAGCTAGAAGCCCATCATCAAACATTGGAAATACCCGCCCTTCTCTCTCTCTCTCTCTCTCTCTCTCTCTCTCTCTCTCTCTCTCTCTCTCTCTCTCTCTCTCTCTTAACGTTACAAAAGTCTCGGTTGCATACTGACACGCACGCCATGAATCACCTTTCCCTGTGTTTGTTTCTTCTCATTTTCATTCACATTATTGTCTAACTGAAAAGCACACACACACGCGCGCGCGCTCGCGCACGCACGCGTGCACGCGCGCACGCACGAGCGCACAACCACAAAACACACCACACTTCCCTGAAACAAAGGCACTAAATTTAAAAAGGGGGGGATGGGGAGAGGAGGGGTGGAGCCAGGGGCAGGGATAAAGGGGGGGTGGGGAGGGGATTAGGGGGAGCGGGGTGATGTTAATGAACAAGGACACGATGATCTGCTTAAAACAGTTGGCCTGATGCCCGGGGTGCTGACTTTGTCACGTCCCTCAGACTAGACACCACACACACACACCCCACACACACCACACACACACACACACAGAGAGAGAGAGAGAGAGAGAGAGAGAGAGAGAGAGGAGAGAGAGAGGAGAGAGAGAGAGAGAGACGAGAGACGAGAGACGAGAAAGAAAGAGACAGACAGACAGACAGACAACCGGTAGACAGACAGGGAGAGAGACAGAGAGAGAGCGAGAGAGAGAGAGAGAGTGAGAGAGAGAGAGAGAGAGGAGAGAGTGAGAGAGACACAGAAAAGGAGAGAGAGACAGGCAGACAGACACACAGACTGACTGACTGACAGATACACAGACATATAGCCGGACAAATAAAAGGGCGAGAGAAGGTGACTCGGATCTCAAAATAAACGTTAATGTATATTATCAGCTTTAAGTCAGTTGGGTAAGCTGATGACAAGGAGTAAACGTCTCCCAGAACTGAGAGAGAGAGAGAGAGAGAGAGAGAGAGAGAGAGAGAGAGAGAAGAGAGGAGAGAGAGAGTGAAGCAAAGAGAGAGAGCCCGAAGGTGCAACAAAGAGGACCAACACACATTATCATC
>CM031604.1:30577163-30587163 GCA_018398815.1 Conus ventricosus
AATGGCGCCATTACCCAGCTAAACCGGCCCCACGTTACAGCCGTGAAAATGGGCGCCTGCAATAAGAAACCAAGCAAAACTGTAAATAGGTGGGTGTAAAAACTCAGTTTTAAAAAAGCAGACTGGTTTTTGGTTTCGTCTTGTGTAGGGATTATTGTAGTGGGTTTCCAGTTAAAATATATTTTTTTTGTGCAGTGTGTGTTCCCTTTTGATATTTAACAGAAAGCAAAAAATGGGGTGTCAGGGTTTTAAGGTAAGCACAAAATTTTGTGTGAAACCGGTGTGTGTTTGTGTTTGTGTGTGTGTGTGTGTTGGGGGTTTTGTGTTGTGTGTTGTGTGTGTGTGTGTGTGTGTGTGTGTGTGTGCGGGCGGGTGGGGAAGGAGACCAAGAGAGAGAGGAGAGAGAGAGGGGAAGGGGAGAAGAGATAGGAGAGAGACTAAAGAGGTATTGTTCTTTGTCCCAGACACACTTTGTAAACCCTTCTGAAATCATAGAAAAAAGCCATGTGGAAGGGAACCTCCCCCTTGACGCAGAAAGGGATGGACACCTTCAACTTGAGAGTCAACAGCAAAAAAGAACTGTTTTTGGGCCCAAAATGGGTGATTTGTGCAAAACAAAGGGCCCGGGGCATACTCCCACAAACAAAAACTTATATTTTTCAAAAAAAAAACAAGGAAAAAAAAAACCCCGATCACCCGGGAAAAGGGAGACAACCGAGCGGCGAAAACCCGGGAAACCTCCCCCTGTTTTTAAATTCTTTTGGACAAGGCGAAAAAGACAAAAAACCAATGCAAAAAAAAAAAATCGTGGGGGGAAAGCTGTTTCCCTGAGGACTCTCATTTTTCCAAAAAAAGTTTTCGGGGAAAAAAGGCCCCTTTTCCAAAACGATTCTTGGGGAAATAAAAGTCTACCAAACAAAAATATGTGCAAGATGTGTACCCAGTGAAAATGTGTATCATTTGTTGCTTTTTCCAACCCTTAAACTTCTGGATTCACTGCCAAGGATGTTCGTGACACTCCGGTGAAGCAAAAATTTGCCCCACCCTGGCCCCCCCAAGAAAAATGTCCCCTGCGGGCTTTTGCTGAAACGGGGCGAATATTTCGATAAATTTTGACGGGGGAACAAATCACCATCAAGCCGCTTTTCAGTACATGGAAAGCCTGCTTGTGAAAAACAAACCCATGGCATACAGTTTTTTTTTTTCAGGCACTTTAAAGGGACAAATTTCAAAAACCTTTAAACGGCACGGGAAAATTTTTTTTTTCACAGTCTGGCAACTTTGGGGACATAATATTCTGAAGACATCAGCAGACAAGTTTCTGATGAACTTTTACAAAAAAAAAAGGGGAATAAAATTACAATGCTGAAAAAAGGGATTTTTCAGAGCGGCAGCAACATTATCCGAAGTGGACTTTAAGTCAAATGGGGTTTGGTGGTAAAAGAAAAAGTTTTACTGTTTACTTCGGCATCATTTCCCGGAAAACCATCCATGATGTGTTTTTTTTAAAGCCGATTTTCCCCCTCAGCGCCCACCTTTTAAAGGTTTTGGGGACATCAGAAAAAAACCGGGGAATGCGCTTGGAGAAAAGTTCACATTTCCATTTTTATTTTGTCAGCCATAGGGGGGGGCGACACAAAAAAGCAGTTTTTTTGGGGTTTGGGAAAAATCTCAGCCATGAAAAAACTATCCGCCCTCGATTCTTTCCGGTGCAACTTGTGTTTTCCGTCACCGGGACAGCCCCCGGGGGGAAAAAACTACCCGTGGAGAGAATTTCCTTGGTGTTTCCCTGTTGGGGGAAAGGGTTTTCCCTGATTCCATAGACAACCCCCGCAAAGTCAGATACAACAAAAAGGTGGCATCGTCGGGGGTTTTTCCTAAACCCAAAGGGAAAATCCCACCGACACACTGCGGGAAAGGGTTTTTCACAGTATGAGGACATATTTCCCGGGTTTCCAAGAGTGGTTTTCATTTTGGGAAAGGGGATCTTTTTAAAACTTGGACCCACTCAAAATTGGGGGATGGATTTTAAAAGAAAGGTTTTTAAAGGTCCCGGCCCTTTAACTGACATCGATGTTGCTCCCGGGGCCCCCTTCTCCACAATCGTAAAATAAATTTTTTTAAAGCAGATTGTAAAAACCCCCAGATGCCCTTTTCCGAGCGGGTTGGCCCTTTAAACCCGCTTTTGGACATTTGCAGGGAAAATAAACCTGCGAAAACTCTATAAATTTCACGGGACTGTGACCAATGTTCAGAGATAAGGGAAGAAATGTAAATTCTGTTTTTTTTACCTGTTCGAAACGCGCGCGCGTCCCGGGGCGCGGGTGTGTGTGTGGGTCGAGAGAGAAAGGGGGGAGAGAGAGAGAGAGAGAGGGGGGGGGGGGAGGGGGGAATTTTTTGTGCATAAATTTTCTCTATTTCTTTATAAAATATGATCTTAGTTAAAAAAACAAAAGGAAAGGTTTTTTTCTCAAACTTCATAAAACTGTAAAAAAAGCAACATGCCCACAAAGTTTTGGGGATTTTTTGTAAACGGGCTTATTTTTCCCCAAATTCTTTGTTTTGAGGGGTTTTTCAAATTTTTGGGGGTTTTTCCTTGAATTTTATTTGATTAAATGCAACCCCCGGATTTATTTTATTTTATTTTTTTTTATTTTATTAAAAAATTTGATTTTTTTTCATTTTATTTGTTTTTTATTTCGTTTATTTGTTTTTTTTAAAAATTTTTTTTTATTTCATTTTAAATTTTTTTTTTTTTTTTTTTTTTTTTTTTGTTGCTTTTTGTGATCAAAATTTCCCGGGGGGGAAAAGTTTTAAAAACCTCTTTATGCATCGCATGAATATAGTAAAACTTTGCTGTCTAGTTTTTACTTTTTGTTGTGGGTTTTAACTGAATATTTTTTTAAAAGTTTTTTTAAAACAGCAAGCACATTGCATTAGGTTTGGTTTGTGACCTTACCCCTGAACAAATTTGAAAAAAATTTTCATTTAAATTGTAAAATTTTTAAAATGTTCAAACACAAATTGTTCTTTGTTTTGCCCCTTTGGGTCTTCTATTTTCTAAAAAATTTCGGTTATAATATTTTTTATTTCTCTTTTGCTTTTTTCCCTAGGTGGGGGTGTGTGTATGGGGATCTTGTGTGTGTGTTGTGTGTGTTGTGTGTGTGTTTTGTGGTGGTGTGTGTGTTTTGTGTGAGAGAGAGAGAGAAGAGAGAGAGAGGAGAGAGAGAGGGGAAGAGAAGAGAGAGAGAGAGGAGAAAAGAAAAAAAAGGGTTTTACTATTTCAAAATTTGTTTTTGTGTGTTGTTATCTTAAATTTAAAAAGGGGGGGGGTTCCGGAGTTAAAATTTGTTTGAGTGAAAGGGTTTACTGAAATATATAGGAGGCCCAAAATTCCCTTTCCCCTTTGTTCATTTGTCAATGTTTTGTAATTTTTTAAAACCCATTTTTTGTTACTTTAAGACCTTTATCTGTGTGTTTTTCTTCTCAAGGGTCATCTTTAAATAAAAGCTTATGAGGGTTTTTTAACAAGAAAAATGGGGGTAAAGACAGTTCACCTAGACGAGGGCATCCCAAACTACGCTCCTCAATGTGCCGGGCACTCCCCCCCCCCCCCCCCCCCCCCCCCCCCCCCCCCCCCCCTATATTTTTATTGGGGCCCCCCCCCCAACCCCCAAAAACCCCTTTTTCATGCTTACAGGGGGGAAAATACTTTTTTAAATTGCGGGATTTGCTATTTTCAAATATTTTCTAAAACACCCCTTTACAGTATGAGAAATAACTTTGGTTTTTTCTCAAGCGGCGCTGAATTCCCAGAGCCCAAAAACCCCAAAAACAATACTTGTTTGTGAGGGGGAGATGGTTTGGGCCCTTAACAGACGCGCAGCGATTGGGTTTCTCGCGGGGCGCCAAATTTCACCCAAACACTACTTTCAAAGTGAAAAAAAAACCAAACCCCCTTTTTCCCCAGCGAAAAATTGGTTAAAAAAAAGGCTGCGGGGTTTAGGAAAGATTTTAAATTTTCCCAAAAGAATTAAAAACCCAAACAATATCCCCCCGCTTTCCCTCCCCCAATTTAAAAGGGGTTTTTTTGGGGGGTGGGGGGGTTGGGGGGGGGGGGGGGTGGGGGAAAGGGGGGGGGAACGGGCCAAAAACCGACCCAAAAAGGGAAGAAATTTTAAAAAAAACAAAAAGGGGGGAAAAAGGGGAAAAACCCTCCCCCCGCAGCGATTTCCCCTTTGCTCATCAAGCTGGTGCTGGTCCCGGAGTAGGAAGAGGGTAGTTTCCCTTTTGCGGCGCGGGTTTCTCCCCAAAAGCTTGAAAGATTTATTGATGTGGGGCTTTTCAGTTTGTGGCGAGGAAAGAAGAGAGAGTCTGGGAGGGGGGCAGGGAAAGGGGGGTTTGAAAATCGTGGTCTTTGGGCGGGGTTTATGGGGTGGGGGAACGTTGCCTTTTTAAGGGTGCTTTGTTGGAGTCAGTTGGTCTGAATGAACTTTTTTTTTTTGTTGTTGATCAAATTTAGTGGGTTGGAAAAAAAAAAGGAATATGAGCACTAAGGAAAAATTTTTTTTTCTTTTTTGAAAATGGAGTCTATTCTCTCTCTCTCTCTCTCTCTCTCTCCTCTCTCTCTTCTCTCTTTCTTTCTCTCTCCCCCTCTCCCCCGCCCCGGGCCCCCCGGGGTTTTTTTTTCTGTCTTCCCCCCCCCCTTTAACTTCCCCTTTTTCTTTGGCCCCCCTCCCGGGGGTTGTTTAGTCCCCCCCCCCTTTGGGTCTTATAGAAAATATTCCCGGTGGGCTGGGGGCCCCCCGGCCTTGTAGGAAGAAGAAAAGGGAAAAGGAGACCCCCGGAAAAAGAAAAAAGAAACCCCCCCCCGGGCCCGACCCCAGGGGGAGGGGAGGGAGGCCGGCAAAAGGGGGGGGGGGGCAAAAAAAAAAGGCAAAAACAAAAGAAAACGTTACAAAAGGAGGGGAAGGGGGGTGGGGGTGGGGGTCAGAAGAAGAGGGCCCTTCACCCTTGGGGGGCAGGGCCCTTTTACTATATTTAAAAAAAAAAATTAAATTTCCCAAAGGGTAAGTTTCCGAGCCCCCATTCCAAAACTTAAGGGCAGGTGGTTTGCAGTGAACTGCTGTTGTTTAAAAATTGAATACATATTATATTAAAATTTTTAATAAATATTTTATATATATATATATATATATATATTTTTATATATTTATATATTATAAAAGTTCAGTTTATTTTTTCTTTCTATCTTTCTTAAAATATCTATTCTTTAAAAATATAATTTTTTAAAAAAGGTTTTAAAAGGAGTAATCTACAAATTTGTTTTGAGCGAAACGCTGTCGTCAAAAGGAAAAAAAATTTTGGGTTTTCCCCCCCCGCCGGTGTTAAATGGCGGTGGGCTTCCCCTTGCGGTTTTTTTGCACGTGCGGGAAAGGTGCACGTGTTTTTTGAGGTTTTTTAGGGCCTTTTTCAAAATTTTTTTTTAACAAAATTTTTCCCCCAAGGGGGTTTAGCCCCTAAAAAACGTTTTTTTGGGAAATTTTTTTTAAAAGCATTGTTCTATATATATAAAAATATATCATATATTATATTAAAAATATATATATTTATATATTTATATATAAATTAATTTTATATTTATATATAAAAAAATCAAGAGACAGAAAAGAAAAGGCAAAACGGGCAGGGGGGCCCAAAGCCTTTTTTTTTTAGAATTCTTCACGTTTTTCTCTTTTTTAAATTTGGGAAATTTAAAAGTAAAATTTTTTTTTCCTTCCTTTACCCCGGTAAAAAAGGGAAAAGGGGGGGAAAAAGGGAGTGGGAGGGATAAGCTGAGAAGGAAGGGAAAGGGGAAGGGGGGGGGAAAAAAAGACAGAAGTTGGCTGGGGGTCGGGTCGCAAAAGGGGGTTTGGAAAGAAGGGGGCCCCGGGGGGGGGGGGGCGAAAGGGGGCTATCATTCCCAAAAGGGACTGGGGGGGCCCGGGGGGGGGGGGGGTGGGGGGGTGGATGGGCCCTGGGGGGGGGGGGGAGGGGGAAGAAGGAAAAGAGCCCGCCGGGGTTTGTTTTGGACAGGCATGTGTTTTCCAAAGGGTCGTCAATGGCCCCACCTTTTGGGGAAGATCCTTTTTCTTTTCTCCGCTTTATTTTTTCCCCTGTCCCATCTTTATTTTTTCTAGGGGATGTCCCTTTGGGGCCTTTTCTGGGCCCCTGTGTTTTCCCGATTCCGTCTTTCCCGTTTTCCCCTGTCTGTCTTGTCTTCGTTCAAAAATTTTCCCCCTTTCTCTCCCCTCTCCCCTCTCTCTCTCTTTTCTCTCTTTTTCTTCTCTCTCTCTCTTCCCTTTTCCCCTCTCCCCTCTCTCTCTCTATCCTCATCATATCAACAACATCATCTTTTTTTCTTTTCTTCTTTTTTCCCTTTCCCCTTCCCCAACCCCTCTTTTTCCCCCTTTCTTTTTCTCTTTTTCTCTCTCTCTCTCTCTCTCCCCTCTTTTCTTCTCTTCTCTCTTTTCCCCCCTCTTTCTCCCCTCTCTTGTTTAAATTTTTTTTTTTTAAGCCCCTATTTAAACCCCGTTTTTTTCCCGGGAGGCATTGGGTTTTTGGAGTGGTTTGGAAAAACCCAAAAAACCCGTTTTTTTTTTTCCCAAGAACGTGTCCTGATTTTCTTTTGACTTCCCAAAAATTGTCCTAAAACTAAACCACACACACACACAACACAAACCACACAACACACCACACACCACACCCCCACAAAACTTTACACACACACAAACACCCACCACACACACACGCACGCATGCACCACGCATGCACGCCCCCCACACACGGGCCCCCACACACACCACACACCCATACACACAGCAACACACACAACACACACACACAACACACACACACACACAACCCCCCACACACCCCACAGAAAAACCAAACACACACACCAAAACACACAAACACACACAACAACACACACCCCCCACACGCAACAAGCAGAGCGTGCGGGCACCCAAAACCAAAAACATTTTTTAAAACCCGATTTTATCTAAAAAGAAAAAACATTTAATAGGAAAATTTTATTTACGTTGTAATCTTAAGGAACCCTTTTTTTGAAAGTTCCTTCTGTTGAAAGTTTTTTTTGTTTTGTTTTGTTTTGTAAAGAAGGGGTGGAGGGGTGATCTGTTTTTGTGTTTGTTTAAAAAAAGTTTTGGTCTCTATTTTTTTTTTGAGAAGTAATTTTTGAATTTTAAAAGCTTGGCAAATCGAATTTTAATCAAGAAGCGTAACCACCCCCAAAATACCCATGCACAGCCCCCTTGGGGCCCCCGAAACTCTCTCCTCTCTCCTCTCTCTCTCTCTCCTTTCGTTTTCTCTTCTCCCCTTTTCCCCTCTCCCCTCTTTTCCCACACACACACACACAACCCCCAAAACACCACACACCACCCACAACAGCAAAACACTCAACACCGCAACACGCACGCACGCCGCAAAGCAGCACGCACGCACGCAGCCCGCACGCACGCACGCACGCACGCACGCACGCAACGCACAACACACCCCAAAAACCCCCACCCAACACAAGAGTCTCTCTCTTTATGGCCCAAAAAAACACTATATATCAAAATTTTTATGTGTTAAAAATTTTCAAAAAGTTTAAAAAAAAAAAGTTCCACCAAAGGAAAATTTCCCATCACAGAAAAAATTGTCCGCATCGAGCTCCCCAGGTTATCGAGTTCGTCCCCTAACATTGCTGTTTTTGTCATAATTGGTTTGTTGATGATAACCATAATTTACGAGATATGTTTCATTTTCAGGGGCCCCAAACCCATTTTTTTCGTGAAAAAAAATTAGGTGAACAGTTAAATTTTTTAAAATAAACCCCGAATCTAAAAATTTTTTTATTTAGAAATTCAAATAACTAAGCATAAATTCAGTTCTTCTTCTTCTTTTTTTTTCTTTCTTTTCTTTTTTCCTTTTTTCTTTCCCTTTTCTTTTCCCTTTTTTTCATTACATCATCATCATCATATCATCATCATCAACATATCACATCCTCACTCACATCATCATCGTTCGTCGTCGTCGGGCGTCGCGTCGTCGTCGCGTCGGGCGTCGTCCCTGTCCTGTCGTCGTGTTGTCGTCGTTTTTTTGTTTTTGTTATCAAATTTTTATTTAATTTCTATTTTAAAAATTTATTGTTGTGTTTTTTGGTTTCTGTTGTTTTTTGGGTGCTGCTAAGCTGCGCTGCGCTGCTGCTACTGCTGCTGGCTGGGTATTGGGTGCTGCGCTAAATTTGCTGCCTGCTGCTGTGCTGCTGCTCATGCGGCTTGGTACTTTCTTGAGCTGCTGTGCTGCTGCTGCTGCTTTATACGTTCCCAATTGGGGGTTTATATAAATTTTACAGAGAGCAAAAATCAATGCTGCAATTAGCACATTAAGCGTTTTTGTTTGTGTTTTTTTTAAGCAGGAATTACTGGATTTAACAAAAACAATATAGTGCAAACAAACCAAAGTTTTTATAACCTGTTCAGAATTGCTGTAAGGCCAAATTTCCCAATCTTTTTCAGGGAACAAAAAACGGCAAAAAAGGTGGGAATTTACAACTTCCCCCTCCCTCTCTCTTCCCTCTCTCCCCCTCCCCTTTTTCTCGCTTCCTCTTTTCTCCCTTTACACGCAACGCACGGCGCACAAAAACGTTAAAACGGGAAAACCCACCGTATTTTTGCCCCACAGTCACCTGACACAAATTTAAAAATAAAAACCCCCGTACGCCATTACCATCCCCCTTTTAAACCTTCCCCACACGCATTTTGGGGCCCCTTCCCAATTCCTCCCCCCCAAACCCAAAAATGCCACAGTTTCCAAACCTTCGCCCTAAGCCGTGGGGCGTCTATTTTCCCAAAAAATGTCTAAAAAAAAGCTTTTACGAAAAAAAAAATCCACCCCATCAACAGCGGGGACTGCAAAAACCCCTGCTGAAGGCTGGGGGCATTTGCATATTCCCCCGAACCCTTTTTTCGACCCAATTCCCCCATTTTGATTAAACTTCCATATAGGGGAGCGAAAAGGGGGATCCCCCTCCACCACCCCCACCTCGCTTTCCCCCAAACGTCACAGAACTGCCCAGTGTGAATAGTTTATGGCGCAATGCATACTGAAAGCTGCGTGCATCAGGTCATCTCTGCAGGGTAGGTTCCAGGTCTCTAGACAGAAATACAGGGCCTGAAACATTGGTTTATTGTAGAAGCTCCATCTGAAGGAACACAGTGTAGAGTCAGGTTGTGATTTTGACTAGAAGGGCACACTTTTGTAGTTTTTTCTTTAGTTAGTCTGTGTGAAGTGTTTTTCGTTATTGTTCTTTGCAGTTCGTTTATTTGCTTTTTGTTTTGACTCTCTCTGCATTACCTTACCTTGACTCTCTCTCTCTCTCCCCTCTCTTCTCTCTCCTCTCTACTCTCTCTCTCTCTCCTCTCTCTCTCTCCCCTCTCTCTCTCCTTACAACACATACATTTTTTCTTGCCTAGAGGGCTGGATGTAAACAATAGTATTTATACTTAATCCACTACCCTCTTAAAATAAAATTCGTTTCCTCTCTCTCTCCCCTCTCTCTCTCTCTCTCTTCTCTCTCTCTCTCTCTCCTCTCTCTCTCTCTCTCTCTCTTCTCTCTCTCCTCTCCACGCGTCATGGCCACACAATATTAGATTCTATGTGATGAGCAATTAGGAGGAGTCAAAAAAAAAGTACGCCAGGAAATTGCTCATCACAGAAAACACTGTCTCGCATCACATTCAACAGGTTATCGAGTTTTGTCACTTGCCATTAGCTGTTTTTGTCATTAGATTGTTTTGTTGATAGTATCCATAATTACAAGATGTATTTCGTTTGCAGTGGCAGGATCGATTTCATCGTAAAAAAAATTTACGTCAGAGCAAAGACATTACTTAAAGAAACGGACGTCCAGGATGTTTTGTCAGTACAATAAAGATAACTATGACAGAGAGATTCT
>CM031604.1:30594663-30618332 GCA_018398815.1 Conus ventricosus
CTCTCTCTCTCTCCCTCTCCCCCCCTCCCTCTCTCTCTCTCTCTCTCCCCCCCCCTTTCTCTCTCTCTCCCCTCTCTCTCTCCTCTCTCCTTTTCTCTCTCTTCTCCCTCTCTCTCTCCCCCCCGCGTTCCCCCTTCCTATTCCCCCATCTTAGCTCGCTCCCTTCTTGACCTCAAAGCCCCCCCAGAAAATAAAACCCTCAACAAAAGTACTCTTTTGAGACCCTGTTGGTCCTTCGGCTCGGTGAAAGTCAAACGGCGGCAACTGGGCGTGCGGTTCCAGACAAATGGGCTTTTTGGGGGGAAGCCAAAGACAAGATGGCGGAAAAAATCCCCACCCCTGAGTGCCGGGAAAAAGTGTCTCGGGAAAAACAGGGCCCTTTTTTTGCCCCGCAAGGGGGGAGTCTGCGGGATGTCTTTACCCCCCCCCCCCCCCCCCCCCCCCCCCCCTTTTTTCTGCCCTCTTTATTTCGGAATTCCAAAATTCGTCAGAAGTAAGGGTGGGAGTGGAGGGAAGGGGTTGGAGGGGGGGGGGAAGAAAAAGGAGGAGGGAGGAAAGGAGGAGGGGGGAGAGGGGGGAGGAGGAGGAGGAGGATGAGGAGGGGGAGGAGGGGAAGAAGAAGAAGAAAAAAAGAAGAAGAAAAAACAGAGACAGAGAGCGGGGTGGAATGAAAAAGAGAAGACACACAGAGAGAAAGAGAGAGAAGAGAGAAGAGAGAGAGAGAGAGAAGAGAGAGAAGAAGAGAGAGAAGAGAGAGAGAGAGGGGAAGAGAGAAAAGAGCCTGTCCCCAAAATAAAACGGAGATAAGTATATAGACGGCCCATTCCGTTTCACACGAAATTTTTGCGGATGATACCCACTGCTTTCCATCCCGTCTCGTGACTATCCCCCTTTTTTTCACTCTTCAATCTTGTACTTCTGATATTAGACCTGGATTCAGCCCAAAAAGCTAAATTAAAAAGTGAGAAACGAAGCCTCCGTTTTTAAAAGCGGGCCATCATGGCCCGATCCGCCCCCTTCTTTTTTGACATTAGGGTTTCCCGCCTATTGAATTTTCAAAAACTGTTCTGACCTTTTGGGTCTCCTTATAGTGACCTCTCGTGAAACAGCATTCACAAAAACGCATTACCTAATGGAACTAAACGAATTGTGCAAACACCCCACTCAGAAGACGCCCCAAAAACTTTCGTTTTATCATACATCCTTTTTAACTAATTACTCAACGTTTTCCCTTGCTGTCCCCAACTTTCACCAACCCCCCAATTGTACAAACTCAAAACCCGTCTCATTTTCAAATCTTTTAGGGCCCAACCCTCAGGCCCTCTCCTGAAAAAGTTGCACTGGCTCCCCGTTGAAAAAGATAAATACAAATGTTGTTTTTCTCTGCTTCAAAATTTTTTACTGGCGATGCCCCTCCTACTATCCGATCTCCTTCAAGTATATTCCCATCCGTACGCTCCCCCTCTCCCCCGCACTAGGACTTTCCGCTTTCCCCCGTTACCGCCCCCATCGTAAACAGCATGGCGAACGAGCTTTTTCAACGCAGCTCCCAAACTCTGGGTAAACCCCCTATGACTTAAGACATTCTCAACCTTTTCTTCCTTCAAAACCCCCTGAAAAACCCAAACCCTTTTTTAAACAATACTAAAAAGACATCATAACCCAAAATCGATTGACTTTTGTTATTTTTGGATTGCTAGTAGTTTGTGCTTTTTGCGGCTGTTTTGGGATTGTGTTCTGGGTGGAAATGTGTGTGCGCGTGGGAAAATGAAGAGAGCCTTGTTTTTCTTTTTTAGCCCTTTTTTTTTTTTTAAAGCATTTTCTTTACATTTAGCAATTGCATTTTTCTGCCTTTTTAAAGCGCCTTGGGGCCGTGGAAGGCGCAAAAAAATCCCAATTATTATTTTTTATTTTTATTACAGACAGACCGACATATATAAAAAAAGAAAGATGGGAGTTCTTAGATCAACTCATATTCCAACAAAGCTTTACCAGAAACATTTTGACAGCGATAAGCGAGAGAAAAACAGAGAGAAAGAGGGCGAGGAGACACACACCACCACCGCACGACGCACACACCACGCACCACGCACGCACGCACGCACGCACGCCCAAAACCCCACACACACACCACACACCCACACACACACACACACACACAACAAAATACACACACACGTTTGGGTTTCGCACATTTGCATATGTAGTAACCAGAGAGACTGGATCATTTTCCCCTCAACCCAAAGTTTTTCCCCTTTTATTTCCCCCTGCAAATACTCTATCACACAAAGAAAAAAAAACTACTACAAAACAACGCTACTATGCGCTGCTGCGCGCTTTTTGTTTGCTGCTGCTGTTGCCGCCGCTGTGAACTGCTGCTGCTGCGTTGCTTCTTTTTCTGCTGCTGCTGTTGCTGCTGCTACAGCGAAAATAATGATAAAACCCCCTTATCTAGGCGTTCGTTTCGGCAGAGAACACAATGGGAAACTGAGCTTTCCTGTGGGCCAGTATAATGCACAAATTCACCTAAAGTCTTTTAGGGAAAAAAGCCAGTACAACCAACAATTTCCATACATCGTTCACAACACAAACTCCCATTCTGATCGGTTTCCCTAAGCCTTCAAAATAACCCCCATACAAAACAAAAATTCCCGGGCCCGAACTTTCTCCAAATCACCATGCTTACGAGAACTTTCCTTTCCCAAGAAAAGTACACAATAACGCAATATCTAAGAGCAATCTCCACAAGCTCTCATAAAAACGACCGTGAAAAGTAACTTGACACCTTCACACAAAAACCACCATTCTAACGAGCAAAACCCCCCCCCCCCACCCCCCCCCCACCCCCACCCACCCCTCGGACTTTTTTCAAAAATTACAATTTTTAACGAACAAATTTCCCTGTGTAAAAACATTTTCGCGAACTTTTTTTTAAAAAAAAATCAGTTGCACTCTGGGCAAGCAACTACCTTAAAAAAACCAGCACCAAAATATGAACAAATCCCCCGAACCGTTTAGAGAAAGGCCATGCAATGAACAAAATTGCTTGAAATCTTTTACTGGGAAAAGGCCATTACCCCAAAAAAAATCCCAAAGACGTTTGGCACGCACAGGGTTCCATGACGCCGAAACACTAGAATGTAGATTCTTATGGTAAGCATTGCGGTACAAGCTGGGAAGTCGTACACTTCGAATTTCAAAAGCATCATTTTTATCATTTATAGGATTTCTGTCCCACACCCCGACCGATTCCTTCCCAGGGTCAAGTGTGCTGAGGTCTCAGCTGGAGGACTGAAATTACACAGACCACGAACTAGATGCGTCTCTGTCAGCGTTGATCAAACTTTTTGGCCCCCACTGCAAGTGTCTGTATCTCTTGGGCCTGGTTGACGCTGAGCTATATCCATGAAAGGAAGCATAGAATACAGTCCTCGCACGTGGACTATTGCCAAAATAGAGCTCCATAAAAACCCTAACGCTTATTATTTAATTGTTCAATGAAGCTGTATATACTAATCATTATACTTCCTCCATCCCCTGACAATAAAGTACACACACACACACACACACACACACACACAACACACACAACACACACACGCACGCACGCACGCACGCACACACGCACGCACACACACACATACACACACACACACACACACTCACACAGAGAGAGAGAGAGAGAGAGAGAGAGAGAGAGAGAGAGAGGAGAGAGAGAGAGAGAGAGAGAGAGAGAGAGAGAAGAGAGAACGGGCATACAAACACCGACCAGACGGACCACTTCACCGAGAGGCAGACAAACAGACACACAGGCAGATAGACAGACAGATAGACAGACAGGCAGAGAAACAGTTCCTTTGTGAAGAACAGAGGGCCGTTCTCCATGACCTTTCAAAAAACAAGCACGCTCTCTCCTGGTGAAGAACGAAGTGAAGAAACACGTACGGGGTATCAGCTTACCTTCATTTTCATCTTCAGAATATGAAACTTTTTTTCCTCAAAATGCAATTCATTCTCTGCACCTTCTGATGACATTTTATTTTGCATCATTCGTTCTTGATCTTGTTTTTTTTTCTCCTAGTCGAAACGACTTTTTGGGTGTTCGGTCAGAAGTTGATAACACTACCGCTCTCAGCCTAGTCCTTGTATATTTGATTTCATCTGGGCAACTTCTCCATTTTCTTTTTCAATTTACTGACCTTTCTTTTTCGATGTCAACGTTGTTTTCATAGAAGTGTTATATTATATATATATAAATATATATATTTTATATATATATATATATATATATATATATATATATATATATCTTTTTCGATGTCAACGTTGTTTCATAGAAGTGTTATATTATATATATATATATATATAAATTATATAATATATATATTTATATATATATATATTATATATATATATATATATATATTATATATATATATATATATATTTGTTAAAAATATTTTAAAATGAAGTGAGAATTTTGGAAAAGGCTATAGAAGATGTAAAATCAAACACTGAATACAACCTTTGGAAAAACAGCTATGAAGTCATCCAATGGTTTAAGGAACTCAAAAAACAGAGAAATACAGTGTTTATCACATTCGACATAGTAGATTTCTACCCATCCATAGATGAAGAACTGCTCACCAAAGATTTGAAATTTTGCCAACAAATACACAAAAATAACAGAGTCAGAAATGGAGATTATTTTCCGCACCAAGAAAACCTACTCCACAGCAGAAATGAAATTTGGAGAAAAAAATCGAGCAAAAACTCCACATTTGATGTAACCATGGGATCGTATGATGGTGCCGAAACATGTGAACTAGTCGGTCTATTCATGCTATCCAACATCCAAAAACAACTTGGAAAACAGGTCGGTTTGTACAGAGATGACGGCCTTGCTGCATTAAACAATAACCCAAGACTATTGAAAACAAGAAAAAAGAATTATGTAAAATCTTCAAAAACCACCAATTTAAAAATCACAATAGAAGCAAATAAAAAAGTAGTGAATTACTTAGACATAACATTAGACCTCAATGACAATGTGTACAAACCATACAAAAAACCAATGACATACCAATCTATGTAAACGTCAAAAGCAACCACCCACCATCTATGCTAAAAACAATACCCAACGGTATAAACAAGAGACTATCCAACCTATCATGCAATGAAAATACATTCAATAATGCAGCAACAGAATACCAAGAAGCATTACAAAAAAGTGGTTACAATCACAAACTACAAATATAGCCCAGACAATAACACGAACAGAAATAAGAAAAACAGAAAAAGGAGATCATATGGTACAACCCACCATATGATGGACAAGTAAAAACAATGTAGGAAAAGAATTCTTTAAAATCTTGGCAACATCATTCCCAAAAGACCACAAACTGTCCAAAATATTCAACAAAAACACCATTAAACTATCATACTCATGTATGCCCAACCTCAAAAACATAATTGACTCATCTAACAAAATGAAAAGCAACACAAAAGAGAAGGGTGCTGAAAGGACAACTTGCAACTGCACCAAAAAAAACAGTGCCCCCTAAGCAACAAATGTCTTCACAGCAATATGTATACCAAGCTACGGTAACATCAGAAAATGAAAAAGAAACATACATAGGGATTACTGAAAACACATTCAAACCAGATACGCAAAACCATAAACATCATTTAAACATGAAAAATACAAATATCAAACAGAACTGAGTAAATACATTTGGAAACTCAAAGATAAAAAAATAGACTACAGCATATCATGGAAAATCATAAAAAGAGCAACACCATACAACAATATTTCAAAAAAAATGCAACCTATGTTCCACAGAAAAATGGTTAATATTATGCAAACCATACATTAGCAACTCTGAACACAAAAGTAGAAATAGTGAATAATTGCAGGCACAAGTGGAAATCTTTGCTAGCACATTCCACCTGACAGGCCCGGAGAACCCCCCCCCCCCCTCCACCACACACACACACACACAGACCTCACGTGCAGCAAACGAAACCCGCACACACAGAGACAAGATCAGGTCCCCGCCAGGCCATAAAAGACCGTTGGCGTGCCACACAAAAAGGAGACATCCTGAGGAGAGATATGTACAATGTATAGATCTTGAAACAAGCTTGTAGATGAATTTTAGCACTTCATTTTAAAAAATTTAAAAATAATTAAAAATATTTAAAAAGTTTTTAAACAATGTTGCTCCCCAAGGATTGAGGTTTTTTCAGATTTTTTAAGGACGTTTTAATACTGTTCATGATATATATATATATATATTATCATATTTCTTGCAGTCATTGCAACACCAAGCTGCTCTGTAAGTTGCTGAACGGTGCCCGGTACTTATCCTTGGAATTTATTAGTTTGTTTGTATTTTAGTCCCTTGCGGATTCATTCCAAGAACTGGCCCTCAGCACTTGTGTCTTAAGAGGATATCTTTTTATATATATTTTCTACTTTTCACAAGAAAATGTAGCTTGTTTTGCTCTTTCATGATTTCTTTTGCTTCTTAGGTGGCACCTTTGGTTGGTTTTTGAAAACTCAACAAGCATACTACGGTATGGCACACCAGCCTTTTCTGGGATTGCATTCTTTTTAAAACTGAAAAGGCAGGAGGAGTCAAATTACCACTTTCCCCGCGGTCACTGAGGAGAAACCACCAAGTTTCGAAATATCGGTATATGAACAGGAGTTAATGTTTGTGAGTTTTCCTCCCGATTGGAGGGTGTTTTCCCCCTTGGACACTATAAGCTTGCTGAAGGTTCATTTTGAGAAGCATTTATTTTATTCTTCCCCATTCACCCACTCAAGCACATACTGTTAGTTAGGCAGAATCATCTACCACTGCAGATATGAATGCTTATCTCCCCCTAATTTCTCAATCTAAGACATAAGAGCAAACTTTGTTTATAATTCAATATTTCTTGCAGTCATTGCAACACCAAGCTGCTCTGTAAGTTGCTGGAACGGTGCCCGGTACTTATCCTTGGAATTTTTTAGTTTGTTGTATATATATTATGTATGTATGTGTATAGTCTGCGTGCGTGTGTGTGTGTGTGTGTGTGTGTACAATAAAGAGAGAGAAAAGAGAGAGAGAGAGAGAGCGAGTTTAGAATCGCTCTCACTTCCTGTTTCCGACAGTTTTCGACAACATCAAAACAAAAAATACAAACCTCTCTTTCCCTCTGTGTGTCTTTCTGTCCGGTCCTCTCTCTCTCTGAATGCGTGTGGAGTATGTGCGTGTGTGTGTGTGTGGGGTGCGTATATGTATGTATGTATACAATGAGAAGAGAGAAAAAGAGAGTTTAGAATCACTCTCACTTTCCGTCTTCGACAACATCTAAATAAAAAGAATTAAGACCTCTCTCTCTCTCTCTCTCTCTCTCTCCTCTTCTCTTGTACGAGATTCAGTTTAAACAGTTCGTTTTATCCCCAATGAAACATTCGTATTCGTCCTTGCCTCTCTCTCTCTCCCCTCTTCTCTCTCTTTGGCTTAAGAAGCGAAGCCCGCACTGACTGTGTAGAAGCACTTGTCTCCACACTGACAGTCGTTTGCAACAATGAGGCGCAAATGAGATTGCGTATTGCGTGACGGTGACTACAAAACCACCATCCAGAACCTAGCCGCCATTGAAATGAAGATGGATCGTTACAGAGATTGAGACCATGGGAAGAGGGGGGGGGGGGAGGGAAAGAGAGGATGGGCGTGGGGGAACTAGGGTGGGTGGAGGGGGAATGGGGGCATAAGGAGTGCGAGACGACAGCGGGTGGGCAAATGGAATGGGGGAATGAGAAAGGGTGTCCATCTTCAATAAACAACCTTTCACTGACATTCAAAGAGTTCAGGGCTGCTGATTATGACCCCTGCGAGTTCGGACCAGGGCACCATTCCCGAAGACGAATGGACACAGACTGGCATCTGGAACTATGGCCATGATGATATAGAGATTGTCAGAGCGAGCGAGCGAGCGAGCGCGAGAGAGAGAGAGAGAGAGAGAGAGAGAGAGAGTAGAGAGAGAGAGAGAGAGGGGGGGATGGAGAGGGTTCGGGGGCACTGTGTGTGAGAGACTGGTCCCCGGCACACGATCGAGTGCTTGGGTTGTCCTCTTTTCAGTCCGCCAAACAAATACTTTATTTGGCCTGAAGGTATATCGAGTTAAAGAAGTGTCTATCTTTTCCCAAGTTTCAGCGAACACAAGAAGGAGAGAGAGAGAGAGAGAAGAGAGAGAGAGAGAGAGAGAGAGAGAGAGAGAGACAGACAGACAGACAGACAGACAGACAGACAGACAGACAGACATACAGACAGAGACAGAGAGAGAGATGGTTGTGGGAAGTAAGGAGGGAGGTGGCAAAGGCGATACGGGCGGGGTGGCGTAAAAGCGAGGGAAAGTTATAGGAAGAGAGACAGACAGGCAAACAGATACAGGCAGGGACGGACAGACAGAGAGACAGATACACGCATAGCTACATGTATACAGAGAGAGATGGGATCCTCAACTTAGGCTGGGGTCACAGACGGTTGGGGGGGGGGGGAGGGTGAGGAAGTGAGGGAAGAAGGGGAGGTGGGGGTGAAGCGGATCTTAAAGAACAGTTGTCGTTGGAAGCTGACTCAACAATACCATTGTGCGTATGTAGGCCTGTGCATGAGTGTCAGGAACTAAAATGTCTGCAGAACGGGACAGAGGAGACCGCAGCGCTTCGAGAATTGCGGCTTGTTCACTGATAGAATGTATGATTTCACGCCGTGTCGATCTTTCTGTTATTCATTAGGTTACATTCAGTTTTCAAAGTTCAAACGCAAAAGGTACTTCAGCAGACATGGATAATCAGCCCAATAAGAGTAAGAAAAGACAGTAGTGGTAGGCAGAGGAGGGGAGATAAGACTCTCTAACACTAACCTCAAACCAGGGACCGTACAGCAAAGGGACTAACAAGAGCCAGATGGGCCGCGCGAAGTACTGCTCGCGAGCAGACGGCCGAACTTGGGCGTAAACAACTTCCGGTGGCAGCTTCTAGCGAGTAAACAATGTGTGGAACACGCGTGTCGACGGTGTAAATCTCGTTTTTTTTTCGCATGAACACTCCAATTTCTTGTACCAAAAACACATCGCATCTAATATGGGGGGTGCAAACTGTGCCATTGTTGGCTGTCCCGCCCAGAAATCTAAACACAAAGGGCTTACATTTCACAAATTACCTCATCCCCAGCTGATGCATTTGTGCCATAGTGTTCAAATACTTCAGCGTTCGGATGATCCCTGAGTCTTTTAGCCAGGGTACGAAAAGGCTCAAACGAGGGTGTTTTGTAATCGCGTGCTGCGTTAGAATTACAGACAGTCAATCTCTTGATTTATCTTCTTGCGCGCGTTCAGATCTCAAATAACTGTCTCTCAATATCAGTTTTGTTTGACCCATAAACTGAGGAAGGGTAAGTCTTCTTTGCCTGGAAAGGACAGGTGTTATCTGCCCCTCGATTGTTTCCCCTAAAACGTTATTGTTCAATGACCGGGAACCCTCACAGTTATTAGCACAATATATGCCAGAGAGCGTTATGCGGTTCAGAGTTCAGAGAGCTCGGTTCCTCCTCTCCTGCGCTTACTTTTTGCCAGTATGCGAAAAACCCATCGTGTGGTTTGCTTCAAATTTAACAGCTTCCCACAAATTAGTTGTAAAGGGTGATGAACAAACAGTAACCCGTGGACCAAATTCAGACCACCAGAGCCAATCAATTCACAGAAAGGTTTTGAATGCCAATCAAGTATGCGCCAGTGGAACCCCGGCAGGTGGGTGAAGACAAAGACTGACCATTTCCTTGTCTAGGAAAAAATATACACTGAAGGTGCGGGTAGTAGGACCCTAGAGGGGTACTGACTCAAGCGCCGAACAAAACTAGCTGGGAGCAATCTGCATCATACCGCGGAAGCCTGCGCTGTGTTTCCACATGAGAGGTTGCGGAGGCACGCAGACAGGGCCATTCATGAGCCGAAACACTAGAATGTAGATTCTTATGGTAAGCATTGCAGGGGGTACAAGTGGGAAGTCGTTTTTTTTGTACACTTCGCATTTCAAAAGCCTCCATTTTTCTTCTTTTATTGGATTTCTGTCCCACACCCCGACCGATTCCTGCCCAGGGTCAAGTGTTTGCGGAGGTCTCAGCTGGGGAGGAGGACTGAAATACACAGACCACGAAACTAGATGCGTCTTCTGTCCGCGTTGATCAGACTCTTGGCCCCCCACTGCAATGGTGTCTGTAGCTCTTGGGCCTGGTTGACGCTGAGCTCTTTTCCATGAAAGGAAGCATAGAATACAGTCCTCGACGTGGACTATTGCCAAAATAGAGCTCATAAAACACCCTAACGCTTATTATTTAATTGTTCAATGAATCTGTATATACTAATCATTATTTCTTCCTCATTCCCCAGGACAATAAAGTACACACACACTCACACAACCCACACACACACACCACACAAACACACAACACCACACACGCACCAGCACGCCGCACACACGCCCGCCACACACACATACACAACACACACACCACACTTCACACAGATGCGAGAGAGAGGAGAGGAGAGAGCGAGAGGGGGAGAGAGAAGGAGAGGAGAGGACCTTAGAGAGGGGATGAGAGACGGATGAGAGATGTTGAGAGATGGAGGAGGAGGGAGGCGAGAGGAGAAGAGAGAGAAGAGAGAGAGAGGAGACGGGCATAAAACACCGAACAGACGGGACCACTCACCGAGAGGCAGACAAAACAGACACACAGTCAGTAGAAGACAGATAGGAATCAAGCCACAGGAGGAAAGAAACTGTTCCTTTGTGAAGAAACAGAGGGCCGTTCTCCATGACCTTTTCAAATAACAAGGCACGGCTCTCTCCTGGTGAAGAACGAAGTGAAGAAACACGTTACGGGGTATCCAGCTTACTTCATTTTCATCATTCCAGAAACTATGAAACTTTTTTTCCTCAAAATGCTATTCATTCTTGCACCTTCTGATGACATTTTATTTTGCATTCATTCGTTCTTGATCTTGTTTTTTTTTCTCCTAGTGAAACGACCTTTTGGGGTGTTAGGGTGTTCGGTCCAGAAGTTGAAAACACACCGCTCTAGCCCTAAGTCCTTGTTATTTGATTTATCTGGGCAAACTCTTCTCCATTTTCTTTTTCAATTTACTGACCTTTCTTTTTTCGATGTCAACGTTGTTTCATAGAAGAGTTATATATATATATATATAAAATATATATATATAATATATATATATATATATATTATATATATATATATATATATATATATATATTTTTCGATGTCACGTTGTTTCATAGAAGGTTATATCTAATATATATAAATATAAATAAATATATATACTATATTTATATATATATATATTTAATATATATATTTTATTATTATATATATATATATATATATATATTATATTTGTTTAAAAATTATTTTTAAAATAATGAGAATTTTGGGAAAAGGCTTTAGAAGATGTAAAAATCAAACACTGAATACCACTTTGAGAAAAACAGCCTATGAAAAGTCATCCAAATGGTTTAAGGAACTCAAAAAAAAAACAGAGAAATTACCGTGATTTCACATTCGACATAGTAGATTTCTACCCATCCATAGATGAATGACACTGCTCACCAAAGATTTGAAAATTTGCCAACAAATTCACAAAAATTACAGAGTCAAGAAATGGAGATTATTTCCGCACCAAGAAAACCCTACTCCACGCAGAAATAAATTTGGAGGAAAAAATCGAGCAAAAAATCTTTCCTGATAGACTCTCAATTTGATGTAACCATGGGATCGTATGATGGTGCCGAAATACATTGTGAACTGTCGGGTCTATTCTGCTATCCAAACATCAAAAACAACTGGAAAACAGGTCGGTTTGTACAGGGATGACGGCCTTGCTGCATTAAACAATAACCCAAGAACTTTTGCAAAAAGGAAAAAGAATTATGTAAAATCTTCAAAAACCACAATTTAAAAATCACCAATAGATAGAAGCAAATAAAAAAGTAAGTGAACTTACTTAGACATAACATTAGACCTCCATGACAATGTGTTACAAACCATACAAAAAACCCAATGACATACAATCTATGTAAACGTCAAAAGCAACCACCCACCATCTATGCTAAAAAACAATACCCAACCGCGTATAAACCAAGAGACTATTCCACCTCACTCATGCAATGAAAATACATTCATATGCAGAACAGAATACCAAGAAGCATTACAAAAATAGTGGTTACAATCACAAAACTACAATATAGCCCAGACAGTAAACACGAACAGAAATAAGAAAAACAGAAAAAGGAAGGATCATATGGTACAACCCACCATATGATGGACAAGTAAAAACAAATGTAGGAATCAGACTTCTTTAAAATCTTGGCAACATCTTCCCAAAAGACACAAACTGTCCAAAATATTCAACAAAAACCCATTAACTATCATACTACATGTATGCCCAACCTCAAAAACATAATTGACTCATCTAACAACTGAAAAAGCAAACACAAAAGAGAAAAAGGGTGGCTGAAAGAGACATTCTTGCAACTGCACCAAAAAAAAGAACAGTGACCTAAGCACAATGTCTTACAGCAAATATTGTATACCTAAAGCTACCGGTAACATCAGAAAATGAAACAAGAAAAACATAACATAGGGATTACTGAAAACACTTTCAAAACAGCCCCCCCCCCCCCCCCCCCCCCCCCCCCCCCCCCCCTTACGCAACCATAAACAGTCAGTTAAACATGAAAAATAAAATATCAAAACAGAACTGAGTAAATACATTGGAAACTCAAAGATAAAAAATAGACCTACAGCCATATCATGGAAATTCATTAAAAAAAGAGCAACACCATACAACAATATTTCAAAAAAATGCAACCTATTGTTCCACAGAAAAATGGTTAATATTATGCAAACCATACTTAGCAACTCTGAAACACAAAAGTAGAAATAGTGAAATAATTGCAGGACATGTGGAAAATCTTTGCTCGCAATTCCCACCTGAAAGGCCCGGAGAACCCCCCCCCCCCCCCCCACACACTCACACACACACAGACCTCAGTGCAGCAAACGAAAACCGCACACACAGAGACAGATCAGGTCCCGCAGGCCATAAAAGACCGTTGGCGTTGCCACACAAAAAAAGGGAGACATATGAGGAGAGATATGTACAATGTTATAGATCTTGAAAACACGCTTGTAGATGAATTTTAGCACTTCATTTTAAATATATTTAAAAATAATTAAAAATATTTTTAAAAATGTTTTTAACAAAATGTGTCCCCAGGGATTGAGGTTTTTTTTTTCAGATTTTTAAGGCGTTTTATACTGTGCATGATATATATTAGATATATTCTCATATTTCTTGCAGTCATTGCAACACCAAGCGGCTCTGTAAGTTGCTGGGAACGGTTCCCGGTACTTATCCTTGGAATAATTTATTAGTTTTGTGTATTTTTTGTCCCTGCGGATTCATTCCAAGGAACTGGCCCTAGCACTTGTGTCTTAAGAGGATAATCTTTTTATATATTTTCTACTTTTCTCAAGAAAATGTCGCTGTTTTGCTCTTTCATGATTTTCTTTTGACTTCTTAGGTGGCACTTGGGTTGGTTTTTGAAAACTCAACAAGCATTATACGGTATTGCACACCCAGCTTTTCTGGGATTGCATTCTTTTTAAAACTGAAAAGGCAGATATCAGAGGAGTCAAATTACCACTTTCCGCGGTTCACTGAGGAGTACCCACCAAGTTTCGAAATATCGGTATATGAACAGAGTTATATGTTTGTGAGTTATCCTCCCGATTGGGAGGGTGTTTCCCCTTGGACACTATATGCTTGCTCGAAGGTTCATTTGAGAAGCATTTATTTTATCTTTCCCCATCACCCACTCAGCACATACTGTTTTGTTAAGGCAGAAATCTCTACCACTGCAGATATTGAATGCTTTCTCCCCCTATTCTTCAATCTAGACATAAAGAGCAAAACTTTGTTTAGTAATATCAATATTTCTTGCAGTCATTGCAACACCAAGCTGCTCTGTAAGTTTGCTGAACGGTTGCCCGGATACTTATCCTTGGAATTTATTAGTTTGTTGTATATTATTATGTATTTGTATGTGTATGAGTCTGCGTGCGGTGTGTGTGTGTGTGTTAGTGTGTACAATGAGAGAGAGAGAGAGAGAGAGAGCGAGATAGCGAGTTTAGAATCGCTCTTCACTTCCTGTTTCCGACAGTTTTCGTCACCATCTAAACAAACAAGAATACAAGACTCTATCTTTCTCTGTGTTGTCTTTCTGTCGCTGTCTCTCTCTCTCTCTGAAATGCGTGTGGAAGTATGTGCGTGTGGTGTGTGTGGGTGTGCGTTCTATGTATGTATGTATACAATGAGAGCGAAGAGAGAGGAGAGTTTAGAATCACTTCTCACTTTCCTTGTCTTCGGACAAATCTAAATAAAAAAGAATATAAGACTCTTCTCTCTCTCTCTCTCTCTCTCTTGTGAACGAGATATCAGCTTAACAGTTCGTTTTTTACCCCAATATGAAATTCGTATATTCGTCCTTGTTACTCTCTCTCTCTCTCTCTCTCTCTCTCTTTGGCGTAAGAAGCGGAAGCCCGCACTGACTGTTGTCGAAGCACTTGTCTCCCACACTGACTGTCGTTTGAACAATGAGGCGCCAAATGAGATTGCGTATTGCGTGGACAGTGACTACAAGACCACCATCCAGAGATAGCCGCCATTGGAAATGAGCTGGATCTGTTACAGAGATTGAGCCCATGGGATGAGGGGGGGGGGGGGGGGGAGGAGGGGAAAGAGAGGATGGGTCGTGGGGGAATAGGGTGGGGGTGGAGGGGATGGGGGGAGCTATAAAGGCGTGCGAGACGACAGGCGGGCGTGTGGGCAAATTGGAATGGGGGCGGGACTGAGAAAAAGGGTGTCCATTTCAAATAAACAATCCTTTCATGACATTCAATGAGTTCAGGTCTGCCCGATTTGACCCCTGCGAGTTCGGACCAGGGCACCATTCCCGAGACGAATGGAACAGACTGGCATCTGGAACTTTGGCCATGATGAGATAGAGATTGTCAGAGCGAGAGCGAGCGAAGCGAGCGCGAGAGAGAGAGAGAGATGAGAGGAGAGATGAGAGAGAGAGAGAGTAGAGAGGGGGGGAGGGATCGGAGGAGGGTTCGGGGGGGGGCACTGTGCGTGAGAGACTGGTCCCCGGCACACGAGTCGTCAGTGCTTGGGTTGTCCTCTTTTCGTCCGCAAACAAATACTTTAATTGGCCTGAATGTCTATCGAGTTAAAGAAGTGTCTATCTTTTCCCAAGTTTCAGCGAACACAGAAGGAGAGAGAGAGAGAGAGATGAGAGAGAGAGACGAGAGAGAGTGGAGAGAGGGGAGGAGAGAGAGAGAGAGCGAGAGGACAGACTGACGACAGACAGACAGACAGACAGACAGACAGACAGACATCCAGACAGAGACAGAGAGAGAGATGGTTGTGGAAGTAGGGGGAGGTGGCAAAGCGATACGGGCGGGGTGGGCGTAAAAGCGAGGGGAAAAGTTATAGGAAGAGGAGACAGACAGGCAAAGGATACAGCAGGGACGACAGACAGAGAGACAGATACACCGCATAGCTACATGTATACAGAGAGAGATGGAATCCTCAACTATTGGCTGGGGTCACAGCCGGTGGGGGGGGGGGGGAGGGTGAGGAAGTGAGGAAGAAGGGGAGGTGGGGCGTTGAAGCGGATCTTAAAGGAACAGTTGTCGTTGGAAGCTGATCAACAATACATGTGCGTTATGTATGCCTGTGCATGAGTCGTCAGGAACTAACTTGTCCTGCAGAACGGAGCAGAGGAGACCGCAGCGCTTCGAGAATGTGCGGCTGTTCACTGATAGAATGTTTGATTTCACGCCGTGTTGGATCTTTCTGTTATTCATTAGGTTACATTCAGTTTTCAAAGTCAAAGTCGCAAAAGGTACTTCAGCAGACATGGATAATCAGTTCCCAATAAGAGTAAGAAAAAGGACAGTAGTGTAGGCAGAGAGGGGAGATAAGACTCTCTAACACAAACCTCAACCAGGACGTACACAAAGGGACTAAACAAGAGCCAGATTGGCCGCGCGAAGTAATGCTCGCGAGCAGACGGCGAAACATGGGCGTAAACAAACTTCCGGTGGCAGCTTCTAGCGAGTAAACTAAGTGTGGAAACACGCGTGTCGACGGTGTAAATCTCGTTTTTCGCATGAACACTCCAATTTCTTGTACCAAAAACACAATCCGCATCTAATATGGGGGGTGCAAACTGGGCCATTGTTGGCTGTCCCGCCAGAAAATCTAAACACAAAGGGCTTACATTTCACCAAAGTAACTCATCCCAGCGGATGCAGTTGAGCCATAGTGTTCATATTACTTCAGCTGTTCGGAATGAACCTGGAGTCTTTTTAGCCAGGTACGACAACAACAACAAACAACACAAATTTACGGCGAAAGGTAGAACGATGAGTGGAGATGCAGTGATCAACAGTATCAACAGACGAGATAAATCGTTCAACCCCGACAGGGCTACAATTTGGCTCCCGTCATTTCACGGATCTTGCTTCAAAACTGTTAAGTCTGAGCATAGACTTATTTCGTTCAGTTAATAGCAGTATTTCATCGGAATAGGAGTTTCTGTAATGACAATTAAGTTCGAGGGCATCCAAAATTCAGTGATGTCCAAGTTGTTGGTTGTGTTACAAAGGCCGGCTCATTAGATAGTAAACAGTTTCCATTCTGTGTGTGTGTTTTTGTGTGTGTGGGTGCTGTGTGTGTGTGTGTGTGTGTGTGTGTGTGTGTGTGTGGTGTGGGAGAGAGAGTGAGAAGAGAGAGAGAGCACAGGAGCGGAGAGACGTGAGAGAGGAGGGAGGAGGAGAGAGAGAGAGAGATAGACAGAGGGAGGAGAGAGAGGTGAGGGATGTTTATGGGTGTGCTGTCAGTGATGTTTATGTGTTGTGCGTGGTAATTTTGAAGGCACGGTAAAGGCAGAACACATCGATCTTTTTTTTGTTCATACACACAAATAGTAATTGATTGTACTCGTACTCTTGAACTTGCATGATGTAGTCAACCCATACGTCACAGGTTTCATCTGTAGACTAAAAGCCTTTTAGAACCTCTCTCTCTCTCTCTCTATCTCTCTCTCTCTCTCTTCTGCTCTCCTCGCTTCTTCTCTCTCTCTCGTGTCTCTCTCTCTCTTCTCTCTCTTCTCTAACACACCACACATACAACATACACACACACACACACAACACACACATCCACACACACACACACACTCATATATATATATATATATATATAATATATATATATATATCTTATATTTATCTATATATATATATATAAATATCCTGTGACAGCGCAACTCACGCTTGAACAAATTTGTAGTTAGTTAAGATTCCTCTTTTAACTTATATCTATTATATTATATATATATATATATATATCCCACAATAACACGAGGTTAAGGAGTCATTCTTATTTATTTGTATCTGATGACCAAAAGTCCCTTGCTTTGATCTAGCAAAACGCAATAATTTTGTATTTTACATACAGAAATATTCGACTGTCTTGTCTCATCCGGAAGGCATTTTGTTCTGCTTGCATTCAGCTGCCACACTTCACTGACACTGGTCTGGTGTAATCTGAAAAGGTTTTTTTTAATAAACATCATCAACGTTCATGAATTGTGTTTGTGGGGTGTGTGTGTGTAGTGTTGTGTGTGTGTGTGTGTGTGTGTGTGTGTGTGTGTGTGTGTGAGGAGAGAGAGTGAGCGACAGAGACAGAGAGTGAGAGATGAGACGAGAGAGAGAGAGAGAGAGAGTGCATCATATATGTGATGCCATACACTAATGTAATTATTTTGAGTGTTGTCTTTGTTGATGTTGCCACACTGTTGATGCATTAAAAGTCAGTAAACATGTTATAACAACATTTTAGTCTCTCTCTTCTCTTCACTCTCTCTCTCTCTCTCTTCCTCTCTCTCTCTCTCTCTCTCTCTCTTCTCTCCCTCTCAGTCTTTCACCACAACACACACACACACACACACACACACACACAGAGAGAGCGAGAGATGAGAGAGAGAGAGATCGGAGAGAGAGGGATCGTAGAGAGGAAGAGAGTAGAGAGAGTGAGAGGAGATGAGAGAGAGTGAGAGAGAGGAGAGACGAGAGAGAGAGTTAGTGATTGGAATTAACGTACCAACATTGTCTGTGGTTCGCTGCCCTTTTTTTGCTGAATCAGCGAACTGGTATCGCGTGTTCGTTTCTCTGCCTTGCAAACAGGCTGAGCAGTGGGGTTCCTGCAGTCGCTTCTGTTTCCTACAAAATGAACCGCAAATACCCGCTATAATAACAAAAGAAGGACTGAATCTACGAAAGTACTGATAAATATGCAACCAGCTGTACATCAATGCATACAAGAAGGGAGTCATGGAACGACTTCAAGCTGCGCGGTGCACAACTACACACTGACTAGCACTATCTCTCGAGCACAGGCAAGGTTTGTTACCGGCTTGTACGCCGAGTAAAACTGGTGGCCGCGATATCAGTTATAGGGTTAATTACTTGCACATGTCGAAGGTTTCGCACTCTCATTCTCCACAACACAAAGTTCATAACACATGCCTATAGTAAACGCATTAACAAACCGCTGAATTATGAAAAAGAATGCTTACCTCACGATGTTTTGGCTGCCAAACACCCTGTTACCACCGACACCGGCAGTTCTGTAAGCTCTAGTTGGTGGGGCCCGGACCCTATCAGTACTCGTTAGTAAGTGACTCAGGAAGGGGAAGCCGGCCAGCTGCGCATCCCTTTGCTGTACGGTCCTGCTCAAACCAAACAATAAATACAGCACGTTAAGATGGTGTATTTGGGCGCCAGCGCTTAGAATGTGATTCGAACCTCGGATTATTTGATTGCAATAAGTCCGTTTCAAAGTGAGGTGACTAAGCCAGGCAACTGAAACACACTGAAAAGAAACATTACGGTGCCTCTATGTTGTTCGTCTTGTCATTTGTTTTCTTTTGTTTCTCTCGATGACCCCCCCCCCCCCCCCTCCCCCCACGGCATAGTCATTTTTCTTCAAAGGTTTGAGAAAACTCGGTGTTGAACGCCTCTACCAACCCGGACGCGTGTACCAGTACCAGTACCTGGTTGATTCAAGGCTAGGCGACATTCGCCTGGCCGAGCTCCACTTGACCCACAATGTGAAGGCCCGAGTTCCAACCCCGGAAGCGCATGAGTCGGCGGGGAAGTGTGCAGTGTGACTTACGCGAATCCCAAGGAAATAGTTATGATTATCATTCAAAGTAAGCGATGACAAAATGGAAACCAGTTATTATCAGCAGTTTTCGGAGAAAATGATGTAGGCAACTATTTTGATTGTCACTTTTTCCGAGGGAGACGTTCTGATCTTCACGCAACCAACGGAGTTACGCAAACCAGTTACTATCATTACCCCAGAAGAGAAAAAAAATATTCTCCGAGATACTAGTACTAAATAGAGAAACCAGTTTTCTTTTTTAATCAAAGATTATGGTAAGGAAAAACCAGTAATCATCCTTCAAAAAAACAGTGAGTTTGGGGATTATCAGTAAATATCTCTCCCCCCCCCCCCCCCCCAAAAAAAAAAGTAGCGAAATCGACTGTGTCATTCCTAGGCCGAGGAAATTCTTTTACCATCCTTGAAAGAATGCTAATACAAAATATTTTCACCACAATTTTCGTGAAAAAAAAAGTAGTTGATTTCTGCCAAAAGTAACAGTAGGACAATGGATTTCCGAAGAAAACATGAATCCTTGTGTTCATGAAGCTGTGCCTCCTACCTGGGGGCTTGAAAAGAGTGAATGTGCCATAGACCTGCGAGACTCTGCACGTCTCTACACTCATCAGGAATTTCAGACACTCGTCTAAAGAAAAGCTGGTCGGTCCGTGCACCACCACTCGTGGGGTTACGGACACGGAAGAATACACGAGAGAGTTTGGAGAAGAAATGGGCGCCGCCAAACATTCCCCCATGCCCACTGAAGTACCGATGAAGAGTCAGATAGCAGCAATCTCTCTCTTCTCTCTTCTCTCTCTCTCTCTCTCTCTCCTATTTCTCTCTCTCTAGCGCTCTCCTTGCCTCTCCTCTCTCTCTCTCCTCTCTTCTCTCTCTCTCTCTTATCTGCCACCCACACCCACCTCCCTGAAATACACATGCTCACCCGCAGCTCTCACGCACGCACGCACGCGCGCAGCGCAAACAAACAACACACACACACACACACCACACACCACACACACACACACACGCACACACGCACGCACGCACGCACTCAGCACGCACACACACACACACACGTTGTTGTTTACTCTTGGTTCAAATCATAGTCGGGATTCAACCATGGACTGCGCGCTTCGAACCCACCTGGGAGGTTAACGACGGATCAGGAAACAGGCAGACAAAAACCTACAACATCATTCAAACTCTGGCATTCCTGTTCGATCCACCTCTTACTAGATCTGACATCGTCATTTGAGACATAGTTGCTGCATCTCTTTATTTGGTTGTTTAGGTACCTCAAAGTTTTGTGAACAAAACCCTTAGGAGAAAACTCAAATTGACTGATTATCACCCTTCCCCCCCTGCCCTCACCTCCCCCCCCCCCCCCCCACCCCTCCCTCCCCACTGAGTCCAATCTCCCTTCCTGTCTTCCTTCTGGTCGGTCTCATCATGTCGTTCTCCCTTTCCTCCTCATCACCCCTCCCTCCCCCCTCCTCACCTCACTCACCCACGCCGTCTCCTGTGATTTCTGTGCTGTTCGATGATGTGGACGAGGGGAAGAGAGGAAGAAGAGACGCAGAGGCAGAAAGGGGTCTGTATAAGTCGTGGTGCCCTACGTATTAGTGTTTACTCGGATGTGGTGCTTTTATTTTATTTTGCAGAGAAAGCAGCCTCATTATGTAATCCTCCCATATCTGGTTATATTCATTCAACGGTGGAGTGTTCCAAACATAGGTTCATGATGCAGCTTTTCATTCAAAGAAACACATGTCAGAAGGAAAAATATTCCGTGCAGGGACCTTGTGACATGTGCTGCAAATGGGATAGTTATGAAGCGAGAGAGAGAGAGAGCAGAGAGGAGAGAGAGGAGAGAGAGAGAGACGAGAGAGAGAGAGAGAGAGAAAGGAGAGAGAGAGAGAGAGAGGTGGGAAGAGAAGAGGTATGGAAAGAGAGAGACATGTGGGGGGAGGGGAGGGCGTAAAGAGAGAGAGAGCCCACACAACCGACAGTACAGACAGAGAAGAAGGACGGAAGACAGACAGAAAGAAAGACAGACAAAGAGCGACACGAGACAGGGACAGACAGCAAGCAGAGGCCACAGAGGACAGACACGAACGGGGAAAAATGAAAGACAAAACAAAAACCGTGAGCCAAAGCATCAGACAATGACACGAGTACCTTGAATGGGACAGATTTGACACGGGACCGTGTCGACCTGTCACCGTTCTTCTAGCAGACCGAAAAGAAGCTCTCAGCACTTGAGCTGGCACCAGTTGGTCGAAATGGTCTTCCGTCCACCAGCCCTCCACCCAATCCAGGCGCGGAACCAGCTGGTACGGATCGGGAGGATATATGGCTCCCCCCTCACCTTGTCTTCCTCTCGCAACGTTCGTTTAAACAAGCCCTGGGCGAAAAATAAGGGCCAATTACAAGTTTCATGGGGCCCCCTTTGCCCTCCAAACTCATCCAAATTGTCTTTACTCAGAGTTCCGGTTCTTGGGCCACCCTTCTTGCGTCAGCAATGATGGCGGCCAGCATTGACTGTAGAGTGAAGGAGGGGGCGGAACATACGGACATTTTTCCTCGACAGAGTTGCTCTGCCTGCGTGATTTTTGTTTGTGTTGTTTGTTTGTTTGTTTGTTTGTTGTTTGTTTCGTTTGTTCGTTTGTTCGTTTTGTTTGTTTGTTTGTTTGTTTGTTTGTTTGTTGGTTCGTTTGTTTGTTTGTTTGTTTTTTGTTTGTTCGGTTTGTTATTTGTTTGTAAGTTTTGTTTGTTTGTTTGTTTCGTTTGTTTGTTTGTTTGTTTGTTTGTTTGTTCGTTTGTTCGTTAGTTTGTTTGTTTGCTTTGTTTGATTGTATGTTTGTTTGGTGCATGAATACTAGTCGTTTCATTGTTTGTTTTTCATTCTGTATTTATTTATTCATGTCTTTATCTATTTGTTTTGACTCTCAATTCATTTGTTGTAATTGTATTATAGTTCTTTATGATGTATGATAGTGTGATTCTGTGCCTCTCTCTCTCTCTCTTTCTCTCTCTCTTCTCTCTCTGTGCGCGCGCGAGCGCTGTGTGTGTGTGTGTGTGTGTGTGTGGGTAGTGTGTGTGTGTGTGTGTGTGTGTGTGGTGTGTGTTGTGCGCGCCGCGCGCGCGCTCTCTCTCTCTCTCTAGTAGTAGATGATGCTGCAGCATAAGAACCAGTGACGATAGTAAAATTGCTAGTAGTAGAAACAGTCTCAGCTGGGGAGAGGAACACGAGGAGAACGAGAAAGCGTAGCAATAAAATGACATTATCACAATTCTATTTGTCGTTGTTGATATTAATGTCTTTGCTATTGTTGTTGTTGTTGGTGTTGTTGTTGTTCTAATAGTTACATGTATCTCTTCCTAAAATTACAATATTTTGTATGTTACAAAGAATGGGTTGTGGCATGTGTACCGTTGTGGATATTTTTACATCGAAGGAAGAAATAGTGCAGCATATGAAAAACAACAGCAGTTAAAGAAAAAAACAAGATGCGAAGCATATAAACGTACTCCCAGTTTTCCAAACCGCTTATAAATCGGCCAAGTGCTTTGTGAGATAAGAAATAAAGGCAAAATAACGCTTTTTAACGGTTGTTTAACCGATGTACACTTTTGAAACTGGTATGTTAGTCCTCAGTGGGCTAAAAGCCTGTGTACATACCAAATTTCATCCAAATCGGACAATATGTCAAGAATAACGGCTTTTAACGGTCAGATTTTGAAACACTACATGGAAGTGTCATTTGTGTGTGATAACCTTTCTATATACAAAATTTCATAAAAACCCACCAATATATAAAAACATGCGCAAAGAACCATTCTCCACCACTCGGCCTCCAGTTCCCATTCTCCATACCATCTGTCCATTCTACCACCTTCATCAAGAACACACACACACACACACACACACACACACACACACACACACACACACACACACACACACACACACACCAAGAACAAAACAAAACTAAAAAAAACCTGTTCAATACTGCTTTCCTTGTGTATTGGGGTCATAGCCTAACAACACACAACACACACACACACACACACACACACACACACACAACACACACACACACACACACACACACACACATACACCACACTACACCACACCACACCACACCCACGCTTACACACACACTCTCTCTCTCTCTCTCTCTCTCTCTCTCTCTCTCTCTCCTCTCTCTCTCTCTTCTCTCTCTCTCTCTCTCACCAGGAGTGATTCTGGAGGGTGAACAGTTTCTGCCAGACACCTCTGCTTCTTTCCCGTC
>CM031604.1:30618432-30620932 GCA_018398815.1 Conus ventricosus
ATCATCTTGATACGTCTCATCTATTGGCTTTGTACAGAGCTTCCATGAAGACCGTGACATATTACGAAGCATAATTATTGGCTAGAAACTAAGAGTGAAATGTGAGGATGACAAACAAAACCAAAACAGCATTTGCAGACTTGAAGGATATGTTCCAGTGCGCGTCTATAAAGAGAATGGTGAAGAAGTGTCAGGAAACTGGGCGACTAGACCCCCTGTAGAGACCACAGCTATTATCGGAGTCTTTGCTACCTGTATGACACAGGCTCGTGGTCGTGTTGCACGTGCAGACAGATCGTTTTAACTGTCAAAGGAGACTGCGGATAGGCCTTCTGCCCGTTAAAAAAAAAAGTTATGCGTGTGGAGTATTCTGTGACCGTTGAAAGACAATGACGCCGTTGTTAATGGCGCATCATAAAGACACACCCATGACTTAATGGCAATGGTTTCATCAGGATTGAGAAAAAAATGCAGAGAGATGATGTCTTTACAATGTACGTTTTGTTTGAAAATGAAAATTGTCAATACTGCTAGGCTGAGAGTTGACTTGGGTGTCTTGAGAGAGAGAGAGAGAGAGAGAGAGAGAGAGAGAGAGAGTCAGAGTCAGAGTCAGAGAGACAGAGAGACAGAGAGAGCGAAAGAGAGGGAGAGTGAGACAGACAGACAGAGAGACAGAGACAAAGCCAGAGAGACAGAGACACAGACAGACAGACAGACAGAGAGAGAGAGAGAGAGAGAGAGAGAGAGGGGTGAGTGAGTGAGAGAGGGAGTGAAGACTTTATTACTTATGAGAGAGTATCTGCGGGTGCGCGCGCGCGCGCGCGCGCGTGTGTGTGTATGTGTGATATCAAGGTTACAGACATGCATCTGATGTTACTCGGCTAATGTGGATCCTAATATTACCGTACAGTCAAATGATGTTTTGGACCTTCTTTTGTATGCTTACAAACTTTTTAATCTGTTCAGACATGTAACATATTTTTCATGAGAATGTATGTGTATCCATCCAACTTTGTACATAATTGCATCTGACCTTGCAAATCTTACAGAAGTGTATATCTGGATGTTTCACTCGCGTGTGCAACTCTTATCTAAGCGTGTGCAATTCTTAGGCTGGGCAGAAAATGAGTGAGTTTCGTTGTGTCTTTCTCACCTTCATCAACTTCCTAGTGATGTTAGTCGCACGCCGTTCATCAAGACGCAGCCACACTCACAGCGTTCTATCCCAGCCTCATCTTCTCGAGTCCACAGCGAAGCCGCAGGCTACAGAAGGCGATCACTATCAGATCGCCATAAGGACCCCCGTTAAAGAAGACGCAGCACGTTGGTCATGTTCAGTGGTGCCTGTTACAATCCAAAATACGCAGGATACTATGTACTAAGCCTCGCAGTGACGGTCAAAATTAAGTTTGGAGATAATATAAGAGAATGGGATTCAATGAAGGACCGCCGAAAATTGGTTTATAGACAAAATGTGAGAGTAGTCATCTCATGGAAGACACCCGTCATAGCTACTGGACGAATGTCGCAATAACTTTGCAGATAAAACGTTTAACACGATCTTTGCAAGTCATACACATGCAACGGAAATCAAAACTAAGGTCACCGCGAGAAGTTGCCATGACCAGCAATACACTCCGAGGCTCCCTCCCCCCCACCCTCCCCCCCATCCACCCTCCCCCCCCCCCCCCCCCCCCCCCCCCCCCCCCATCCACCCCCAGGAATGATTAGAAAAGTTGAGTACTGAAGGTGGAAATATGAAATTCCATCTAAGAATATCTCGTAAGGATGTGTACTCCACGCCGAATTTCTCGATCACATCCCGGCTTCAACCAGGACTAAGAAATACTGACACCTGCGATGGTGGTCAGAAACTTTGAGCAGCATTCTCAGTAAGGCATTCATTAAATGGATTAAACTTGACTGTGTAGTCCTACCCTTCCTAACAGAATCTGTGATATGCGACTTTTAGGGTTGGGCAGGGCTGACAATTCCTAACTTGTACACGCTTTTGATATGGTTAGATTCCCGCTACCTCCCAGTTACAAAACCCGTGATGCCACCGGTGTGCCACGGTAGTTGACGAAACATGGGCTTTCTTCATTCATTTCAATTTGGTCACGTTGGGTTGAAATGTATATAAAGTGTATATGATGGCGTAGAAATGAATTCAATGTCATTGTGTTGTATAAGTATGCATACACATTGATTTACCTACCATAGAAATGTTTCTGACCTTCTCGCTCTGTCTGGACGTTTTGGTTATCTCGATTGTGTATAAGCATGCTTGACCGAGTTAGACGGTGCTGAAATTTTTTTTATCTCAATATGTTCGGCTGTATAAAAACGGACTTGACTGCATGAGTCGGCAGAAACACATTTGAATGTGTTAAGCCCTCCTGAGAATCTTTATCCCTGGAGGCCGTATTACAGCTATCTAAACTCGTTAGACTGAGGAGCATTTTTGCTGTGGTAGTGTGCGCATGCTCGTATGAAAATA
>CM031604.1:30623432-30625932 GCA_018398815.1 Conus ventricosus
CTCCCCGTCCTTCCTTCCTTCCTTCCTTCCTCCCATCCCCTCCTTTCCGTCCCCCACACCCCATCCCTCATCCCCCCCCTCCCCCCCCCGCCTTCACTCCCTTCCTCACCTCACATCATTACACTTTTCTCCCTTCAGAAGACAGCGGTTGCAAGGTGACGGCTCTCTCTTTCATCTGAAAATTATCTATGATTTCCTTTGGCGCACTCAGCACTCGCTGGCGCGCCCGGATCACTGAGGCAGAAGTTACATCCGCCCCACACACTGTTTCGCTTTGATCGTGGAGCCCCCCCCCCCCCACCCCCATCCCTCCCCCCTTCTTCCACCCCCCCCCCCCCCCCCCGCCCCCTTCTCTTCTTTCCTGCTCTCCACCCCTTCCTCCATCTTCCTCCCGCCCCCTACTATCCGTCCATTCCCTCCTCCTCCTCCTCCTTCTCCTTAGAACCTCTCGCCCGCCTACGATGTGGATTCATCAGCGAGATTGCATGCGTCCCCCTTCTCTCTCTCTCCTCTCTCTCTCTCTCTCTCTCTCTCTCTCTGCTTCAGCAAAAGTGAAGGGGAAAAAATGAAGGAGAAAATGACCGTTTTCATGCTCGCGACAGTAAAGATGTGTGTGTGTGTGTGTGTGTGTGTGTGTGTGTGTGTGTGTGTGTGTGTGTGTGTGTGTGTGTATGCGTGTGTGTGCGTGTGTGTGTGTGTATGTGTGTGTGTGTGTGTGTGTGTGTGTGTGTGTGTGTGTGTGTGTGTGTGTGTGTGTGCGTGTGTGTGAATGTGTGTGTGTGAGTGAGTGAGTGTGTGTGTGTGTGTGTGTGTGTGTGTGTGTGTGTGTGTGTGTGTGTGTTGTGGTGCGTGTCTGTGTGTCTGTGTGTGTAAGAGAGAGAGAGAGGGGGGAATGGTGGAGGAGAGGAGGGGGAAGGGGCGGGTAGGGGGCTCTAGGGACATGTAACGTTTGTCTCATAACACTGTGTGCTATGAGGGTTCGTGTAAACATCTTCTCAGGTCTGTTTATCGTAACTACTTTTGGATGTCTTCTGAGATCAAATGTAGCCTTTACACTATTAATATATACAAAATTATAACGACACCATGTAAAGCGTAACAACACGACATCATTGAAAAAAAAAGTGATGTAACTAACCGTTGCGTCAAAAAAAAAAAAAATAGAAAAGAAAAGATTTTAGCGTGACAGCCCAGATGCTGTCTTTGTAAAGCTCAGACTTGGAAACTTACGAATCAAAATTCATGGCGATTTAACAGTTGTATGTGGAGACATGTAGATGTCACGCACAGCAGTCCGGCGCTGGATTACTAGTTCCTGAGAAGAAACCGACTTGAGATACCAGCATTGATCAGGACGTTCAAATAAGGTCCTGAACGAGCGAACTGTTCGGCTTGGAAAGAAAGTGAATGAAGAAGGTCCACCACCTATTTCATTTATGAACTGAATGATTTTTTTTTTTTTTTTTTGCATTTTATGTTACATAGCCATGGATCCAGCGGTAAGATCTTGGGATGAGGGAAGCTGTCGGTAGATGGAGATCTCATCCTGTAAGAGAGCATTAGAGAAAATGCAGAGTGTTGAGCGTTAAGCCATTGTGACATGTTTGAACGAGAGGGTCTCCCCATCTCCCTCCCCCCTCCCCCTCCACCTCCCCCCAATAAATCATGTAATATGATCACGGGTTACGGATCAAGGTGGCCCACTCACCCTCTCTGAAATTCCCAACAAACGATTTAACAGAATGTGGGTGGACGCCAACGACGATGGACCATTTGTGTACCGAAGCTTGATTTCAAAAGCCGGAGGAGATCTGCTGTCCAGTTTCTTCAGCTCAAAAGGTCCTACAGCCGTAGACATTTTGCCTGATGTCTACTCTTACTGCTAGATGCTACATACAAAATGCTTCCCCCCAAAGACGTTCAGTCTATTCATTAGCAAAGCCCGAATGCAGGTCCGTCTGTACGGCAAAGGCAAATGCCCATCAAGTTGATGTCATTAAGACCCATCTACAAGAGTAGTTCACCCATGTTCTCCCTCACTCACCTCTGACTTAGCCCCCTGCGATTTGTGGTTGCCCCCCCCCCCCCCCCCCCCCCCCCCCCCCCCCCCCCACCCCCGCCCCCACGTCTGAAGCCAAACATGGCGGCTGGCCGAGAAGTTTTCAAGAATCCAGGACATGGGAGAGAAAAGCCAAACAAATCACTGTTTGCTACCGTTTCCCAATCAGTCTGTCCCAAACAACGTGAATCTTTGCTGAGGAGACTTGACACTGTGATGTGGAGAGGAGAGCAGGGTACGTTGAGTCAGAAGATAGACTACCCATCTGCTTGACAAAGAAAGCCACAGAACTTTTGGATCGGCTCACGTAGTTTTGTCAGGGAAACCGCAAGACGAATAGAACCAACAATGAACTACACAGAAGCGATGTATATAGACGAAGAAAACATTCTACAGGCGATGATAACCCAAACTGATCAATAAAAAACAAAGAAGGAGCAA
>CM031604.1:30628432-30643432 GCA_018398815.1 Conus ventricosus
CTCTATCTCCGAATCTGTTTCTGTTTCTCTCGTTGTCCCCATTTCTGTGTGTATGTTGTTCTCTTTCTTTCTCTCTCTTCCTCTCTGTGTCTTTCTCTTTCAGCCTGTCTTCCTCCCTCCCTTCCTTCCTCTCTCTCTCTTTCTATGTCTCTGTCTCTCTCTGTCTATATCTCTCTCAAGGACTCACTCTCCTTTTCATCTCCTCTCTCTCTCTCTCTCTCTCTCTCTCTCTCTCTCTCTTCTCTCTCTCGATCTCTCTCTCTCTCTCCCGTCCCAAGACATGATGAACAAAGAGAGAGAGAGAGAGAGAGAGAGAGAGAGAGAGAGAGAGAGAGAGAGAGAGACAGACAGACACACACACACACACACACACACACACACACACACACACACACACACACACACACACACAACACACACACACACACACACAAATACAGAGAGAGGAAGACGCAGACAGACAGACATATTGGGAGATAGACAGAGAGAGAGAGAGAGAGACAGACAGACAGACAGACAGACAGACAGACAGACAGACAGAGACAGACAAAGACTGACAGAGAGACAGAGAATGGGGGGTGGGGGAGATGGAGACAAAGAGACGGAGACATTGAGACAGAGAGAGAAACAGGAGATTATAGAGGGGAAGTCCAGACAAGGAACTACATGAAATCGTTACTTTTTCTTTCAGATCTTTACTTTCTTTGTTTTTTGTTTTTTCCTTCGGACAAGACTTGAGAGAAGGCCGCCTTCGGATTATTCATGATTCCGTGTGTTTGGATTCGTCTCAGGTCTTGATATCGATTCCACTTGATTATAACTGTCCTCCTTCATGATTCCGCTCTTGAGGCTGAAAAAAAAAGACACACACACACACACACACACACACAACACACACACACACACAACATGTTATTTAATACTGGATCTGATCCAGTTAATATGCCTTTATTTCAAGTCAACGCCATACCCATTCATATACAAAAATGGTAAAATTCCTTGGAGTAAATTTAACATCAAAGTTGTCATGGAATTTTCATATAGAGCATATTCTTACAAAAGCACGAAAAACTTTAAATCTATTAAGATTATTAGCAAGCATGTTTGGGCTCAGGACACAATTACTTTTTTGCACCTTTCTACCGCACTGGTTAGATCTAAATTAACGTATGCACAAGAGGTGTTCTTCAGTGCACCCAAATACTTACTGAAAAAACTTCAAAGTATTGATTCCAAAGCATATAAGATAGCCATGGGACTGCCAGTCCATGCCTCTTGTACAAATGCATACAGTGCTGCTGGGATATTACCACTGGAAGAATATAGGAATCTTGCATGCACCAAATTTGTTATAAGAAGTTCTTCATAGACAATAATTTAGGCCCTGAAATAAATATTAAATCGGACACTGATTTTCCCAAAAGGGCTAAAATATATCATTCAAACGACTCTTAGAACATATACTTCCTCGATTTTAGAATCCTCAGATATCAAACTAACATCTATTGCAAACAGATCTATTGTGTCTCCTGTCCCTCCTGGAAACTAATACGAGCACATTTTGATATGAGCATACAGATTTAACAAAGGCTGAAAATACTAATTTATTGTTATCCAATATCAAAATGCATTTGCATGATCACTATTCCAACCATTTGAAGATATACACTGATGGATCATTAATCGATGAACATGCAGGTGCAGCATACATTATCCCAGGCCTTAACAAAGAAAAGTCTTATTATCTCGGAAAAAACAAATCTATATTCACGGTCGAGTTATTGGCTATAATTATGGCTTTAAGTTTGTTGTGGATTACCCTCAAAATTTATTTAAAGTTGTTTTATGTGTAGATTCCAAGTCAGTTCTTACTGCAATGAGAATTTTAATTAAATGTTCGACCTGAGATGATCACTGAAATAAATAATTTTGTGCATTTCCTCTCAGTCAGAGACACCGAAATAACATTTCTTTGGGTGCCCTCCCACTGTGGGTTATATTATAATTGAAAAGGTTGATGTTCTAGCAAAGAGAGGAGCAAAACGATCATCAGATTTTGCATTTTTTTAAAAACTTCTCTATGTCAGTGCAAGAGTGCTATACTTTGGCAGAAAAAGTACGATTTTCTCATTTTCATTTGATAGAAAGAGGGAAAGTGGGTGCTTTGGTTTAAACGATGAAAAGAAAAATATGTATGAAATGTTAAGTAAGTACGACCAAAACATTTACCGTAGGGGTCAGATAAGTTCCTTGATCTGTAGATGGAAATGGGATTGTTTGAAAACAAAGTATGTCAAAATATACATTGTATATGTGGTCATAGCATTTCAATTGAACACATTCTTGTGTGTAACTTAATGAAAAAATTCATTCCAAATACGTCTGTACAGCCTATTCAAAATGTTTTCCTGTTAGCAAGTGTACATATCTTTTCTTTTTGCACTTAGCTAAAAGTCCAATTGGCAAATACTTAATAATCGATAACAGTCAGTGCTGAGACAGAACAGAAGAGTTATATGTTTGATTTTTCTTTTTGTTTGGTTGTGTGTGTGTGTAGATTTAAAAAAAAAATTTTTTTAAATTTAATTTTATCTTTGATTAAGTGGATATTCTATTTTGTGTTATAGTTGTAGATAAGTTAATTATTTTGACTCGTTGTGTTAACCTTTTTTTCCCAGCCCCGATTTTTTTTCCGTCTAATATCACGTAATGTGGAAAGACGTAAAACAAAACAACAACAACAACAAACAACAACAACAACAACAACAACAACACACACACACACACACACACACGCACGCACGCACGCACGCACGCACGCACGCACGCACGCACGCACGCACGCACGCACGCGCACACACACACACCACACACACACACACACACACACACAGTGCGATAATTCTATTATTTACGAAAGTCTTTGCGACATTGCAGCTCAAAAGGAAAACACATCAAAATGTTGTGCATTATTATTTACTCGATACATTTGCTTTTTTCCGACTGTATATATGATGATGATGATTGTGATCGTTTTATTTTATTTTTCTTGCTCTCATCTATGAAACGTTAGGACTCAGAATGAAAGCAACTCAAAATATCGTTTCTTGATAATATTACTCGACGCAGTCTGGGTTTTTTTGTCTGATGTTAGGTCACCACCACCACCACCACCACCACCACCACCATCATCATATCCATCGTCCCCAGTATCATCGTTTTTGATTTGTTTCATTCTTACTCTTTTTATTTTCTTTGTTAGTTTCATTGTCTCATTTTTCTATCATTTTTTTTTTCAATTTTCGTTGCTATTGTTCACATTTTCTTCTTCTTTGCTACTTCGTCTACGTTTTACCACGGTTTTACTACTGCTGCTACAACTGGTCCGATGACTGCTGCTGCTGCTGCTGCTGCTGAGGAAATTTAATCAAACATAGATAAAAGGTTATGTATGCTAAGCTGAACTGACTTGATCTGTTAAAGATCTGTGTGAGTTGATCTGGACTGAGCTTCAGTGCAACATCCTTTCATCTGGACCGTCACGTCGTGTTTCTCTTTCTGTCCGTCACTTTGGATTTCTGCTTATATTTTCTCTCCTCTTATCCCTCCGATCCTTGTCTCCCTTTCTCTTCCTCTCATTCTGTCCTCTTGCTCCGTCTCTGTGATTCCCTAAAGCTAAGCTAAGTGCTTGTGGTTTTGACTCTTTTATTTCGTGTTTGTTTGTGTTTATTACCTCTCCTGTCAATGAGATAACGTTTTCTTCTGGATCTGTTTACTTGTTTAACTGTCAGCAAAATCCCACAAAAATTGCTGAACCGGTTTTGGTGAAAAGACGGTAAGTGGCATCAAAATCCGAAAAAAAAACAAACCAACTGCTGAGCCAACCTTTGAACCAAATTCAGTCAAAAGACGGAAAGTGTCAGCAAAATTCTGCACAAATTGCTGGACCGGTTTTAACCATTTTGGTGGTGAAAAGGCAAATAGTGTCAGCAACATTCCGTAAAAACTTTTGAACCGGTTTTAACCAAATTTATTAGTGAAAAGGCAAATAATGTCAGCACAATTCAGCAAAAACTGTTGAACACATGGCAATCAAATTTGGTGAAAGACAGAAAGCATCAGCAGAATTACACAAAAACTGCTGCACAAGTTTTAATAAATTTGGTGAAAAGACAGAAAGTGTCAGAAAAATCCTGCAATAACTGTTGAACTAGTTTTAACTAAATTTAGTGAAAAGAATGAAAGTGTCATCAAAATTCAGCCAAACCTACTGCACTGGTTTTAATCAAATTTGGTGAAAAGACGGAAATTGGCCCTTAGGACAAACTCACCAAATTTCGTTTTTTTTGTTGTTTTGTTTTTTCGTGCAGATCTGATAAAAAAGCGGATCCAGGATCTTTAAAAAAAAATTCCTCCAGATTTCCTACTGAACGTGAGCAAAGCGAATTTACCTTTTAAGATCAGAGAACTATCTGCTATGTAATACATTTTCATTACATAATGAAACTTGTCCCTTGATATAAACGTTGATATCTTATATTTCCGTATTGTATTGAAAATTGCATGGGATATAACTGTTTGTTTTCCTTTCTATGCTGCATCCTTTTAAATTTGTGGTGGTTGTTGTTTGACTTTTGTGTGTGTATTTGTTTTGTTTTGCTTTGTTTTGTTTTTTAGTTTTTGTTTTGTTTTTACACCTTATTTCTTCTGAAACATACTTTACTTCTTCTTGTATTCTAAGTGGCGTGGCATGAAGCTGTATATTCATGTTCTTTTCTTCATTTCTCTTGTTGTCTTCTCTCTCTCTCTCTCTCTCTCTCTCTCTCTCTCTCTCTCTCTCTCTCTCTCTCTCTCTCTGTGTGTGTGTGTGTGTGTGTGTGTGTGTGTGTGTGTGTGTGTGTGTGTGTGTGTGTGTGTGTGTGTGTGTGTGTGTGTGTGTTTAATTTCTGTTGTGCTGCGTTGACCTTCATATATTTCGATGTATTTTGTTTTTCATTTTAATTTATTTCATTACCACTTTGTGTACTTGTGAAACCAATAATACCCTACCAAGTCTGTCTCTCTTCGGCTCAATAACACAGATTCGCGTCAAATCCCTCCCGATCTCCATCCCACATCTACCCCCACCCCCACACCCACCCCCCTTTCTAACCTCCTTCAACCTCTCACCTCCACCCTTTCCACCTCAACCTCCCTCCTTTTCCACCCTCTCATATCCGACATCCTCGCGCCTCTTCTCCATTCTTCATTCTCCCCCCCCCCTCTCTCTCTCTCTTCTCCACCCTGCCCTCGACTCTCCTCTCTCTCTCTCTCTCTCTCTCTCTCTCTCTCTCTCTCTCTCTCTTCTCCACCCTGCTCTCGACCCTCCTCTCTCTCTCTCTCTCTCTCTCTCTCTCTGTCTCTCTCTCTTCTCTCTCTCTCTCTCTCTCTCTCTCTCTCTCTCTCTCTCTCTCTCTCTCTCTCTCTTCTCCACCCTGCTCTCGACTCTCCTCTCTCTCTCTCTCTCTCTCTCTCTCTCTCTCTCTTCTCTCTCTCTCTCTCTCTCTCTCTCTCTTCTCTCTCTCTCTCTCTCTCTCTCTCTCTTCTCCACCCTGCTCTCGACCCTCTCTCTCTCTCTCTCTCTCTCTCTCTTCTCTCTCTCTGTCTCTCTCTGTCTCTGTCTCTCTCTGTCTCTCTCTCTCTCTATCTCTCTCTCTCGTCTCCACCCTGCCTTCGACCCTCCTCGCTCTCTTCTCTCTCTCTCTCTCTCTCTCTCTCTCTCTCTCTCTCTCTCTCTCTGTCGTACCCACACTCACCACCACCACCCGTCATCACCACCACCCGTTCCTCCCTCTGGCCTTGTCGAACCGCAAGGATACTCGACGGCATTTGCACACAATACGGGCTTCTGAACTAACGGCGGTATTACCTCTGTGCTTGACAGCCTCGGTCATTCATCATCGCCAAGGCTGGAGTTGTTCAATAATGATAGAGAAGGATGGGGGCCAGTATTGGACATAATGCTATTTGGTGGACTTCTTGGCACGGCGTTTTCCTGCACAGAAAGGGACAAGGACAAAAGAAAGAGCAGAGGAGTGGACATTAAAAAAATCGAGAAAGATGCAGAAAAACTACAACGAAGGAGCAAAGAACCAAATAAAAAAAGGGGGGGGGGGGGGGCGAAGAGAAAGAAAAGGGGAGAAACAAATGGGGGGGGGGGGGGGGGAGAGAACATAAGAGACAAGACAGAAAAAATAAAGAAGATAGAAAATTTCTTGAAAGAAAAAAACAAGGAAAAAAAGAAAAAAAGACACGAGGGGGAAAAAGGGTCAAAACGGAAAGAAAGACACCAAAGAAAATAAAGGACAAAAAGCCTCAGGATTGTCGATGAAAAAGAGCATGGGACAAATAAAACCAGGAAAGAAAGAATGGAAATAACACAGAATCCAAGCAAACACACCAAAATAAGAGAGAAGAGAGAGAGCGAGGAGAGAGAGAGAGAGGAGAGAGAGAGAGGAGAGATGGAGAAGAGAGAAGAGAGAGAGAGAGAGAAGAGAGAGCAAAAAGACTAGTATAGCAGGAAAAGAAAAACGGTGTGAATGGCTCAAAGGATAAAGGAGGGGAGGAGGAGAAAGAGATGAGGAGACAGAGAAAAGAAAAAAATGAGAGAATCGAAGAAGATTCAGAAGAGAGAAAGGAGGTGGAGGAGGAGGAAAAGGAGAAGGAGGAAGAGAAGAGGAGGAAGGAAGAAGAAGAAGAAGAAGAAGAAAGAAGAAAAGAAGAAGAAGAAGAAGAGAAGAAGAAGAGGAGGAGGAGGAGGAGAGGAGAAGAAGAAGAAGAAGAAGAAGAGAAGAAGAAGAAAAGAAGAAGAAAGAAGAAGAAGAAGAAGAAGAAGAAGAACCGAGAGACAGAGAGAAAGAAGAGTAAAAGATGAAAGTGAAAAGAAAAGGAAGACGGATATATGGCGAAGAAAGGAGAAAGGAGGAGGAGGGATGAGAGATGTGGTGGTAGAGGCGAAAAAACTTGAATGAAGAGGAACACGGGAAGGTGAAAAAGAAACAAAGGACGAAGAAGAAGGAGAAGGAAGGAGAGGGGTAGTGTGGAGCTGAACGTAGAAAAGGAGGGAGGTGGGGGGAAGAAGATGAGTCTTGGGAGAAAAATTAAGAAAAAACAACAACAAAAAACGAACAAAACAAAACAAAACAACACCCCCCCCCCCCCCCCCCCCACAGAACATAGAATGGGTATGGGACAGGGGTAAACAAAAACAAGATGCGAAGCATATAAACGTACTCCCAGTTTTCCAAACAGCTTATAAATCGGCCAAGTGCTTTGTGAGATAAGAAATAAAGGCAAAATAACGGTTTTAACGGTTATTTAACCGATGTACACTTTTGAAACTGGTATTTTTAGTCCTCACTGGGCTAAAGCCTGTGCACATACCAAATTTCATCCAAATCGGACAATATGTCAAGAATAACGGTTTTTAACGGTCAGATTTTGAAACACTACATGGAAGTGCCATTTGTGTGTGATGACCTTTCTATATACAAAATTGCATTAAAATCCACCAATATATAAAAAAATAACGGCAAAATAACGGTTTATCGGTTATATAACCGATATACACTTTTGAAACTGGTATTTTAGTCCTCACTGGGCTAAAGCCTGTGCACATACCAAATTTCATCCAAATCGGACAATATGTCAAGAATAACGGTTTTTAACGGTCAGATTTTGAAACACTGCATGGAAGTGCCATTTGTGTGTGATGACCTTTCTATATACAAAATTTCATTAAAACCCACCAATATATAAAAAGATAACGGCAAAAAGCGGTTTAACGGTTATATAACCAATATACATTTTTGAAACCAGTATTTTAGTCCTCACTGTGCTAAAGCCTGTTTACATATCAAATTTCAACCAAATCGGACATGTCAAGAATAACGGTTTTTAACGGTCAAATTTTGAAGCACTATATAGAAGTGCCATTTGTGTGTGATAACCTTTCTATATACCAAATATCATTAAAATCCACCTATATATAAGAAATAACGGCAGAATAACGGTTTTTAACGGTTGTTTAATCCATTTTCAGCATTACATCACTTACATATGGACAGAGGCTCCGATTTGTCACAAGATCATCCAAACCGCTTATGAATTGGCCCAGTACTTTCTGAGATATTCCATAAAGAAGAAAAACCCGTTACAGGCCGTTACAGCCGTCAGTAACGGCTATAGCGGTAAACTAAAGCATCGGGCATCATCCGTGTCCCATAATGAACATACCTACACATTTTCGGCCCAGTAGTTTTGTCTGGAACGAGTGGAACACATTTTGACCACGGATACACACACACAGACAAACAGACAGCATTTCTTCGTTCCCATTGTAAAGTACTCCTGTTCTATAAGAACTGGGAGACTAAAAGGACGACGATTGGAAAGAGAGAGAAGAGAGAGAGAGAGAGAGAGAGAGGAGAGAGAGAGAGAGAGAGAGAGAGAGAGAGAGAGAGAGAGAGAGAGAGAGGAGAGAGAGAGAGAAGAGAGAGAAGAAAAAGAACAGAGAAGAAAAAGAAGAAGAGCAAGGATGAGGGGGGAGGGGGGCTGAAAAAGAATGAGGGGGATGCGAGGAGGGCGAGAAGGAACTGGCAGAAGAAAAAAAAAAGGGGGGGGGGGGGGGGATAAGAAAAAAAGGAGGAGGAGGAGGAGGAGTACTGGGTGCGGAAGAAGAAGGGTATAAAGAAGCAGACAAGGAGGTGGCAAAAAGAAAAGACCAAGGCGTAAGGAAAAAGAGATGAGAGCAGAAAAAGAAGAAAGGGAGGAGAAAGACAAGGAGGTGGAACACAAAAAAAAAAGGCATATGGAAAATGAAGGGGGCAGAGGAGGGAAAGGGGAGGGGGTGGGGGCAGGGGCGGCGAGACAGAAGAGAAAAAGAATGGGAGGAAGACAATAGTGAGATGCAAAAGAAAAGAATATATATATATATATATATATATATATATATATATATATATATATATATATATATATATATATATATATATATATATATATATATATATATATATATATAAAGTAATGGAGGAGAGAGGGGAGAAAAGGAGGGACGAAAGACAAGAAGGTGGGGAAAAAAAAGAACAGAAAAAGGCAGGAGGAAAAAACGATGGGGGACAGAGAAGAAGAAGAAGAAGGAATGTAGGTGGAAGACAAGAAGGCGGAAGAAGAAAAGAAAAGTGGGAGCTGGGAAGGGGGGAGGGGGAGGTGGGAGAGGGGCTGAAAGAAGAAGGATGAGGAGGAAGAGACGAGGAGGTGGGATAATGAAATCAAAAGGCATAAGGCAAAGGAGAACTTCTTCTTCTGCGTACGCAGGCTGATACTCCTGCAGACACTCCTTATATGGACAGGCAAGTATTAATCCCATCTACTCAACAAAGGGAGTGGCGTTTTGTGTGTATGACTGTTGTTGTTTTTTTTTTATCCCGCCATTAAGGCAGCCATACTCCAGCTTCGGGGAAGGTGCATGCTATGTGTAACGTGTCATCCATACCCACGGCCAAACTGGCCTTCTCTTCCGAAAGTTGGTGATGGGATTTGACGTGTGTGCAAGATGTTATGCGTGCGTTCACACACGGAACCTCGGTTTATAATCTCATCCGAAGGACTGTATGGGAAATGGAGTCAGAACTAACGTTAACGCCGAGGGAAAATCCCCCTGTACCGAAGCGGCCCGGCGGAGATTCGAACCCGCAACCCTTGGATTACGAGCCGGCGCTCTACCAACTGAGCTATTCGGACTCCGGCAAAGGAGAACGGGGATAGAAAAAAAGGAAAAGGAAGAGGTGAGCAATAAAAGAGGAGGTGGGATAAGAAGAGGAGAAGGAAAGGTAAAACAAGAACAGAAAAAAAAAGGAAAAGAGGTGAGGACAATGAAAGAAAAAAATGGTATGAGGAAGATGAACAAGAAAAAAAAGAGCGGGGGGGGAGGAAAAAACGAACAAAAGAAGGTAGTGGATGAAGACAAAGATGAGAAAAAAAAAAAAAAATGGTATAGGAAAAGCATGGAGGGCGGGGGAGGAAAAAAGGAGTAGGCGGGGCGGGGGGAGGGGGAGGAGGGGGGGGGGGGAGAGACAAGAAAAGAAGGAAAAAGTGGAGAGAAGAAAAGAAGAAGAAAAAAAAAAAAAGTATAGGAAAGCTGGAGAGGAGGAGGAGGAGGAGGAAAAGGATGTAGGGGAGGAGGGGGAGGATGGGACGGGGGGGGGGGAAGGAGAAATGAAAAAAAAAAGGAGAAGAAGAAGAAAGAAAGAAGAAAGAGAGTGGACGATAGAAAGGAATATGAGGGGGGGGAGGGGGGAGGAGGAGGAGGAGGAGGAGAGAGAGGGGTAGAAGAAGGAATGAAAACAAAACAAAATAGGAAAGAAGAAGAAGGTTGGAAAAAAGGGGGAGGGGGGGGGGGGGGGGGGGAGGGGAGAGAGGAAGGGGGTTGGAGGTAAGTGAGAAGTGAAAGAATGAGTGAAAACAGAAGGATGAAGCAAAGAGAGAGAAGAGAGGGGGGAGGGGGGGGGAGGGGGATGGAGGAAGTGGGACAAAGAGAGTGGAAGAAGACAAGGAAAAAACGAAAGAGAGAGAGAGAGAGAGAGAGAGAGAAGAGAGAGAGAGAGAGAGAGAGAGAGAGAGAGAGAGAGAGAGGAGAACATGAGAAGAAGAAGTGACGGGAACGAAGGCAGTAAAAGAATGAAGAAGATAGCAGGAGGAAGACGAAACACTTGAGGAAAAAAATTAAAAGAAATGGACAATGAGAAGTGGAGAGAAAGAAAGAGGAGAAGGTGAGTAGAAAGACGAACAGATGGAAGAAAAAAATATCATCAAAGACAAAACTAAAAAAAAAAAAAAGAGGACGACGAAGCAGAAGCAGAAGAACGGGGGGCAGAAAAAAGGAAAGAGAAAGATGATGGAAGGAAGAAGAGAAGAAAAAGAAAGGGAGAAAACGAGGAGAAGAGAAGAGGTGGGGGTGAGAGGGTGGGGGGGGGGGGTAAAAAAAAAGAAAGAGTGAATGGGAAGAAGAGGTCGAGTAGCAGGATATGAAAAAGAGAATAAGAAGATGGAAATGGAGGAGGATGGGGAGGCAGAAAAATGAGGTGGAGGAGGGGAGTGGGATATAAGCGGAAAGAGGGAGAAGGAGGGAGAGAAAGAAGCGAGAAAAGGGAGAGGAGAGAGAGAGAGAGAGAGAGAGAGAGAAGAAACGAACGAACGAACGAACGAAATTTTGTTTATTCAGGGATATGAGATAAGCATACAAGTGTGCTTTTTTACACTCAGCCCTGAGGCTAAACAAAAATCCACAACAATAGTGCAGAAAGTAAATTGTCTATATATGTATACCAAAGAAGAGGAAGAAGAAGAAGAAAAAGAAGAACAAGAGAAGAAGAAAAAGAAGAAGAAGAAGAAGAAGAAGAAGAAGGAAAAAGAAAAGTATGAGAAACATAAATACGCAATATAGTGTACGCCAACTATTTACACGACTGACAAAGGCCACAGGAGATATTTCGGTGATCAATTAAAGAAAAGAATAAGACAGAGCATATGCTAGTTTAACCGTGAATTTTTAAAATAAACATTGATCCAATGATAATGAGAGAGAGGTGGGGGGGGGGGGGGGGGGGTGAATTGGCAGAAGGAGGGGGTACGACAAATAAGAAGAGGAGGAAGATGACAGAAAGAGGACAAGCAGGCAGAAAAGAAGAGAGCAAAAAAAGTTAGACGAAGAGGAAGAATAAGTGGAAGAACAGAAGAAGTGGAAAGAATTGGGAGAAATTAGACAATAAGGTGAAGATAAAAAGAGATAATCAGAACACTTTGAGGAAGACATCGACGACGATGACGACGACGACGAGCGAGAAGAAGAAGAAGAAGAAGAAGGAAGAAGAAGAAGAGAGAAGAAGAAGAGAAGAAGAAGAAGAAGAAGAAGAAGAAGAAAGAATAGCCGTTGGATAAAGAAGAGGAGGAGCTAGTGGTCGTGGTGTGGGGGATGCGATCGAAAAAAAAAGAGAAAAGAACATGGGAGAAAGAAGCAGGAACGTCGAAATGAAGACCAAAGAAAAACGAGAGGACAAAGAAAGAAAGAAAGAAAGAAAAGAAAGAGAAGAAAGAAAGAAAGAAAGAAAAGCTCAAGACTCAAGACTCAAAACCATTTATTAATTTTGGGGCCGTTGTTCCTCATGAAGGTGGCTGCAAGAGAAAGAAAGACAAAAAAAAAGAAAGAACAAAAGAAAGAAAGAAAGAAAGAAGAATATGATTAAGCAGCGAACTGTTCTCGGTACAGTCCTTGATGTAGACGAGGACGTCAGTCCACGAATTGTGTAAAAGATTGTGAGGACTACACTAAGGCTGATGTTCAATCTGGTTGTATTTTGGCGGTACTGAGGCTGCACAAACATCGTTCACCGTTTCGTTTCCTTCATTATATGTTTGGGATGTGTAAAGACTGAATTATGACTGGTGTCCGGCTTCCTTTTTTTTTGGGTATGATATTAGTACTGAGGTTGTATAAAAATCATTATCTGTGTCTGTTCTTCGTTGTCTCATTGCCAGTGAGTCTGCATGTCTGACCCCCCATCTCTCCCTTCCTCCCTCTGACTCTTCACCTCTTCGCCTTCCTCCTCCTCCTCCTCTCCTCCTCCTCCCCTCCTCTTCTCCCCCTCCTCCTCCTCTCTTCCAAATCGATGAGACCCAGGCTTCTTTCTACACTTCTTCTTTTCTCTGCTTGCATGTATAGCTTTCATGGGAAATAGGAAAAGAGGTAGGGAGAGAGAGAGCGAAAGCAGATAAATAAACGAAAAGGACACACACACACGCACAACGCACGCACGCACGCACGCACGCACGCATGCACGCACGCACGCACACACACGCACGCACGCACGCACGCACGCACGCACGCACGCACGCACGCACGCACGCACGCACGCACGCACGCACGCACGCACGCACGCACGCACGCACCACCACACACCACACACAACACACACACACACACACACACGTACGAGCGCGCGCGCACACACACACACACACACACACACCACACACACACACACACACACACACACCACGCACGCACGCACGCACGCACGCACGCACGCACGCACGCACGCACGCACGCACGCACCACCACCACACACACACACACACACACACACACACACACCAGAACACGCGCGCGCTGTGCTCGGACGGGGAAAAATAGAGAAAGAAAGAAAACGCGGTGATATGAAGATAAAAGTGCTGTACGGTGGGGGAAAAAAAGGAAGAAGTGACACACATGCATCCCACAAACAAACAAGGAAAAAAGAACGAGTAAACTTAAAAACAAAATAACAAGAAAAAAAGGACGAGAGTGACGAGAGAACGAGAACACAACACACACACACACACACACACACACACACACACACACACACACACACACACACACACACACACACCACACACACACACACACACACACAAGGAAAAAGGAACGAGTAAACTTAGGAACAAAATAACAAGAAAAACGGAGGAGATGACGAGGGAATGAGAACTAATAAAAAAAAAAGAAAAGACAGACGGAGATAAAAAAGGAAAAGAAAAAAAAAAGGGGAAAAAGAATAGTAAGTGTGTGTGTGGTTGTTGTGTGTGTGTGTGTGTGTGTGTGTTGTGTGTGTGTGTGTGTGTGTGTGTGTGTGTGTGTGTGAGGAGAAGAGAGAGAGAGAGAGAGAGAGAGAGAGAGAGAGAGAGAGAAGAGAAGAGACAGACAGATAGGACAGACAGACAGCACAAATCAGACAGACACAGACAGTCAAACAGACAGACAGACCGACAACAGACGGAGACGAAGGCAAAAAGAGAGTCCACACATACACACCATAAGAAACGGACACATAAACTTCAGAACAAAAGACAGCAAAGAGAAGGGACCCGACAGAAGAAAGAACTATAACATGAGAAAATGAAAGGACTCTACCATTAAAGAAATGCTAAACGCAGAGGGAAAGAAGGAAGGAAGAAAGAGAAAGAAAATGAAATAGCGAAAAGAACATATAAAATGATGTAAAAGACGAAAGAAAGGAGAAAGAAACAAAGAGTCAGAGAGACAAAAGAGAAAGACAGTGAGAGAAAAAAGGAGGAACAGAAGAAAGAAAGAAAGAAAGAAAGAACGAACGATAGAAAGAAAGAAAGGAAGGGAAAAAAAGAAACTAAATTACAGAAGGAAGGAAATTAAAAAAAAAAACGAATTGAAAAGGAAGAAGGAAGGAAGGGAAGAAGGAAAGAAGGAAGGAAGGAAGCAACAACAAAAAAAAAAAGAAAGAGAAAAAGAAGGAAAGAAAGAAGGAAAGAAAGATTGTAAAGAAGAAAACAAAACAATAAACTCACGTAGACAATGAAGACAAGATGGAGAGCCATTTTACGAATGAAAATAAAGCAAGGAAAGAATGAAAGAGAAGAAACGAACAAGGCAGAAAGAAAGAGAGAGAGATCGGGGGGGGGGGGGGGGGGGGGGGTAGAGGTAAAAGAAGAAGGAAAGAAAGGAAAGAAGGAAGAAAGATGAATCTTTGCAGATCTTCCCCTGACGATTCCAACTTTTTATGGCAGGTCAGCTTAGCTTGTTTCGCGCATCTTCCCGGTACAGGATTTGGCTTCACAATGGCCGCTGTCCGCATCCACCAATAGGACTTCAGATCACCATAAAAAAGGCAAAAATAAGTCAGGGCTTAACAGGCCGAACGCACCCTGACAACAGCGATGTCCAAGAACTGCAACCAACAGCGACTGGATTGCTAGCAGTCTTGTAGCCAGTGAGAAGATGGCCAAGGCATGTCCCAAATGTCTGCTGCGGTTGTCAGGATCAGACTTTAATGAGACGGGGTGGGTTAGGTGGTATTGTGCTTGGAGGTACTAAAACACGAGCCGAAAAGAGGGAATTCGCTCGGGGAAAGAGCTGAGGGGAAGGGAAGTGTATGGGGTGGGGGAACTGGT
>CM031604.1:30655932-30660932 GCA_018398815.1 Conus ventricosus
TCATCATCATCATCATCATCATCATCATCACCATTGTTAGTAGTAGTAGTAGTTGTAGTTGTGGTAATAGTAGTATCATTAGTATGACGATTTTTATCATTATTATTATTATTCATATTATTATTGTTGTTGTTGTTGTTGTCGTCGTAGTTCTTGATGTTGATGATGATGATGATAATGGTGATGTTGTTGTTATATGCTTTCAACGTTCAAGGTTAACCGGTTACACACATACTCCTTTTTGAACCAGCATACAAACTTAATTGACAGTCAGTGTCCGGCTGTCTGGCACACACACAAAAAATATACGTCCTCATCCCATCCCCAACCCACCCTCACCATTATTCACTCATCCATCCACCTACTATTCGCGTCCTACATAGCTTTCTTTCTGTCCCTTGGACCCCCAAGGTTTTCAAATCTCGAATAAGTCTGCATGAAAGTCGAAGAAGAACTTCAAACTAGAGTCACCAGAATGATAGGAATATTACCCAAATTCCCAAACATTTCTTCGATTTTTTTTCTAGAACCGTGTTTGCTCTTTTAAAGAAAAAGCTTCGCAAATTAGGGGGGGGGGGAGGGGGGGGGGGGGGGGGGGGGGGGGGGGGGGGGGGGTTATTCTCTCGGCTTCTGTAGCGAGTTTTTTTTAAAATTCAAAATGGCATTCAGCAGATGCAGGTCATGAGGGTGATTAGCAGGAGCAATGTATAGGAACAGGGAGACACAAATAGATGCAAGCATGTCATCTCCCTTTCATCTTTGCTGTCCATTGTGGGTTTTTTAATTTCTATTTCATTGCTAACGAAATGAAATACATAATCAAAACAATAGCTGGTCAAACTGGGTTTTAAGGACAAACATACAAACACACATAGAAATCAATAGATACGCACATGCGTGAATATTTACACATAAATGTCTAGTTCACGATCATTCACCCCCACCCCCTTTGTCTCCAAATTTCCTACTCTCTCTCTCTCTCTCTCTCTCTCTCTCTCTCTCTCTCTCTCTCTCTCTCTCTCTCTTCCTCTCTCTCTCTCTCTCTCTCTCATCTATCTTTCCGATAAATTATGAATTGTGTTTGACAAGTACATCAATGAATGCATTTGAATGGGACAAAGCCAGTGTTAGTCGGTTTTTGTACAATGGTTTGATCGGTTTGAACTCAGGATGGGTGATGTCTAGAATTATTCAACAGAAGTTATTTTGCTGAAAGATTTCGAGATGGATTTACTTATACTTAATGACATTTGGAGAAGAAGTTTTGAACTACAAAACCTAACGCAATTAATTAATACCCCAACCAGAAGAAAAAACACACCACAATCTGAGACACTTAACACCCATATATATGTGAGTAACCCACCAAAAATTAGTTAATCATATGTTTCAGTCTATGGCCTTGATGAACATTTTCCTCTATGTTTAATGATGCTACTTACACACACACACACACACACACACACACACACACACACACACACACACACACACACAATCTATTTTTATTTCATGTAAATTCTCGTGCGTGCTAGAGTGTGTGCATACGTTCATGACAACACAGTGTCTACGCGCATGTGTGTGCTTGTGCGTGTGTATGGACGTTTTTGTGTGTCACAGAGAATAACTGTTTATACCATAGGCTTTCCACAGATTTTATTTGTGACTCCACGGATATCTTTGTAATATATCGGTGAAATAAAGTAAAATGCGTCTTTGACTTTAGTGAGCTCAGTTTCTTTCTTTTTTTTGTTTGTTCTAAAGTTGTTGGTTTTTTTTTTAACCCATTTTAGGTTAAGTCTTTTTATACATGGTTGACTTACACAGCACAAGAAAGACCCCTTCACATTTCACATTCATTGTGCGTCCAGCTCATCTAAATCACATCGTATTTTTCTCTTTTGCAAACCGCACATTGACTCCATTAACGCAATCGTGATAATCTCGTGATGTCTCTCGGGCAGAAAAGCCCGGTCGTATTCGGCTTTTCTCGGATGATTCCGGCCTTCTACATGACGCGGAAACTTCCCCCAAGGAACCTGATATGGAGCGAGTTAAAATCTGGAAGAAAATGGCGTAATACGCGTCACCTCGGCTCGCAGTGCCGTTTCAAGCTTTCATTAGATTCTTTTCCGGGTCTTACGTAATATGGGAAGGCTTGTTTTGTGTGCAGCTGATCTCACATCAGAAGGTAGGAGCCTCGTTAATGTAAAACCTGAATTGCAGCCGATCATGCTGGGAATGTGTGAGGATGTCAGCGAGGGAAAGGATTGATGTTGTTCTGTTCTGCTCGCCTGTGGAAACGTGTGTTAAAATGGAGTGACGTGTTTGTATGTTCTGCAATTATTTAAAGACGTTCCTTCGTGGTGCATCAGTATTTTCTCTTTGCTTCCCTCCTCCCCTCCTCATTTTGCTTCCTCCTGTTCCTCATCTGCTCTCTCTCTCTCTCTCTCTCTCTCCCCTCTCTCTCTCTCTCTTTTCTCTCTCTCTCTCTCTCTCTCTCTCTCTCTCTCTCTCCTCATTCCCATCTCTCTCTCTCTCTCTCTCTCTCTCTCTCTCTCTCTCTCTCTCTCTCCATTCCCCTTCTCTTTCTCTCTTTGTTCAACTGTCTCTCTATCTATCTGTCTCTTTCTCTCTCTCTCTTCCCTTCATTAATGTTGTCTGTCTTCTTCTTGAGCTCAATACTCATTTCATTTTCAGATGATTCTGTTGATAGTCATATTTCCTCCCAAATTCTTATCAACTCTTCGCTGTTCATCTCCGTTGCTCGTTTTCCTCTCATCTCATAATGATCTTCTCTCTTCGGAGCGTAGTCCATACAAAAGGTGAAACAGTTATTTAGTTTTGGCATGTTCAACGCAGTGGACCATTAGTCTGAGAGAAAGAATGAACGGAAGGGGTTGGGTCAAGTCGATCAAATTGATCTATAGATTAGTAGACCCCATGTGTTCGAATTGTCTCTTCAGTCCCTTAAGACTGTCTACCAAGATAAGGATGTGATGGTAAACTGAAAGCTGGATTGATGGGGTAACAAGGTGACGAACGTCATTCAGGTTGTGGATTAGATTACAGGGTAACAGGGTGGGCAGAACAGATCTGTTTATGATTAACAGTAACGACAATGGTGTCCTCCTCCAACTCCTCCTCCTCCTCCTCCTCTTCCGCCTCCTCCTCCTCCTAAGAATCATCATCATCATCATCATCGTCATCATCATCATCATCATCATCATCATCATCATCATCATCATCATCATCATCATTATCATCATCCTCATCACCATCGTCGTCGTCGTCGTCATCATCGTCATCATCATGATCATGATCATCACCATCATCGCCATCATCATCATCATCATCATCATCATCATCACCATCATTATAAGTTGCAACAAAAGTATCAACGTCAGCGACAGCTCTCTCTCTTCTCTCTCTCTCTCTCTCTCTCTCTCTCTCTCTCTCTCTCTCTCTCTCTCTCTCTCTCTCTCTCTCTTGTTGCCGCCCCTTTGTCTCTGACGTGCTTTTTACCTCTCTATCTTTTTCAACGTATCAATGAGACTTAACGTTAAAATCATAGAAAATCCAAGAAAACATTGTATCTTGGCTTTTATCCTGGCGGCTACCTCATTTTCGCTTGTAATTTCCTGCACAGGTAGTCTTCTTACGGCCGTCATATCCAGATGACACCGATCCTTTTTCTTACATGCTGGTTATTTAGATTGTTTAGATATATGTCTGTGATTTCTGTGTGCTTTTGTTCGATTTTTACTATCATCGGATTGCTTTGAAGTGGACTTGGGGCTATTAAAACAGGAAATCTCTTCTTCAGCAGTATTTTGAGGGAGCATTCTGCATGAAAATACCAAAAGAAAGCTCGATATGAATCTTTTGTACAAGCAAATACGCGTTTGAAAGTGTTCTGCCTGTCATCCCCTTTTAGCATGCATTTATTATTTCGACTTTCAAAAACGAACCTACTTTTTAGAGAAAATCGTTAATATTCATTTCGTAGACCTGCTACTTGAGGAACATCCTCTCATTTTTTAAGGCACGTGGGCATTAATGCTTTGATAACATTTTTACTTGTTACACTGCCAAGGAAATGCATCCATCTCGACTTTTCTTGAAGAAAGTGGGATGTCTTAAAGCATAATGACTTGCAACTGGACGAATGAAATGAGACGGCAGCTTTCAGATCACGGCTCGCACCAAATCGAAACGGATTACAGGCTTTAATTAGGCTCGTTATTGGATTCTGGCAATGTGAGGAAGTTTGTTTTGTGTCCAACGATTGTGCCATCAGAAACAAGGGAACACGGCAAAATAGAACCAAATTGGAACTGGTGATCGTAATATGTGCGTGAATGTGACGGAAATGACGATTTTCTTTACGTTCTTTTCTTACTTTGATGTCATCCTCTTTGATTGTATGTTCGATAGAATGCGTGGCAATATGGTCCTCACCATGGCTTTCCATTGTGCATGATTGTATTTTGTTTGTTGTCTTTTCCTCGTCTGCTTGTTGTGTTTGTTTATTTGGATGGAGAATGAAATAATGCCTAAATTGGAGAGAGAGAGAGAGAGAGAGAGAGAGAGAGAGAGAGAGAGAGAGAGAGAGAGAGAAGACAAGACAAGACAAGACAAAATTCTTTATTTACGAGGAAAACAGATCAGCACTGACATGCTTTTTTACATCCAGTCCTCGCCCTGAGTAGGGACTACAATATGCAGTGAAATGAAATAATGTAAGAAAGGAAACAAGCAAACAAAGCATTCATGCAATCATAATGGAACATCCACACACACACACAAAAAATAATTAAAAAAAAAAGAATAATTAAGGGGAAGGAGAGAGTGGGGGTGGGGGTGGGGGGCTGAGCAGGGGGAATATATGGAAGTGTACAACGTACAAAAATTAGCATGTATTAAAACAGACAGTAAAATGAATATGACAAAGTACGTACATAATTTGGAACACACACACATACACACACGTACGCATG
>CM031604.1:30663432-30670932 GCA_018398815.1 Conus ventricosus
TTCATTGCTGTCCCATCTTCTGTGCCATCTCAGTGGCAGTGTGTACCCACGCCGCTCATTCCGACACCCCATCCAGAGCCACAGCCTGATCAGTCCCACTGCAGCCCCGGCACTGGCAATCTACAAGGAGCGGTCAATGTCAAGACGTCAAGAAACAACCCACCGGAAAAGACACTGCACTGCTGTCAAATCACTTCGGTGGTGTTCAGAATCAGTGGCACCTCTTCTGATCCAACAAACGCAGGACACCACTTACCAAGCTCTCTACTGACGACAATAATGCTTAGCGCTGGAGCCGGCGTGAGTGAGGTCTCCCTCCAGAGGCCGCCATCACGTCCGTCTACCGACTGCCCCATGGACTCGCCGATGCCGGTGACCCCGACAAAATCAAACCAAGGCCACAGACGTGGAGAGGACATTCAAACTGAGGTCACCGTGAGAGCAAGGCATGAAGGGCCACAGAATTGGAGACTTTTTTCATGCTGATCGATGAGAATGAGGATGATGAAGATGATGCTACGGATTTCCATTCTGGTCTGAGACTGCATGACAGGGCTTTACTCTACACTTCCTTGCATAATATATCACAGCGTCCACCGGGCCCGAGAGATACAGACATCTGCACTGTTGGTCAAGAAATTTTAGCAACACTCTCAGAGACGCATCTATAAAGTGGGTGAAACTCGACTGTGTGGTCGCGGTCTTCACAACTGAGCCCGTAGCAAACTCAACTGTGGGTAGGAGCCGGTTTGGACAGAAAAATCCCACATGACTGATGGGAATCGAACCCACAACCTCCCAGCTGGGAGTCTGCGATGCTAACCACTTTAACACGGCGACCGGTCAGAACAGGCCTATTAGTGATTGACGGTAACGATTATGTTGTCCTCGTCCGCATCCTCCCCTCCACCTTTTCCTCCTTCTCCTCTCCTCCTCCTCCTTCTCTCATATTTGGCTGCAGCAAAAGCATCAACATCGGCAGTAACGCTCTCTTTCTGTCTGTCTGCGATCCTCTCTCTCTCTCTCTCTCCTCTCTCTCTCTCTCCTCTCTCTCTCTCTCTCTCTCTCTCTCTCTCTCTCTCTCTCTCTCTGTTCTCACCGTCCCTCCCTCCCCCCCCCCTCTCTCTCTGCTTTTTTGCTGCCTCTGTCTCTGACGTCACTCTTTTTTTTTTTCAATACAGCAAAGACATTTTAAAACCAAATCATAGAAAATACAAGAAAAAAATTGTATCTTTGCTTTCAGCATAGCGACAGCCTAATTCGGACTTGTAATTTTCTGCACGGGAAATCTTCAGTCCGTCATATCCAGACGACACCGATCCTTGTTCTTATATGCTGGATATTTTGATTGTTTAGATATGTATCTGTCATTTCTGTGTGCTTTCGTTCGATTTTTACCATCATCAGGTTGCTTTTAAGAATAGTTGGCGCTATCACAACAAGGGAATATCTTCTCCAGTCATATTTCAATGGATCATTTTGCTTGAAATACTTTAAAATTCTATATGAATCTGCTGTACAATCGAAGAACAGATTTTAAACGTTTTTGCCTATCTGCCTCAGTTAGCATATAATTTGTTATTACTATTTTCAAATACATTTTTAGAGAAAATATATTAATATTCATTTTGTAGACCTGCTATGTAAGGGGCATCCTGTCTTCTTTTTTTTTTCTTCTTTACAACAAAGGGGGCATTAATACTTTCATATTGTTTTTTTACGTGTTGCATTGCCAAACAAATTCGTCTGCCTCGACTTTACTTGGAGAAAGTGGGATGTCTTAGAGTTTCTTGCTGTGACTTGCGACTGGGGGAATGAAAAGAGACGGCTGCAGCTTTCAGAGCACGGCCAGCACCAAATCGAAACGGATTACAGGCTTTAATTAGGCTCATTATTGGAGTCTCGCGATGTGGGGAGGTTTGTTTTGTATGCAGTGATCTGGCATCCGAAACAAGGGGACGTGGTAATACAGAACCAAATTGGAAGTGGCGATCGTAATGAGAGTGCGCATGTGTAGGAAGTGACGATTTTCTTTCCGTTCTTTTCTTTTTTTTCTTGCTTCCATTTTATCCTCTTTGGCTGTATGTTCAGTAGAATGCACAGTAACGACTTTCATTTTGCATATGTTTTGTTTGTTGGTGTTTACTGGTATTTTTCTTCTGTTTGGGAGAATAAAACAAAGCCTCTAATTGAAGAGAGAGAGAGAGAGAGAAGAGAGAGAGAGAGAGAGAAGAGAGAGAGAGGAGAGAGAGAGAGAGAGAGAGAGGAGAGAGAGAGAGAGAGTCCATCTGTTCCCTTAATGCCTCCGTCTGTCGTTCTCTGTCTGTCTGTCTGCCTGTCTGTCTCTCTCTCACTCTCTCTGTCTGTCTGTCTGCCTGTCTGCCTGTATGTCTACCTGTCTCTCTTTCAATATCACTCTCTCTTTATCCTACCCCTCCTCCTCGTCCTCAAAGTCATCATCATCATCATCATCATCATCATCATCGTCGTCGTCGTCGTCGTCGTCGTCGCTATTATTATCATTATTATCATGGTTATTATCATTATAATTATTGTCATTGTTATTATTATTATATTATTTTTCATTTTATTATGATCATTATCATGTTTTTCGTGTCCATGGATGTGTACACACTCTTTTTGTAGCCACCGTGCAAACTTTACTTGCAATGACTATTCAACTATCCCGCACATGAAAAAAAAAACGTACTTCTCTACGAAACCTGACCCCTCACCTTAATTCACCCCACCCACCAACACATCCCAAGCCTAAGCTTACCCGCATTCACCCACTCACCCAATACTCGCTATTTTCCGCACAGCTTTTTGCTCCGTCCTTTAGATCTCCATAATATCCACAAGTCCACAAAATCTTGAAAAGGAAAAAAAAAATTGAATGAGAACGACAGACTTCAGGCACCTGAATGCTAGGAACATCATGCAAAATGGAACATTAACTCACAAACTTTTTTCTTCTTTTACACTGTGTCTGCTCTTTGTATGAAAAAAAAAAGCTTTAGCGGATCGCCAGGATGGAGGTTTTTCTAATCTTGTCGTCCGCTGTGGCGACTCTGGATTGGGAATGGCATTCAGAAGGTGCAGAGCATGGGGATGATTAGCAGGAGTAGTTCAAGGAATGGGGAGAGATGAATAGATTCAAGCACGTCGTAACCCTTTCATCTTTGATGTTAGTTGTTGCTTTTTTTCCTTCAAGAAGGGAAATACAAAATAAAAGTTGCCCGGACTGTGCTTGACGAACAAACACACAGACAGGTGAAACAGAGACAGACTGAGATATTCATGCATGCGAACATACATGCAAACATTATACGTCCGTACGTATATGAATGTTTGTCTCATAATTCTCGACCTCCATTTCCATTCGCTCTTTCCCCATCCCATCTCCTACTCCGTTACTCTCTCTCTCTCTCTCTCTCTCTCTCTCTCTCTCTCTCTCTCTCTCTCTCTCTCTCTCTCTCTCTCTCTCTCTCTCTCTCTCTCTCTGTTCTTTCTCTTGTGTTGTTGTTGTTGCTATTGTTGTTATTTTTTCAACCATGATCTACCTACCATCGCGTGCTTCACAGCTCTCTCACCGTCCTTTGGACTGCAATACGTTCTCATGTCCAAAGAAGTCTGCATAGAAGTTGAAGAAGAACTGGACCCACCAGAATACTAGGTATTATTACCAAAATGAACATTACTTCACAAATATTTTATTTTCCTCAATCCTGTCGCTCTTTTGCCCAAAATAAGCAGAAAAGTTGTTGTTGTTGTTGTTGTTGTTGTTGTTGTGCTGCTATTGTTGCTGTTTTGTTTTTTGTTATTGTTGTTTTCCGATCTTGTCGTCTGTTGTGGAGAGTCTTTGGATTAAAAATAGCATTCAGCAGGGATGTTTAGCAGGTACAACGCATGGAAACGAGGAGAAACGAATAGATGTAATTACGACATAACCTTTTCATCTAGAAGTAATACGAAACCACCCTTTCATCTTCGTGTGTGTGTGTGTGTGTGTGTGTGTGTGTGTGTGTGTGTGTGTGTGTGTGTGTGTGTGTGTGTGTGTGTGTGTGTGTCTCTCTCTCTCCTCTCTCTCTCTCTCTCTCTCCTCTCTCTCTATATATATATATATATATGTATATATATATGTTATATATATGCGTGTGTGTGTGTGTGTGTGTGTGTGTGTGTGTGTGTGTGTGTGTGTGTGTGTGTGTGTGTGCGTCGTGCGTGCGCGGTTTGTGCGTGTGCGTGTGTGTGTGTGTGTGTGTGTGTGTGTGTGTGTGTGTGTGTGTGTGTGTGTGTGTGTGTGTTCTCTCGTTTTCTCCCTTCCTTACTCCTATTTTTTCTGTCTTCCACACAGCTCAAGTCGTCCGGCCGTCGGCTGAGATAATTCCTTTTCCACAAAGAAAACAAATTTAAGAAGCGCCTTGCTCTAGGCTTGTCTACAGACTAAATCTACTTGTTATGGCAAGGCAGACCGGAAAAGAAATGTATCAATAAAAGAAGAAACACTGAGAGACAGACAGACAGACAAAGGACTAAAGGATGTAGGGTAGAGAAAGTAAACAGAGCGTAATGAAGAAAAAAAACCAAGCAGAACAAAAAGAAAGAGGAAAAGAAGGAAACAATAAAAGAAATAAGGGAAAGAAAACATAGGAAAAAGGAGAAGAAGACAGAACGACAGAACAGAAAGAAAGAATGATGGAAAGAAATAATGAAGGAAAGAGCAAAAGAAACAGAAAACAAGAAAAGAAAGACACGGGGATATGAAGAAAAGAGGAAAACGAACAAAGAAAAGAAAACAGCAGCACTGAGAGAGCAAAAGAAGGAAAGAAAAAGGAAAACAATGATAATGAAGGGAAGAAAGAAAGGAAGGCAGAAGAAAAAAGAAAACGAATGAACAAACATAGTTAGACCGAAAAAGAAGGGGGGGGGGGGGGGGGCACGAATATGAACTAATGATCTTGATTACCCCCCCCCCCCCAAAAAAAAAAAAAAAAGAAAAAAAAAGAAAAGAAAAAGACAATCGTTGAATGTAACGACAAAAAGTCTTGGTCCCCTATTCTGACTACCGTTTTTTGTCACCTATGTATTTTAAAGACTGTCACACTATTTCTTTGCTTTGTGTGGTATACGTTCTCCCTCTTACAAACAGCCTGCCCCTACCAACTGCGTCTCTCTCTCTCTCTCTCTCTCTGCTCAATCCATCCTCTTGTCTATGTCCTCCGGCAATGATTAGTTTCATTTCCTTTAACAATGCTGTGTGTTGCCTATGGCGCGTCTGCAGATTAGCACGCGTCATTTTGCGCAGGACAAAAAAGGACAGAAAAAAAGGGGAGAGAAAAAGCAACCGCGGGGAGTTATAACAAGTTGTATCCACACAAATAAAATCGTTTTCTACTGGTTCATTGATTGTCTGATTTACTTATTTGGTCCAATCTTTTGCTTAGCGCTCACTCCCGTTGCTCTCTCTCCCTCCCTCCCTCCCTCTCCCTCCCTCCCTCTGTGTATGTGTTTAGGTTGTCCTGAGCGCAAACGTCTTCTCTCTGTGTTTGTTGCTCGTTGCGCGCGCGTCTGTACTGTGTGTGTGTGTGTGTGTGTGTGTGTGTGTGTGTGTGTGTGTGTGTGTGTGTGTGCGTGCGTGCGCGTGCGTGCGTGCGTGCGTGCGTGCGTGCTCTTATGTGTAGTGCGTGCGTGCGTGAAGTGCTCATGCGTCGACGTCGTATGTTGGTTGTGTTTTGGTGTTGTGTGTTGTAGTGTGTGTGGTGATTTTTTTTTGGTCGACAGGATCAAAAGGCATTTATATGATAGGGTATTAGTTCAAATCCGTCGATAATTAATTGAGTTGTATTTTTTACAGCATTTATAAAATATAATTAGTATTTTGAATGTGGGCAAATAGCTTTATAACTTTTTCGAAACTGGAAGCATGTATGATCTGTTACAAATTGTGTAGTAGATAGATGATAGTATAGATAGATAGTATAGATAGTGATGTAGATTGATATTCCTCCTCTGTTCGTCTGTCTGTCTGTCTTCTATCTCTGTCTTCTGTCTCTCGCTCTCTCTCTCTCTCTCTCTCTCTCTCTCTCTCTCTCTCTCCATACTTCACTCTGTCTCTTCTACCATATCACCTGTCTTGAACGACAATGCAAGGCTGTCTGTCAGTTTCAAGGACCAAACGATAGGCCGAGCACCGCCCTATCGATGGTGTCTTGGTGCCAGAGGAGCCCAGTCTTTACCTTGAGCAACAGATTGTATGTGTCTGGAATGAGTCAACACAATAACAAGGCCACCAGCCGGATGAGTACTACGTCACGTATTGGCTGACCATGGTCATGACCCGGTGTCGTGTGACATCAATACCCCCACCCCACCCCACCCCGGCCCCAACTCCCCCTCGTTCGATCCACACCTTCGACGATTTATATTGATGAGGATGATGAGGATGAGGATGATGATGATGATGAATGATGATGATGATGATGATGATGATGATGATGATGAGTGAGATAGTAGAGATGAGATGATAGTGTATGAGTTGGAGTAGTAGAAATTATTGTCCTACTGAGTAGTAGTAATAGTAGTTGTAGTGGTAAGTAGTAGTGTAGCAGCAGCAGCAGCACAACACAATAACAAGCAGCAGCATCGGTAATAGTTTAATCGTAGTCGTAATCTAGTAGTAGTAGTAGTAGTAGTATGTAGTAGTAGTAGAGTAGTAGTAGTAGTAGTAGTAGAGCAGTAAGAGCAGTAGTAGCATTGCAGCAGCAGAAAAAAAGTAGTAGTAGTAGTGTAGAGTAGTAGTAGTAGTAGTGCAGCAGCAGCAGTAAGTAGTAAGTATTATAGTAGTAGTAGTAGTAGTAGTAGTAGTAGTAGTAGTAGTATAGTAGTAGTAGTAGGAATGGAAGGGGGAGAAGGGGGTATTTTTATGATATTTTTGTGCTTCTTCAAAAACAAAAAACAACAAACAAAATATCACGCAAGCTTGCAAACACATTACGGAAATCTTACCGAGCAGAATTTTCTACGCTATCTTATACATCAAACGAACAGATCATTTCCTTTGGAAAAGATTATCCCACGCTGACCCCACATTTGTTTTGATTCATCCGTTAGTGTGATGGAGAAAATGTGGGTGTGCTAAGACCTATTTCATTTATTTTCAATCATTGAATATGGCTTTCTAGTGGTAAAGCATTGTTGTTGTTACTCGTGTTATCGTTCTTTCTTACAATGATGATATTTTGATACCCATCGCGATTATTGTTGTTATTGCTGCTGTTGTTGTTTTTGTTGTTGTTGTTGTTATTTATCAAACTCCTTATTGTCGTGATTTCCATTACGTAGTAGTAGTAGTAGTGGCGATGGTGGTGATGGTGGTAGTGTTGATGTTGTTGTTGTCGTCGTCGTTGTTGTTTTCATTATTATTAACATAATCATTATGATTATTATGTTCTTGTCATCACCTTCATTGTTTGTTGGCATTCACATAGCACATAGAAT
>CM031604.1:30680932-30683953 GCA_018398815.1 Conus ventricosus
GGAGTCAGAGAAGAGAGCGAGGATGGGACAGAAGAGGAGAGAAGAGAGTTAAGAGCGAGAGAGAGAGAGAGGAAGAGAAGAGAGAAGAGAAGAGAGAGAGAGAGAGAGAGAGAAGACAGAAGAGAGAGAGAGAGAGAGAGAGAGAGAGAGAGAGAGAGGAGAGAGAGAGAGAGGAGAGAGAGAGAGAGAAGAGAGAAGAGAGAGGAGAGAGAGGAGAGAGAGAGAGAGAGAGAAGAGAGAGAGAGAAGATAGAAGAGAGAAGATGGAAGAAGAAGAGAGAGAAGAAGGAGAAGAGAGATAAGAGAGATATGAGCGAGGAGATCGAACCGAGATGACAGAGAGAGAGAGAGAAGAGGATGAGAGAGGTAGCGGAATGAGAGGAGAAGAGAGGATGAGGAGAGAGAGAGAGGAGAAGAGAGAGAGAGAGAGAGAGAGAGATGATGTGGAGATGAAGAAGACGCATGAGAGAGAAGAGAGAGAGAAAGTAAGAGAGAGTGATGAGAGAGAAGAGAGAGAGAGAGAAGAGGAGAGAGAGAGAAGAGAGAGAGGAGAGAGTACAGCCAGCTAGAGACAGTCAGAAAGACTGTGGTGGGAGGCAGACAGACCAAAAGAGATAGACGAAGAGACAGTAGAGAGAAAGAGATGGACAGAAATGGACACAAATGAAATCAACGACAGAGACAGAACATAGGAAAAGACTTTAGCAAAGGAGAGAAGGCATGGGCTAGGAAAAGGGAAAAAAAAAATGATGCTGAAGAGAAAGTGGTGGGATAGAGGAGACAGACCTTTCTTCCTCCTCTCACTCCTCCCCTTGTCTTCCTCCGTCTCCTCCTTCTCCTCCTTTTCCTCTTCCGGGTCTTTCCCTCAGCGACCAAATAGAAGAAGACCTCCAGTATCAGGTGGTCCTGTTGTAATGACAGCAAAATCAGGACTTTACTTCCGGGTCATCTCTGATCTGGCTAGTCTGTAGGTGTCGCGGCATTGCTCTGTGGCAGTCAGCAGTATTTTTAGAGTTGCTTGCTGTTTGTTTAGCACTAATGGAGCTAATTCTTTCATTTTCCGCCAGACAGGGCGACACTCTTAAAACGGTTCACTTTTTATTTTCCTTTGAGGCCAGCAACACAACAAAAGCAGGTACGGGAGGTCTTGTTAAATATAATTCATTTGGGTCAATAAATACAGAGAGAGAGAGAGAGAGAGAGGAGAGAGAGAGAGAGAGAGAGAGAAGAGAAGAGAGAGAGAGAGAGAGAGAAGTTACAGAGACAGGCAGACAGAGGGAGACAGACATAACACAAGAGGCAGACAGAGAGACAGATAGAGAGAAAGAGATAGACAGAAATGGAAGTGAGAGAAATCAAAAGTCAGAAAGAGAAAAACAGGACAAGACTTTATGAAAGAAGAGAAGGCTTGGGTTAAGAAAAAAGAAACATGTGGAAGCAGAAGAGGAAAGTAATGGGATAGAGGAGATAGATTTATCTTCCTCCTTTTACTCCTCCCCTTGTCTTCCTCCTCTCCTCCTTCTCCTCCTTTTCCTCTTCCGGGTCTTTCCCCTCAGCCACCAATTAGAAGAGGAGCCCCAGTGTCAGGTGGTCCTGTTGTGATTGACAGCAAATTCAGGACTTTACTTCCGGGCCGTCTCCGACCTGGCTAGTCTGTAGGTGTCGCGGCATTGCTCTGTGGCAGTCAGCAGTATTTTTAGAGTTGCTTGCTGTTTGGTTAGTACTAATGAAGCTTATTCTTTCATTTTCCGCGGACAGGGCGACACTCTTAAAACGGTTCACTTTTTATTTTCCTTCGAGACCACCAACGCAAGAAAAGGAGGTACGGGAAGTTACATTAAATATTTTCCATTTTGGACGATAAATACAGAAAAGAGAGAGAGACAGAGAGAGAGAGAGAGAGAGAGAGAGAGAGAGAGAGAGACAGACAGACAAACAGACAGACAGACAGACAGACAGACAGACAGAGACAGAGAACAGAGACAGACAGACAGAGACAGAGAGAGAGAGAGTGAGAAAGAGAGAGACAGAGACAAACAGAAAGACAGACAGACAGAAAGACAGACAGACAGGCACACAGACAAATATACAGAAACACAGAGGGAGACAAACGAACCAATAGAGGCAGACGGACAGACAGACAGCCAAAAAGACAGAGAGAAAGAGAGAAAGAAATGGAAGCAAGTGAAATCTAAGGCAGAGACCAAAACGACAAGACTGCATTACAGAAGAGAGGACATGGGTGAAGAGAAGAAAGAAAAGTGAAGACAGTAAACAGTAGAGGGTCTCATGGCTACGGCCTTGCAGATGTCTGACCTACGCATTAGCCCAACGTTCTGGTCAGAAGTTAGGTTTCTACGTAATATTGGATGCGCTAATATAATATGACCATTACATGTGTGTGTGTGTGTGTGTGTGTGTGTGTGTGTGTGTGTGTGTGTGTGTGTGTGTGTGTGTGTGTGTGTGTGTGTGTGTGTGAGAGAGAGAGAGAGTGTGTGTGTGCATGGGTATATGGGCACGGGTCCCTCTCTCAGTGTGCGTGTGCGTGTGTGTGTGTGTGTGTGTGTGTGTGTGTGTGTGTGTGTGTGTGTGTGTGTGTGTGTGTGTGTGTATGTGTGTGTAGTGTATGTGCTGCACGTGTGCATGTGTTTGTGTTTATGTGTGGGTATGTGTATGCATATGTGTGAGTGTGAGTGTGTGTGTGTGTGTGTGTGTGTGTGTGTGTGTGGTGTGTGTGTGTGTGTGTGTGTGTGTTTGCGTGCGTGCGTGCGTGCGTGCGTGCGTGTGTGTGTGTGTGTGTGTGTGTGTGTGTGTGTGTGTGTGTGTGTGTGTGTTGTGGTGTGTGTGTTGCGTGTGTGCTCGCGCGCGCGCAGGAAGAAAAGTGAAGAAAGCAAACAAAAGTAGCGTAGAGGAGATAGATTGTTCCTCCTCCTCCTCATACTCCTCCTGTTCCTCTTTCTTCACCACCACCTCCTTTTCCCTTTTCGTCCTCTCGGTCTGTCCACTGGCCACCAATTAAAGA
>CM031604.1:30704053-30709053 GCA_018398815.1 Conus ventricosus
CCCAAAGAGGGCCCTTTTGGGAATGCTGGCCACTAGCCTGGCTCCTACTATCTCCCCCCCTCTCCTTTTACAACCTTCCCCCCCCCCCCCCCCCCCACCCCCAAACCCTTCCTCGTCCCGGAAAGACTGGGGGTTTGAAAAAAACGGGGGATCGCCTTCTACCACTACCCCTAATACCCTTCCCCCCCCTTCCCCTCCCTCTCTCCCCTCTCCCTCTCTCCTCTCTCGGGCGGCTAAAGTTTTTCCCCCTATCACGCTACCCAAATTTTCCCCCTCCCCCCCCTTTTTTCCCTTTTTCTCCCCACCTCAGACCCCCTCCCCCCCCCCCCCCCCCCCCCCCCCCCCGCCCCTCCTCCCTCCCCCCCCCCCCCGACCCTTCTGATGCAAAAAGGGCGAGATTCTGTTTTTTTTTGGTTAAAGGGAAAGGTGGTCATTTGGGGAAAGCGGTGGACCGGAAGGGTCAAGGGGGGCTAAAAAAAAAAAAGGGGCCCTTCCGGGGGGAAAATGCGGGGGGGGGGGGGGGGCTTTGGGGGGGGTTGGGGGAGCTCACCCTTTCCCATCAGGGGGGGAGGGGTCAGGTGGGGGGAGGCAGGTGGGGGGGAGGTTTTTAACCAACGTTTGGGCCCTTTTGCGGGGTTTTTCTTTTTCCCATTGCCTGGGAAAATCGGGGGGGAGTGGTCCAGCCTCTCCCTCCCCTCCCCTCCCCCACCCACCTCCTCTTTTTGCCCTCAACCCCTTTCACTCAAACTCATTTTAACCCTGCATGTATGGTTTTAAAATTTAAATTTTTTGTTACATAAAATCCCTCTATTCCCACCCCCCCCCCCCTTTCCCTTTCTCTCCTCTCTCTCTCTCCTTCTCTCTCTCTCTCGCCCCCCCCCCTTCTCCTCCTCTCTCCCCCGCTCTTTCTCTCCCACTCCCCTCTCTCTCCCTCCCCCCTCCCCCTCTCTCTCCTCTCTCCCCTCTCTCTCTGAGGAAAACGTTATTTCGGGGTTATCTCAGTCTGGTCGATGTTGCTGAAATAACAATTTTAAACTACCCGGGTTTCCCAAAGGGCAAAATCTAAATTTTCTGACCCCCCCCCCCCCAACCCCCCCCCCCCCCCGACCCTTTTCCCCTGCCTATCCCCCTTCTCTAAATTAAGCGCACCCCCCCCCCCCCCCCCGGGCCCCCCCTTCCGTCTCCCCTTCAACTCCCCCCCCCTTTCAACCCCCTCCCCTTTTTGTGGGTTTTTCCCTCCCACAGGTTGTTTTCCCCCTCTTTCCTTCTTTTCCCTCTTGGGGTCTAGTTTTGTGTTCTTTCCCACCTTTTTTTTTCCCCAAATTTTCTATGTAAAAGTGTGAAATTTTAAAACCAAACATGATGTGAAATTAAGAAAGGAATGGGCTAAAGGGGAGTATAAAAAAATTTTTTTAAGGGGAAAAGAGAACGGGGAAAATTTCTTTTTTTTAAAAATTAACTTAAAATCCTCATTTTGGAACATCACAGGATTTTTTGGAAACCCTGCGCAGAATATCAAAAAAGGGAAACGTAGTACGCATAACAATATTTCATCTTGATTGGAAAGGGGGCATTTCGGGGGCCCCCTCAAAAAAAGATACTGAAGAAGCCCGCAGAAAAAAAAAAAGAAAAAACTTTTCTGATTCTTATAGGGGACGGGGTTCCCGAAAACCCCGCCCAATAACTAAACAGAAGGATCCCCTGAAAATTAAAACCCCAACAACAAAACCTTTTCAGGCCCCTGATGGTATTAAGCTTTAAATAAAATATTTTGTATATTTTTGGGGTTTTTTTTTTTTCTTTTTCCCTTTGTTTTCTTTCCTGGGTCCCCTTGAACAAGGGTGCAAAGCAACACACTTACTGATTCTGCTTTCAAATTTCGGTGCGAGGGGTTTGATCATCCCGCCCAATTTTAATCCGAAACAAAACCAACCCACAGTAATAAAAAAGCTTTGGCCCAACAGTATAGTAGCGTGGCCGAGTATCAAAAGTCCTGAGTGAAATCCACAAAAACCCAAAAATTGGTTTTAAAAAATTTAAAAAAAAGGGTTTCTAATCCTAAAATCAGGGCCAAACATTAAAGGGGTTTTTGGGGCGTCTCTTTTGAAAACCCCAATGCCGAAAAAAGGGTGTACCGGGGGAAACCCTTCAATTCCCTGACATAATTCAACAAGGGGGAACATCAAACCTCTTTTAACTTTTGCTGCAAAACAATATGTTGAAAATTTTAAATTAAAGCGTTATACTTTTAACGGGAAGGGCCCTTAACCAGTTTTTGCCCTGGGACCAAAATTTCGTCATGCACAAAAAAAAAAGGAGTATATATAGGCCGGGTGGGACGGGTGGGGGATGGGGTACATCACATGAGGCACATGCCCCAGAAAGTTATCGTTTCGGGCTTCAATATTTTCAAAAGTGCACGAGCGCCCTCGGGTACTTAAATCCAACCAAGGGGATAGCGGCTACATCTGACCGTCTAAATCCCACTAACTGCCCCAGAGCTCTTTTTAAAAGGGCCCCAAAAGGGTCAACCACAAACAAATTGCAAACCCACTTTTTTGTACAGGCCCAACGCATGGTTTTTAAACACTTTTCACCCGCGGGGGCTGGGGGTTGACCATTAAAAAAAAAGGGCCCTTCCCTTTTAAAACTCCCCCTGGTTAAAATTTTAAATTGAAATGGCCTGCCCGGGAAATTTCCCCCAAAACCCCCTTAATCCCCTTTGGGCCTATTTGGATGGCTGACTGGCAAGAAATTACCCTGTAAAATTTTAATTTTTTTTGGACTATTCTCAAACCCAAAGGACCCCAACTTGTGCAAACAGACTTTGTACTTTTAACATTTTGGCATAAAAATCATTTTTGGGGGGGCAATAATTAGCCCGGGTTTTTTAAATTTTTTAAAAGGGAAATGCAACATGACTATTTTTTTGATGGGTTTCAATTAAAAAAAAACCCTCCCAAAAAAACCCAAAAAAAAAAAAAATTTTGATATTAAAGGCGGGGTTGTTTAAAACTAAATGCCTGTTTTTATTGGGGGTTTTATTTTCAATAAAAAAATTCAAAAACCTTTTCGGCGTATGTTTCAGTCCTTTTTTTCAGTTTTTTTTTTTTCCCTTTCTATATGTATTCATAAAATTCCTTTTCTGTAAAAGAATAAACCAAATAAAAGGTAGAGAAAAGAAGAAGAAAAAAAAAGAAAAAAGAAGAAGAAGAAGAAGAAGAAGAATAGTAAAAAAGGGGAAGGAGGAAGGAGGAGAAAGGGAGGGGGAAAAGGAAAAATGAGGGGCTATAAAAATTCCAGGAAAAAACCTGCAAAACATCAACACAGACGAAAATACAGGAACTAAAAGAAAAGAATTCAATACTTTAAATTAATAATTAAATGAATCAATGGCAAAAATAAAGAAGGTATCCAACTTTTCACAACACCTGGGTTCTCTCTGCCCTGTCTCGGCCCTCTTTTTCCTTCTGCTCTGCCCGGGCCGGGGGCCTTGCCCCCCCCCCCCCCCTCCCCCTCTCTCTCTCTCTCTCTCTCTCCTCTCTTCCTCCTCTCCCTCTTAAGCAAAATGGGGAAACGCACCCCTTCCCCTTCACTCATTCTCTGCATGTACTCGCACACCCCGCCTGTGCGTGCGGGTGTATTGGAGGGGGCATTAAACTGTAAAAGAGGAAAATTATTTTTTTTTCTTTCTTAGTTTCCCTTGCCATTTTAAACACAGAAATTGAGGGCATTATTTTATGACAATGCCATCGCCCAGACAGCTATACGGAATATTTTGGGGGACAGCCCCTTCAGGGTCAGACAACATCCTAAAAAATTTCCACCCCCGTGATCTATTTTTTTAAACCCCTCCTTCCCTTTCACCCTTAAACCCCCCATCCCCTCCTCGTTTTCTCTCTCTCTCTTCTCCCTCTCTCCCCATCTTTTCCCTCTCAAATCTCTCTCTCTCTCTCCTCCAACCTCCTTTTTCTCTCCCCCTCTCTCCCTCTCCTCTCTCTCTCTCTCGCCCCTCGCTCTCTCTCTCCCCGGCTCTCTCTCTTTTCCCCTTTTCCTCTCTCCCCTCTCCTCCTCCCCTTTACACACACCCCCACACACACACACACACCCCAAAACCCCACACACAAAACAACACAAAAACACACACACCCCCACACACTACTCTCTCTCTTTTCCCTTTCTCTCTCTCTTTTAAAAACCCCCCCCCCCCCCTCTCTCTCCCCTCTCTCTCCTCTCTGCCCCTCTGTCCGGTCTCTCCTAAAACCCAATGGGGACAAAAACAAATTGTAGTCCGGTGCCCGGGGTTGACACCCCTCCTCTCTCGCCTCTCTCTCTCTCCCCCCCCCTCCCCTCTCTCTTCCGTCCCTCTCCTCTCTCTCTCTCTCTCTCCCTCTGGTGTTTTGTGGGTGTGGGGTTGGGGGGGGGGGCGGCGGCGGGGCGGGGTGCGTGCGTGCGTGCGGGCGTGCGCGCGCGCGCGCGTGGGGTGGGGTGGGGGTGTGGGGGGTGGGGGGTGTGTGGGGGTTGTGTGGTGGTGTGGTGTGTGTGTGGGTGGTGTGTGCGTGTCGGGAAAACCCGGGATTTAATCTGACAAAAAATTTGGTTTTCGGGTCAGTGGGTTGCGCGTGCGCGTTTTGGGTGTGGGGGGTGTGTGGTGTGGGTGTGTGGGTGTGGGTGTGGGTGTGTGGGGTGTGTCTGTTCTGTGCCGTGCGCGCCGGGGCGCCGCGCGCGTGGGGTGTGTGGGGTTTTGTGTGGGTGTGGGGTGTGTGTGTGGGGTTGTGTGTGTTTTGGTGTGTGTGTGGTGTTTTTTGGAAAATGGCAGGGGAAAGGGAAACATCAGCAATAAACGCTCGGGCCTTTTAGGGACGCCCAATGCCCATACCCCAAAAACAGACAAAAACCCCTCTAAGGGGGAAAGGGTTCCCAAACCCCTGCACTGGAAAAGGGGGGTTTTCAGAATAACTGGGTACTTAGACCATCATCACCCGTCATGCGCTATTTCC
>CM031604.1:30715267-30727767 GCA_018398815.1 Conus ventricosus
TTCAAACCCTCCTTCCTTCACCCTTCAACCCAGACCACCGTTCGTCTTCTCTCCTCTCCCTCTCTCTCTCTCTCTCTCTCTCTCTCCTCTCTCTCTCTCTCTCTTCCTCTCTCTCTTCTCTCTCTCTCTCTCTCTCTCTCTCTCTCTCTCTCACTCACGCCACACACACACCACACACAAACCCACACTAAACACACACACAAACACTCACACACACACACACACAACACACACAAACCACGGTTACACCTCTGTCAATCCTTGTAGAGACTGTGGTCAGAGAGGTGTATCTCTCTCTCTCTCTTCTCTCTCTCTCTCACTCTCTCTCTCTCCTGTCCTTCTCGGTCCCTCTCTCTCTCTCTTTCTCTCTCGTCAGGTCTCTCTTTCTCTCTTTCTCTCTCTCTCTCTCTTCTGCCTCTCTCTCTTACTCTCTCTCGCTCTCTCTATCTTCTCTCTCTCTGCTCCTCTCTGACGGCATAGCGGAAGGATCATCAGCAGGTCACGCTCTATGGTATCTGGGACAGTCATGACCATAACCCCACAGACAGTAAACAGCCTACAGACAAGGGTGCCTTCCCTAGCGCAAAGACACTTGTAGTGGGCAATCTTAGTCGTATACCGGTAGATGAACACAGTCCTCAACTTGGCATCTCCTCGTCCCTCGCCATCTCACGACTACAGACAAAGTCAGGGAGGGAGACGGGGAGGGACGGGGGGACGGGCAGAAGGGGGGGGGGGGGCGGGGGGAGGCGGTAGGAGGCGTTCGTTTGCGGGCGCGTTTTGATGGTATCGTCCTAGATTGCTCCATTTACTCGCTAATCTATGATGGTGGTGGTCCTATATGAGAGCCTGGGGGTCTTTTGACAGAGAACAGTTGTTCTCTTCTCACCGTGTGAGTTAGGTTATCAAGGGAGAGTATTTTGTTTATCAAATACCGATTCGGTTTGGCCAACGTGGTGGGTTAGTGTTTTTGCCCGTGAGTCATGCAGTTAATTAGTCTAGCTTGTATCGTTACAAGATACATGTTCTGTTCGCTTTTTTTGGTTAAACAGATTGGTTTGCTGGTGCTCTCTCTCTCTCTCCTTCTTCTCTCTATCTCGCTCTCCTCTCTCTCTCTGTATTCTCTCTTCCTATCTCTGGCTCCTCTCTATCTCTTTCTCCGCTCTCTCTCCTCTTTGATGAATACACACACACAGGACAGCAGACATCCACATAGATAATTGCTGGAGCACACGCACACTCTCGGATCCATTCACTCACACAGACACTCACACAGATACATACAACACAGACACAGCCTAGGACTAAACAGACTCACACCACACGAACACCACAACTAACACAAACAACACACACAACCACCACGCACGCATCTCACACCACAGCACGCACAGCACACACACACACATCACACCACACATCACACCTCAACACTCACACACCACACACAACACACACACACACACAACACAGACAAACTCAACACACCCACACTACAACACACTACACTCACTCAAACTTCAAACACACACAATCGGGATACGTGCTCTCTACAACTCTTTCTCTCTCTCCTTATGCATGTGTGAGCACTCTCTCCTTCACTCATTCTCATAACATGGTTTCTTTTTATGGTGATGTTTACGCGAGCTACGTTGTGAATTGGTGGGTGTGTTTGTGGTCTGTGTGGGTGGGTGCTGTATTGGGGTCGTGTGTGTGTGTGTGGTGTGTTTGTGTGTGTGGTGTGTGTGGTGTGTGTGTGTGTGTGAGGCGGTGTGTGTTGTGTGTGTGTGTGTGTGTGGTGTGTGTGCTGTGTGGGTGTGTTCGTGTCCCCGCGGCACTTGTGTAAGTGTCTTTGGGTTGTAGGAAAGGAAAGTCATTGCATTGAACAGTTGACTCATAATGATTTTTTTTCCTTTCTCAGTTCATCTGTCCCTATTTTAACACAGTCCATTGTTGGCGATTACTCATTGACAGTGTTGCAAACATAAGACAGCTATCATTGGCAAATAAAATATGGAAAGGGGAGATTGTAAAGAGGACTGGTTCTCCACCAAGTTCAGGACAAAACCTCCTCATATAAGTCATCGTGATGTGAGGCACTTTAAGGTGTTTACCCGCCCTTCCGGCACCTTCTCTCCAGACCTCCGTCGTGCTTCTCTGTCTCTCTTCTCTCTCGCGTCGACTCTCTCTCTCTCTCTCTCTCCTCGTCTCGCCCTTCTTCTCTCTCGCTTATCTCTCTATCACATCTCACACACACACACTACTTCACAAACACACTCAAAACACTCAACAACACTCAACACACACACACACAACACACAACTACACCAACACACACACACACTCACACAAACCACGGTCTGGTATGACACCATAGGTCAGCCTGGGGTCGACGGGGTGTAGTGGGTCAATCTCAACTAACACTCAGCGTAGCGTCGTAGAGGCGCGCGCGAGCTAGCGTTCAGTACATCTTCTCTCTTCTCTCGAGCCACGCCGCCGCTTATGCCTTCGCCGCGCGGCGCGACGCGCTACGCGCGCGCCATAATACTCACCGATCGTGTTCCCTACCCGCGCGAGCGCTGTCCCCTCTCTCTCTCCTCCCACTCGCCCTCTCTCTCTCTTCTCTCTCTCTCTCATCTCTCTCGCTCTCTCTTTCTCTCTACTCTCTCTGACGCGGTAAACTGAAAATCAAAGGGTAAGTGGATATTAGATCATCAGGCAGGTGCAAGCTCCTATACGGTACATGGTCCAGTCATCTTTTGACCATGGCACCCCACCCCACAGACACGACAGTAAACTCATCTACCAGACTGGTTCCATCCAGCGCCCCTGACAAGCAATAGCTAGTGGGGGCTCAATAGTCGTATTCGTACGTGAAACTCATCTCACCCTGGAAATCCTTCTTCCTCTCATCAAACATCCGACTACATACAAATAGTTGGGTGGCGGAGACGGGGAGGGGAAAGGCGGGGGGCGTGGGGGGGGGGGTTTGATGGATCGTCCTAGAATTGCCCATTACCTCGCTAATCTCTTTGATGGTGGATCCTAAGAAGACGCCAGGGCTTTTGACAGAGAAGAGAAAACAGTTTTAGTATCTGCTCACGTTTGTGGAGTTAGGTATAAAGGGAGTATTTTTGTTCTCCAAATAACCGATTCGGTTTGGCAAAGTTGGTGGCTTAGTGTTTTGCCCGATGAGATGACGTCTAATAGTCTACTACGCTGTATCGTTACAAGATACATGTTCTTTTTCTGTTTTTTTTTTTTTCTAAAAACAGATTGGTTGCACCGAGTTCTCCTCTTCTCTCCACCTTCTCATACTACTCTCTCTCTCTCTCTCTTCGTCTCTTCTCTCTCTCTCTCCTCATCTCCTCTCGTGTCTCATTCTCTGTCTTTCTCTCTTCTATCCTTTCATTAACTCTCTCTATCTCTCTCTCCTCTTCTCTCTCTCTCTTCTCTCTCTCTCTTCTCTCTCTCTCTGATGATTTACACACACCAACAGACACAGACATCTAATCAAATGCTCGGCACGCACAACACACGGACACATACACACACACAGGACACACACAGACACACCACACACACACACACACACACACAAACACACACACACCTCATCACACCACACACACACACACACATACGTACACACACAACACACAACACACGTGCGCTGCGCGCGCGCGCGCGCGAGGCGCCCTGGCTATAGAACTATTAAACGAAGTTGGTGATATAGCACGGGAATTGTCGAGATATGTTTGGTTTAGAAGCGTACTCACATGGGTAATGAATCAAATATGCTCATTGAGATATTCCATAACTTATAATTCATCGTGTAAAGTCTCAGAATAAAACGTAGGAGGAGAGTGGAGAGAGACGAGAAAAAAAGGAAGGAACGAAAAAGTAGTAAACAATCAGCATTCTGAGTTTGAGAGCTATTAAATACGTATCAGAAGATTAGATAGGAGGCGGCTGAAGACTAGTGACGGGAAAAGGTTACCCCCACCACTAACACCGCCACACCCACCACCACCAACCACCAACAACACCAACAGCAAAAACAATTAATGATAGCATTGATGATGTTGATTATGGATAAATTGACGACATTGATGGTCTGATGATGATATTAATGATTGATGATGATGTTGTTGATGATATGATGATTGATGTTGTATGATGATGACGGCTCGACGACGACCGCCGACGACGAGACGACGACGATGAGGATGATTGATGGGATGATGATGATGATGATGATGATGAGGATCATGACCTTGATTGACATGGACCATGATGTCATGATATTGACGACTGATTGAATGACGATGATGGATCAAGGATCGATCATGACATGCTAGGATCGATGGTAAACAGTAAGAAATCGGCTACAAATGATGGGTCATCACATGAGAGAAGGACAAACCTAATGGTTGCATACAGGGAGGAGGCGTTGGGTTGGGAGTGAGGACAGGCCAGGAAAGGATAAGAGGATGCGGTAGTGTGAAATGGGGGAGGGAGAAATTGGAGGTTGCGAACCAGGGGGGGTCAACGGGCGCTTTGTGAGCGGAAATATGGGGGTGACGGCGGGGGGAGGGGGGGGGGGGCAGGCGGGGGGGGCGGTGGAGGAGCGGGTGCGGGGGAGGGAAGGCAGGGGCTAGGGGGGGGGACGAGATAGACGGCAGGGGCAACGGCTAATGAACTATCACACAGGATTATTAGTTGCTGTTGGAAAGTAGGAGGCAGGGTGAGGGTGGTCTTTGGGGGGATCTATACACATGTTCTCTTCCGACGGATCCCCCCCTCCCCCCCTTTCTCCAATTCCCTTTCATTACCACTACCTCTTCCGATCCCCTACTGCCTCAACACATCACGCTCTCTTTGTTATCTACCCAACAGTCCAAGACCCCCCCCCCCCCCCCCCCCCTCACCAAGACCCCTGCCCACATTCCCACCCCACACCCCCTCCCCACACCCCCCATCCCAAAACCATACTCTCTAATTTTGATGGCAGCTCCGTGAAGACATTGGCAGGGGAGTGATGGATTGTGCTTTTGGTACTGTTATTTTCTCTCGGATCTCAACGATGATTGATCGCTGATAACCAGGCTTTTGAGTAAGAAAAACAGTCAACTCATGCTAGTACACTCACACACACACCAACACACACACCACACACACACACACACACCACACACACATATATATTTATATATTATATATATATATTATATATTTACTATATTATATATAATATATATATAGATATAGATATAGAATAGATAGTTAGATTAGATCGATACGAGAGGGCGAGGAGAAAGGAGGCTACTAGGGGTCGGTAGAGAGAGTAGAAGTGAGAAGAGAGAGAGAGTGAGGGATGTGTGTGTGTGTATGTGTGTCGGTGCGTGTTGTCGTGAGTACCGCGTACGCACGTGCGTGGTCGAGTGCAGTGCTCGGTGCGATGCGTGCGAGCGTGCGTGCAGCGAGAGTAGCGCGTGCCTAACATGCCATGCGTGCGAAGCTGAGTGTGTGTAGTGTGTGTGTGTGTTGTTGTGCAGTTGCGTGCGTGCTGTCTGTCTGGCTCTGCTTCTCTCCTCTCTCTCTCTCTCTCTCTCTTCTCTCTCTCTCTCTCTTCTCTCTCTCTCTCGCTCATGTCTCTGTCTCTCTCTTACACTTATGGTGACAAAACAACTAAAGTTGTAGTCATGCTGGACAGAGTTGATCACCTCTATCTCTCTCTCGCTCTCTCTCTCTTCGTCTCTCTCTCTCTTCTCTCTCGCTCTCTCTCTGTTGTGCGGTGCAGTGCGTGCGTGCGTGCGCCCGTTGCGTGCGTGCGAGCGTGCGTGCCATACAATGCATGGATTGTAGCGAGCGTGTGTGTGTGTGTGGTGTTGTGTGTGCTGCGCGAGCGTGCGTGCGGTCTGTTGTTCTAATTTCTTCTCTCTCTCCTCTCTCTCTCTCTCTCTCTCCTCTCTCCTCTCTTCTCTCTCTCTCTCTCTTCTTCTCTCTCTCTGTCTCTGTCTCTCTCTACAACAATGTGACAAAAACAAATTTGGAGTCCTGTGGACAGGTTGGATCACCTCTCGTCTCTATACTCTCTCTCTTCCTCTCATCTCTCTGTGCGTTGCGTGCGTTGCGTGGTGCGTGCAGTGCGTGCCGTGGTGCCGCGCGGGCGCGGCGCGCGCGCGTGTATGTCTAATGTCGCATGTGTGGTGTTTGTGTGTTGTGTGTGTGTGTGCTGTGTATGTGTGTGTGTGTTGGATGACTCTCTACTCGCCTCTCTCTCTCCGTCACTCCTCTCTCTCTCTCTCTTCTCTTCGCCTCTGTGTGTGTGTGTGTGTGTCGTGTGTGGGTGTGTAGTGTGTGGGTGTGTGTGTTGTGTGGTGTGTGTGTGTACGCCCCCCCCCCCCCCCCCCCCCCACGCTTGTCATTTTGTCAATCCAGGTTTTTCATTCGCCTTTTTGTCGCACATATCGAAGTGCTGTCACTTTCGAGATCGTTGCATAATCATATGTCTGTTGATTATTTATTGTCCACTTCACTCTAAATTTTAAAATTTTAGGAATTTGTCAATTAAGAGTTCTATTTCAATCCTGCTCTCGACAGCCAGGGTGAATTTCGGTGCGAAACAATATAATAATATATGTAAAATGTCATAATTACAAAAACAGACCTACCGCCGCCCCCGGATCCCGGTCATTCATGGGATTTTGTGTTCGAGTTACAAGTAGTCCTCAGAACTGATACGTCCGGAGGATTGCATACGTCAAGCGCAATCTTACCACACTGAAACGTTAACTGTAAGTTGTAAATTCTGCTCACTAGTGCGGGATCAGAATAAAGGGGCGGTTTGATTAAATCAGGCCCTCTCTCTATCTCTACTCCTCTCCCTCGCTCTCTCTCTCTAACTCGCTACTGAGCTCTCCTCTCTCTCAAAAATGAGATAAACTCAGCACCATTTCTCTCTCTCTCTGACTATGCTCTCTCATCGCTCTCTATCTTCTCGGCGCGATCGTCGCATACCTCCCCCCACCACCCCCTCTCTCGCGCGCTCGCTCCTGCTCTCCTCATCTACTCGTTAGCTATCTTATTCCTCTGCCTCAAATTGCCCATATCACTGTCGCGCTCCAATTCTCTTACCCCGGCTGCCATAAACTCCCCTCACTACTCCCCCCCACGCCCTCTCGCTCTCTGTGATGTTAACCCCTTCCCCCTCCCTCTCTCTCTCTATTTCCAATTCCTCTCCTTCTCCCAACCCCCCTCGCATCTGCCTTTCTCTCTGTAATTCCGCTGCTGTCCCACCCCCCCCCCCCCCCCCCCCCCCCGAAACCCGCCCTTCTCTCTCTCTATTTCGTCACTTTCTCAACCCCCGCTCTCGTGCGCCTTTCTCTCTGTAATTCCTTGTTTTCCCCCCCCACCCTCCCCCCCCCCCCCCCACGAAACCGCCGTCTTATCTCTCTTAATTCGTCTCTTCTTCTCACTCCCTCTCTCTATCCTATTCCCTTCCCCTCAAACCTCTCTCTCTTCTCTCTATCTCTCTCTCTCTCTCTCTCTCTCTCTCTCTCTCTCTCTCTCCTTCAACATCCTCACCAGACTATGTAGTTAGGATGAGCTCTTTTGATGGATGATGGTTCTGCGAATTGCCTTTTACGCTCAGATTCTTAACGATAGTCTCAGTTCTTTTTGAGGGTCAGGCTTACACGGGTAGAGGGGGGAGACGGGTGGGACTGGAGAGGACAGGCGGAAGGGTGGGGTGGGGGGTGCAGGTAGGGTGGCAGAGCTCTGGCGAAGGACGAGGAGGGAAGGAATGCTGAGGAGTCGAGGGTGGGTGAGGGTTTCGCCCTCGCATCACGTTGTTGTGGTCAGGTGAAATCGAGAATTTTTTTTCCTTTTTTCCCCTTTAAATAAATAATATTCTGTTCATTTCGTGGCTGATTACCCTGTTAATCATTCCGGCTCCCCTTTCCCCACAACTTACCTTTCACTGCTACTCACTGGGTGCGTCGGTCGCAGCCCCACACGGCAGTCCATAGGGAGCAGTCTTCATTGGCAATCCGCCAGAGATGACATTGCATGGTATTGGCAGTCATTTCGGTGGTGTTCTGTGGTGACCGACCTGATCCAAAGATGAAGTTGGTTAAGTGGCCGGAGACTCGTTAACTAGCGTGATCTGGGGTTTCGGCGTTCGAATATCCGCCGGCTTGCTTTCGTGTTCCGGTATTGAGGGTCTTGTTCCTGGGATGTTAACATTGGTTCCGACTCCATTTCCCATACACTCTTCGATGAATTTATAAACCGAGGTTCATGTGTGGAACGTACGCAAAAACTTCTTGACACACCGTAAATCCCATCACCAACTTTCGGAAGAAGGTAGTTTGGCCTTTCTTTGATATGGATGACACGTTACACATAGAACGCACCCTGCGTCGAGAAAAGGGACAGGAATGACAAAAGTAAATGAAATTGGGAAGTGAACAACAGTGAACGATACTGACTGGATGACCGGGAACACGAGAATGAAGCACCAGCTGGCAGCTCTTCAGTCGGCACTACCCAGGTAGGCAGCCCGTTGTGTAAACGAGTGTGGATTGCAAGCGCTTAGACTTGGTTTCTCAACCGAAGGAATAGGGCGCTTATAGTATTCATTAATGAAAATATAATGATATTAATAATAATAATAACGAAACTTCACCATCTATCAAGCGACATACAATCAATGCTGGTGGCAGAGCCAGAGTGATAATGAGCGCCCTGCCTTCTCAGATGGTGCCTGAACAAATTAAGTAGTGGGGGGAAAACCTAATGCTGGCTAAAAAACTTCTTCCGTTCATTTTATAATGACTTTGCAAAGATTTGAACTTTAAGAGGAAAAAAAATTTAAGATGAAGAAAATGGGGGTATTATATTATAATATGAAAAACCCTTCACTACTGCCTGAGGAGAACCATTAGTGGATCCTTCCGAAGGAGTTATTTGATATTGCCTGTTCCTAGGCCTTTTCGTCCGCTGGATCGTACTATCAGGGAGACACGGCTGACTGATTGTAGTTCTGCGCTCTTGGTGTCAAATAGAGACACACCACAGTTCCATTAATTCTGTGGTGTTCTCCCACCAAGAGTCAAAAAGAATCCACAGACCAAAAGCAGCAGTGAAGGGTAGTAAATGGAAATAAAACGAAATGTGGAGAGGAAAAAAACGTTGCTAAAAAAAACTAAAAGCAATATTTCAAACAATATAAAATGAAGGTGACCTATTTTTGTTCTTTGAGCCTATGCTGAGGATCCATTCAGGATCAAGGGAGATCAAATAAAGATATGGAATGTTTTGAAGTGGTTCAGCTTGCGTTTCTTATAACTTCATGCAATGTAGTGGCGAGAAATTGTGCTGGACAACATTTTACTTGGATCTCCAGAGGGTGGCCAGGCGGGTGAACGTCCATCTAACGCCGGTTCTCCAGCATGATCTCTCAGTACAGATGGTTGGACAGGGACTCACCCGCAAGGACAGGACTGTAAATCTCTAATGGAGGTCATCCCGTAGGGCGGATTGCGAACGGGAAAAGCAAAAAACTCGTTGTTTTATTGTTGTTTGAGTTTGTTTCTATAAGCTCTTCTTCTTCTTCTTCTTTTCTTCATCTTCTTTTTTCTTTCTTCTATCATCATTCATCATCATATTATCACATCCTCAGTCATCTTTATTTAAAAATTCATGTTAATTATATTATCGTATTGTTCTATTGTCTTTTTATTAGCATTATTATTCATCACCATCTCATCATATTATTTAACTATCATCATCATCATACAATTATCATTATATTATTATTATTATTTATTATTTATGTATCATTTCTATTATGTATTATCATTATATGATGCTTGATGATGCTGATGATGATGATGATGATGATGATAATATTATTATTATTATTGTGTTGTTTATATCAACGATTTTCATCAGAGATGAACACACTTACAGTAGAGTATGACTAAGCTGTGTGAGTGCCAAGATCGAATCTGAGAACGTTCAAATCTTAAAACGACCTGAATATCACGGGCTGTCAGTACAGTGGAGATGAAGAAGAAGAGAGAAGAAGAAGAAGAAGAAGTATATGACGATGAAAGAAAGAAGCAGAAGAACAAGAACAAGAAACCAAGAACATGAACCAAGAAGAAAAGCGCTCACTCAACAGGACTATACAACTCGATCCTGCACTCTGTCATCAGCCGACTTGACTGTTGTAAAAAACTAAGGGTTCTCTGGTGCCAGCATTACCCGCCCAGCCCACTAATTATACTGATCGGACACTTTGATACCTGGCTTTGACATCCCTACGGGAAACGGCAAGGACCAAGAGGTGAGCGTCGGCACAGATTGTGGAAATGATTGTTAAGTGTGATCGTGCTGCGAGTTCCATCCTTTTCTTTTCAGGAGACATACAGCTTGTCTGTGAGAGACGATTGCGCTGAGGTAGTGCTTTGCATTTCTGGGGGACGAGAATACTTATTTGGGTTGTTGATGTTTGGACGATCTGTTGGGAAGTGTCTGGGAGTGTGTTCCTTGTTGGGGGAGGGCCAAGTTCGAACAGCAAATGGAGGCTAAGGAGACAGGACGTTTCTTCACCGCTCGGTGACTGATAACGTGGGTTTCGAAAGTCGACAGCGCCACTGAATGTTTCAAGATATAGTTACGAGGACATCACGTTTCGAAACTACAACTTCTGACACTGGAGTTGCTGTTAGTCGTTTGTCGGGTGACGAGGGGAGGAGACACTGTTGGTTTGGGGAAGCATCCTTGAACAGTGCTGGAGTGGTAAGTTGCTTTGGGTGGGATGGAGTGTCACGCTTCTTTGGCAATCTGTTGTCTGAATGCTGAGGAGGTGGATAAGTGCTTTTTATATCACTATCTGAATAATGATCTTTGAAAGCTGTTAGTTACCAGTGGAAGGGACTCACTATGCCTGAGGTTATTTATTTATTCATTTAATTTTATTTCAGTAATTCAGTCATTTTATTTCTTTGTACTTTATTATTGTTATTTTTGACATTTCTTTCCTTTCCATTCCTCTCTTTTCTTTCTTTCCTTCCTTTTTTAGGGAAGAGGAGATGTATATTAGTGTCTGTCTATTCAAACATGTTTGACCAGAAACGGTTTCATGGTAAACACGGGGCATACACTGTGTCTGACAGTAGTAAAATTGGAAATCAAACGTCATCTTGAAGAACTGCCTTCATTCAAAAGAAAAGGTTATTTTATCCGAAGGGTTATACTTAAACGTCATGGATGTGGTTACACAAACGTGGCGTTATTGGCGGGTTTCGTTGAATGTAACTGGTAACTGGGAAACTTATGGTGACATGAGATTGTGTTTAAAACTGTATGTTTCACTGGAAAGAACCCCTCAGAGTAAAACAAATATCGCATTACTCTGTATATGACTTCACAGTACTCTCCCGTATTCATCTACAAATTATATGGTATATCTACACATATGAAATAGAAAATATTCCTTTACTGTGTAGATGGACTTCACAATAGCTCCCTGTATTCATCTACAAAGTCTGTGGCCTATCTGGCTCTCAGAAGGAAAGAAATACTCTTTAGATTACTTTATAATATTTTCCTGTATTCGTCTACAAATTAACTGGCCTATCTGTCTCGGCATGACAACTGTAAACTAAAGCACATTTCTTTCAAAGTCGAGCTTTTGTGAGGTCTGATTCTCATGCTGAGTGTGATCTCGACATTATTGTTTCGTACGTTTTCTCGTCTGTTGTTGGTGCCGTGAGAAGGAGACCTGTTGGTCAAAAATCAATGGCCTGTTTTGAACTGTGTGTTGAGGAGGCCGGAATAGCTCAGTTGGTAGAGCGCCGGACTCGTAATCTTGGTGATCGTGGGGTTGTGGGTTCGAATCTCCACCGGGCCGTTTCGGTACAGGTTTTTTTTTTCCCCTGGGAGTTAACATTAGTTCTGACTCCATTTCCCATACAGTCCTTCGAATGAGACTAGGAACCGAGGTTCCGTGTGTGAACGCACGCACAACATCATGCACACTCGTCAGATCCCATCACCAACTTTCGGAAGACAAGGCCAGTTTGACCGTTGGAATGGATGATTATGTTACACATAGCATGCACCTTCCCCAAAGTTGGAGTATGGCTGCCTTAATGGGGGGATAAAAGACGGTCATACACACAAAACCCCGGTGCCTGTCTATACAGGGGTGTCCTCAGGAGTATCAGCCTGCGTACGCGGAAAGAAAAAAAGAAAGAAGAAGAACTGTGTATTAGTTACACTTTACTTTGCACTTCGTTTTTGTGTGCTCATTTGTATTTTTGTCAAAGATTTAGAAACCCTGTGGTCGGTTTCATTTGTCTACACCAGCGCTGGCGTTTTGCTTCACAAAATTTCTAAGCTTTGGTCCTGTTTTTATTTCCCCTTATTTTTCTCTTCGTTCGTCGGTGAACATGTAGTAACTTTTTTCAAAAACTGATTTTTCC
>CM031604.1:30732767-30752767 GCA_018398815.1 Conus ventricosus
CATGAATCGGACAGTTGTTATGCAACGGTCAAAAGACACTGACCTCCTTACACTTGAGGGGGAGGATGGGGTAGGTGTTCGCTGAATAAAATGCAGTCAAGCAGATAAGGGTAGGCCTATAAGGATAGAGGCTTCCGTGTTCCCTCTTTCAGTCCACGAATATGGAGGAACAAAGAACGATATACAAACCCAGAGAGTGAGAGATGATGATGATGATAATAATAATCTTTATTTCCACGGGTAACAGATAATCAAACACATGCGTTTTTCATTCTGCCCTTGCCCCGTTAAGGGACTAACTAAGCATGACTAGCGACTAAAACCTACAAAACGTAACAAACACACTTATCTTCACAACTACATGAAAAAGTTATATGAGTTGTTCCTCCATTAACATTGAGGCGTAGATCAATTTAAAGTATAAAAATAAAATAACAAAATGATTCAAACAACAAACAAGAATAAAGAAATCGATTACAAAGAAGAAAAAAACCCTCATCACACACAGACAGGATAAGCGATCCTTCTGTTGTTAGAGAGAGAGAGAGAGAGAGAGAGAGAGAGAGAGAGAGAGAGAGAGAGAGTTATATTCCCTTTGTGAAATAGTAACATACAGCAAGTTGCGAAGGACGATAATAAGAAAGCGAGAGAGAGAGAACAGACAGACAGACAGACAGACAGACACACACACACACACACACACACACACACACACACACACACACACACACGCACGCACACACAGTCTGCCAGAATTAGAAACAGAAGAGAAACTCCCAAAGTTCAAAAGGAAAAAAAAATGAGGTGGCGCCTTCTATTCCCCAGCTTAAAAAAAAAAGAAAGAAAAAGAAGTAAGGTGAATATGAAGGGGTGGGGGAGGGAGGGAGGAGGGTAAGGACAGCAGAGACAAAGTAGTTCAAGGACAACGGATAGCTAGAGACTGGGGGGAGGGAATTTTCATATCGTGCCAGTAGTCACCCTCCAGCTGAGCCCCCCATCCCCACCCCACCCCCACCCCTTGACGCTAAGCAGTGAAGACAGAGCCACGGTCATTACAAGAGTGGTGACAGAAGTGGCACAACACCTGGCTTGACTTTGTGGCTTTCAGCGGACGACAGAGTCTTGCTGTAATGAAACCCATTCTGGCACGGCGTGACACGTGGGAATGACGACCTGGTCTTTTTCGATCCAATGGGATAAATAACGTTTCGTGTACAATTTTTTTTTTTTTTTTTTCAAATTATCTTTGTTGTGGCTGTTTCTGTTATGGTGATGACGATGACGATGATGATGATTGATGATGATGATGATGATGATGTTAACAAAAGTCTTCGTCGTCGCTGTTGTCATCATCATCATCATCATCTCATCATCATCATCATTATCACCATCATCATCATCATCACCATCATCATCATCATCATCATCATCTTCGTCATCATCTTTCATTGCTTTTGCTGTTGCCGCTGCTGCCGTTGTCGTTGTTACCATTGCTACTGGTGGATGTGGCAATTCTATTCTCATTATTGAAAACCATTAATGAATTCATATATAAATATGCACATTCTATCTTACATTTTCAAAATTCAATGTCACTTTCAATCTAACCAACTATTTATTAACATAATAACATTCTCTTTGTTTGTTTATTTACTTGTTATTTAACTTGTCCACCTGGAAATAAAAAAAGGAACGGAAATACATTCACCCCAAGACAGATACACCCAGATATCCAATACAGACTCAAAGAAGTAACAGTTATATCGGTGGATTATGAATATCGCAAGGCACCCCAAGGATACTCCGAGCACTCCCGTCCAAATGTGGTGCCAGACAGCACTCCCGTCCAAATGTGGTGTCAGACAGCACTCCCGTCCAAATGTGGTGCCAGACAGCACTCCCGTCCAAATGTGGTGCCAGACAGCACTCCCGTCCAAATGTGGTGCCAGGCTGCCATTCGGACTGTAAAGGCAATCCTAGAGGACGTTATAGATTATGAGAGAGAATTGTTCTCTATGGCCATACGACAAATTAATCATGAGGCGAATTTCCTTCTTTTTTTTTTTATTTTTTACATGATACCTATTACAATAAAAGGAGAATTATGCTATTTTTTTTTAAACTGGGTTTTATCTACAAAAGCAGTAAAAAGTACCTAAAGCTAAATTTGGAAAGGACCAGTTAGAACCCCCCCCCCCCCCCCCACACACACACACACACACAAACACACACACACACACACCCCTCCTCAAATGAACGACAACAGCATGAAAAAGGCAGGCAGAATAGTCAGCAGCAGACACAGGCATGCAGGGAACGACAGACAGACAGACAGACAGACAGTAAAGACAGACAGAACCGACAGGTTTCTTACAAGACAGACAATAGAGTTTCTGTTTTGTTTTGTGTGTTGCTTTTAAGGTCGAATCCTTTATTCAGTTTGAAGCGTAATGAAAGAGGATATCACGAAATTAATTCGTACGGACCAGGCGTTGTTGACCCCGCCACATACATCACTCACTTTCATCACCCGAGCCTATTCGGTTTCCCTAACTATAAATAAACAAATGTACAGACAAATAGATAGATAGAAATAGATAAATATGTGAATGCATAAACAAATGTACAGACAAATAGATAGATAGAAATAGATAAATATGTGAATGCATAAACAAATGTACAGACAAATAGATAGATAGAAATAGATAAATATGTGAATGCATAAACAAATGTACAGACAAATAGATAGATAAATAGAGACAGATAAATACACGAATAAATAAAAAAAATGAATAAATGAATAAAGAAATTAAAAATAAATAAATGAATAAACTCAACGGGGTTCTTTTATTTACTCTCCGTAGTCTAGCATGTGCACGGCGAGTCAGTTGTTAGGACCCTCACCGTCCGCCCGAAACCCTTCCCGACCATCACTACCGCCATCTTTCCTGTCCCGCACCTCCTCTCTCTCTCTCTCTCTCTCTCTCCCCCCACACACACACGCACCACCCCATCCCCCTTCCCTTGTCTGCCGCAATTCTTCCCTCTTCATTCCTCCCTCCCTCCAAACATGCCCCCTAACCTCCCCCTCCGTTCCCCCCCCCCCCCCCACCTCCACCCCCGCCCCACCCGCTCTTTTCACCTCTATCCCGTCCACGACACGCCGATCCGCCCCAATCCGTAACCCCTGGCCGCCTACCCCCCCCCCTCACTAAATTCTTCTGCCCGGAGGAACAGGAGACAATAGCGCGCCCTGAGCTGTGAAACTTCGTCCTCCACAGCCTCCACGGTAACCTAATCATGGCGTTCACCTGCCTCGGGTTTTAACACCCGCTCGTTACCGCTTTGCACGTGATGACAGTGAGGGGGGGGGGGGAGCCAAGGCGGCTTTGAGCAGGTGGTTTTCTGACTGTGGGAAATCGTTCTGTCACCATTGTAAAAACAAACACAAACAAACAAAAAGAAAAAGGGGAGTGGAGGCGAAGTGCATGTTTTCGTGTTAGTGTGTTTGTTCTTTTCCGTTTTCCTCCCTTCTTTTCATTTCTTTTTTCGTTTTCGTCGTGTGATTAAAAAAACAAAGTTTTCAAACAGACTTAAATAAGTGCGTGTTCTGTACGAACGACAAGCATCTCACGTACTTCCCCTTCCCCCACCTCCCCACCTCCCCGATTACCACCGACAACCCCCACCACCCAATTCCTTCCCCCCACCCCGCCAAAAAGGCGTTAACGAAAAGAGAAGACCAGCAAGAGAGAGAGAGAGAGAGAGAGAGACAGAGAGAGAGAGATGTAAAACACTGACTGGTCATAACACACAGGAACGAAAGAAAGAAAGAATGAAAAAGAATGAGGGGAAGATGGATCTCCATATTTAACCATTAATGCCACTCTATAAATTGGGAAGACAGAAAGAAACGAGCAAAGATAGAAGGCGAGGGAACGCCATGCTCAAACCGTAATGGATTCTAGGAACCGAGATGAAAGAAAAAGACAAGAAAGAAAGACGAAGACGACTATGATGATGATGATTAATGTTGCAAAGTGAGACGACTGCAAGCGGAAATCGAAACAAATCTTAAATAAATGTTAGCGACCGCAAGTGAAACGTGGACAAATGAGTCACGGACAAACCACGACGCGTTTCGACCTCTCAGGTCTTCTTCAGGCAAGAACCACAAACAGGACAATGAAAATGAACGAGTTTGTCACTTAGCTTGATCTCTTCAGCGCGCGGTAGGCGTTGATTCAACGACTACCTCGTGCTGAAGAGATCAAGCTAAGTAATAATAATGATGATGATGATCATGATGATCATGATGATGATCGAAAGGAAGTCGTGTCACGCCATTGTTGTAGTTAAGGACAATGCCTTCTGTGCCTTATTTAACAGACCTGACAACAAAACACCAGTCACCAATGCGTGTTGCGCTTCTTCGCATAGTAGATTTCAACGGGTAGGATCTCCAAGCTCTCTCGTTCCTTAAAAAATACATCTTTTTATCGCAACAAAACAAATAAAATCGTTCAGTAGCCAGCCGCCCCACAGCGCAGCTCAAAGACACGGGAGGAGCCTGTATGGACTGCATGCACTGCATGTATAAAACTTTAAGCACTTTTCACAGATTTCCGCTATCGTTTTCGTGATTCAAATCATCTTCAAGAAAACAATAATATAATGGACCGTTTTCGCTTAAAAAGAAAAAAAAAAGAAAGGAAAAAGGAAACAACGAATTCACGAGATACGTAAACGGTAAGTATGACGCGAAAAGGATAAACTGTCACGTGAAAACATTTATCTTGGCCACTTTTGATAATTTTCAAACACACACACAAAAACCCCCCCACATCAAATGAAAACAAAAACAAAAAACCCGAGACCACATCAAATGAATAAAGCGGTTCACTGTCCTAGATCCCAGTGGTAAGATGCTGTATTGATATGTCAGGGATAAAAAGGGGGAAAAGGCCTATAATGGCACTTGCCCAATTCCAGACCTCTACTACCAAGGTCCAGTGGATCTTTGATCTGCCCTTGAATCAGATTACGGGTGAACACAAAATCAGTTTTCATTTTCCCGCCAGGGGAAGTAATAACTGTTTAAGACTGACGGAGTCACTGTGTGTGTGTGTGTGTGTGTGTGTGTGTGTGTGTGTGTGTAAATAAAATGTGGAAAATAAGAAACATTGTCGTTTGCATGCACACGAAGTGTTGATAAGCCTTGAAAATATAACATTTCGTAGATATACTATGCACAAAAAGAAACGCATATTTTTATTTTAGTTATTTCATGCGTCATTTAGCATTCAAAATATTACAACCATAGAAGAAATAAGACATCAATCTACTGTTATGTCTATGCATCAAGTCTGACTATTCACACTGGACAGAGTTCCCTGCTATACGGGGCATGTGTCTGTCAACATTTTCCTTAATATTTTCAGCGAAGAAAATATGCGTTACTTTTTGTGCACAGTATAGTTCTTAATTCGTAGCAGTTAGAAACTTCACAGCGTTAATGTTACGAGGACAAAAATTCAGTGCCCTTTGATCCGTGTTAACACTGTTTCCTCACTAACTCTGGGGAAAGGTCCAGAGAAAGTGAGGAAAGACTCACTGACCGCAGGGAAAGTCCTGTTGACAACGTGAAATACTGTGACCTGAGATTCACTGCAGAGAGTACTAAGACCTCATGGCGAAAGCTTGGCCGTGTCTGGAGTTGTACTGTCTTCACCTGTCAGCGGAACAGCGGAGTGAAGCTGCGGGATACACGCGGCAGTTGCTTGATGGTGGCGTTCTTTTTTGTTTGTTTTTTTTTGCCGGTGGCCTCTGCAGTCATGAAATATGGGCTGGTACACCCATGGGAACTTTCCAGTGGAGGTTCTGACATGTCATATTCAGTGACCGTTACACAATGGCATCTGCCAGGGAGCAGTTATGTCCCTTGAGGCTTGACATCTTAATGGTATGCCCAGCGCGTGCCTGCACCCTATGTGAACACAGCGCAGGCTTCCAAGGGTGGTGCAGGATCGCTCCCGGCTGGTTTGAACGATAGTTGAGGACAGTTTCTTCTCAGGACCCACCCGCACCGTCGGTTATAGGTTTTTTTTATTTCTAACTGCACAGCGTTAATGTTACGAGGAGAAAAAATTCAGTGCCTTTTGATTCGTGTTGACTCCAAGTATCCCGCGCCAGAGAAACAAACGGTCGCGGGCAGAAGCATCATCTCCTTATCAAAGGCGACAAACAAACAAAAATGTCCATTAGTTGCCATGAGTCGTAAAAAAAGACAAAACAAGACAAAACAAAACAAAATAAAACTTACCTAATTATGACAGTTATTGGTGGTTTCCGACTATGAGAAGCAGAGGTTACAGTCAGCGCAGCTACATGAATATGCAGATCAGCTCAGTTCAGCTCATGTTGTTTATGGCCTAACCGATCACGGAAGGACATGTCAGTATTGTCGTCTCATCAAAAGTGAGTTCCATATGCAGCTTAAACACATTTATTAAATGAAAAAATTGATTCATAAATTAACAAATTGATAAATATATAAACTACATTTTTCAAAACACGAAAAAAACACCTTTTTTTTTCATCTGTCAAATCTGATATCAGATGGACAACACTAACTCATTTCAGGACTTTAAAAAATCTTATCTGATTGAGCATATGTAGATCTTTCATAGAGTCTGCAGAGAAACGTTTATGTCATAATGTTAGTACCTGTACTCGATAAATACATATTTTATACTTAGTTGTACATCATATGGAATGTACCACGGAGATTCCACCCCTTTTAAAAGAGATGAACGAGTGTAGCAAGAACAGCCTGTTTGTCATCGTCGCAAAATTTTCTAGAAGTACGCATATATAAGTCATGTTGGTCTGATTTTATCACTCATTGCTATCTTTTTTTTTTCTCAGTTATGAATATCTGTTTTCATGAGAAATTAATATCATATCCAATGCTAATCACGATTGGCCGTCATGATAGGTTGAGAAAGGAAGAAAACGAGTAGTTATAAAGGAGACTTTTATGACCCTGTGTGTGTGTGTGTGTGTGTGTGTGTGTGTGTGTGTGTGTGTGTGTGTGTGTGCGTGTGCGTGCGTGCGTGCGAGCGTGTGTGCGTGCGTGCGTGCGTGCGTGCGTGCGTGCGTGTGTGTGTGTGTGTGTGTGTGTGTGTGTGTGTGTGTGTGTGTGTGTGTGTGTGTGTGTGTGTTGTCAACATGCAATTACGATTTTGTTCTTGTTTTAAATGAAAAAGGACTATTTCCATGAAAAGTATAGTTGTCAATAAGCTTTTGTGAGCTAAATTTCAAAAAGGAGTGACTGAGGGCGGAAAATGAAGCAACATTTACAAAGAGAGGGGGTAGATACCGCCGAGGACACAGACAAACATAGCACAGGACAAGACACAATGCATTTCGACCGCTTATGTCTTCTTCGGGCGAAAACAAATAGCATTTAGGACAGTGAAAACGAAGAACGAGAAACCACTTATCTTATCATGGTCGCCACGCGTTCATGGCACCCAGTGAGGGTGTGTGTGAACATCATATAATCAGTTGTAATCATATGCATACACGGACGGCTCAGCAGAGGAGGCTACCAGAAATGGAGGTGGAGGAATATTCCTATCCTTGAAGGATGGAACTCACGTCCGACAAGCCATCCCTACTGGCAAATTCTCCACGAACTACAAAGCTGAGGCAGACGCATTGCAGACAGCAGCGGAGACACTGTGTGCGAATAGAGAGGCCATACATCCCAAAGTCGTCATCTTCTCTGATACACTGTCAGTACCGCAGGCTGTACAGAACCCAAAGAACAAGGACCTCAACCCCCTTGTCTCTGCACTTGCCAGACTGCAGCAGGCCACTGACCTAACCGTCATTCAGTGGATACCCTCACACTGCAACATAGCAGGCAATGAGGAGGCAGACCGACTGGCGAAGGAAGGAGGACAGCAGCCACAAGAGGAACTGGAAATCTCCTATGAAGAGGCCAAGACGATCATCAAGGAGAAGCAGAGGAAAAGATGGCTTCAGCTACATCCAGATTATAACCAGACAGATCCCTACTACCTCCTACCCAGACCAGACCAAGTAAACATTGTGAGGCTGAGGACGGGCCACTCCAGGCTACACCATCACATGTTCACAAGGTTCCGCATTGGCGAGTCTGCAGTGTGCCCCTGCGGTACAGCCCCAATGACAGTGGAACACTTCCTACAGGACTATCCAACACACCATAACCTGAGAGCAGAGACCTGGCCTGCTGACCAACCGATGAGGGAGAAACTCTACGGATCTCTGGAAGGCCTCCGCCGGACGGCAGCCTTCGTCAGTGCATCGGGGGTTCCTGTCTGAGCGAACGGCGAAGAAGAAGTTGTAATCAACAAAGAGTAAGAATGCGTTAAATAATATTTTAACATGCGCAGAGAGAGAGAGAGAGAGAGAGAGAGAGAGAGAGAGAGAGAGAAATCTGTGATTATTTTTTCGTTCAACGTATTTGTCAATCGGATCGACGTCTGAAGAAACGAACGTTTCTCGAAAACGCAATTTGGACTTTTTTGTTTGTTTGTTTGCTTGTTGTTGTTTTTTTTGTTTGTTGTTGTTTTTTTTTTAAGCATGGAGTCACAACTCTTGATCCAGTATATCAGGAGTCAAAATTTGATCATGTGATCTCGCCAACGAATGTTGCATAAAGCGTCCGCACGCACAGCCACGGGAAAGCTGTCATCACTATTAGGCTGTTGGCTCATATTATCCTGGAGTCACTTTAAAAACGACGTGTTTGTGTAAGAAAAGAATATTAATTGAGGCAGGGAACAGGAAACTGTAAGTAACAATCAAACAAGAAATGACAATACCGAGCACACAGAACTACAAGGAGAAATTCCCCTAAACATATTTTCCATGCTCGCCCATGTACCCTTGTATCTGACACATCTACACCCCAGCAGCAAATAGAGAAATGAACGAGCACAAATCAACATGTATTCAAGACTGGCACAGTCTTTTCATCATGAATATAGTCAAACAAACACATGGACAGACAGTGACAAATAAGGTTACCCCAGTTTGATTGGTATAATGGGGGCCGGAATAGCTCAGTTGGTAGAGCGCCGGACTCGTGATCCTGGGGTTGCGGGTTCGAATTTCGGTACAAGGGGATTTTCCCTCGGAGTTAACATTGGTTCTGACTCCATTCACCAAACAGTCCTTCGAATGAGACTATAAACCGAGGTTCCGTGTGTGAACGCACGCACAACATCTTGCACACACGTAAAATCCCCATCACCAACTTTCGGAAGAGAAGGCCAGTTTGGCTCTTGGTATGGATGACACGTTACACATAGCATGCACCTTCCCCGAAGATGGAGTATGGCTGCCTTAATGGCGGGATAAAAAACGGTCATGCACACAAAACTCCACTGCCTGCCTGTACAGGTAGTGTCCGCTGGAGTATCAGCCTGCGTACGCAAACAGAAAGAAAAAGAACTGGTATAAAAGGAAATCTTAAATGAGGAAGGGAAAGGTAAACAGTCAATAACTAACACACAGGGTAACTCTTGCTCCCATGAAGAAATTACAGATAACCTCGGTTTGATTGGTATGAACGGAAATCTGAAATGAGGCAGGGAACAGCAGACTGTAAATAACAACCAAGCAGGGTAAATCTTGCTCCCATGACAAAATAAATGTTCACCCACAATTCCAAGCGAATGCTGCTTACGACACCGAATCGGCGAGCAGAAATGACAACACAGAGCGTACAGAAGAAACAAGGAGACTTCCCCTAAAATAGAATGTTCCAAGATTGACGTTATCCTGTGCCTGACACATCTACACAGTGACAACAACTGGAGAAATGAACGAACACAAATTAACATTTTTCTTCAAGAATAGCTCAGCGTTTTTCATCTTAGTTTTACTTAACTGTTGCTAAGAACCAGACACAATGCTTACACGTTTTACACAACATACATAAAGACTTCATTTGTAGGTCTCAGTTGAAAATACCGATTTTGTAATCTGAATTTACAAGTATTTTACTCCACTCATCAAGACGGTCAGCACACTCCATACTGCAAAGTTCACGCCCAGGAAATAAACTTCCCAATCACCTATCCAAACAGCTCTGTCTGCAAGTTCACAAAAGACACAGTGAAGCTACAGCTGGCTTTCAATGTTTTGTTTGTTTGTAACAGTCCCTGGCAAAACAAAACACACAGATTAAAATGACAGGAATGTAGCAGCACTTTTCGTGGAAGGCCAGCTAGCGGAGAGATGGGTGCCGCGGCTGAGCTCCGAGTCTTGACATCCGATAACGTACGGTTGGGGCAGTGATTTTCCAGACTGGTTTGGGAATGGATTCCTAAACAATGAAATGATGTCATCGATGAAAATCTCTAAGAAAATACAGGTGATATGAATGGGGAGTGGAAAAGGGTGTTCATTGATCTATATTCAGATTAACGCAGCTGAGCAGCGCAGGATGATCAGGAAGACCAGTGTCAACAGATCTCCAACTGCTGCCACCATCCCCTGTCCGTACTGGGATAGATCCTTCCGGGCGCAGATCGGCCTGACCAGCCATCTACGCACTCACCCTCGGCCCGATCCCAGGATGACTAGATGGTCTTCGTCGTCTCGACGGACAACAAACATTCAGAATAACTGTACTGTCCAGCTGAACATGTTGCTCTGCCTCAAAAAGCCGCTTGCGAGATGAAACAGAGATTTGCAGCCTGTCTTTATTTGTAGTCTGTGGTCGTTTGCACCACGTCGCGTGGTCAAGAGGTGAGGGGGGGGGGGGGGGGGGGGGGGGGAGAGGAAGAGATGAAGGATAGGAAGGGGAGGGAGGGGGAAAAAGTTGGGAAGAGGGCAGCAATCTCTCGATGTGTTTGTTTCAGTTCTCTCTGTCTCTCTGTCTGTCTCTCTGTCTGTCTGTCTGTCTGTCTGTCTGTCTGTCTGTCTGTCTGTCTGTCTGTCTGTCTGTCTGTCTGTCTCTCTCTCTCTCTCTCTCTCTCTCTCTCTCTGTATGTGTGTGTGTGTGTGTGTGTGTGTGTGTGTGTGTGTGTGTGTGTGTGTGTGTGTGTGTGTGTGTGTGTGTGTGTGTGTGTGTGTGTGTGTGCGTGTGTGCGCGCGCGTGTGTGTGTGTGTGCGTGTGCGTGCGTGCGTGCGTTTGTGCGAGCGTGCGTGCCTGTGTGTGTGTGTGTGGTGTGTGTGTGTGTGTGTGTTGTGTGTGTGTGTGTGTGTGTGTGTGCATGTGGCGCGCGCTCTGTGGTATGTGCGCGCGCGCATGCGTGTTGTTGTTGTTGTTGTTGTTTTTGCTGATGTTGCTTTTGTTGTTGTCATCGTCCACTTTTTATATTTGGTTGTTTTGGGGGGAATTTGGGAGCCCGGGAAGAAACCGAGGCCCAACGGGGGTACAAAGCAGGGGTTTTCGTGCACACCCCCATTGTGGGTTTAAATTTTGGGAAAACTTTTTTCGGGGGGTTTGGGGGTGGGGGGTGGGGGGGGTTGGTTTTTGGGGGAAGCCGGGTTTCCCTCCCCTTTGTGTTTATGTCAGTTTTAGTACCGGGTGGGCCCCTTCCCTGTCTCCTTATAAAGTCCCAGGATGGCGGGGCGGAAAAAGAGGGAGGAAGAGGGGGGGGGGAAGGTCAGGGTTCTGAGTTTGTGTTTTGGGGGCCCCGGGGAACGGAGGAACTGAGGAGAAAAAAGGGGGAGAGAGAGAGAGAGGGGGCATTTTATTAGCTTTTTTTTTACCCCAAGCCGTACTGTGATCATTCACTTTCTTTAAACTACGGGTTTTGGAAAATTAAAGCCCCCAACCGGGGGTTTGTTTTGTCTCTTTATTTGAAAAAACCCCCAAGACGGGGCTTGGGCCGGGTTTTAGAAGAAAAAGAAGAACGAAAACATGAAGGGACGCGGGGAGAAAAAAAAATTTGTTTTAAAATACGTTTTTTTCCCAAATGACCGGGTTTTCCGAAAGGTGTACGTCCAAATTTTTGCGTGTTTTTAAAGCCAGTGAGGGGAATGCTCATACACACACACACACACACAAACACACACACACAAAACACACACACACACACCCCACACACACGCAGAAACGCACGCAAGCACGCACGCACGCACGCAAGCACCACCCCCACCAAAACACACACACACACACACAAAAACACACACACACACATTCAAGAAACGCACGCGGCGCGCACGCACAAAACACACCCACACACACACACCCACACACACACACACCCCACAACAAAAATTAAAAATATATATATTTTAAAATTATATATATATATATAAAAATTTATATATATAAAATTATATAATATATTTTATCTATTATAATTTAGAAAAACATAAAACAGCCACAGATAACGACAGACAGAGAGAAAGGGGAGAGAAGAGAGAGAGAGAAAAGAGGGGGAGCGAAGAGAAAAAGAGAGGGGGAGAGGGAGAGAGAGAGAGAGAGAGAGAGAGAGAAGAGAGATAGAGAGGGGAAGAGGGGGAGAGAGAGGGGGGTGAGTGAAGACGAAAGAGAGAGAGGGGTTTCTGGGGGTTGGTGGGGGGAAGGGGTGTTTAAAGGGGTGGGGGGGTTTTGGGGGGGGGTTTGGGGGGGGGGAAAAAGAATTTTGTACATACGTCCGGTTTTTAACTTTTATTTTTTGCGGGAGGGTAGAAGGGCCCCGAAAACCGAGCAGCGGGGTATTTCGGGTTGGGATCTTTCGGGGCAGGGGGATTTTTACGACGTTGTGTCGTTTGAGTACGAAGGGTGCTGCTTTTCCCTTGAAACAGCACTCCTGCCGGGTGAGGGGAAATTCCCACTTTTTCCCCCATTTCCGCGCGCCGCGCCCTACAAACAATACACAAAACCCCACACACACACCCCACACACACACAAACACAACACACACAAAATACTGTTCTGTTGTTGTCTGTCTGTCTGTCGCGGTCTCTTTTCTGTCTTTTGGGTCTCTTTTCTGTCTCTCTTTTGTCTCTGTCTCTTTTCCCCCCTCGCTCGCTCTCTCTGTCTCTCTCCCCTCTCCTCTCTCTCTCTGCTCCACTCTTTTCTCTCTCTCTCTTTCTCTTATCTCTCTCTTTTCTCCTCCTCTCCTCTCAAACTCAAAAAAACCCTTTAAACAACTTTTTTCCTTTACTTTAACCCCAATTCACCCTAAACCCTGACCTCCCCTATTATAATTAAACCCCAGAAAAAACCAAACCCCCAGGGGTGCCCATCCCAAGGCCCCCCCAAAACATTTCTAGAACAAGAAGAAACACCCAGCATGCCCCCGTCTGCCGTACCTGCGACGGGGGAAATGACGACGCGACGAGGAGGAAAACCCCAAAAGGTAAATTTTTCGAAAAATTTTTCCCCCAGTTATTCGAAAAAGGATACAAAATTTGGGTGAATAAAACCCGTCCCAGAAAAAACTTAAAAAACACAAAGGCCTACAAAAAATAAAAAAAAAGGGAAAAAATTTTGAAAACAATCTAATGTCCTTTTTTAAAAAGCCCAAAGGCAAAAAGTTCCCCACTGTTAAAAACCCCGGAGTACTGGGGGCCCCCCAAAGGACCACAAGAAATAGAGAAACCCGACCCTAGGGGGTGTGTGTGTGGGGGTTTTGTGGTGTGTGTTGTTTTGTGTGTGTGTGTGTGTGTGTGTGTGTGTGGTGTGTTGAGTTCTTTGGTTTTTTTTTTTTTTAAGTAGGACAAGCAGCGAAAACCAAAACAAGAACATCAAAATTTTAAATTCTTTCAACGCGAAACGAAGAACAACGAACAGTTTTCCCTTCTTTCCTTTAAATCGATAAACCCTTTTAAAAAAAACAAATTTGGCGGAGGAAAGGTGGTGGAGGAGAAAAGGAAGGGGGGGGGGGGGGATTTTTAAGGGGTACAAATCTAAATAAGAATAAAAACCCAAAACGGGGATCAAACACTTCAAACTAAACTGTTAAGGACAGACCCCCCCCCCCCCCCCCTCTTCTCCTCCTCCTTCTTAAATTGCTGTGTGTGTGTGTGGTGTGTGTGTGTGTGTGTGTGTGTTTGTGGGGTTTTGGTGTGTTGTGAGTGTGTGTGGTGTGTTTTGTGGTGTGGGTTGTGGTGTGTGGGGTGTGTTTTGATGTGGTTTGTGTGTGTGTGGTGTGTGTGTGGTGGGGGTGTGTGGTGTGTGTGTGTCCCGTCCCGAGGCGAGGGGCGGGGAGAGAAGAGGAGAGGAGAGAGAGGATTTTTTATGTGGTGTGGTTGTGTGTGTGTGTGGGTCGCTTTGCAGAAGTGTGGGAGGAGAGGGAAGGGGAGGGGAAGAGAGAGAGAATGAGGAGAGAGAGGGGAAAGGGAGAGAAAAATTTTCCCCAAAAGGGACCTAGTTCCACAAAAAACAGCATACTGTCAAAAATTTTTTTAAAACCCAAAAAAGGGAAAGCGAAAGGCCATACCCTTGGACTTGCATCATCCACTCCGGAAACTTTGGGATTTAAACACATTGGTAATGTATTCCCAGTGTTGCACACGTTTTTCAATGTAAACGTTTATAAAATTTTTGCACCTGGGCCAAAAAGCATGTTATGTCAATATTTGTAAAGGGCCCGGGTGGGGCTTTTGAAAATTTTTTTTCAATTTCAAAACGGCTGAATTACAAGTGTTTTGGCACTTGCGAGGTTTTTTTATTTTTTGAGCTTTTGGCCACGCTCACTGTTGATTTCCCCACCCCTATCCTTCTCTCTCTGTTGATTTTCTGTCTGCCCCATGAAACGCACGCACACACACACACACACACACACACACACACATATAAAATTACATAACCAAAACTTTTTTTTTGGGATCGTTAAGCCCCTGCACAGATGTTGTCTCTCCATCCCCCCCCCTTCTCTGTCTGTCTGTCTGTCTGTCTCTTCTCTTTTCTCCTCCCCCGCTCTCTCTATCTCTCTCTCCCCTTCCCCTCTTTTTTCCCCTCTTTACAAAACACACCCAAAACAACACACACAACCACACACACACACCCCACACGCACGCACGCACGAAACGCACGAAAGCCACACCCCACACACCCACACACAACACATTACAAACGCCATTTTTTTAAAACAAAACTGAAAAAGAAAAAGGGGGATGTGAAAGGTGAAAATGAAAAAAGAGGAGACAAAAAAATTTACAAAACCCAAAAAAATTCAGGGAATAAGACCTAACGTTAAAGGCAACAAAAGCAGCTTTGGCTTTAAAAAACCCTTATATATTTTAAAAGCTTTCTTGTCTTCATAGGGGGTAAAACCAAAACTCAAATTGACTCACCCCCTTGATGTTTTTTAAATCGTTTTTTGATTTCCCTGGGTTATTTTTTACACCCGGATGCTGACACAAATGGGTCATGCATTTTCAAGATAAAAAAGGACTCTCCAGGGAAGAAAACCCCCTTCAAACCCCCTGAAAAGGGAGAGGAGAAAATTCGGGCCCGGGAAAAAGAAAGTCGCCGTCAACTTTGCGGAGTGGCCGGCAAATCTTTGCCGCAGCAATGCGGGGCTTTCCCCCAAAACTTAGATACAGAGATAGTTGCCCCGTGTTTTTTATGGCGTTTCGCCCCCAATGCCGAATCAAAGCTGTCTGAATCGGGCCTTTAACCGCCGCAGAATCACAGGGGTTCAAAAAAAACAAGATTTTTCGCCTTTGATTTTGTAAAGGGTTTTCAGAATGTGTTTCAGTGTTTTTTCCCTTCTTTAAGTATTGGTGTGTGTTTGGTGTGTTTTGTGTGTTGTGTTTTTTTAGAGCTTTTGTCTTTTTTTAAAAAAACATTTTGAAAATTTTGGGTTTTTTCACATGACCCCCGATCGTAAACCCCCACTGCACATGTTTCGTGCCCAAAACCCAACTCGAATTCATCAAATTTTTTTTGTTAAAAAAACCCGGTCCTTTGCATTTTGACTTTATGTAAATTTTTGTCGTGGATGAGCACTGGCCAGAGCAAGGGGAATGTTTTAGGGACCTGAGAACAAAATTTTGGCGGTTGGGTTCTTCAGCCCCGGAAAAGGCACCCCTTTCAGTAAAGACTGAAAATTGTAAAATTTTTATTTTTTTTCCTCACAATGCGGGTTTGGTCTATTCATTTCCATTTGACGCCAGCATATTTATAAAGGGGAGCCCCAAAGATACAGCCGGTCATGCGTTTCAGACCGAAAAAAAAACTTTTGCATCATCTTCCTTTTCATCGTTCAGCATTCAAAAAAAACCAATTCTGTGGTTCCCTGCCCTGCTGTTATGGTGGGCCCCAGTTCCCCTTTTCCCCCTCCACGTATATTTGGGCCCTTGGTTTGATTCCGTCGGGGTCCCGTAACGGCAAGTATGGGGGCTGAAATGGACGGGTTTGTTGGCGCCCCGGAGGGGAGCCGCTTTCGCCCCTTCCCCACTTAAGCAATTATTGTTGTTAGTAAGAGCCGTAGGAGGTTTTGGGGGACATTGGGTCAAACCGGCGCCCCTGAAAAGCATGAAGTGATCGCAGCATGCGGTGTCTTCCCCCCGGGGGGTTCCCCTTGAAAAGAAAACTCCCCCCTTTTTGGGGATTGCCCGGTTTCTGGGGGTGGGGCTGCACGGTTTAGGGATGTGTGTTGTTGGGGGGGGGGGGGGGGGGGGGGGGGTTGGGAAAAGACGGGCCCTTGGTGCACTGCCACTGAGGTGGCAAAGAGGGGGGAGAGAAAAAAAAAAAAAAAAACAAACAAAAAATTTGGCCCCTGGCCCCCTTTGGGTTTTTAAAAACCCGAATTTGGAAGTGCTTTTGTGTTTGAAAGCTTTTTTTGTTTTTTTTTCAATCCATTATGCATTTACTTTTTTTTAAATAGATATTCAGTTTTGGGCCACCGGGATTTTCTTGTTTGGTTTCATACTCTATTTTGTTCCATTTTCAACTTGCCGTTTCCCCAACTTTTAGAAATTTAAAATGACAAAAAAACGAAAATACCAAAAAAAAACCCCCCAAATAGAAAAATCAAACAGGGGGTTAAAAAGGATTTAAGAAATTAAAAAAAACAAAAAAATTTCAAAGGGATGTACATTCCCAAAACAAATCAAAATGAGGCAGGGCAAAAAAATTTCCAAATCAAAAAAAACAAACCAAAAAAAAATAATACCATTTTGCCCGGGCAAAATAGAATATAAAAGTCAATAACCTGTTGCACGCGTTTTTCCCGCCCTTAAGGGGGAAATTGGACACGTTTAAACGGGAAAGGGGAAATAATAGAGGGGCGTTCTAATTTTCCCCCCCTTTTCCCGTCAATGGTTTTTTGAAGGTTGAAGAAGTGTGCCCCTCAATTTTCCCCTCGTCCCCCGTCTGCAAAAGGGTGGGGGTTCCCCCTCAAATTTTGTTCCCTCATTCCCGAAGGGTACAAAATGCAAAAGCTTCAACAGTCCATTTTGTGTATAGCAAATTCACAAACAACCGATTCAGTTTTTTCCCGATGTTAAAAAATTTTCAAAAAATTTTTGGAGTCCCCTAACCTGCTGATTAGTTGCCATCCTTTATTGCCTTGGAATTTTTAAACTGTAATTTTTTTTTTCCTAGTACGAGTTTCCAAAGCCACCCCCCCCCAACCTCCAGAAAACTGCCCCCCCCCTTCCCCTGCCTTTTCCCTTTCCCCCCAAGAACCTTTCCCCTTTTTTTTTTCCCTTTCCTTTTTTTGAAAGACCGGACAATGGGCAATTTATCAATTTTAAGTATGACCTTTTTTGGAAGTGAAGAGTCCCAAAAAGGTTTTTCAAAGAAGATCGAGAGTTGGACTATGTACATGTGTGCCCCGTTTTTCCCCTCTCTCTCTTTTCTCTTTCTCTCTCTTCTCTTTTCCTCCTCCTTTTCTCTCTCCCCCTTTTTTTCTCCCCCTCTCCCCCCTTCTCTTCTCTTCCCCTTTTCCTTCCCATATCCCCCGGTTTCTCTTAACACCAACACACCACACACACACCACACCCCCACACAAAAACACCACACACACGCTTTTTAAAATATATAAAAATAAAAAGGGGGTTTTGTGTGTGTTTTGTGTGTGTGGTGTGTGTGTGGGTGTGTTTTGGGGGTTTTTGGTTTTGGGTAATAAATCAAAAAAAAGATAAGGGAAATACAAAAACAAATGAATGAATAAATTAAAAAGATAAGTAAACAAAAATTAATTGGAGAATTTAAAAAAATAAAAAAAATACTGAAAAGGGGCCCAAAAAAGCAAAGTTTATCGTTTTTTTTCACAAGCCCAAAAGGAAAAAAGATATCAAAAGAATTGCGCACCTTTGGATGTAACAAGAAAGTGAAAAACCAAATAAGGGCACTTTAAATCATTTGGCCTTTCAAAAGGGCTCCCGGTACACTGGTACGAAAAACGAATGGATGGACCCCAAACATGAGGAAAGAATAGATGCATCGGTAAGGGAGTTAATGATCCCTGCAATAAAAAAAAAAAACAGCTTTTTTGGGGTGGGGTGGGGGGCTAGGGGGGGGGTGGGGGGTGGGGAATGGGGGGGGGGGTGAGGCAGCTGACGACATCCACTTCCAAAAGGCATTGAAAAGGGGTAGAATGTGTGTGTTCATACACAAACTTATCCAATAAAAGCGCACTTTAGCCAAACTTCTTGCAGACACATCAAACCTTGTAATTTGATTTCGGTACTGCCACTCAATAGACCTGCGGTGCTGTTAGAAGGAAATCAAAATACAAACACCCCAAACAGTCATAGCCTCCGCGATTCCCTTCCCCAGCTACCCATCTAATCCCCCGCCCCCTCCCTCCTCCCCACCATCCTCACCTACCCCCCCCCACCCCCCACCCTACCCCCGTCCCTCCTCCCCCCAAGTTAACTCTCTGCCATGTCTGGGGGCTCTTCCTGAACCTTTGACTGCCATAATGGCGGCCCGCTTACCCGTGTTTTTTGGCCTCTGCAGAAAGTAATCAGCACGAGAAGGTCTCCCATGAGTCGAATGGAAAGAAGGGTTTCACTGCAGCCAACATGGCAAACAGGCTTTTGTCTTCGTCGGACGGCTAAGGGATTTGATCTCAACGAGCATGGAGAGTCAACGGGTCAGTCATTGATGTGGTCCATGGTACAGACCAGCTCGGCGGGTCTTTCTGCAGTTTCCCTCTATAGAAATTATGCAGAAGTCCCCTCAGAGAAGAAGAGGGGAATCCAAAAACTTCAGGGTGGAAAATTATGTTCTTTTCAGAAGAAGATGATGAGGTTTTCATCGCTTCCCCCTCTGCCTTCTTGTTTATCATACCTCTCCCCCTCTCTCTCTCTCCTCTCCTCTCTCTCCCCTCTTCTCTCTCATCTTCTCTCTCTCTCTCTCTCTCTTCCCGTGAGTGTGTGTGTGTGTGTGTGTGGGGTGTGTGTGTGTGTGTGAGAGAGAGAGAGAGAGAGAGAGAGAGAGAGAGAGAAGAGAGAGAGAGTGAGTGAGTGAGTGTGTGCGACGCGCGCGCGTACACATGTATGTGCGTGTGTGTGTGTGGGTTTTGTGTGTGTGTGTGGGTGTGTGTGTGTGTGTGTGTGTTGTGTGTGTGGTGTGTTTTGTGGTGCGCGTGTGTGTGTGGGGTGAGTCTGTACATTTTGTGCTGTGGTGTGTGTGTGTGTGGTGTTGTGTGTGTGTGTGTGTGTGTGTGTGTGTGGGGTGTGTTGGTGGTGCGGCGTGTGTGTGTGTGGGGGGGCGCGGGTTGTGTGGTTGTGTGTGTGTGTGTGTGTTGTGTGGGTTGGGTGTGTGTTGGTGTGAGGGAAAGAGAGGAGAGAGAGAGAGAGAGAGAGAGGAGATAGAGAAAGAGAGAGAGAGAGAGAGGGGGAGAGAGAGAGAGAGGGGGAAAGAGCATGTTCGTCAGTAACAAAATCAAAAATAAATGAACACCAAAACAAAACCAGTGAAATTTCCAACTTCCATTCATGATCCCTTCAATCTCCAAACAAAGATCCTTGTTCCGTCTTCATCTTGTGGATTGACTTGACACAAATATGGGGATGAT
>CM031604.1:30757767-30760267 GCA_018398815.1 Conus ventricosus
TCTCTCTCTCTGTCTGTCTGTCTGTCTTCTCTCTCTCTCTCTCTTCTCTCTCTCTCTCTCTCTCTCTCTCCACACACACACACACACACACACACACACACACAAACACTACACACACACACACACACACACACACACACACACACACACACACACACACACACACACACACACACACGCACGTACATACACACAGGCATACCAAAGATGTTGCTCTGGGAAGCATGACTGCTGTAGAGCATGGTGGAAATTTCTGATGGATAACGCTTACAAAACAGTATGCCTTAGGAAACCCAGTCATTTAAAGTCTACACCATTTCAGCTTTTTTCTCATTATACGGTCAAGAGGTATTTTTAGTTAATCATGCACATACTGCTCTTAGGTCTTGGTTATTTCTGATGCACTTAGAGGAGCTGTACACAAAACCTGAGATGGCATGGACAATTAGAAAGATCAAGTGCACTCTTCAAGTAAAGACCATCCTCCCCAAGATGGTATAGGGAGTGGCTGCAGACAGAAATTGAAACATAAAAGCAAGAATGAAATAACTGATCTGCCAAATGAAAGAACAAAACAAAAAAAGGAACACTAAATAGGCGATTCGACCTATTCGGTCTCTTCAGGCGGATCAAACAACTTCAAAACAGTTAACACAATAGACGAACAAACAGTCACTCATCTGTGTGATTTTTGATATGAACCTCTTGATACTGATGCAAACTTTGAAGATCATTCGTTTGGTGTCTAAGTCCATTGACGGAGGACACAGAAGAAGTTTGTGACAGAAGTGGACGGACCGTGGATTAGAAAAGGCTTTGCCGCAGCAACCCAGGTCTTAAGAGATGACATGCAGATGCTGTGTTCATCATTGCAGTGCCCCCATGACCCCAGTAGAATCAGGGACCAATGAAGAGGGGCAGTCATGGAATGTAGTCTTTGGCCCGCGGACTCCACTGCTTATTATGTGCTGGGTTTGGGGACGTGTGAATACTGTTTTGGAGGATGTCCGGTTTTCAGACGCCTCTCCTTCTTTGTTAAAGCAAATCAATGCTAAGTTAACCAGACAGTCTTGATTGCATTTTACGATATGTGTTCGACGCGTTCTCGGTTATTCTCAATTATATTCATTCATTTGTTTACTCTAGTGAAAAATATCTTTCGACGTCTTCCAAATTCCAAAGGGCAAAGACGTCAAACAGACCAAACAAAATAGCAAAAAAAAGACAAAATGGCCACGGAAGAATATACCTCAACAAATACACGTACAAAAGAAACACATTTCTCAAATTCAATAGCAAATAAGACAACAACAAAAAACACAATCAAACCAAACATTTTAAAGCTGAAAACAAAAAACAATACCAGCCGCCGTGGCGAAGTGGTTAGCGTCGCGCACTCCCGGCTGGGAGGTCGTGGGTTCGAATCCCATCAGAGTCGTGTGTGTTTTTCTGCCCAGACCGGCTCCTACCCAGAGTTGAGTTTGCTGCGGACTCAGTTGGGAAGACTGGGACCACACAGTTGAGTTTCATCCACTTAATGGATGTGTTTCTGAGAGTGTTGCTCAAATTTCCTGACCAACACTGCAGGTGCCTGTATCTCTCGGGCCTGGTTGACGCTGGGATATATTATGAAAGGAAGCGTAGAGTACAGCCCTGTCATGTAGTCTCAGACCGAAATGGAAATCCGTAGCATCATCTTCATCATCCTCATTCTCATCGATCAGCAAAAAAAAAAGAAATGTCCCAAATTCTGTGGCCCTTCATGCCCTGCTCTCATGGTGACCTCAATTTCGATGTCCTCTCCACGTCTGTGGTCTTGGTTTGGTTCCGTCGGGGTCACCGGTATCGGCGAGTCCATGGGGGCTGTTGGACGGACGTGGTGGCGCCCTCCGGAGGGAGAGCTCACTCACGCCGGCTCTCGCGACTAAGCAATTATTGTCGTCAGTAGGGGGCTTAGTAGGTGGTTGTCCTGCGTATGTTAGATCAGAACAGGCGCCACTGAACACCACCGAAGTGACTCGGCAGCAGTGCAGTGTCTCCTCGGTGGGTTGCCTCTTGACGACTTGACATTGACTGCTCCCTGTGGATTGCTGGTGCCGGGGCTGCGGCGGGGCTGACGGGCTGTGGCTGTGGACGGGGTGTCGGAATGAGTGGCGTGGGTGCACTGCCTCTGAGGTGGCGCAGAGGTTGGGACAGCAAAAAAACAAAAACAAAAACAAACAAACAAACAACAAAAACCCCAATGCACTAACTTATGCAAACATAACAGAGGATCCAATATGAACGCCGTTTAAACCTCTTGTCAGGAGTTGGGCCAGCCAGTGAGGGAAAATAGGCAGCCGACCGCAAAGGGCCATATCAGGGCTGTCACCGCTTTGAAGTCAACTCAAAAGTCATTCATTCATACAACTCTTTAAAATACAAATTTAGAAAGAGAGGGGGCTAGTTACGCAAGGACATTGAAAAATACAGTGTCTTGTCCTGTACTTTGCTTGTCAGT
>CM031604.1:30765267-30767767 GCA_018398815.1 Conus ventricosus
AATACGAATATTTAAGACTTGACAGCTTGCACACTCAGACAAATAATATTCTCTGGGCATGAAAATCCCGCCTCACTTAGTCTTTAGTGGTTAAAAAAAAAATCAAACAACAAACTAAATACATTCAAACAAAACGCTCTCTCTCTCTCTCTCTCTCTCTCTCTCTCTCTCTCGCTTCTCTCTCTCTCTCTCTCTCTCTCTCTCTCTCTCTCTCCTCTCTCCTCTCTCTCTCTCTCTCTCTCTCACGCGTCCAGAACCTACTAACACACACACACACACACGCACACGCACACACACACACACACACACACACACATTCAGAGAGAGAGAGAGAGAGAGAGACAGAGTCAGAGACAGAGAGAGAGTAGAAATAATTTTTTGTGGTAAACAAGTGCAGGGAAAATAATTCCTCCGCTCTTATGTACTATGACTTCAAAGATTGTTCTTGTTTCTTTCTGTCTTAGTTTCCCGGCTAAAACCCGAAGTTGATTATTAGTGACATTTTCGCATAAGCGACTGTTTTTATTGCCATCATTAAGGTTGCCCATTCCGTCTTCGCGGATTACACCAGTGTCATTGTGTTGAATTTTTCTGCCATACAACTTACCGTCACACAGTGTCATTGCTCTTTCCCGAAAGTTAGAATGAGATTTATGCATTATGCATACGTTCATGCACGTGGGAGCCGGGAATAGCTCAGTTGGTAGAGCGCCTGACTCGTAATCTTGGTGATCCTGGGGTTGCGGGTTCGAACCTCCGCCGGGGCGTTTCGGTACAGGGGGATTTTTCCCTCGGAGTTAACATTGGTTCTGACTCCATTTCCCATACAGTCCTTCGAATGAGACTATAAACCGAGGTTCCGTGTGTGAGCGCATGCATAACATCTTGCACACACGTAAAATCCCATCACCAACTTTCGAAGAGTAGGCCAGTTTGGCCGTTGGTATGGATGACACGTTACACATAGCATGCACCCTGCGTGAGAAATGGAAAGAACGAAGGAAGTAAGGAAAATGAGTTATCGATATTGAATGAAACTGACTGGATGACACGGGAAACGACTGAATGAAGCGCCAGCTGGCAGCTCCAGTCGGCACTACCCAGGTAGGCAGCCCGTCGTGTAAACGAGTGTTGATTGTAAAGCGCTTAGAGCTTGGCCTCTAGCCGAGAATAGGCGCTATATAAGTATTCATTATTATTATTATTACGTGACCATGGTTTTACGTCCCACCCGAAGGTCTTGGCCATGAGTGGGATCTGCGCAGTTGTTAACTCCGAAGTGAAAATATTTTCCACCTGTCACACATTGCATTTGCATGCACTCGGATACAAACACAGCACGTTCACTCCTTGCGCACGCATCTACTACCTTCATTCAAAGGGGAGACGACTTTGGAAACAAAGATTCCAATTTGTGTGTGCTCCCTTTACCAACACAGAACAGATGAATATAGATTGAATGTAGATTGAAGATAGCCGCGTGGTATTTCTTACCAAGCCACAAAAATTGTCACTAACTATTATCGTGTGCCATCGTGTACCGGTGGAAATGGAGGACACGAATAAGTATCGCATGCATCCTATGTGAGAAACTGGAGGAATGGATGAGATAAATGAAAATGAGTGACTGATATTTGAATGGTACGGGAAACGACTGAATGAGCGCCAGGAGGCTGCTCTTCGGCCGGCTCTACCTGGGTAGGCAGCCCGTTGAATGAGTGAGGTAGTGTGTTTATTGTAAAGCGCTTAGAGCTTGGTCTGTGACCGAGGACAGGCGCTATATAAATACCCAATATAATAATATAAAGATAAAAATCAACGACCATGATAATTTTCAATATCATGACCATACATTGCGTGTTTTACCATCCAGTTTTCATGTCCATGCATCACATAAATATTTCTAATTATATTCCTCTTGCTTTCATTCTTGAATGCACATCACATAAATAGTCTCAAGGCAAAGTCGATGTAAATCTGTCTTCTTCAGGAGGTAGGCTTTTAGTCCAAGGGTTGGACCCTGAGGTCTTCCGTTGGGAATCAATGTTATACATTTTGATTTTGATATTGGGGCCGAAGATGAGGTTTTCTCGTTCTTCGTTTTCACTGTTCTAAATGTTATTTGTCTTTGCCTGAAGAAGACCCGAGAGGTCGAAATACATTGCGTTTTTTCCCGTGTACTTTATTTGTCTGTGTCCTTGGCGGTAACTAACCCCTCTTTTTCTAAACTTTTTACAAAATCCCTAGCAGACTTCTGTCTGCAACCGCATCGATGACCACTCACTGGTCGTTAGAAAAAACACGAGTATTCATCTTCAAACCCCGAGGCTGGAAACAATTGGTCAATCAATTCTTGACCCAAGTCAAGAGACCGTCTAACCCGTTTGTCAGTTTGTCGTGGCGTGGTCTACCATAAACATCGGGAACCCACCCGTCCTACAAAGAAGTGAGCGTCTCTCACCCATGACGTGCCTCAACGTCCAACCCAATCAACAAGACG
>CM031604.1:30770267-30782767 GCA_018398815.1 Conus ventricosus
AATGATTTCAATTGTTCTCCCAGTCAGTTTTGCTTCTCTTCTCTGCCCCAGAATTCATTTTGCATTGTGTTGGTGGCCTTGTGTGAAGATACTTCATTAACCTTTTTAGCTGTTCAAAGAGAGAGAAAGAAAGAAAGAAGAAAGAAAGAAAGAAAGATTGAGAGAAAAGAAAAGAAAACAAAAAAAGGAAAACAGGAAGTTATTAAAGAAAGGGGGAAAAACGAAAGAAAGAGAAAAGAAAAAAAAAATCTAAACGAAACGAATCACACAAGTTTGTTTTCCTTTGAATATCGGTCATGTGCCTTTTTTTTGTTTTGTTTTAAATTGTAGAAAATTAGTTGCGATGTAAACCATTTGTAACACTTTTAATAGTTTCAAGACTTCGACTTCAATAGCGCATTTGCGCGTAAGTGCTTTGGAAAAGCTCATAATAGTGAACCTGAAATCACCGAATGGATATCCACTCGCTTAAATTGTTGTGTTCCTTTTCTTCAACTGCCTCATCCCCAACCCCCACCCCAGCCCGCCCACCTCCTCTTCTCGATCACCGCACCAGTAGTCTCTTACCCCCCCCCCTCCCCCCTCCACCTCTCCCCATACAGTTCTCCTACACATTCCTAGACTAGATCCTTTCCACTTCCAACCCCTTCGTATCACTATAATGTTACAAACATCTTTTCATGCATGCATTGTCTGGCACAAAATAATTGCTGTTTAGTCAATGCTGCTTAGTAAGCCAAAATGGTGATCACTAGTATTGTGATTGCCAATAACAAAGAGATAACTAAAATAAATAAATAAACAAGCACATAATTGAATATATATATATATAAATATATAATATATATATATATATATATATATATATGTATATAAAAGAGTCCATACATAAACAAACAAAAAATATTATAGATGCCTATCCAAACGAATCCACAAATGAAAATTTACATAGATAATTATTCAAGTCGTGTGTTGAAGCGAACATGATCTCTCTCTCTCTCTCTCTCTCTCTCTCTCTTCTCTCTCTCTCTCTCTCTCTCTCTCTCTGTCGCTGTTCCTCTCCACTCATTTTCTCTCTCTCTTTTTTTCCTTTTTGTTGGTCATCTACAGCCTCTTTTTCCGTAATTGTTCTTCCCCCATCTTCTAACATTCCTTGCCTTTCTCCCGTCTCTTCTCTGTTCTGGTTCCTCCGCTATTTTTTTTTTTATATTCCACTTGCCGTTGTTCTTCGTCCTCTTCTTAACTTTTATAATTCGATTAAATGAAATAGGCTAGAATTTTTTTTCTCTCTCTTTGCTAGCACAACGGCCAGGGCAGACGCGTCTGACAGTTCTTCTTGTTAGGAACTGATTAGCTCCGGAACAAGCAAAAAAAAAAAAAAAAAAAAGCTGATCAGGAAGAAGAAAGAAGAAGAGGAGGGGAAGGAGGTGGAGGAGGAGGACGAGGAGGAGGGGGGGAGGAGGAGGAGGGGGGGAGGGGTGCTGGGGGACGGAGAAGAATTAAAAAAAAGTGGGAGGAAGGAGCGAAATGGGCAGAATGGATCAGTTGCCTCGTGCGTGTGTTGAGGGCGATGTTTTGTATTGCATGGCGTTGGATGTTATTACGTGGCCGCTGGGTTGGAATGGCCTGGCTTGGCTTGCATTGCATTGCATTGCATTGTATTGCATTACGTTGCATGCTTATAGCATTTCAGTTTACTGCACTGTATTGTACTGTGGATGCCCGGACTGATCCGCATGGCCTGTGTACTACAAGGTATTGCCTTGGAGTGTATTGCGTTGTTGAAAGTCAAGGCTGTATTTTGCATTTTGTTTGTTTGTTTGTTTGTTTGTTTGTTTGTGTGGTTGTTTTTAAACAAGGGGGGGGGGGGGGGGGGGGGTTGGGCACGGGTGGAGTTGTTCTTTACAACTTGTGTTGTATACTCTTGTATCATGTCGTTCTGTATATCCATGTAATCCGTTGTACTGTTCCGCGCTGCATTTACGAACATTGTTATGCATTTTGCTGCGGTCTATCCGATGTGTAGTAGTAGTAGTAGTAGTAGTAGTAGTAGTAGTAGTAGTAGTAGTAGTAGTAGTAGTAGTAGCAGAAGTAGTAGTAGCAGTAGTAGTAGTAGTAGTTGTTGTTATTGTAGTTGTAGTAGTAGTAATAGCAGCAGCAGCAGCAGTAGTAGTAGAGGTAGCAGTCGTACAAGGGCATCAGGAGCAGCAGCAGTAGTAAATAGTAGTTGTAGTATATCATTGTAATCATCATCATCGTCATCGTCGTGGTCGTCGTATCTCTAATGAAGACGAAGAAGAAGAAGAAGACGAAAAAGAAGAAGAAGAAGAAGAAGAAGAAGAAGAAGAAGAAGAAGAAGAAGAAGAAGAAGAAGAAGATGATGATGATGATGATGATGATGATGATGATGATGATGGTGATGGTGATGGTGGTGGTGATGATGATGATGATGATGATGATGATGATGATGATGATGATGGTTATGGTGGTGGTGATGATGATGATGATGATGATGATGATGATGATGATGATGATGATGATGATGATGATGATGACTTTTCACTGTTCCTTTACAATATCGCGCTGCTCTGTTTTGTTTTGAGTTTTTGTTTCGTGCTTCTTGTATTTATTGTGTTTCATGTTATTGTCTGGAGCATATTCATTCTAAGGTACCCTACTGATAACAGACTGTTCTTTTTCTCAAAACTCGAACAACTGATTCCGGAGTAGGCGCGTCGCCACAGTGCAGCGCCATTCGTTTGCACTGTTCTGTACAATGCAAGAGGTTCAGCATGGATCTGAGGATACATGTGTAAACCTCGGGATCCGAAATGCGTTTTAGAGTGACGGGGCCGCCAGAATTCTCACCTGCTTTGCAAGAATCCGCGTTTCATAACTCACATCCTAACAGCGAGGGGAACGATTTCGCAAGACTTGTCCTGGGGCGTGATCGCATACAAGAAAGAAAACAAACGTTCATTACTAGTAGTACTGGTGTTAAGCAAGCAGGAGAGATTCAAGAGGTTATTCACTTTGTTCATCTGAATTTCTCTGGCGCCAAATTCTTTACTCCCTTCGCCTGTAATATCACACGCCGCTAGCATCAGCTAGCCGATTGCGATGTCTTGCGTCTGCCAATTTCTCGTCTCTTGTCTTTGGTGTTAATTACAGTTAAGTTTAAAAGTCAAGATCCGTCAAAGATGACACAGCAGAGAGAAAAAAAAAACTATCCCAAGGAGTGGAGGGGGAGGGAGAAGGAGAAACAGAGGACAGGGGATATAGAGGATGGAACCTATTTCGTGCTATACTAACATTCCAGAACAGCAAACACGTGAAAATGGAATTAAAACAAACAAACAAACAGACGAACGACTGGGTTTGTCTAACGTACAGTAACTCTCTCTCTCACCCCACACACACACACACACACACACACACACACACACACACACACACACACACACACACACACACATCAAATATATACATTTACATGTATGTGTGCATATATTGCATGTGTACATTTTTTTTTCTTTTTTCTTAATGTAAAATAGACTTGAACCTTTTTTTTCTTTTGGGTGTTTAAAGCTAGTTACACCCTGCGGCCAATCCTGCAGACTGACTGTAAACAACGGGAACCTGTTGGTATGATGATTTCTAGATTCTCCACGAGAGAAAAATGAAATGGGAAGGGAGGGTCTGAAAACGAAAACAGGACTACCTAACGGGTGGTCATACCGCCCGAGAAACTGGTTGGAGACATCACACTTGCCTGCGTTTTGTTTGAGCGTTCCGCTGCATGGGACTATAGTTCCCACAGCAACGACTCTCTCTCTCTCTCTCTCCTCTCTCCTCTCTTTTCTCTTCTCCCCTCTCTCTCTCTTCTCTCTCTCTCTCTCTCTCTCCACCACTTTCCTTGACCTGTCTCTACTTCCTGTTTCTCTCACTCCTCTCTGCATTTGCCTCTACAGCCCCTTTTGCGTGTTCTGTCCGTCAGTCCGTCCGTCATACTGTCTGTCTGTGTCTGTAAGTCTGGCTGTCTGTCAGTCTGTCTATCTGTCTGTCTGTCCGTCTTTCCGTCTGTCCGTCCGTGTTATGTCTGTCTGTCTGTCTGTCTGTCTGTCTGTCTGTCTGTCTGTCTCTCTCTCTCTTTTCCTCTCTCTCTCCCCTCTCCTCTCTCTCTCTCTCTCATTCTCTTTCTTCTACTTCTTCTTCTGCTCTCTCTCTCTCTCTCTCTCTCTCTCTCTCTCTCTCTCCTTCTTCTTCTTCTTCTCTTCTTCTTCTTCTCCTCTCTCTCTCTCTCCCCTCTTCTCTCTCTCTCTCTCTCCTCTCTCTCTCTCTCTCTCTCTCTCTCTCTCTTCTTCTTCTTCTTCTTCTTCTTCTCTCTCTCTCTCTCTCCTCTCTCTCTCTCTCTCTCTCAAAGATTGCAACTAGAAGAGATTCTTACTCTCTCCTCTCCTCTCTCTCTCTCTCTCTCTCTCTCTCTCTCTCTCTCTCTCTGTGTCAGGCCTGAGCAGCAAGCCGAACGCACCTGTCATCGCATGCTGCACATTCTTCAAGGATAAGGAGAAAATTCTTAAGGCCAGGAGTAAACTAAAGGGACTAATGTGTTTGTGGGGGAGGACTTCTCCCTGCGTGTAAGGGAGATAAGAAAAAGACTGTCTCCTCATTTGAAGAAGGCCAGGGAGAAGGGAAACGTGTCATCTTGGTGAAACGACCATCTCCTGATCGATGGTAGGAAGTATTACCTTGGTGGGGAGAAACTCTTAGGACCATCGAATAGGGGGGTGGCCAGCCCAGTTCAACACCGTTACACCAGTCACATTTTGAGGCACGCACGTGATAGTTGTGCGGGCGACGGTGGTTCGGAGCAGGAGAGGGTATGTGTGTGCAGTGAGAAGTGAACTTGTTGGCATTGAAAAGACAGAGTGTGTAGGGGGTCAGGGACGGGGGACACACGTAAATAATCAGGAAGGGATTATTTTGAATGATCGTGGTTATGACAAGTTGAATGTTCTCATTGATGAAAAATTCTGGCTGAAAGTAATATTTTGATGTGCCCGGAAGTGAACGAAAGTGATTTTGTACATAACATACAGAGTGAAGGTATCTGCCACACTTCATCACATCGTGAAGTGAATGGCTGTGACATTGTCAATGACAGTTTCGGTGGGGGTCATCTCAAAAGGAGGTGTGTCATGAACCGAATGGCTGTGACACTGTCAGTGACAGTTATGGTGGGGGGTCATTTCAAAGGGAATCAAATGATGACAAAGTCGGGGTTCGTTGTTGTGATGTAACTTCTTGTACTCAAACGGAAAAAGACATGAATGGGTATACAAACATAAGCAGTAGTATGTATGAAAAGCATGGTGATTATGGTGAATCTAATGAATTCGAGACATGTTCATTTCTGCATTGGAATGTTAATGGACTTTTACCAAAGCTACTTAATAGGAATTCATGTCTTTTTTGTTACAATTTGACTTTATATGTCTTGTTGAGACGTTTGTTGAATGTCCCCAACACCTCACTTTCCGGGGTTACACTGTTTTTTATAACCAGCCATTAAGTTTACAAAGCAAGGAAGAAGATCAGGTGGAATTGTCTGCCTAATTAAAAATGAGTTTATATCTATATTCAGGAAATTAAGACAGACCATCCCAACGTTCTTCTGTTTCTGATTGATAAGAGTGTGTTTGACCTTGAAGAGAACATTATATATGTATGTACGTATATCCCACCTGAAGGATCACCTTACTATAATCATTTTGATGTTGACAATGGTGTTGATGAACTTGAACAATGTCTTTTTGATTGCATGTTGGAGTTAGATGATGTGTTTTGGATTCTATCGGGTGATCTTAATAGCAGAACTTCTAACATTTTTCCTGATATTATAGACTTCAATGATGTAAGTTGTGACTTTCTTCATGATCATTCTGATCTGGCTAGCATCATAAGGAATTCGGCTGACAATGTACTTAATAAATATGGAAAAAAATTATTGAATATGTGCACAGCTTTTAGTCTGTGTATTCTAAACGGAGTGTGCAATGGGGATAGGATGGAAATTATACTTACATATCTGAGTCAGGAAACAGTGGTCAATGACTACTTTCTGCTGTCTAAGAGACTGTTTGTTATTGTTGTCTCGTCGTGTAAATTGTTAGTGTCGGAGAGAATAGAGTCTGATCATTTGCCAGTTGAACTGCATTTAAAAATTTAAATTGAAAAGAAATGTTACAAGGGGGCATACCATTACCGGTGATCAGTTTACTGAAAAGTTTGTGTGGATAATGATTAGGAACTATATATTGTCAGAAAATGTTATCTGACGAAAATATTATCTGAAATCGATGGGGCCATTAGCCTGATTGATTCTGATTACAATGGTGCTCTGAGTGTCTTTAATGATTGCATCAAAAAACAAGGCCAATGTATGAAAAAGAAAATCAACTTGACAAAATATCATAAAAAGTGGTGATTGGTTTGATGGAGAATGTAAGTCAAGCAAGAAGAAAGCAAAACAACTGCTTAACATTTTTAGAAATCAAAGAGAAAACTGACAGTGATGCATATTGCATAGCAAGACGAGAGCATAAACATCTAATAGAAAAGAAAAACGTATAATGATTTAATATTGGAAAGGCTTGTTTCTTCAGTAAATAATCAAAAAGAATTTTGGGAGAATGTACATAAAGTGTCCAGTAAAAGAAAACAAGTACATAATAATTTAACAGTTGATGATTGGTTTTACCATTTTAAAGGTTTACTTGAAGTGGAAGTAACTAGAGAGTGTAATAACGAAGCTAATGATGACTTTGAAACAAATTATAATGTTGAAGAAGACCTTAGCACGATGAACCGTCCGATATCAAAAGAAGAAGTGTTACTTGCTGTTAGAAAGGTAAAGAACGGTAAATCTGCAGGCCCAGATGAAATTATAGAGAAATGTTGAAACATGGTGGGGATCGAGTTATTGATTTTTTTGTAAAATTGTTTAATGTGTTGTTTGATAAAGCGTTTTTCCCAGATAATTGGACAAACTCTATTGTAATTCCTTTGTTTAAAAAGGGAGACGCAGATAATCCAGGTAATTATAGGGTATATATTTATGTGATACGAGCAGTAAAATCTATAGTACAACATAAATAGCAGACTTCAAGAATGGGTTACAGAATATAATTTGACAGGTGAATATCAGGCAGGGTTTAAAAGGGGCTATTCTACTGTTGACCATATGTTTACGTTGTTGTCATTGGTCCAGAAGCAATTTTGTTTAAACCGCAAATTGTATGTAGCCTTCATTGATTTTGAAAAAGCTTTTGATTCCATTAACAGACACCTATTATGGCCTATACTCTTGAGAAATGGCATAAAAGGCAAAATGTTTCGTTGTATTCATAGCATGTATACTAATGTTAAAAGCAGAATTAGATTGGTTCCATGCTTACAGATTACATTAACTGCACACGTGGAGTGAAACAAGGGGATGTGTGCAGTCCCGTTTTGTTTTCCTTGTTTATAAACGAATTAGCATTAGAAGTTATTAGGGAAGGGAAACACGGGGCTGTTTTTTCGTCAGGCTATTTGAACTGTTTATATTGCTTTTGGCTGATGATGTTGTGTTGCTGTCTGAAACTGTTATTGGTCTTCAAACACAGTTGAATAATCTGTATAAAGCAGCTTCAGCTCTCCAGCTAAAGGTAAATATGGACAAAAGTAATATTTTGTGTTCAGAAAAGGGGGGTATTTAGGAGCTAGAGAAAGATGGATCTATGCAGGAGCTGTGATGCCTGTTGTTAATGTATACAAATACCTAGGAATTTGTTTTTCAACAAGATTGAGTTTTGTTATGGCAAAGTCGTAATTTAAGTAGTAGAGCTAAAAATGCTTTACTGTGCATTTCACAAAAGTTATATAAGTTTAAAAATAACTCGTTGACTGTCCTTTTGAAGATTTTCGATTCACAATTCAGCCGATTGTTCAGTACGGCGCAGAGCTATGGGGACTTGATAATGCGGGATCTGAATGTGAAAAGGTCACTTATTTGCTCTCAAAAGATTTTTAGGCGTAAAAGATGCGAACTCCTAATGACTTTGTTTACGGAGAGACAAACAGATACCCTATTATATATTAATTCAGCTGTAAAATGTGTAAAGTTTTGGTTAAAATTGACAAGAATGGAGGAATCTAGGCTACCCAAAAAGCTTACAAAATGTTGTATGATTTAGATATACGTGGAAAAAAATTGGGTTACAAATGTTCGTTGTAAATTATATTTGTTTGTTTTGGATATGTATGGCTTAACCAAGGTGTTGAGGGGATAGACAGATTTCTGCAAGTTTTCAGAGAACGGTTAATTTTATGTAGATGGCAAGAGTGGGGCTCTCATATTAGTGACAGTGAAAGGTTTTATGTTTACAGAACGTTTTGCAAGGTGCCTGAGGTAAAAATTTATTTACTGATGAATTTAGATAGGCATTTAAGGTATGCAATAACGAGGTTTCGATTTGGCATTTCTGAAATAGCGCACAACACCGCTTACGTTACAAAACACATAGTAATGCTGACTTAAAATGTCCGCTCTGCAAAAATGAAAAAGAAGATGATGTTCATTTTGTCTTATGTTGTCCTGGTTTGAGTGACTTAAGAACACAGTATATACCTAGTAAATTTTAAAGCAGATCCAATAAATTTAGACTTGCATTGCTTATGGCAACAGAGCATAAACAAACTGTGAAACAACTGTCCATTTATCTTTACAAAGCATTCAAGTTGCGTTCTGTTCTGGTTTCTTGATTAGATACTAAATATGATGTTAATTATGCATTTGTGTATAGAAGTTATGTACCCCTTCATGAGGGGCAATGGCCTATACATGAATGAATTTTCCGTTTCCGTTTCTCTCTCTGTGTCTCTCTCTGTCTGTCTGTCTGTCTGTCTCTCTCTCTCTTCTCTCTCTCTCTCTCTCTCCTCTCTCTCTCTCTCTCTCTCTCTCTCGTCTCTCTCTTTTCTCTTTCTCTCTCTCTCTCCCAGCACGAAAATCAAAATAACCCTTGCGTGTGTGTTCGGGAGAGACCAAGAGGCCAAGACTGTGTGGTGCAGGCGACGCCAGTACCACCACCGTCGTCGTCGAGCCCAGGCCGTTACTTCCAGCAACGTGGCAAATGGTTCTCACCTCAGTGAGCATGGAGTCAATAGGCCAACATTGATTTGGTGCAACCGCTGGCTTGTTAGACCCTCCTTACCCTTCCCTCCCCCTCCCCTCCCCCCCCCCCCCCCCCCAACCCCCGCTCCTTCTCCAACCGTTCCATCATCTGTGTGTGTGTGTGTGTGAGAGAGAGAGAGAGAGAGAGAGGAGAGAGAGAGAGAGAGAGAGAGAAGAGAGAGAGAGAGAGAGAGAGAGAGAGAGAGTACAGCACTGTGTTAATCTGACAGCAAATGGTTTCAGTCGGTCAGGCAGAGGGTGTGTGTTGGTGTGTGTGTGTGTGTGTGTGTGTGTGTGTGGTGTGTGTGGTGTGTGTGTGTGTGTGTGAGTGCGCGCGCGCATGGGTTGTTTTGGAAGAAGGGGGTTGTTATGTGGTAAAATGTAAAATCTTACTACTGCCTACGGAAGCTTTCTTTGGTCAAAACGTCTTGTTTTCGTCGGGCAAGATTGTACATTTTCAAGGCAGAAGGATTGTCCAACACGACAAGTTGTATAACGTTGCTATACATTCATTAACACCACGCAAATGGGGATGCCGTGTGGCCTTCACCTACCCCCAACTCCCCACCCCAGACCCTCTTTCCTTTCCCTCACCCCCATCCAGGAACACTGACATGAACTTCCATACTCACACATGCATGCACCATCGCGTTCACACACAAATATACACATTTGAAGCACTCGCGCGCGCGCACCACACACACACACACACACACACACACACACACACACACACACACACACACACACACACACTCACACACACATTATTCGAACGAGCGCTTGCGCACGCGCGCATACGCACGCATAGACACACACCTCATTTGAATGTGAGCAGGCACGCGCGCGCGCGCGCGCGCGTGTGTGTGTGTGTGTGTGTGTGTGTGTGTGTGTGTGTGTGTGTGTGTGTGTGTGTGTGTGAGAGAGAGAGAGAGAGAGAGAGAGAGAGTAAGTGAGTGAGTGATTGAGTATGTGTGTGTGTGTGTGTGTGTGTGTGTGTGTGTGTGTGTGTGTGTGCGCGTGAGTGCGCGCGCAGGCGAGTGCAGGGAATATATACGCAAGTGTAAGTCCGTAGGTGCGTATGTTTATTTATATATGTGTGTGTATTTGCGTTCATATACAAATACAAATGAATGTACACACACACACACACACACACACACACACACACACACACACACACACACACACACACACACGCACGCACGCACGCACGCACGCACGCACGCACGCACGCACACACACACACACACACACACACACACACATCGCACAACATCGCACTACTAATTCTCATCAAGTCCCTGCGAAAATAGCAGAATTATCTTCCCAAATGAAAGAATTTCTTTCCCTCTTCGCCAGTTTCACAACACAGATACTCAAAAGAACGCAATATTGTACACAAAACAATGACATAAATGATGTCGTTTTATTGTTGCTTCTTTGTTATCTTGTAATCGTTGTTGACAAAACAAACCACACAAAACAACAACAACAACAACGATAACAACGCACAAAAGCCACTCTTAGACACTTAACGCAAACAAGGCTTTCAAAGCGATCCACAGCTATTAACCTTTGTTCAGGAAGCCAGACGAATATTGTTTTGTCCTTGCCCTCTTTCTTCCAACAAGACTCTTATATCAGCCCGGGTCTTTTTACCTTTAAAGATACGTACTTGATCTATCGGCACCCCCACCTTCCCCTCTCCACCCTCCTCTCCTCTTCTCCTCTCGACCACCCCTTCCCCTCCCTCCCTTCTTCCTCCCCTAGCAATTGACACTTAGCGTTTGAGAAAGAAGTGAGGTCTGTTGCTACTGAAGGATTGTTCTGTTAGATAATGGCATGTAAAGAGCGCAGGGTGTGAGATTGGGGGAGAGGATGTGTGTGTGTGTGGACGTATACGTTTTGCGCGCGTTTTCGTAGTTGCTATAATGCGCGCGTTGTCAAGTTGCCGCTATAATGCGCGCACTTTATTAACCGTGATGCGCGTATCTCTATAACCGCAATGCGCGCACTTCTCGCACACACACACACACACACACACACACACACACACACACACACACACACACACACACACACACCACACACACACACACACGTATGCCTTTTATCTGGAATCTGGATACAACTTTATTAAATTTTTAAAAAGCACAGGAGTTTTGGTTATTATTATAATCAAGAAAGGAAAAACTAAGATATTTCTGAAATCAGACAGCACACGCACGCATACAGGTATGGTTGGCACCGGCCGTTGGCATACATATTGTATTACACAATCCTAAAATCACACAATCATACATTACAACGAGCATAAGAATTCCAATAATATTGATATATCTCTCTCTGTGTGTCTCTGTCTCCCCGTCTCTCCCTCTCTCTGTCTTTCTCTCTCTGTCTCTGTCTCACCTAGCAACACACATAATAAAGTTTTTTCAGCCAACCTCCGTTCGCCTTCGCCAGCGCATAATAGCAACTAACAACTCTTAAAAAAACAACATACCATCTGAACGTCAGTTTGCCCATCCATTCACAGACATTGGGGTGCGCATGATAAAATCGGTGTGGTCAGACCCAACGTATGTCTACATCATCTAATCATATGGCAGCGGGAAGGTTTTTCCATGCCATTTGTTGGCACGTTCCATGTCAGTGGAGTCGATGAGCTCGTTGTCTTGTGGCAGTTCCTGTCGCATTAGCTTGGCGGGACGTTCACAGAGCTCATCGGCACCTCGCCGCTTGCACCGTTTGCGAAATTCGTCGACAGCCAGTTGCTTTTCATTTTTAACTTCATGGTCGGAGTGTTCCTTTGTGAATACGATGTTTTTGTTGTCGACGGTAGTTTTACATCTTGCATTGCAGTCTCTCCTTGTACATCTCCATGTCTTCGCTTTAGTGGATGTTCTGTCGAGTCTGTACATGTAGCCGTTAATCATAAGTGAAGGCTTGTTTCTGTTGGTGGTCGTAACGGTTACTTGGTCCTCCATATTGCAGTTGAAGATGTAATGTGGCGAGGCAAGGACAATCTCTGACATGCCATACTTTTGCTGAATTTGTTGCTGAACATCTGCTCAGTCGTGACAGAAGAAAAAAGACTGACAACAAAACAACGGCATGCATGCTAACACAGTACAAAATTTCCTGACGACTGAGCAGATGTTCAGCGATTAACTCAGTCTTTCAGCTTTCCGGTTGTTTAAGTGCGCGCATAAACGGCTATGCAATTGACGGTGAAACACGCGCATTCCGGTTGTGGAAAACGCGCGCAAAACGGCAACTCCGG
>CM031604.1:30799121-30801621 GCA_018398815.1 Conus ventricosus
CTCTTCTCTTTCTTTTCTTTTAATTCTGTTTTTTTGTTCTTATTTTCAATCTATTTTTGTCCCGTCTTTCCTTCTTTCAATCCTCCCCCCCCCCTCCCCCCCCCTCCCCCTCCCCCTTCCCTCTCTTTCTCTTGTTTTGTTTTGTTGCTGGTTTACACCGTATTCTTACGGAACGTTCACCGTTATCAGAGAGTATGTATCCAGCACCAAACGGTTCATTTGCTTTGTTCTTTCCTTCTGTTTTCCTCCTTTTCTAACACACATTAGTTGTCTGCTTTTAGAAACACCATTACGTTCCACGTGCCAGTTACATGAATGCGACTGTCTTTCCTTGTCGACACATTCTTCTCTATCTCTTATCCCTGTCAGTCTAATTTCTCTCTCTCTCTCTCTCTCTCTCTCTCTCTCTCTCTCTCCTCTCTCTCTCTCTCTCTCTCTCTCTTCCATCTCTCTCTCTCCTCTCTCTCTCTCTCTCTCTCTCTCTCTGTCTCTCTCTCTCTCTCTCTCTCTCCCTCTCTCTCTCTGTCTCTCTGTCTCTCTCTCTCTCTCTCCCTCTCTCTCTCTCTCTCCCTCTCTCTCTCTCTCTCTCCCTCCTCTCCCCCCTCTTCTCTCTCTCTCTCTCTCCCTCTCTCTCTCCTTCTTTCTCTCTCTCTCTCTCTCTCTCTCTCTCTCTCTCCCTCTCTCCTCTCTCTCTCCCTCTCCTCTCCCCCCCTCTCTCTCTCTCTTTCTCTCCCTCTCTCTCTCTCCCCCCCCTCTCTCTCTCTCTCTCTCTCTCTCTCTCTCTCTCTCTCTCTCTCTCTCTCTCTCTCTTTTTAACATATCCATTGATCAGTGGTTTGGTCATATCAAGATATTATTAGATAGAGAAACACATGATTTTCCAGATTATGATACAGTAGTGGACGGTGATGAGATATATGACAGGCCAATATCTAGGGACGAAGTAATGATAGCAGTTAGAAAGCTGAAGAATGGTAAATCGGCTGGACCTGATGATTTAATTGGAGAGTTCTTTAAAAACGCAGGAAAGCCAGTGTTAATGTTTTTAGTGAAATTATTATAACCATTTATTCAATAATGGAATCTGTCCAGATGACTGGACTGAGTCAACTATTATACCACTTTTTAAGAAAGGTGAAGTCAATAACATGAACAATTACAGAGGTATATCATTGTGTAATATAAGTAGTAAGTTATATAGCTCAATAATCAACAGCAGATTACAAGAGTGGGTAAATTTAAATAACATAACTGGGGAACATCAAGCAGGGTTTAAGAAAGACTACTGTACGATAGATCATAAATTTACATTGCTAGCTACCATTCAGAAACAGTTTGCAAAGAATCAAAAGTTGTATGTTGCATTTGTAGATTTTGAGAAAGCTTTCGACTCCATTTCTAGAAATTTGTTATGGCCTGTGTTGCTAAAATTATATAGATCCATTAAGAGTATGTATAGAGATATAAAGGCTAGGATTAGAAGTGGGGGTAAATTATCAGATGTTGTGAATTGTACAAGGGAGTAAAGCAAGGTGATGTTTGCAGCCCGATTCTCTTTTCGTTGTTCATCAACGAACTTGCACTAGAAATTATAGAAAATGGCAAACATGGTGTGTCCTTTGATTTGATAGAGTTGTTCATATTACTTTTTGCGGATGATATTATCTTGTTATCAATATCAGTTGTTGGTCTACAAAAACAGTTGAATAGTTTGTATGCAGCTGCAATGAGACTGGAGCTAAAAGTGAATATGGAGAAAACAAATATCATTGTTTTTCGCAAGGGAGGGTATCTGGCTAGACATGAACATTGGATGTATGGAAATGAGCCAGTAAAAGTAGTAAACGTATATAAGTATCTGGGTATATTCTTTTCAACCAGCTGAGTTTTACCTATGCATGTAGAGATATAGTTAACAGAGCAAAAAGAGCTGTTTTAATTATACTTAATGTAATGTATAAGCTTGACTGTAGCTCGTTTAATATAATTAAAAAGTTATTTGATTCACAAGTTCAATCAATTTACAATATGGGGCTGAAATATGGGCGTTCGAAAGCAGCAATGTTATCGAAAAGCTGCATTTGTTTGCCATGAAACGCTTTTTGAACGTCGACAGTCGTACTCCTAATGATTTGGTATATGGAGAAATAGGGAGATATCCTATCTATTTAAACTCATACGTTAAATGCATCAGTTATTGGCTAAAATTGACAAGGATGGAAAATTACAAGTTACCATTTAAAGCGTATAAAGTGTTTATATGATCTTGATATTAATGGAAAGAAGACGTGGGCCACAAATGTTCGTAAGTGCCTATATTCTTATGGTTTTGCTTTTGTATGGATAACCAAGGTGTCGAAAATATTGCAGCTTTCAATGCTTTAAACAAAGGATCATCGACTGTAGGTGGCAAGACTGGCATAGTCACATGCACACCAGTGACCGATTTGCTGAATATAGGGCATTTAAGACAACAAATCTTGTGGAACCGTATGTTGAA
>CM031604.1:30826621-30829121 GCA_018398815.1 Conus ventricosus
CTCTCTTAATGCTGCTCAACATTCTGAAAAAATACATCTGTTTGCCCTTAAAAAGCTTTTAGGGGTTGAAATGAGAACGCCAAATGATCTAATATATGGGGAAACGAATCGATATCCAATATTTATCAACTCAGTAGTCAACTGTATTCGATTCTGGCTAAAACTAACTCGAATGGATGAGTCAAGACTACCACGTAAAGCCTATAGGATGCTGCTCGATTTAGATGCACGTGATAAGAGAACTTGGGCTACAAATATCCGTTGTAAGTTGTATACGTTTGGATATGGATTTGTTTGGACAAATCAAGGTGTAGAGGAAATAAATGTTTTCTTACTTGATTTCAAGGAAAGATTGATTTTATGTAGTGGCAGGAATGGGATTTCCATATTAAGAATAGTGATAGATTTAGTATGTACAGAACGTTTTGTACAGTTCCCGAAGTAAAAATTCATCTGTTACTGAATTTAGATAGACATTTAAAAATTATGTTGACAAGATTCAGACTTGGCGTCTCAGAAATCGCTGTGCATTACTACCAATATCGATCTCACAATGACAATGATTTAATTTGCCCACTGTGTAAAAACAGTAAAGAGGATGAGGTCCATTTTGTTTTGTGTTGCCCAGCACTGAGTAGCTTAAGACAGCAATATATTCCTGCAAAATTTCATAAATTTCCAACCCTGTTTCGATTAAGTTTACTTTTGGCATGCAAACATGATAGAACTATCAGAAACCTATCAATTTTCTTGTATAAAGCGTTTCAGCTGCGTCAAGTTGCTATCTCGTAAAACGTTATCTTTAATTAACCTTATCATTTGTATATATAAAAGAAAACATTGTGTGAAATGATTGTTCAATTACTCCCCATCATGAGGGGCAATGGCCTATATATGATTAAAACATCTGAATCTGAATCTGAATCTCTCTCTCTCTCTCTCTCTACCCCCTCTCTTTTTTCTCTCTCCCCCCTCTCTCTCCCTCCCTCCCTCTCTCTCTCTCTGAAATAATGTATGCAGGACAAGGACAGATTGTAAGACTAGGCTTTGGCCTAAAATCTTCATCCTTGGGTATTAAAGATCAATCAATCAATCAATCAATCAATCAATCTCTCTCTTTCTCTCTCTCTCTCTCTCTCTCTCTCTCTCTCTCTCTTCTCTCTCTCTCTCTCTCTCTCTCTCTCTCTCTCTCTCTCTCTCTCTCTCTCTCTCTCTCTCTCTTACGGTCACGAAAACGAGATTGTTTTAAATTTTGTGTTGTTCAACACTTAAACATAATTATATGCATGAAACATGAATGAAGACTGAATACTATAGATATCCTGCTTTGTCTAAATTCTGTTTATCAATGTTATCGATCATACCTGTAGATGTAAGTGATCTCTCTTTGTTCTTGTATAAGGGGCTTTTCAAAATTCACATTTGATCTTTCATACTCTCGTTTGTTTTTACATATGTTATTCATTTTATTTCGGTTATATACTCACATACCCTTCATGATGTGTGAAGACCAGATATGATTAAATCTCTCTCTCCTCTCTCTCTCTCTCTCTCTCTCTCTCTCTCTCTCTCTCTCTCTCTCTCTCTTATATGAATTAGGGCTGGGATATGCGTTGGTTAACCAGTGTGTCGGAAACAAGACTGCATTTTTTGAAAAGGCTTCGTACCAGGCTTATTGATTGTAGATGGCAAGACCGGAATGCTCACATTCAAGATAGTAGTAGATTTGATTTATACAGACACTTCAACCCCCTACATCGTATCCCACCCTACTTATCTATACAAATGGACTGCCATTTAAAGTACATAATGACTAGATTTAGATTTGGATTGTCTGATATTAACGTTCATCGATATCGTTATCGTAAAGAGTGTACGGAGATTGAACTTGTGTGTCCTCTGTGTAAAAAGGCTCGTGAAAACGAGGTTCATTTTGTGTTTTGCTGTCCCGCCTTGGAAACACTTAGAACCCAGTTTATCCCATCAAAATATCATAGACACCCTTCTGCATTTAGACTTATCTTACTGGTCACTTCTGCTCGCGAAGATGTTATAAGACAAATTTTGCCATCTATTTGTATAAGGCGATCAAAATCCGCTCCATTTGCTGTGCGTGATTGATATCTTTCTCCTTTCCTTGGCGTTGAATGTTCGATTTCTTGTATTCATATGATTTTGTTCTCCTTTTAGTTGCATTACGTGTATGCTTCTTGAATTCATGCATGCATGTATATACCACCCCCTTCAAGAGGGGCTATGGCCTTTTGAATAAATTATCCGCATCCGCATCCGCATCCGCATCTCTCTCTCTCTCTCTCTCTCTCTCTCTCTGTCTCTCTCTCTCTCTCTCTCTCTCTCTTGTAGACAATAACTGCTTAGTCGAGTAGCCAGTGTTAAATCTGTTTATCCTCTGGAAGGCGCCACCACGTTTGTGCAATGAGAATGACCATGAATTCGCGAACACCGGTGATCCCACCAGAACCAATGAAAGGTACGGACG
>CM031604.1:30841621-30854121 GCA_018398815.1 Conus ventricosus
ACATGCGAGCACACACGCATGCACGCACGCGCGCGTACGCACGCACACGCACGCGCGCGCACACACACACACACACACACACACACACACACACACACACACACACACACACACACACACAAACACACACACACACACACACACACACACACACACACACACACACACACACACACACACACACACACACACACACACACACACACAGAGGACTTTCTCTTTAATCATTAATTTTCCCAGCTGAGCTTCCCATAGCACAAAAAGCTAGCGCTGGATTTATGATAGCACCAGACAGAAAGATAACATCAGACAAAAGTTAATCACCCTTATACGATTCGGTCAGTTCTCGTTGTATTCCAGGTTAAAGCACGCTTGGCCGTGCTTTGAAGCGAGGAGAATCGACGTAAAGCCGTACAGTCTCTGAACTCTGATCATTTTCCTTTTCTTGCATGCCGCTATGAATGCGGCAAATCATCGTTATTTCCTACAGGAATAGAGAAGTCTGAGTGAGCACAGGCGGACGGCATTACGATGACAAAACATGAAAAAAAAAAGAAGTTATTCTTGTGGAGCAGTGTTGTTTATTTCCATCTCATATTAGTTCTTTGCTCTCCCGCTTTCTATCTTCTCCCTTTTTTTTTTTTCTTCTTAGGATTGTTTGGCTTTTGTGTTGTGAGACAGCAGTGCGAATTGAAAAGATTGCATTGGTGATATCCTCACCCTAGGCGATTTGTGGGACTGATGATGGGACAAATCCTCTAGAATGAATTCGTTTCCCAGCCTCATGAAAGAGGGATGTTTCCATCTTTTATCACCAGCCAGTTCTAGGTCTAATTCGTGGTTGTACGCATGTCGTACCCTCGAGGAATGTAATCCTCGCGCCGAGGGCAAACAAAGCCAGTGGCTTCCATCTCTTCCTGCCAGAGAACAGATTCCCTTTCAAATGCGAAAAAGAAAATCATCTATTGCTTCGCAATGACCTTGGATAACATCCGATGAAGATAGGAAGATCACACACACTGTCATGACCCAGAGCTCGGTTTTGGGTGACATGGCATCAAAGATAGAGAAGGAGGCGGTGGAAGGAGGGAGAACGTGACACACCCGGGAACATGTTTTATAGTTTATTAGTTTAGCGTTTCACGGACGCCCTGTTGGTTGGTAAGGCAGAACTTCCGTGCGTTAAACGCCCGGGGTTGAGCGAATGTTAAACCCAGAACCTGTGCATCTTGTTTCGTCCCGTGCAGTGTGTGTTGTCTTGTGCACGTGAAGTCACGTTGAGTGAGTGTCCGCATTCTACCTGCAGGAGCGCAGGGCGCGCTAAGTTCAGTTCTGTCTCTGGCTGGGGTGTCGAGCAGGACTCTTGGCATTGGGTCTTTCGGACCTGAGGGGTGTGGTTTTCGGGAGGCTGTTCCTGGCCCACCAAGTGGAGTCTTTGTTCTTTGTAAAAGTGGGTCACAATACAGATCAAGGTGTGATTCTGGTGACGCCATGTAAATGTATGTGTAGGGGTGTAGTCAGTGTGTGGCGCCTCCCTACGTTGTTTTTTGTCCAAGGTTCTCGGGAAAGTTTGAAGCAAGGTTTGGCTGTTTTCTAAGTGAAGTGATCGATCATTGAGCGAGAGTTGTAGACTTTTGTAAATAGGGTCCGGTCGTATGTGTTAGTTGTTGTGTGCGTAAAAGGTTAATTGTGAAGAAGAAGATAGATGTTTGTAGGTGTAGTCCATTATGGCAGTGGGTAGGCCTCCCTATCTATGACCCGAGTTGTATGTCAACTCCAGTCTTCTCTTTATTATTGGAATCTGTCCTAGGCTGGGGAGGGGGGTGGTTAGTAGATTATTAGTGTTGTTGTTATAGTGATACTTAAAATTGTGTTTTGTTTGAAAGGAGAATTGTTAGGGGGTTATTATGTTGTGGTTGTGCTATTGGTATATTATGGGTAAGGTTAGGGGGGAAGTGATAGTGAGAGAAAGGGGGGGGGGGGGGTGTGATGACGTGTTGATAATGTTTTGGCAAAGTGGCATGGTTGCCCAACTCATGGCTGTGGCGGCTGGCGGTAGCGCTGGTACTGTCACTGTTATGTAGAGACGGGGCTAAGGTTACTGGGGCCATGGTTTTATTTTGGAAACGATTGGGAAATGCCGGTGGCGCCAACTATTTTCAAATGTTGCAGCTTCAAATCATTGCGCAGACGCTGACTCGTTCCGGTGCCTGCCCATTTTGTGTTCCGGTAGGCGGGGCCCGTCTTCGGGCCAGTTGATGCACGTACGTGCGATGAAGATTTCGATTTGTAAACAGTGTGGGTAGTTTAACGTGGCTCTGTGTAGTCGGCTGGATGTTAAGCAACGTTAATAACAATAATAATAATATTTATTGATGGATTGCTAGTACTGATAAGAGAGGAGTGTCAGGGGTGTCAATATTGTTTTTCTCTTATTGCCGCTGCTGGGTTTAATATTGATGCAGCTACCGGTGTGTTTCTAGTTTTTTTTTTCCTTATTACGTGTGACCATTACAAAGTGTGACTCCTGCGTGCAGGTTGGGATGCTGAGATTCTGACTGTGTTGTTACTGGTTTGGTTGGTGTTGCTATTGGGTCTTGTGGGGTAGTCGACTGTTATTGTTGTTGCTGCCGTTGGCGTTACCTGATGTCATTGATGTTGTGTTATATATTGGGTCACCTTGCTGCTGCTGGCTAGTGTTATATCCCATGCCAGTGTAATTGTCAGTATGTCAGTATGACGGGTGTCAGTTGTTTCATTGCTTGTTTTGAGACTGGTGTCTAAATCTATAGTGGTGTTGATACGTTGACTGTGATGGTGCTTGAGACTTCTGTTTGCTTACACCTGTGTTGGCACAGGGGTATAGTTGAGGGGTTTCTTTTGGTGACTGATGGAGCACTAGAACCGGTTGTGGTTGTCATGTTGGATGCCTTTTGTGTTTGTGACTCTGAATGGTGTTTGGGCCGTTAGGTCAGTGACATTATGGGTGGCGGAATATTGATCAGCCAGTCAATGAATGAATGAACATACGTTCTGCGAGGGGTTCGTCCTTGGTGTGTTAGTAATTGTCTGGCAGGAGTGCAGCTGTATTATGTGTGTTCTGTTGAATGTGACTTGTGACAAATGACGGTGTAGGAATGCGCAAATGTAGTGTGAATCCAGCCACTGATTTGGAGCATGCAGGTGTGTCGTTTCCGCTAGTACCACCGTTTCCAGTGGGGATGGGCAGCGTCCGGTGTTGACCAGACGTCTGGGCTGAGGTGACGGCCTGAGGGGCCGACCCAGGCGGAGCTGACCAGGCTGACCCAGGCGGAGCTGACCCAGGCTGACCCAGGCGGAGCTGACCCAGGCCGACCCAGTCGGAGCTGACCTAGGCTGACCCAGGCGGAGCCGACCCAGGCCTTGCAGCCCTGGCCGCAGTTGTGGGCATGCTGGGAAGCGCACGCGCCCATGGCTGGTGGTGGTGCAGTCTCATCCTGGCTCGTACGACCACATCTTTGGGCAGCTGATTCCATGGCGTTAGTCGTCGGGTGTCTTGGGGTGTGATCGCGGGTTTCTACAGCATAACCTTCGACCGCTTATATTTATTTATTTTTTTTTTTTTCCTCTTTAACCCAGTGCGTGTTCATCGTCTTCTGCATCGTCGCCGTCGTCGCTTGTGTCCACGTTACTCCGTTATCAAAGGTGTAGTGGGCGAAACGGAATAACTGATCTAAATTGTGCGTCCCACAAGCTACAGTGTGCCTAGTTTTCCACCTAGACATGCATCCGAGACGACAATGAGTGGGTGACTTCTATGGTTTGTGGGGAGTCGGTTGGTGGAAGTTTTGGGCATCAAAACTAAGAGTTATGTCTAAGAGTTATGCGACTTGTTGGTCACCAGTGGGTGGTTTCTTGGCCAGCCTGGTTGTGATGTATGCTTGTGCTAGTCGGTTCGATATTTTGTGTTGTGGGTTCTGTTGATGTTGGGAGGGTCTATCGTGCAGGATGGTGGTGTGTGCATGAGCGACAGCGTGTTGTATTGAATAAATATATTGTTTATTTGTCAACGTTGTGTGGGTGTGTTGTATGAGAGGGGGGTGTTAATGTAGGTGTTTTCCCTTCAGACCTTAGCGCGTCTGACACACACACACACACACACACACACACACACACACACACACACACACTGCCCTCTCACCCTCAATCCTTTTCCACCTCTCTCTCTCTCTCTCTCTCTCTCTCTCTCTCTCCTCTCTCTCTCTCTCTCTCTCTCTCTCTCATAAGGGGCAATGGCCTTTATATGAAGTAAGCCATCTGAGTTCTGAGTTCTCTCTTCTCTCTCTCTCTCTCTCTCTCTCTCTCTCTCTCTCTCTCTCTCTCTCTCTCTCTCTCTCTCTAGCGTGCGCTGTTTACATGGTTCTTTTTTGTTTTGTTTTTCTTTTGTTTTTCTTTTTAATAGCGTGCATTGGAGAGAACATCGCCTTGAACGGGTGGGAAGAAATCATGTAGGAATGCGAGGCAGAGTGTCCAGGCATGTAACACAGCTGTTCCACTGCTGTTTCCGTTACAACAGCATTTATCATCTTGTCACGTTCGTCTGTTGGTTTCTGTTTCTGTCACGACGCAGGAACTACTGAAACATTCTCGAACAAAACTGGATGGAAAGAAGAAACAAGAACCAAGGACAAAATTCGTTCATTTTTTTATGGTTGAATCTTGATCAAAAGACGGATTTAGGAGCTGTAAAGCAAGACTAATTACCCCCAAATGACTGAACTGATTTTAGGAAACCCCGAAGGAAAGATGGAATTTGACCCAAGACGAAGTTATCAATTGTTGATACAAAACATGACCTCAGTCCGGATCAAATGACGGATCCGGGATCCGTTCGACCTTGACCTTGATTTGCACTCTCTCTGATGCCCTTGTGTCCTTCTATTTCATTCGTGTATTTCTACAAATATGACGAAAGACATTTTGAGACATTGGCAAGGATCGAGAGACCCATGTCACTTAGTTCCAAAGCAAGCGTTAATGTCATGTTTCGTGTGATTCCTCCCACACTTCAGCTGTCTGAGATGTAGGCTACCATTCAGAATATAACAAGAAATGCAGGTCAAGGCACTCTAGCTTGATCATTTTTGTCTGATGTTATGTCCAGCCCATCACCTAGTTAGGAGACATGTGGAAAGGTTGGAGGGGCAAAGGAAGAGCAATCCCAGTAGAGAGGAGGTAAGAATGAGAACTAGATACATATTGTTCTCTATTCTTGTGCGGTAATCAAGCAACATATACTAGGTCTCTTTTTACTTTTTTTTTGGTATGCTCTCTCTCTCTCTCTCTCTCTCTCTCTCTCTCCATTGAGTTCTGAAGAGAGAACACAGCAGCGCCAAATGGGAAAGAAGCAGAAGTAAGAGGCATGTGGACTGGGAAGGAAAAACGTCCTCCAGACTACAAAATCAGGAGAGAAAATATCATGCCAGAACGGCGTGCTAACATCAGCTCCATGGCCCTAGAAAAGAATGAAGGACTTTTGCTGTCTGTGTTGTTATCTACAGTGGATGGCAGAAATGCGTTCTTTCGCAATTTATGTACATGCTCTGCTTATGCACTCAGACACCCTTTCATCTGCTTGATTTTTTTTTTTTTTACACTAGCGTACGTATGGCCTTTGCACGGTAGTGAAAGCATGCATATAACCAGGGTGATGAGAATAGACTACATAATATTGTTGGCAGTGTACCCTGGGAATAGAACTGACGGGCAGTGAACGTTAACTAATGTCTCTTTTTTTATGAGTTTGGGTAATGAAGTTTTGGTGACATCCCATTTGGTCTACTCCCATTTCGTCTACTCCCATTTCGTCTACTACTCCCATTTCGTCTATTTCCATACTGACCATACTGCAAGGCTCCCCCCTGGCGTAACCAGTGTCCCAGTCTACTCCAAAGCAGAATCGATGGTCTTTAGATTAGAGTAGGGCGAAGCCCGAGAGAGGACGAAGGACGAATGAACGAAGGCCGTTAGGCCAAGTCGTGCTCACACATTTCTGAGTAGGCGAAATGGGAGTAGACCAAATGGGAAGTAACCGAAGTTTTGCCTGAAGGATTTTGTCGCCTTGTCTTCTTTCTCTTCATTTTTAAAACGGGTCTGTTCTGACTGGCACATGTAAGCAAAAGTGAATATATGTAATCACCCTGCTTACGGTGTCTCCCTGATGAGTCCGATCCAGCGGACGAAAGGCCTAGGAGCAGGCAATACAAATAGATCTGCCTTCGAAGGGAAGTACGACGGTTCCCTCAGGCTCCTAGTGAAGGGTTTCTCATATTTATAATATATTCCCCCATTTTTTTTCATCTTTAATTTTTTTTTTTTTTTTTTAATTCAAATCTTTGCCAAGTCATTACTATAATGACTGAAGAATTGTTAACCTGCACTTGTTTTCTCCCACTATTTAATTGTTCAGCAGTATAATGTTTGGTCAGTCAGTGGGAGATTGCATCTCTTAGGAGATCCAAGTAAAGGTTGTTCTGTACAATTCTTAGCCACTCACAATGCTTGGGTTATTGAACAGCAGAGCTGACCACTCACACTGTTCCATATCTTTTGATCTCCCTTGCATCCTTGAATGGATCCTCAAGCATAGGCTCAAAGATTGTCCCCTACATTTTATACTGTTTGCATAATGCTTTTAGTTTTTAACCACTTTTTTCCTCTCCACATTTTCCTTTTGTTCCATTTTACTACCCTTTGCTGGCTGCTTTGGGGGTGCTGTTGGATTCTTTTTTGAACCCTTGGTGATGAGAACACCACAGAATTATGGACTTTGGTGTGTCTCTATTTGACACCAAGAGCACAGACACAATCAGCCGTGTCTCCCTGATGAGTCCGATCCAGCGGACGAAAGGCCTAGGAGCAGGCAATACAAATAGATCTGCCTTCGAAGGGAAGTACGACGGTTCCCTCAGGCTCCTAGTGAAGGGTTTCTCATATTTATAATATATTCCCCCATTTTTTTCATCTTTAATTTTTTTTTTTTTTTTAAATTCAAATCTTTGCCAAGTCATTACTATAATGACTGAAGAATTGTTAACCTGCACTTGTTTTCTCCCACTATTTAATTGTTCAGCAGTATATATATATATATATATATAAGTGTTCTTTAAAAATCTGAAGGTGCTCAACCCCTTGGGGAGCAACATCTGTTAAGAATATTTTTAAGAAATGAAGTATTAAAATCAACAAGCTTGTTTCGAACCTCTCGCTCTCCTCAGGATATTCTTTTGGGGCACGCTATCTGTCTTTTATAGCGTGCGGGACCTGATTCCATTTCTGCACGTGTGAGTCGCTGCACGTGTGGTCTGTGGTTCTTGTTGGGGTCTGTTCAGGTGGAGTGCGCTAACAAAGATTTCCATTTGTGCCTGCAATTGTTTACTATTTCTACTTTTGTATTCAAGGTTGCTAGGTGTGGTTTTCATAATATTAACCATTTTTCTGTGGAGCATAGATTGCATCTTTTTGAAATATTGTTGTATGATGTTGCTCTTTTTATGATTTTCCATGATATGTTGTAGTCTATTTTTTATCTTTGAGTCTCCAAATGTATTTACTCAGCTCTGTTTGATTTTTGTATTTTTCATTTTTGAATGACTGTTTGTGGTTTGCGTATCTGGTTTTGAAAGTGTTTTCAGTGATCCCTATATATGTTTCGTTTTCATTTTCTGAAGTTACCGTAGCTTGGTATACAATGTTGCTGTGAAGACATTTGTTGCTTAGGGGGCACTGTTCTTTTTTAGTGCAGTTGCAAGATGTCCTTTAAGTACCCTTCTCTTTTATGTGTGTGTGTGTGTGTGTGTGTGTGTGGTGTTATGGAGTGTGGGGGGTGGGTGTAGGGTTGAGAAGAGGATAGAGAATCAATTTCACCTAAGGACAGGTAAAAGCAGGGTCATTTAAAACAAATAAGCAACTAAACAATCACGCGTTATTTTCAAAACAATTCACCATATTGCCACACATTAAAATACCGGCCCTACACCTCCCTTTTCCCTTCTCCACGCTGACATTTCCTTCATTCTCCCCAGCAATGTCATAAATGTGTATTTCTATAATACTAAAAACAATCATAAAACTCTCTCAGTCTGCATTTCCATCTGACGTGACACAAAGTTCACGGGGAATCTAAACGTGCTTCTTTTCATAGTGACTACAGAATGTTGATTCTCAGGACAAGAGAGAGTAATAGCGAGTGACTTTGTTTACCGTTGTTTCAAGCCATTCCTTCCTTCATAGTGATGGCATGCCTGTGTACAACACAGAGGATAAAAACTGATTGCACACATTGTTGGCACGATATACTCGACTTGAGCCGATGGGCATAAAGGACATATTCGCTTGATTCTCTTTCATGAGTTTGGAAAACGAAATTTTGGTGGAAGAATTCGCATCTGTTGTAACCACTTCAAACGACTCCATAGTTACGTCATAATCTTTTCAGTTGGAAGTCCTTGCTCACGATCACAAAACTTCATGGAATTTCATTTCATCATCTGAACAGAAAGAACGGATGTTTATCATCGTTAAGTTGCCATTCAGCACACATATTTCTGTTTTTCCTCTCGGAAATGAAGATTCAAAGCTTTCGTAGCGAGCTGGAAGGCAGTTTGTTCAGAGTTCAAGAACACATACAGTATATGACTGTGTCAATTTTCCTTCGTTTCAAAGCACAGCCAAACATGCTTTAATGTGGAATATAATGAGAGAGGCAGGCTGATCGTACTAGGGTAACCACTTTTGTCTGTTATTATCGCATGTTTCTGGTGTGCAGGGAAATCAGGTCAGAGAGGATAGGAACGACGTTGAGGTGATTGCTAGGGAACACGTAACTTCGCGTGCGCGAGCGCGCGCGCGTGCTTGTGTGTGTGTGTGTGTGTGTGTGTGTGTGTGTGTGTGTGTGTGTGTGTGTGTGTGTGTGTGTGTGTGTTTGAGTGAGTGAGTGAGAGAGAGAGAGAGAGAGAGAGAGAGAGAGAGAGTGTGTGTGTGTGTACGTGTGTGTGTGTGTGTGTGTGTGTGTTGTGTACGTGTACGTGTGTGTGTGTGTGTGTGTGTGTGTGTGTGTGTGTGTGTGTGTGTGTGTGTGTGTGCGCGCGCGGGGGGGGGGGGGGGGGGGGGGGGGGGGGGGGAGGGCATCATTTTTCACTGTAATTATTTTTGAATTACCATTCAGCTTTTCGTTCTGAATTGTCTGTATGCATATTTGTATAAACAGATAAATGGATTCAAATATCCTCAAATGGGCTCACGGTACGTCCTCAGCGATGTTTGCCAGCTGACACCATTATATCAAAAAACATGTATAGTATTTTCATAAATTAATAACATTTGCATGGACATGTATCAGCCAGATGTTTTAGAACTCACGTTTTGTTTCGAAAATAAAGAGCCCACATGAGTGTCCTGGGAATGTACAAAGTTAACAGACAGATGAGAGTGATCGAAGATCACGCAAACATGGAAGATATAGAAATTGTGTTAGATTTAGTTTAGTCTCCCTCAAGAACGTCAGAGACTCTTCTTTGTATGTTTCTTTTTCCTGATGCCTGTTTTCAAACTTTATAAGAAATATTGGTTCTCTGAAAAAAACAGGTTTGCAGACACTTGTTTTGATTATCATGGGTGTAAACGCTTCCTTTCCACCTAGTAATTTTAGAAGGGTTGTGTGATTTAAAAAAAAAATGACTTGTAAGTTGACTTAAACGCAGTGACAGCCCTAATATTATTGCCCTTTAACGGTCGGCTGAGCTATAAGCAACATTACCTCCACCTGGTTACAACAGATGTGCAACTAAAATGATCAACGATCATACACATAAGCAGAGATGGTGGATCACCTATGATATAATAAGCATGTGCGCGTGTGTGTATGTCTGTGAGCAAGCGGAAAAGTATAGATGCTCGAGTGTGTGTGTGTGTGTGTGTGTGTGTGTGTGTGTGTGTGTGTGTGTGTGTGTGTGTGTGTGTGTGTGTGTGTGTGTGTGTGTGTGTCTGTGTGTGTTATGTGTGCATATCCTGGAGCAGTGAGGAATAGAAATGTCTGGAATATGTCTTATCTTAATGATTTTAAATGATAAATCACCTCTCTCTCTTTCTCTCCCCCCTCTCTCTCTCTCCTCTCTCCCTCTCTCTCTCTCTCTCTCTCTCTCTCTCTCTCTCTCTCTCTCTCTCTCTCTCTCTCTCTCTCTCTCTCTTTCTCATGCATGAGGGCACGCATGTATGTATATATAATTATGTGTGGCTGAATGCAGGTTTTATTTGCACTATCAAAAAAAGAGAAAGACTGAAATTCCCATTGTCGTGATATATGCATGTTTTATTGTTTGAAAGTAATTTTAGTTTTAGTGTCATGTTTGTAACTATAAATATAGATGTCTTAACTTTTGGGGCAGCGGCCCACGAATGTAATTTCTCTTTTAACAAGAGATAATAAAGTTTTCTGAATCTGAATCTGAATCTGAATCACATTTTGGCACGGTATACTATTACTACAGCTAGTGAACAGATCTAATATGGCCCTACTGCGTTTTGACTGGGATAGAGACAACATAGATCAGATATTTAAAAAAAATAGAGCTGATGGGAAATTATGATGCCACTAATCTCTTTTACAAGAGTTAAGACAATGATGTTAGGTCGCGGGTCTCGATAAAGGTGAAAATATGTTGGTGCATTTTTCCCCCTCCAAAATTTTAGTAGAGAAATTAAGCTCCCAATTCAAAAGCATAAGGAGAATAAGATATCAGAACTGAAATAGAGAATAAGGGAAAGATGGAAAGAAAGAAATAACAAGTATATATGCATGGAAAAAGAACTCTCTCTCTCTCTCTCTCTCTCTTCTCTCCTCTCTCTCTCTCTCTCTCTCTCTCTCTCTCTCCCCTCTCTTGTTTCGTCACCATACAGCTGTCCTGTGCTCTTACACACTTCTGTAGTCATCTGGGCTTCAGAATGATGGGGGGCATGCACTCAAGGACACTCTGGTCAAGGTTCCAGAAGATCTACAGCCTTTATGGCTGTCATGATTTTCCTCACTTGCAAGCGCAGCGAAAAGTGCTTCACCTGGAATATAATGAGAAAGACACTCCCGATGCGTATGAGGGTGATTACGTTCTGTCTGGTATTATGTTAAGCCCGTCGTGTTGGATGATTTCAGGATACGAGTTCAAAGAGAGTGAAAAAACGGTTGAAGGAGAAGAGAGAGAGAGAGAGAGAGAGAGAGAGAGAGAGAGAGAGAGAGAGAGAGAGAGAGAGGAGAGAGAGAGAGAGAGAGAGAGAGAGAGAGCGTGCATGAGTGCGTGCGTGCGTGCGTGCATCAGTGCGTGCGTGCGTGCGTGCTTGTGTGCGTGCGCCTGCGTGTGTGTGTTGAACAACGTGTGGATCTTTCTGTTTGTATTGTTGGTAGATGCTGTCTAAAGCTGATAGCAGAACTGCTTCTTCGTTTATCTTAGCGTTTTGTTTTGTTTTTCTTCCTTGCTCGTGTGGAGACCGATTCAGCAACGGGATTTGTCTGACGAAGACGTATGTACGGCCTTGCCACGGTAGTAGCATCATGCATACAACCAGGATGACGAAAATAGACTGCGTATGTTGTTAGGCTGTTCATTCTGAAAAAAGAACTGACGAGCAATGAACGTGAACAAATGTATTTCTTATGAGTGTGTGTAATTAGGTTTTACTCGAAGGACTCTGTTGCTTTCTTTTGTCTTTTTTTAAAAATCTTTTTATATTTTTATTTTTTGTCTCTCCATCTGACAGTTTGTTGTTTTGACGCTCAACTGTGAGCGAATTGAATGTTTGTAATCGGCCTGCATCAGTTATATCTGTCTTTAAGTAAACAACAATATGCATACATACATGAATGCATGCATGCATGCATACATACATACATGCATACATACATACATACATACATACATACATACATGCATGCATGCATACATACATACATACATACATACATACATACATACATACATACATACATACATACATACATACATACATACATACATACATACATAGATACATACATACATACATGCATGCATGCCATACATACCATACATACATACATACATACATACATACATACATACATACATACATACATACATACATACACACATACATACATACATACATACATACATACATACATACATACATACATACATACATACATACATGCATACATGCATACGTAGGTACGTACATACATTTGTTAATACCTACGTACATACATACATACATACATACATACATACATACATACATACATACATACATACATACATACATACATACATACATACGTACATACATACATACATACATGCATAAATACATACATACATACATACATACATACATACATACATACATACATACATACATACATACATACATACATACATACATACATACATACATACATACATACATACATACATGCACCCAACAAACATTGA
>CM031604.1:30859121-30861621 GCA_018398815.1 Conus ventricosus
ACTTTCTTTTTTTTGTTCTTCCTTTGTGTGTGTGTGTATTTCATTGAAGACACTGTATGTGTATTCCACGGCCTTAACATTAGTAAGCAGAATCATTGCTTGGCCTTCTATTTCCCTGCCTTTGTTGAAATATGCATAAAAGATAACTTAGGGTTCACATATACATAGTATGTGTGCGCTGGGAACTCTTTCTGTCCGCATTTTCATATTTTGCTGAGTGTCGAATCTAGGTTTTTCCTTTGTCACAGTTAATACTGAACGTTTTTTGCCGGTGGTGTAAGTACTTCCTACCATCAAGATGAGATGAGTACTAGAAAATAATGAAAACACATCACGTATTCTGTAGGTATGGCCTGTGATCCTAGCTGATCTATTCTGAGTAATCTTTCTAATATTAGACCAGAAAATGAAAAAAATGCTGGGGAGACGGTAATCCATTGCTTCACCTCGAAAATTTCCATGGACAAATTATGATTATCTACGCAATTTAACGGGATGGTGAGGAACACAAATCACAATACAAAAGCAAGACAGAACTGAAACACAAAAGAAAAGAATCATGGAAGAGAATGAACAATAATAGTTGTTCCATATGGCATAGTTGTCTTTTATGTATGATGATAGTGAAGCGCTTCTTCCATGACCACACACCATTCCTTAATGCTTGGAAATAATTGGAACATTCATAGCGCCCCGGAAGACAGTTTGGTAATGGTTCAAGAACAGCCACTCTCGTTATGGCTATATTGAATCTCTTTACCTCAACGCTCGACCAAACAAGCTGTCATCTGGAATAGATCTATAAAGACAGACCGATTCATGTGAGTTGATTACCTCTGCTTGATGCTGTCATCAGTCCATCATTTGTTTTGGAGTGCTGTGCGGAACCCGGGTTGAAAAAGGATAAATGAGGTAACAGCCATGTGTGTGTGTGTGTGTGTGTGTGTGTGTGTGTGTGTGTGTGTGTGTGTGTGTGTGTGTGTGTGTGTGTGTGTGTGTAGACTGGCAGGTCTGTCTGTCTGCCCTTCAGTGTATGTATGCATATAGTATTCCACTTATATGATTATCTCTGAATGCAGACTTTCCTCGAGGGAGAGTGTCTAGTTGTATGTGATTTCTCAGTAGATTTTCGCTTTTGTCATTAATTTCTTGAATATAGGTATACACACTGATTCTTTAATCATTTTGCAAGGCATTCAATGAACTGTCATCTCATTCTCATTCCCGTGTGGTTTTTCTTCTGCTATTACCATTGAAAAAGAAACAATCAACGACAAAAACGCGAGTGTGGTTAATTCGTACGATAACAGTGGCACAGGCATGCCACAGGTACATTTTTTTTTCATTAAGATTTTCGTTGTGTTCTGAAGACCGAAAATACAGGAATGCCAAGGGGAAAGCAGAACAAAAAAGCAGACGAGCTGGAAGAACGAACCCTCCAGACTAGAAAATCTGGAGAAAAAAAATATCATGACAGAATTCTGTGTACAATACAGTCCCAGGACCCTAGAAAAGCATGGGTCCTTTCTGACAGTATTAGTGGTAGATACTGTCTGTAGCTGATAGCAGAAGTGCTTCTGTTTGCAATTTAAATCAATGCCTTGTTTTAGTGCATGGAGACTGATTCAGCAACGGGATTCGTCTGGCAAAGGCGTATACATGTATGACTTTCCCATGGTAGTGGCAGCATGGATACAACCTGGATGATGAACATAGACTGCATATGTTGTTGGCAGCGTACCCTGGAAGTAGAACTGACGAGCAATGAACGTTAACAAATGTCTGTTTTTATGCCTTTGGGTAATGAGGTTTTCCTCGAAGGACCCCGTCGCTGTTTGTTTATCTCTCCATCTTACAGCTCGTTGTTCTGACTCTCTTTCGTGAGCGGTGTGAGTGTTTGCAGTCTGGCTGTTCTAGTTGTGTCTGTCTTGAAGTAAACGATAAAATATATACATAAATATATGCAGGCAGACCGACGGACCATAAGGGTAGTCTAAACACTGTGTTTGTTGTCTGTGTATACAGAAAACATGAATAATCTCTCCTTCATGTGATCAGGAAACGAGACTTCACTTGACAAATTCTCTCCCAGTCGTCTTGTCTTAATGCAGATCAAATGTATTTGCAATTGCGTCGTAATCTTACTTTTTGAAATTAACTGAATATGTACATTATTTTTCATTTAGCTGACGTTGACCATTGGATTCTGGAACTCCTTGTTCTGGTGTTCGCCCAGCCGACTCCCATTTTGTACACTCTTCATGCTTTCTTTCTTTAGTCTAATGGTGTGTTCCTGAGTCTTACTTTATAGTCTCACAGTAAAATGAATGGCATAATCATAATGATGATTGCCAAGAGACGGCTTTCCTTTCCACAAGCGTTCTCTGCGTTATAGTCTCTCCATTATGGTGTTTAGCAGAACGGGAGAGAGGATGAACATTGGTGTGCTCTTATGGTTCAGATGTCTGTGAGGTGAGACCGGCGATTAGGAGTCACGATG
>CM031604.1:30885841-30894626 GCA_018398815.1 Conus ventricosus
ACACACACACACACACACACACACACACACACACACACACATGGGCACATGCGAGCGTAAGTGTGTACACAGAGAGAGAGAGAGAGAGAGAGAGAGAGAGAGAGAGAGGGAGAGGAGAGAGAGAGAGAGAGAGAGAGAGAGAGAGAGAGAGAGAGAGAGAAAGAGAGAGAGAGACAGAAAGAAAGAAAGACAGATAGACAGATAGACAGACACAGAGAGACAGAGTGTGACAGAGAGACGGAGACAGAAGACTGACAGAGACAGACTGACCGACAGATAGATAGGCAGAGAGGGAGGGAGGCAGGGAGAAGAGAAGGAAATTTCACAATTATGTCTGGAATATACGAATCAAACGCATTATTATGTAACTGGAGAAGATACAAGTATCTAGAGGCAGAGTAATAAAGGGTACTTTCAGAATAAGCAAAATCGAACTTTCAAGCACATCTCTCTACAAAGAAAGGTTTTTAGCCCAGCGATACCAAAAAACACAATCATATCCCCGCAAGCCCTCTGTTTTCTCTGTTTAATACACACAAATCCAACGAATGGTTTCTCACATAGACCAATGGCAGGAATGTAAACAAATAATTAATTCCATGTGTGTGTGTGTGTGTGTGTGTGTGTGTGTGTGTGTGTTGTGTGTGTGTGTGTGTGTGTGTGTGTGTTATGTTGTGTTGTGTTGTGTTGTGTTGTGTTGTGTTGTGTTGTGTTGTGTTGTGTTGTGTTGTGTTGTGTGTGTGTGTGTGCGTGTGTGTGTTGCGTGCATACCTGCGTGCTTGCGCATGCATGCATGCATGCGTGCTTGCGCGCACGCGCGCGCGTGTGTGTGTGTGTTGTGTGGTGTGTGTTGTGTGTGTGTGTGTGTGTGTGTGTGTGTGTGTGTGTGTGTGTGTGTGTGTGTGTGTGTGTGTGTTGGTGTGTGTGTGTGTGTGTGTGTTGTTCTGTTTACGTCTTTCTACATTACATGATATTAGACGGAAAAAAAAGGTGGGGGGGGGGGGGGGGGGGGTGGGGGGGGGGGGGGGGGGGGGGGGGGGGGGGGGGGGGGGGGGGGGGGGGAGGGGGGGGGGGGGGGGTAAAAAAAAAGGTTAACACTATGAAGTAAAATAACTAACTTATCTACAGCAATAACACAAAAGTAGAAAATTCACTTAATCAAAGACTGAAAAAAAAAGAAAAAAAATACACACTAAAAACCCACACACAAAAATACCCCGAAATATGTAACTCTTCTGTCTCATCGCACCACTGGACTGTTATATGTTATAAATATTTGCCAATGGGACTTTTAGCCAAGTGCAAAAGAAAAGATACGTTTTACTTGCTGACAGTGACCGGAAAACATTTTGACGAGGCTGTACAGACGTATTTGGAATGAATTTTTTCATTAAGTAACACAAAAGAATGTGATCAGTTGATATGCTATGACCACAATATACAATGTACATTTTTGACATACTTTGTTTTAAAACAATCCAATTTCCATCTACAGATCAAGGAACTTATCTGTCGTCTACGATAAATGTTTTGATCATTACTTACTTAACATTTCATGAATACTTCTCATTTCATCGTGTAAACCAAAACACCCAGTTTCTCTTTCTATCAAATGAAAATTAGAAAATTGTACTTTCTCTGCCAAAGTATAGCACTCTTGCATTGACATAGAGAAGTTCAAAAATTGCGAATCTGATGATCGTTTTGCTCCTCTCTTTGCCAGAACATCAACCTTTTCATTATAGTGTAACCCACAGTGGGAGGGCACCCAAAGAAATGTTATTTCAGTGTCTCTGGATGAGAGGACGTGTACTAAATTATTTATTTCAGTGATCATCTCAGGTCGAACTTTTAATCTAAAATTTTTTATTGCAGTAAAAAATGATTTGGGAAAATTACGCATAAAACAACTTTAAATAAATTTTAGGGTAATAAAACAAACACTTTAAACCTAATTTTACAGTTAACTCAGCAGTAAATAAAATTTGGGGTTTTTCCAAGAAAATAGGACTTTTTTTTCGTTAAGACCTGGGATAATGTATCTGCCCCTGCATTTTCACGATTAATGATCCACAGTTTTTATTTTTTAAAATGGTTGGAATAGGATCATGCAATCATTTTGATATTGCTAATAACAAAGGGTATTTTCACCTTTTTAATTTGTATGGCCCTTCAAAATTGCTCGATTATTTCCGGGGGGGTTAAACACAATAGATTTTTTTGCAATAATGTTAGTTTTATATCTAGGTTCAAAAAATCGGGGGAAGTATATTTTTCTTAGAGCTTTTAATATATTTTTTTAGCCCTTTTGGGAAAATCTTTCCGTTTTAAATATTTTTTTCGGGCCTATATTGTTGTCTATTGGCTTTTATAAAAAATTTTGGGTGCATGCAAGATTCCTATTTTTTCCGGGGTATTTCCAGCGCACGGGGGTTTTTTTACAAGACATGGACGGGTAGTCCAGGCTATCTTTATGCTTTGGAATAAAATATTTAATTTTTTCAGAAAAGTTTTTTGGTGCACTGAAGAAAAAACTCTTGTGCTACTTTTAATTTGATTAACCCAGTGCAGAGAAAGGTCAAGAGATGGCCCTTTTCCCAAATGTTGTAATAATTTTAATAGATTTAAACTTTTCGGCTTTTTAAATAGCTTATTGAAATTCCGGGACAACTTTGATGTAAATTTACCCCAAGGAATTTCACTTTTTGGTAATTTGAGGGTTGCCGTTGACTTGAAAAAGGGATTTTAAACTGATCAACCCATATTAAAGACATCATTGTTTTTTTTCTGTTGTATTTGCAACCATTTTCAGTATTAAACAAAAAGGTGTTTAATTCTTTTTGAAAACTTTTTAATTTTTTTTGTGATTGAAGTTGTACATTTTTAATTCACTTCATCCTTTGCATTGTCTCGTTTGGGCTAGTTCATATTTTTAGAAATTTTTTGGGAAAAAATCGTACTAAAAATACTAAAAAGTAAAGGGGCAATACAGCCCCCTGGGGAAAATTTGCCCTGTGTAATTTCCTTCTTGTAATAGAGTTCCCTACCTTCGTCTAATTATCTGTTTTCTAAGATCTTAGAAACTCTAATTTTCCGATAATCGAATTTTTTAAGTTTATAAACAAACGAAGTGCCATATTTGTCTTTAGCTTTAGTATATCAAAAAGGTTTGCTAGAAAAGCTTTTCTCCGGGAAAAGGGTGTTTAATTTAGTGGTAATTTTGACCAAATGTTCATAGCACTTCTACCCTTTCAAAAACCCTGCTTGGTTTGTTGGGAAAACTCTGTTCTTTTCACAAATTAGTTAGCCTATTAAAAAAACAATTGTTTCATGAGTTTCAACATGAGAAGAAAAAGAAATATTTTAAACTATCTTTTCCCTTTTTTTCAGTTTACCTTACTTGTGAATCGGACTATTTCTGTTTTTTCCATATTTATGGCAAAAGACCCGAACTCCAGCATTTTTTAAATTTTCTAGTAAAAAGCTTATCCATTTTTCTGTAAAATGTTTTAAACATTTCATCGAAATGGCGTCATCCCCAAAAGCTGTTTTTGTGTGTGTGTGGTTGTGTGTGTGTGTTGTGTGTGTGTGTGGTGGTGTGTGTGTGGTTGTGTGGTGTGGGGTGTGTGCACGGCACGCGCTTTGCATGCCGCGTGCGTGCGTGCGTGCGTGCGTGAGCGCGTGCGTGCGTGCGTGTGTGTGTGGGGTGTGTTTTGTGTGTGTGTGTGTGTGTGTGTGTGGGTTTTTGGGTTGTGCGTGGTGGTGCGGCGTGCGGCGTGCATGCGCGTGCGGCTGCGTGCGTGCGCTGTGTATGCATGCGAACCAAATTTTTATACAAACACATTCAGTAAGCGGACTTCCCACAAAGACTGTGCTTAATTTAATTGCTGCCTCTTTGCAGCATGCCCTGAAAGAGAAAACCCAAAATGAAATGGCGCATGACTGTGGGCAAAACCCGCACTAGGGGGCCCCCATTATGTGTGGTCCCTGCCGTTCATGAGTGAACACCTGGGGGAAAATTTTTCTTTTTGAAATGTTCGCAGCCCCCTTAAAGAAAATGTGTGTTTTTGTGGCATCACTTTCCGCCACAAAGTGGTCGGTTGTTGCGATAGATCATCATAAATATTCATCTCCATCCCCAAACTCTCGCCTTCGTCTTCTCCTCCGTGTCTTCCCCTCCCCTAAACCACCCCATTTTGCCTCTTTCTTTCTCCCCCCAAAATCTTTCCCATATTCCCCCCAAATTTCCCCCTCTCTTTTCTTCTTCTTTTCTTTTCTTCTTCTTCTTTTCCCTTTTCTTCCTCTTCCCCCTCCCCCATCTCATTTTTTTTCTTCTTCTTCTTTTCTTCTTTTTTCCGTCGTCGGCCGTCGTCGTCTCGTCGTCATCGTCGCCGTCTTTGTCGTCGTGTGTCTTGTGTTTTCTATGTTTTACCGGGGTGTGTGTGTGTGGTGGGTGTGGTGTGGTTTGTGTGGGGGCGTGCGTGCGTGCGTGCGTGCGGCGGCGTGCGTGCGTCGTGCGTTGCTGCCGTGCGTGGGTGTGTTGTGGGTGGTTTTGGTTGCGTTTCGTACTGCGGGGCTGCGTCGTGCGGGCTGTGGTGCGTGCGTGCCGCGGTGTAGTGTGCTGGGGTTATATATATTTTTATATTTATATTTTATATATATATATATATTATATTATATATATTGTGGGGTGTGTGTGGGGTGTGTGTTTGTTTGTGTTGTTTTTGTGTGGGGGGTTTGTTGTGTGTGTTGGACGGCCCTGTGGGGGTGTTGGTTGTGGTGTTGGTGTGTGTGGTTTTGGTGTGTTGTGTGGTGTTGGTTGTGGGGGGGTCGGTTTGGCGGTGTTTTTGTGTGTCTGGGTGTGGTGTGTGTGTGGGGGGTTTGAGGGGGGGGGGGGGGGGGGGGAGGGGGGGGGCACAAGCAGCATAGGCCGGGAAAGCAAGAGACAGACAAAAACGCACTTCCACACAAACATTCTAGTAAGTGGGCTCCCGAATCCATGTCAAATAACATATATACTGCCTCTTAGCAGCTGCGCCTAAAGGGAAACCAAAAGGACATATAGACAATGACTGCTGCAAAAACCTCGTCCTAGGGGGGGGCTGTTTTTGGTGGTTTCCTGCCGTACGATGATTTGACACCTGGAAACTTGCTCTTCTTGAAAAATTGCAGCTCTAAAAAACTATGATTCCCCTCAAAGATCGATGGCTTTCGTTTTCCCACTAAAGTGTGTCGTCAGGGGATGATATGGAAAAGTTAGCCCCATTCCCGACCTCCCGTTCCGCCTCCTTTTTCCCCTGTATCTTTCCCCCCCTCCACTCCACTTTCCTCCTCAAATCCCCCCTCCATTTCCTCCCTTTACCCCCTCCTCCTCCTCCTCCCTCCCCTCCTCCCCCCCCTCCCCTCAACCCTCTTCTTCTTTTTCTTTTCTATGGGAACATTCAACCTGATTTTCACCATATCATTTAAGGGTTTGTGTGTGTTGTGTTGTATGGTTGTGTGTGTGGTGGTGTGTGTGTTGGGGTGGTGTTGTGTGTGTGTGTTGTGGGTGTGTGTGTTGTGCTGTGTTGTGTTGGTCTGAGGCCTGCGTTTGTTGCCGTGCCCGGTGTGTGTTGTGTGTGTGTGTGTGTGTGTTGGTTGTGTGTGTGTGTTGTGTGTTGTGTGGGGTGTGTGTGTGTGTGTGTTGTTGTGTGCTGGGCGTGCGGGTGTTGGGTGTTGAGTGGCGTGCTTGCGGGGGTTTTGGGTTGTGGGTGTTGTGGTGTTGTTGTGTTGTGTGTTGTGTGTGTGTTGTGTGTGTGTGTGTGTGTGTGGTGTGTTGGGGTGTGTGGTGTGGTGTGTGTATGTGTGCGTCGTGTACTTTTGGAAAGGTTGGGGCAGACCGAAGGAACGGGTTCCCCCAAAAATTTTTGCCGCTGTTCCCTTTTGGATTCATACTTTCCCTTCTGCTTGGGTGACTTGACGCGCATTCTATTATGAAACATTTTTTGCATTTACCTGCCACAGGGTGGGGGCACGAACGGGGTGCTGTTAGGAAGGGGGTTAAGGGTGGGGGGGTTTTGAACAGAGGGGGGGAAAGTGCTGAAGAATTGTGGAGGGTTATGGTTTCCAGTAGGGTTTAGATATTCTCTCTCTCTCTCTCTCTCTCTTTTTCTTCTCTCTCTCTCTCTCTCTCTCTCTTCTCTCTCTCCTCTCTCTCTCTCTCCTCTCTCTCTCTCTCTCTCTCTTTGTCTCTCTCTGTCTGTCTGTCTGTCTGTCTTGTCTTTTCTGTCTCTCTCTCTCCCCTTTTCTCTCTCCTCTCCCCTCTCTCTCTCTCTCTCCTCCTCTCTCTCTCTTCCCCTCTCTCTCACCGTACATTCAAAAACTGGTGATCAAGTGCGAACCTTTTTGTTTGAATAGGGTTTTGGTTCGTCTGGTACAATCAGGGGTTGGAAACGTTAACGTTTTTTATTCGTACATTTCGCCAACGGTTACTAGACTGCAGTTGGCAAAAATGGAATGAACATATTCAGACCAGCAGCAGATGGCATGTACAAAAATTTTGTGATACGCCTTTTTTGAAGCCCTACCTATTATTGGATTTAAATCCACATTTGAAATATATAACAACAAGATTCAGGTTTGGAATCTCAGGGTTAATGATACATAGCCTTAGATACAGAATGTAAAACAGAAGTTTTTTTAACTTGTCCAATGTGCAAAGAAGCAAGGAAAATGAAGTACATTTTGTTTTTTGCTTTTCCAGCCTTACACTTTCGACAAAGCCATATAAAACCCTAAGTATTACCGACAACCCTCTTTGTTCAAACCATTTCAAATGTCCTCACAAAAGCCTCACGACGTGGGGAATTTTTCATATTTCTGTCTAAGTCATTCAATTTTAGAGAATTAGTTAAGGGCTTAGTAATATGATTTCTTTTGGGTTTTTTGTCCCTACGCTGTTTCTGTTTCTATGTATTGTTATGGTACTTGTTGAGGTTTGTTTTATGTATGAATCTGTGCCCACTTATGTTTATTGACAAATTGGCTTATATTATGTTCACACACCCCTTCAAAAAGGGCTGTGGCCTTTTTGTGAATTAAACTCATCGGAATCGGAATCCCCTCTCTCCCCTCTCTCTCTCCTCTCTCTCTCTCTCTCTCTCTCTCTCTCTCTCTCTCTCTCTCTCTCTCTCTCCTTGTCTGTGCGTCCGCATGTCTCCCCTTTTCCCTCCCTGTCCCTGTCCCCGGTACTCTCTCTTTTCTTCATTTTACTCACACACACAAACACACACACACACACACACACACACACACACACATTACACACACTCACCACACACACACTCACACTCACACACACACACACAACACACAGAGGCAGAGAGAGACAGAGACAGATAGAGAGCTGATAGTTGATAGATACAAAGTCGTTACCAATAAAAGTAAAACAAGAGAGAGGAGGGGAGAGAGAGAGAGAGAGAGAAGAGAGAGAGAGAGACAGACAGACAGACAGACAGGGCAGACAGAGACAGAGAGAGAGACAGACAGACGACAGAGACAGAGAGAGAGAGAGATTGATAGATTGATAGATATCAATATCATTTTAAATTAAAAGTTACTATGAAAAACACACACACACAAACACACACCACACACACACACAAAACAAAGAGGAGAGAAAAGAGAGAGAGAGAGAGAGAGAGAGAGAAGAGAGAGAGAGAAGAAAAGGTGAAGAAAAAGAAAAGAGAGAAAAGAGAGAGAGAGGGAGAGAGGAGAGAAGAGAGAGAGGGGAAGAGAGAAGAGAGGAGAGAAGAGAAGGGGAGGGGAAAATAATAGTTTGCTTTTCGATTGGTGTTTTGTGTGTGAATTATTTCAACATTAGGTTTGATCGGCAGTTTAGGAAAGTACTTCTCAATATTCCATCTGCACCCTCGGGTGTATTTTTGTCTCTTCTTTGCCTTTTATCTAGCCGTGATATACGACATGAATTGGATACAACCCCTAGGTCAAAAAGCTTGCAAACCTATTGACCATAATAATTTCCTTTTTTCAGTGTCCGTGACAAACACACAACACACACACACAAACACACACACACACACACACACACACACACCACACACACACACGACGCACGCACGCCGCACGCACACACACACACACACACACACAACACAACACTCTTTCTCTCTCTTCTCCTCTCCTCTCTCCTCTCTCTCTCTCTCTCACACAAAACACACACACACACACAACACCACCACACACACACACACACTCGGGCCATGCGAACGTATACACACGCACGAATGCACCCACGTATACGCACACACTCACGCACTCACGGACACACACACACACACACAAATACACACACAGCGCGCGCCGCGCGCGCGCTCAAAACCCCACACACACCACACACACACACAACACACACACACACAAACACACACCACTCGCGGCCATGCGAAGTATAAAACCGCATGAATGCACCCACCGTATTTTCGCACACCCCTCACGCACTCTCGACACACACACACACAACACACCCCACACCACACCACACTACACACACACACACACATATACACACACACGCGCGCGCGCGCGCGCTCAACACACACCCCAAAACACACACACACACACTCACACACACACACACACCACACCACACACCTGCGGCCATGGCGAACGTATACACACGCACGAAAACACCCTACGTATACGCACACACTCCGCCATCACCACACACACACACACCGCCGCGCCGCGCGCGCGCACCCAAAAACCACCCCACCCCCGACCCGCA
>CM031604.1:30921621-30938478 GCA_018398815.1 Conus ventricosus
TGCGTCATAAATATCTACGAAATTTTTGACATCATAATGTGTGAGTATCACAAGGAAAAAAAAAAAGGGGGGGGGGGGGGGAAAGGGGGTGAATTGTGGTGTGTCTGGGTGTTTATACGTACCAATGAACTCCAAAAACAAAACAAAAAAGCTTCAAAAATCAAAATGAAACGCGACCATAGCCCTGTCTGTGATGTGCAGGGCAAACAAGAACGCCCCTGAAAAATATATAAAAATTTTTCCGAAATTCTCAATGTTTTTTACAGGTAAATCGGTAGGTTGTTAAAAATTGTCTTAACTTACATCCTTTGGCCCCCTTGTATCCAATGCCCCTTATCCATTTTTTTTTCACAATAATCTAAGTTTTTGTTTTCACGTAAGTTTTGCCAACACGCAACGCAAGGCTCCCACTGAATGCTAAGGAAATGTCGCTTATGGTTTTTCCTTTTTGGGAAACTTATGTCACGTCTGTGTTCCGTATTCTTTCTTTAAAATGAACGTCCGGTTTCCCCAACATAAACGTCTTATTCAACCGTTTACACAAAAAAGGAAATATCAAATTTCTATGCACATGTCACGTTCCCTTTTAACATTGTGCAAAGATTTCGCTTTGTGTCAAATGTTGAAGTTACTAGTGAAGAACAGTGTCAAATCAAAAATTCTCTTTTCCCTTCACTGCCTTTCATTTTCGGTAAAAACCAAACTATCACATAAATTTTTTTCCCGTCTGTATGCAGGCATTGTATCTATGAATATTTTGCGCAGTTTTCTGACTTTAGAGCGTATCACTATTCTCTTAGTACAGTTTGTACTTTGGCAATAATCTTAAAAAATGTCAACACTATGTACCTTTCAGTTTTTCCCCTTTTTTTTTTTTCTGAAAAAGTGGGTTTCCTATCTATGTTACAACGTTTTCAACTGCCCTTCTATATTTGCTACTATAGCCACGTTCGCAAGGGTTTAAGTTCAGATCGGGTTTTTTAAATAGTCCTCGCCCTTTTCACAGATTCTTCCAACCTAACACCAAAAACCCAAAATGCTAAGATTTTTTTGTATTGGGGGAGGAAAATCCTCCGGGTATAACTTTTTCACTATCTTTCTTGAATGTCTGTGTAGACATGGCCATTCTCTAACTTAAACCCAAGTGTCAAGGGAAATTTTCAATTTTTTCTTTCCCAGTGATTTTTTTATTTGGTATGTTGGGTGTTGGCATAATCTGTAAAAGAAAAAGGGGAGTCAAGGCACCTTTCCCAAAATGCAAACCCTCTCAATGAACTTGTAAAAATAATTTCTGTTCAAACTCCAAAAGCTTCCCCCCACTTCCGCAGATGACAAGAAAATTTTTTCCCCCTGTCTGGACCCTAGGGCATTAATCTGCTGTTTGTAGGGGAAATCCCCTAAACTAAATCCTTATAAAAAAAAACATTTCAACATTTCAATTGAAACTCCTTGGTACGAGGGTCAGGTCGCTTTGAAAAGCTCTACACATCTTCTATTCCCCTTTCCGGGGCCGGGGGGTTAGAGTTTCTCTACATCAAGCAAAACAAATCGCATCGCCCGGGACGGGGAAAGCACATTTTTAAATTTCTTAAAGTCGGGTGTATCTCTGTGTACGTGGGAGAGTAATGACGTAATCATTCAACTATTGCTCTTGACTTCTGCAAGTTTTTCGGGGGATGTCTTCCCACGACAATCTTTTCGCAAGGTGCACCTTGCTTTGTATTTTTGGGTTCCCTTTCAGTTTACCACCTTTGGATACGTGGGAGGGGGTACTTTTAGGTCTTTGGATTCCCCCCTTTCTCTATACATTCTCTTCACTACTTTTTCACCTTTTTTGTTGCTATCTCGTGAAGTCTTTCTTATCAAGTGTAGGATTCATTTTTGGTCTTTTCATTGTGCCCCCAGAAATATAACCATCTTTGTTCAAAACAAAAAACCCAATCTTTGTCTGCTGGTCCGGAGATGATGTTTTTATTTTGAAGGCAAAAAATAATCTTTTAAATAGACGAGGTTTTTTTTACCACTTTTTTTTTCAAGTTGTTCATAAATATTTTTACAAGTTAATTTTCAATTAACCAATGATCCCTACCTTTTTTTGGGTGTAAAGGCTCTTATTTTTTATTTAAAAATTTTTCCTCATGAGATCCTTTCTTGTTCCTTCATCATTGCTATCTTTTCAAAAAATTTTCTTGAGGGGCACCCTACGCTCCCACCTTTAAAGTCTCCAAAATTTTAAAAATTTTACCTGTGATTTTCTGTAAAAACTTGAGCCCTTTAGAGAGTAGGGATATCTCTGCTTTCGTAATGTGTGAGGACTTTTTGTAACATTTTTTTTTTCGTTATTCTTCTATTTTCTGTACCAGAGCGTTTTTTCTCCTTGCGCTTAGAATGCTATTGCAGTATTTTTTTTTTATAAAAAATTTGTTTTATACCCCCTTGATCTTTTTTTTGGGGTAGGCCCGGAAAAGGGGCCCCCTTCTTGTTTTTTGAGGAGGCAAGGTCAAAGGGGTTACCACACATTTTGAATGTGGTCGGGCTTAAAGTCTTTTCGAGTCTAAACAGTTTTTGTTCATCAGTTTTGTTGACACCTTTTTGCCCACAATCAACGAGTTTAGTTCACAGTTTTCTTGTCCACATTTTGCCAAATCAACAGTTTTTAGTTAAAACAGTTTTGTTATCACACCCATTTTGCACAAACAACAGTTTTATTTCATCATTTTTTGTTATCACAGCCATTTTCACAAAATCAACTTCTTAGTTCTAAATTTTTTTTTTTTTTTGTTATCACAGCCATTTTGCACATAACAACAGTTCTTATTTCATCATTTTTGTTGCAGCCATTTGCACACAATCAAACCATCAATCGCCCTAATGCTGAAAATAATTGGGTTTCTGGTCCAAAATCATCCTTTCATCCGGTTTTAAGCAAAATGAATCATAATGGTTAGATTAAATGCAGACACACTTTATTTTATAGGAATTACATTTCTAGTGAATATGTGAATCAGAACCCAAAATAAAAATGTAAAAACATGCCATACAAAATCTGCCCCGACACTTATTTTGACTTGATGCAACGGTTAAAGCCGATCCCGCCTTTAGTTCGCCGGGGCCCCAGATTCGCCCTTCCCCCATTAGGTTTGGTTTTGTATATGCTGGTCAATTGTCCATCAAAAAGGGGTTTGAAATGACTTTTTGCCTGTCAGAAAGATCAACTTTTTTAACGAATGCTGCATGTTTCACCAGCCATAAAATTTAAAACAAAAGCCTAAGAAAAAATTCCATGCCATGTTTTTATTTTCTCCAGACTTGTTTCTGCTTTACGTAGTTTCTTGTCTTTGACGACCTCATCTGACTTTTCTAATTGTTCGCATTTTGTCTGTAACACGTTTTCGGGCCCCCCCCCCGTGAAGATTCAATGAAGTAATTTCAGCGTTCGATAAGGATTTTTTCGTGCACCCCTCCCTTTGTTATTTCCCATAATAAAAGGATCTCCTGTTTGATTTTCCCAAAATTTCTGCAAAGACCCTGGCCATTCAACATTATTTTTCCTTTTCTGGAGAAACCCCGGAAATAAGATTTGCAAACAACGGTTTAAAAAAATTCTGGACACATCCTTCCCCCTTTTCTCCTTCAGTCTACGTAGGTATTGCGTAAATCCATTTTTTTAAAGGAGGGGTTTCAACATCAACACAAAAAGCATATCCCCAAAGGGAAGAAAACAGTAAAAAAAAATCACAATACCACCATCAATTTTTGGGCCCCCGTGCCTTTTTCAAGAGAAAAAAAAAAAACAATGCAACTAGAAAAAACCATCTTGGGTGGTGTCGGGCAAAGAATTGACGTCAACATACTTACGCAATTTCTGACACAAATGTGTGAGTCATCAACAAGGGACAAAAAAAAGGGTGGGGGGGAGGAAGTGCAAGTAGTGTGTGTCTGTGTGAGTTATACAGTACCAAGTACCAAAAACATAAAAACCTTAATAATCACAATGAACTGCGACCATAGTCCTTCTGGGACGTGCAGGCATACAAAAAAGTCAACCTGAAATCTAATAATTTCCTGCATTTATCAAGTTGTTTACAGAGTAAAATTGGTAGGGTGTATTACAAATTTGTCTAACATTACATCATATTGGACCCTTATCCAATTCCATATCCATTTTTCTTCAGCAATAATCTGAAGCTTTTGCTTCACTGTAAGCTTTTGCCAACACTGCAACAGCAAGTTTCTCCAATGATGCTGAAGGAAATGTCGCATTATTGCATTTCTCTTTGAAACTTGATGTCACTCTGTTTCCGCTGTCTGTCATTCAATGAACGTCCGTTTAACCACATAAACTGTCTATTACATCCTGTTTACAAAACTGAGCATATATCAAATTTCTATCCACATTTCACTTACATAAACAGGACCCTATGTTGACATTTTCAGATTATTGCCAGATGTACAAGCTGACTTAAAGAGACATAGTGCATTACGCTCAATAGTCAGAATACATGCAAAGTATTCCATAACTACAATGCCTGCTAATGACGGGATAAAATTTGTGATACTTTGGTTTCACCAGAACTGAAAGAGCAGTAGGTAACAGAAATTTGTGATTGCGACACCTGTTCTTCACTATAACTTCAACAGGTTGGACACAAAGCAGAAATCTTCGCACATGTTAGATACCGTGACATGTGCGAATAAAAATTTTGGATATAGCTCTGTTGTGTAAACGGTGTAATAAGACAGTTTATGTTGGTGAAACCGACGTTCATTGAAAGAAAGAATAGCGAACACAGAATGACATCACGTTTCAAAGAGAAAAGCATAATGGACATTTCCTTCGCATTAGGGAGACCTAGTGTGCAGTTGGCAAAAGCTTACAGTATGAAGGGCAAAAGCTTCAGACTTAATGCGAAGAAAAATGGATAAGGTACATTTGGATACAAGGGTTTGCCAAATGGATTTATGTTATAGACAAATTTGTAACAACCCTTCCAGATTTTACTGTAAACACTTGATAATGCAGGAATTTTATAATATTTTTTAGTACAGTTCTTGTATGCCAGCTCATCACAGACAGGACTATGGTCGCATTATCATATGTGTTTTTATGAAGCGTGTTGTTATGTTTTGGAGTACATTGTGTTACTGTATAACTACAACAGACACACCAACTGGCACCCTTCCTCCCCCACCCCCACCCCTTATTTTTTTTCCCTTGTTGATGACTTCACTTTATGATGTCAGAAATTGCGTAAGATAATTTAGAGTCAATTCTTTGCCCAGACCAGCCACCGAATGGACATTACTATTGCATTGTTTTGTTTTTTCTCCAAGTTGAAAAAGGCCACGTGGCCGAAAATTAGATGATGGTATGTGATTTTTCTATAGCTGTTTTCTTCCTTTGAGTATGCTTTGTGTCTGATAGTTGAAACCACTCCTTGAAAAAAATGGATTAGCAATACACTACTAATGAAAGAGAAAAGGGCAGGATGTGTCACTGAATTTATTTAAAACCGTGTCTTGTCAAAATCTTATTCCGAGGGTTTCTCCATGAAATGGAACAATATGTTGAAATGGACAGAATCTTTGCAGAAATGTTGAAAATCAAAAGGACGGCATCACTTCACTTATGGAAGTAACAAGGCAGGCTTGCACGAACAAATCTTCAACTCAACGGAAATTACTTCATTGAATCCAGGACTCTGAAACATGCGTGTATACAGACAACTGCGAACAATTAGAATAAGTCACGTTATGAGTCGATCAAGACATGAACACGTAAAGCAGCAACAATTTCTGGAGAAAATAAATAATCATGCCATGGGAATGTTTTTTCTATAGATGCGTTAGTTTATTTTCCATGCAATGAGATAGAAACATGGCATTTCGTAAAAATGTGTACTTCATGACAGAGCAAATATAGTCAATTCAACCCTTTTGTGATGGCATATTGACCAGCATATCAAAACCAAATACATGGATGGTAGACTGATCTTGGGCCACAGAGGCAGAACTAATGGCGGCATCGGTTTATAAACTTACATCAAGGTCAAGTCAAGTGTAGGAAGATCGTATGGCATGGTTTTTACATTCATTTGATTTTTGATTCACATCATTCACAGAAATGTAATTCCCTATAAATAATGTGTCTTGCATACAAACTAACCATTATGATCTCATTGTGCCTTGAACAAGGTTTGAAAGATGATTCAAGACTTCAGAAACCGAACTTGTTTTTTCAGCAGTGAGAGCAATTGACTGGTATTTGATTGGTGCAAAATGGCTGTGACAACAAAACTGATGAATTAGAACTGTTGATTTGTGCAAAATTGGCTGTGATAACTAAACTGATGAACTAAGAACTGTTGATTTTGCAAAATGGCTGTTATAACAAAATGTTGAACTAAGAACTGTTGATTATGTGCAAAAGCTGTGATAACAAAACTGAGGAATAAGAACTGTTGATTGTGTCTTCATGGCTGTGACAAGAACTGATGAACTAAACACAGTTGATGTGTGCAAAATGGCTGGACAACAAAACGATGAACAGATATCTTGTTCATTTTTCGACAAAGCATTCATGCACAGACCAAGTACAACAGAGTGTGGTACCTCGACTACGGTTGCCTCCTCATAAACAGAGAAGGGTCCATTTCGACAACCTACCTCGCATAAAAAAGATCAAGGTGGTAATAATCAATTTGCTAGTAAGAAATACTGCACATAGCAATTCATAGCCACAGGTGAAAATACGCACTGAGTCACAGAAACATAGAACGAATAACGTCAACAAAGAAATGTTACAACCAGTCCAGTCACACCTTACGAATGCTGAAGATATCCTACTCTCTAAAGGCTTAAGTTTGTACCAGATAATCACAGGTAAATACACAAAACATTTTGGCAGACTTAGAATGAGGGAGCGAGGATGCGCTCAGAGAATACTTTTTATTGACAAGGATAAAAAGATGAATTGAAACAAGAAGAGGAGTCTCATGGAAAGTTAAAGTAAAAATAAGAGCATTTCAACCAATAGAAAGGTGCGGTCATTGTTTAGATATGTGCATTAACTTAAAATGATATTATGAACAAGTGAAGAAAAGTGGTAAACTGAACCTCAGTACGAATGAAAAAGATCATTTTATGCACTTCTAATAATGAAAACATCATCATCCGACCACATCAAAGGATCTGGTTGTTGATTATTAACACAGATGGTTATATTTCTGGGCTGCAGCTAATTGAAATGACCCAAAAGTGAATCCTCACTAGATAGAGAAAGATTCACTGAGATAGCAACAAAAAAGTGAAAAAGATATGAAGCAGTTGTTAGAGAAGGGTTTAATCCAAAGACCTACAACAGTACCTCCTCCACGCTATCCAAAAGGTTGGTAAACTGAAAGGGAACCAAAACTAACATAAGCAAGGTGCACATTGCGAACGATTGATTTTAAAACTCCACAGAAAAGCTTGCAGAAGTCAAGCATGAGTTGATGATTACGTCATTAACTCTCCACGTACAATCAGAGATAAAAACTTCAAGTAAATTAAAAGACATGTGCTTTCGTCCAGTCGATGCGTAATCTTTTTGCTTGATGTAGTAAACTCTACCCCTCAGTGCCTCGAAAGAGGAATAGAAGCTGTGTAAAACTTACAAAGCAACCTAGACCAATCTGACCAAGGACTGTGCAATTGAAATGAATGAAACAGTTTAGATTATAATGGATTTCAGTTTAGGGTTCACACTTACAAACAACATGATAGCCATAGGTCACAGATAGGGAGAAACTTTGTTGTACATACTGCGAAGTGGGAGGAAGCTTTTGGAGATTGAACAGAAACATTTTATTTTACAAAGTTACTTAGATAAGGTTTGGCATTTGGAAGTACTGACTCCTTTTACTTTCACAGATATGCAAACCATACATTCCAACATAAAAATCAACTCTACGATGGATAAAGAACAATTGAATTCCTTGACACACTGTTAAGTTAAGAATGGCCATGTCTACAAGATTATTCAAAAGTGTGATAAACAGTTAACCTCAGGCAGGATCTTGCCATCCCCACATTACAAAAAAACTCTAGCATATGGTTTGGGTGTTAGGTTGAGAAGAATCTGTGAAAAGGACGGACTAATCTAAAACACAGATTATGAACTTAAGAACCATTGCGCAAACGTGGCTTAGTACAACTCATAGAAGGTCATTGAAAACAGTTTGAAAATAGATGGAAACCGACTTCTTTCAGAAAAAAAAGATAGGAAACACTGAAAGAGTACCACTAGTGTTGACATTTCAAGATATGCCAGATGTACATAGCTGTACTACAGAGACATATGATACGCTCTATAAGCAGAATACATGCGCAAAGTATTCCAAGACTATCCAATGCCTGCATACAGACGGATAATTTATGTGATACGTTGGTTTCACAAAACTGAAAGGCATGAAGGAAAAGCAGAAATTGTGATTGTGAACACTGTTCTGTCACTAGTAACTTCAACAGTTGGAACACAGTGGAACAAAGAAAATCTTCGCACAATGTTATGAGTAACGTGACATGTGCGGATAGAAATTTGTATATGCTCTGTTGTGTAAACGGTGTAATAAGACAGTTTATGTTGGGTGAAACCGGACGTTCATTGAAAGAAAGAATAGGGAACACGACGTGAATCAAGTTCCAAAGAAAAAGCAATAATGGACATTCTTCAGCATCAGGGAAAGACCTTGCGTTGCAGTGTTGGCAAAAGCTTACAGTGAAAGCAAAAGCTTCAGACTTTATTGCTGAAGAAAAATGGATAAGGACAGTTGTACAGGGTGACCAATGGATGTATGTTAAGACAAATTTGTAACAACCTATCCAATTACCTGTAAACAACATTGAATTTGTGCAGAAAATTATATATATTATTTCAGGTGACAGTTCTTTATGCCATGCACAGTCACAGACAGACTATGGTCGCGTTCATTGTGATTTATGAAGCGAATGTTGTTAATTGTTGGAGTTACATTGGTTACGTTAACTACACAGACCAACACACAACGTTGCACCCTTTCCCCCCTCCCCCCCTTTATTTTGTTCCCTGTATGATTCACACATTGAGTCATATTGGTAGATATTTATGACGTCAATCTTGCCCTGACCGCCACCGAAATGCCTTACTTTAGTTGCATTGTTTTGTTTTTTTCTCTTGAAAAGGCCACGTGCCGAAATAGATATTGTGGTATGTGAATTTTTCTATATCATTATTGGTTTAAAAAATACAACGCGACCAGCAAAACTATCTATTATAACGCACAGACTCTAAGCGTAAAGCTTTGTAATCAGTTCTATTACAGGAAAGACATGGATGGTGGTCGGATGGCTTGCAGCATCCCACCTACTGGTTCTGGGGGGAAGGCCATTGAGAAAGTGGCCCCAGATCTGGCACTGGTGTGGGGAGTTCCTGCAGGCTTCTATGATTGACACTGCTCTGATCTCCTCCCGGGCCTGGCCTGGGCATGTGTGATGACAGCGGTTTCAGATGTATGCTCTGTGAATAGCATGCTTTTTTTATTCTTCTTGTTCTCATGTGTGTTTTGTTTTGTGTGTGTGTGTGTGTGTGTGTGTGTGTGTGTGTGTGTGTGGTGTGTGTGTGTGTGTGTCTGTGTGTCTGTGTGTCTGTGTGTGTCTGTGTCTGTGTCTCTGTGTGTGTCTCTGTGTGTGTCTGTGTGTCTGTGAGTGTGTGTGTGTGGTGTGTGTGTGTGTGTGTGTGTGGTGTGTGTGTGTGTGTGTGTGTGTGTGTGTGTGTGTATGTGTGTGTGTGTGTGTGTGTGTGTGTGTGCATACATTCATAAAATGCACACACAGAAATACAGAACTGTATGGCAGAAGAGAGAGAGAGAGAGAGAGAGAGAGAGAGAGAGAGAGAGAGAGAGAGAGAGAGCGAGAGAGAGAGAGAGAGAGAGGAAGAGAGAGAGAGAACCAGTGACAGTGACAGAGAGACAGAGACAGAGAGACAGAGATAGACAGACAGATAGATAGACAGACAAATGGACAGAAAATGAACAGGAGAATTAAAAATAGAGTGAGGAACTGAAATGTTGACAGAGAGGGGAAGGCAGTGCAACAAAGCAGAGTAGAAGAAGAAGAAGAAGAAAAGAAGAAGAAGAGAGAGAGAGAGAGAGAGAGAAGAGAGAGAGGAGAGAGAGAGAGAGAGAGAGAGAAGAGAGAGAGAGAGTGGTGTGTGTGTGTGTGTGTAAACGATAATTCAGACAAACAAATATGCATGCATCGATGTTAGAAACAAACATATTGAAATTAAAACAAACAAGACCGCAACAGTTCATTTGTTGTATAAGCTGCGTGGTGATAAAAGATAACATGAATCCTAACCAGCCTGTCAACCCACAGACCAGCCCACTCTCTCCACCTGTAGGGAGATGCGAGGCTGGCATCGTGTACCGTTCTCAAACACATTTTGGGTGAGTGAGATAAACTGAAATTTTTATTCATTGCTGGTTCGATAGCTTGTTGTTTGGTTTCTTTCTTTCTTTCTTTCTCTTTAACCTGCAAGAAGCCCTGTTACAATGCAAACAGGTCGCTTTAATTCACTGGGATAGATATTTTCAAACAAACGGAAATTAAAAAAAAATTCATTTCTATCTGCCTCTCTGTCTTTGTCTCAGTCCCGCTCTCTGTCTCTCCTCTCTCTCTCTCGCTCTCTCTCTCTCCTCTCTCTCTCCTCTCTCTCTCTCTCTCTCTGTAATGTGTGTGTGTGTGTGTGGGGTGTTGGTGTGTGTGTGGGTGTGTGTGTGTGTGTGTGGTGTGTGTGTGTGTTTTGGGGTGTGTGTGTGTGTGTGTGCGCGCACGCGTGCGCGCGTGAGTGTGTGTGTGTGTGTGGTGTGTGTGTGTGTGTGTGTGTGGTGTGTGTGGTGTGTGTGTGTGTGTGTGGTGTGTGTGTGTGTGTGTGTGTGAAAATCAAGTAACCACACAGCATGCAACGAGGGGGAAGGGGGGAGAGAAGAGAGAGAAGAGAGAGGGGAGAAGAGAGAGAGAGGAGAGAGAGAAGAGAGAGAGAGCCCAAGTTAAGAAACTTATACCCGACAGGTTTATCTCACTCGTTTCCTTTTTCTGTCTCTTCCCCCGTGTCAATGCCCGAATTGACCTGGAACAAAACTCCGATCAACCCATGCCCCCCAAATGCGTGTGTGCGTGCGTTTATGCTGCAGGAGCGCGCGCGAGCGCGCACGTGTGTGTGTTGGCGGTGTGTGTGGTGTGTGTTTGCGTGTGTGTGTGTTGTGTGTTTGTGTGTGTGTGTGTGTGTGTGTGTGTATGTGCGCCGTGCGCGCGCTCATGTGTATGTGTCCGTGTGTGTCTGTGTTATATGTGTGTGTGTGTCTGTATTTGTGCGTGCGTGCGTGCGTGCGTGCGTGTGTGCTTGCGTTCGTGCGTGCGGCGTGCGTGCGTTGTTTGTGTGTGTGTGGGGGTGTGTGTGTGTGGTGTGTGTGTGTGTGTGTGGGGTGTGTGTGTGTGTGTGTGTGTGTGTTTTGTGTGAGTGTGTGTTGTGTGTGTGGTTTTTGTGTGTGTGAAGGCATCAGTTACTGAATTAAGAAACTGTAAACCCAGCGGGTTTATCTGACTCGTTTCCTGTTTCTGTTTCTCAAGATGGGGTTAACCACGAAATGATATTTAGCCCAATCCGGGGTTTCTTAAACGAATTTCTGTGTGTGGTGTGTGTGTGTGTTTTGTGTGTGTGTGTGTGTTGTGTGTGTGTGTGGGGTGTGTGTGTGTGTGTGTTGTGTGGTGTGTGTGTGTTGTGTGTCTGTTGTCTGTCTGTCTGTCTGTCTGTCTGTGTCTGTGTGCCTGTGTGTGTATGTCACACACATGCGCGCGAATACGCGACATGCATGCATTTATGCATGTGGGAGTATAGCACACATGCATGGTGGTAAGTGTGTCCATGCAATAAGAAAGCGCACGCATGTGGCTGAATGTGTGCATGTGTATGCCGCGAGCGTGTTCATGTGGTGTGTGTGTGTGTGTGTGTGTGGGGTTTTGTGTGTTGTGTGTGTTGTGTGTGTGGGTGAGTGTGTGTGTGGTGGTGTTTGTGTTTGTGTTCACTGCTATAAAAGTGGGCACATCTTTGGCCTTATAAGCAGAGAGAGAGAGAAAAGAGAGAGATGAAAAAGAGAGAGAGAGAGAGGGGAAAAATAGAGAGAGAGAGAGAAAGGGGAAGAGACAGACAGACAGACAGACAGACAGACAGACAGACAGACAGAGAGAAAGACAGAAAGAGAGAGAGAAAGAGACGAAAGTGAGAGTGGAAAGAGGGTTCACGAGAATGAATTGGCAACGTGAAAAAAAAAAGAGGGAAAGGGAAATTTTAACATAGATATTTCAAAAAGGCAGCCAGAAAAAGGATTTTTTTCCGAAGCTTCACCTCTGAGTAGAAAAACTTTTCAAACAGGTCGATTAAAGGAAGGGGAGACATGGACGGGGGGGTCAGATGGGTTGCAGCATCCCACCGACTGCTTCTGGGGAAAGGCCATTGAGAAAGTGGCCCCAGATCTGGCACTGGTGTGGGGAGTTCTGCAGGCTTCTATGATTGACTCTGCTCTGCTCTCCTCCCCGGCCTGGCCTGGGCATGTTTGATGACAGCGGATCAGATGTATGCCTGTAAACACATCCTTTTGCCTTCTTGCGCGGGGTGAGTGTGTTTGTGTGTGTGTTGTGTTTTGGTGTGTGTGTTGTGTGTGTGTGTGTGTGTGGTGTGTTTTGGGTGTGTGTGTGTGGTGTGTGTGGTATGTGGGGTGTGTGTGTGTGTTGTGTGTGTGTGTGTGGTGTGTGTGTTGTGTGTTTTTGTGTGTTTTTGTGTGTTTGTGTGGCATGCGCGCATGAAAGCGTTTTCTCACGTACTTTCTGTCCACATTTTGCCCCTTTCCTTTGTGTAACAGTGTTTGGCAAGTCGTTTGTATCAGGACTGTGAACTTTTTGCTGCATTTGTTATCCCACACCATCTACTTCATTTATGAATGTGTGCATGCGCTGTGAAAAAAAAAGCCCTAGGGCCATATTAATTAGGGATTAATTCATCATCACCAAAGAGGAATTTGATACTATTCAAATGTGAAAGGAATAGGGGCCGGAATAGCTCAGTGGTTGAGTGCACACACAAACACTTACACACACACACACACACACACACCACACACACACACTTTTCCCCCTTTTAATTAACGCCAGCATTGAAAAAGAAGCAAGACAACACATCTCAAGTAACGGGTTGCACTTGTAACGTCAGTAAAAGACGCCGCACTCAGGGACAAACTAAGCCGTCTCGGGCCAACCGCGGATTCCTGACATGGTCAGATGTCCGCTGACCCAGGGGAAACAGAGAGAGGAAACCAGCGCGATAAACCTTTCGGCTATAAAGTTTCTAAACTTATCGCCTTTCTAAACCCCCTCTCTCTCTCTCCTCTCTCTCTTCTCTCTCTCTCTCTCTCCATTAATAAGGAAAAGACAAAGGGAAGCGGAAGCCAATGAGATAAACCTGGGGGTTATAAAAGTTTCTCAAATTGTCTCTGGGGGCTCTCTCTCTCTCTTTCCTCTCTCTCTCTCTCTCTCTCCCCCTCCCCTCTCTCTCTCTCCCCTCTCTCTCCCCTCCCCTTCTCTCTCTCTCCTCCGTGAGTGTGTGCGCATCCGTGTGTGTGTATGTGTGTGGAAGGAATCTGTTTTAGTCTCGTCACACATATAGGTGATTGCAGACGTCTAAATAAAAATGTTGTTTACAATTTTAGACTATTATCATAAAAGAAAAGAGGACGATGTGGTTACAGGAACAAAAATAAAGCATAGATGAATTGTAGGACAGTAACTAAAAAAAAATTAGAAAAAATAACTAAAATAATCTAACTTACGATTATGATTATAAAATGTTCCTTAATGGACTTCCCAAAAGGTTACTCGTTAAATTAACAAGAGAAACAACTGGCAACGAATCTAAAAGTCAAAAACATTAACATGCCCAGTGTCACACTTGGTATTTTAAAAACCATTCAAAAGGGTTTCGTTAGTTCACAATCAAAAATCACATGTTGAACTGAAAGATCCCCACGACATACGCACTTAACGTCTGGCAATACTTGGTTCGTAGGGAATTACATAAAAAGTCTAAAAGTAGGGTAGAAACCGGTCGGCTAATTGACACAAAGTTTTTACAGAGTTTGTGACGAGGTTTTGATGAGGAACTGTATTGACTCCAGAAATCCCCCTCGATTTTTTGATTAATTTCCTTGTTTTGATAAAGGACAATCAAAACCTTAATACACCAAATATATTCTTTGCTCCCCTTTTTGCTCCTCTATCTGCTTGATCATTAAAAAAGAAGGAGGTGTGCGATGGAACCCAAGAAATTTCAAACATTAGTACCTTTCATGTAAAGACAGTGCAACATGTACTTTAATTTAAATAAATAATTCCCTCTTTGTGAATTTTCAAAACAATAAAAAACTTTTTAAAAACTGACTGTGATCAACACAAAACAGGATATTAAATATTGAACTGGCAAGGAAATTAAATAAATTTTAAAGCCATCAGGACAGCAACCCAGTTCAGCTGTAAATATGGAATGACCCTTAACCTAAATATATGATTTTTTCCTTTGCAATCTGGAAATTACAAAGCCAGATTTCCCCCACTACCATCATCAAGAACTGAGCCGTCAGTGATACTTTCAAATAGTTAGTAACTTTTCTTCCATGTCAATTTTGACAGATGCTGCTAACACATGCGGCTGAAATCGCTTTATAGATCAAAGAAAAAAATGTTAACTGTTACTTCCGTTGTTCCCAAGGGGGTACCGGCGGAACCAGTACGCGAGGCGCTACCTCGTATGGGTCAATCTTTGATGAATTAAAAACGTCTGAAACATATGAACGAAGCGTCCTAAATTTGAATTTTTCTGGCATTTTTCGAAAAATCAATTGCGGATCGTGTATTTAACTCTTCAAGGTCGTCCCCACCGCAATCCCTCTCACTACATATTTTACAGAACTATTTTCCTTTCTTTCATCAAGTGGCAAAAGGCCTCTATCTTATAAGCTTCAGAGGACTTAGTGTGCACAGGTACACCCAGGCCAACTTTACAGCTTTACTGTCAATTTCCCTTTTAAGTTTCTTTAATGCGATCGCGAAACAGAAAAGAATACTTCCCGTCCGTAAGTCAATGTGTAAGTGTGTGTGTGTGTGTGTGTGTGTGTGTGTGTTTTTGTGGTGTGTGGTTTTGTGGGTTTTGTGTGTGTGGTGTGTGTGCGTGCGTTGCGTGCGTGGCGTTCGTGCGGCGTGCGTGCGTGCGTGCACGTGTGCGTGTGTGTGTGGTGTGTGTGTGTGATGTGTGTGTGGGGTGTGTGTGTGTGGTGTGTGTGCATGCGTGCGTAGGCCTACGCGCGCGCACGCCGCGCGCGCGCGCGTATGTGTGTATGTGTGTGTGTGTGTGGTGGGGTGGTGTGGGTTTTTGTGTGTGTGTGTATTGTGTTGTGTGTGTGTGTGTGTGTTGTGCATGCGTGCGTAGGCCTACGCGCGCGCGCGCGCGCGCCCGTGTGTGTGTGTGGTGTGTGTGTGTGGTGTGTGTGTTGTTGTGTGGTGTGTGTGTTGTGTGTGTGTGTGTGTGTGTGTGTGGGTGTGCAGTCAACAGCACAGTGTGGCGGGAACAACGGAGGGGGTTATTCAATGCTGTCGGCAGTTTCCTGATACGGGGGGGGAAACACCAATAAACATGTGGGGTAATAAAATGTCAAAACAGGGAAACTCTCTCTCTCTCCTCTCCTCCTCTCCACTCCTCCCTCTCAGAATCTTTTAAATCATTAGTCTCTCCTCCTCTCTGATTTGTATGTCTCGTGCGAATTGTACCATGTTGTGTTTTGTGTGTGTGGTGTGTGTGTGTGTGTGTGTGTGTGTGTGTTTTGTGTGTGTGGTTTTGTGTGTGTGTGTTTTTGTGTGCGTATGTATCAATGTGTACGTAGTGTCTGTGGGTTTCGGTGTACAGTGTAGCTACATGTTTGCGTGCGTGCGTGCTTGTGCGCGCGCGCGTGCCGTGCGTGTGTGCGTGCGTGCTTGTGTGCTGGTGTGGGGGTGTGTGTGTGTGGTGTGTTGTGTTGGATGTGTGTGTGTGTGTGTGTGTTGTGTGTGTGAGAGATAGTTGCTATTGTTTTCCATTTTCTTTCCACTATCGCGCATCATCTAATTACCCCTGCTGTCGGCAGTTCACATTAGCAAGGAGAGGGAAGGCGGGGCAGACTGTGTTTTGTGAATGAGGCCCAGATGTGTAGAGAGATATAAAACGGCCTGGGAGGACACGGAGTAGATCCCTATCCACCTCCTGCCCCCCCCCCTCCCCCTCCCCTCTTCGCCCTACCCCTCCCTTCTCCCTTTCCTGCTCCCACGCCCACGCGCTCTCTATCCCCTGCCAGCTCTCCTCTGTGTCACACTTGCGCAAGAATAGAGATTTCATTCATGCTGAGAGGTTGTTGTGTGTTGTGTGTGTGTGTGCGGGTGTGTGTGTGTGTGTGTGGTGTGTGTGTGTGTGTGTGCGTGCGTGTTGTGTGTGTGTGTGTGGGGGTGGGGTTTGTGGTGTGTGTGTGTGTGTGTGAGTGTGTGTTGTTGTGTGAGTGTTGTTGTGTGTTTGTGTGTGTGTGTGTGTGTGTGTGTGTGTGGTTTTGTGTGTGTGTGCGTGTGCCTTAGTGTGTTATTTCTGCCCGCGCGCACGCTTCGTGTGTGTGTGTGGGGTTTTTGTGTTTTGGGGTGTGTGTTGTGGTGTGTTGTGTGTGTTGTTTGGGTTTGTAGTGTGTGTGTGGTGTTTTTGTGTGTGTTGTGTGT
>CM031604.1:30938578-30941078 GCA_018398815.1 Conus ventricosus
TCTTTAGAGGAAGAGGGAAGATCTCGAGTATCTTGCTTTCGCTTTTTCACCATTTGAGGAAGACCCGTTCTTTTGCACTTGTCCCTTATCTCTTTCGGGCATCACCACGTGTTGTGAGAGAACTGTTCAGCTGGCCCAGCTGCCCTCTCAGTTCACCATCTAGGCTAGTTGTTCATTGTGCTATATTCAGCGAGGTTGGCGCACTGCCTGCACACAGCCGATGCCTGGATGCGAATCGCCATGCATGAAGGTTTCCAATTTGACACGGTTGAAACTATCAAAGGCGAAGTATAACGAGCAGACAGCGTCTGCTTGCGTGCGCGCGTACGTGCGTGCGTGCGATTTGTGTGCGCGTGTACGTACGCATGCGAGAGTGAGCGAGCGCGCGCGCGCGCGCGCGCGCGTGTGTGTGTGTGTGTGTGTGGTGTGTGTGTGTGTGTGTGTGTGTGTGTGTGTGTGTGTGTGTGTGTGTGTGTTACAGAATCGGCTTTCCTATCATACATCATTCCAATGTTCACGTTATGAACTTATCCACAAGGTGTAACTGGAAGACTCCATTTTTTTTTAATCACGTCCTCAAGACATTTCTGACCAGTATTAGTGCACTAGTACGGCTACCCTAAACCGATATATGTTTTCTTGTTCATCAATACAGAACTCGTTGTCAGATAATATTCATTGAGCAGTCGCTGTTTTCACGTAATTCACTTATCAATGCTACTAAAAACCCAACGATGTTTCTCTGACGACAAAGCCGTCGTCTTCATCTAAACAACTATGTAGGCCAAAGAAACTTCAAGTCAATGATTACACAGTGTTTTTATTTTGACGTCTTCCCCGGTCAAAATGTAGCGAAAACGAAGATAAGGGTACGTTTCGATTGTGAACATATCTTTAACTGAAATTGCAAGAAACTTGTTTCTTTTTGATTAATCATTAGAAGCTACGGCAAAAGACGAAATAGCCAAGACAGTTCAGGTGTGGACGGGTTTGATTTCAGGAACAATTTCGAATGAGTTCAAGATCCATTTCAAATTAATTCTGGGTCAGTTTCAAAATATTTCCTTTCGAACAGTTTAGCAAGGCAAACAGAACCTCCTTTGCAGAAAGCATGAATCCATCCCACAGGAAATTAATGAGATTAGTTCCAGAAAATCTGTTCACACATTCGTAGATTGCTCGTGTCACCACAACACTGCTGGATTTCGAGAACCAGGCTGACAAGTTGTTGTGCGTGTTTTGTTCTTGTTGTCGTCGTTGTTGTTTTTGGCGGTGTTGTTGTCGTCGTCGTTGTTGTTGTTGTTGGTGGCAGTGGTGGTGGGGTGGTGGTGGGGGGGTGGTGGTGGTGGTGGTGGTGTACCATTTTTTTTTTTACTATTGTTTTTGGCTACCTAGTCAGGATTTAGGCAGCCATCCCACAATAATTGGCTACCTACTGTGTGACCGACTGCCAACAAGGTGACCGGCTACTACACACTTTTCTTGTGAATTGCTACTTTTAATGTGACATGCTACTCGATGTGGACTATCTACTTAAAATTTTGGCAACACTCTGTCTACTTAAAGGTGACATGCTACCCGATGTGAACTAGCCACTTCAGTATCCAGGTCAAAGTCCTCACTGCAGAAATTGAAGCTAGGGGGTTTGTAGGAACGTCTGCACACAGCCTCATGAAACAGCTCTCAGTTGCAGGGAGGGAAAAAACCAGAGCCCTGAAAGCAATGGCAGAAGCGGCAGAGAGGTGTTCAAGCTGGATCTGGTCAAGGAGGAACAAAAGTGAACTTCATAACGCTTACATTTCCTACAAATATCAGGTGTCCCTGTGGCTCAGTGGTTAGAGTGCGAGTCATTAAGTGGAAAATGAGCATGTCCAGAGGGTCATGGGTTCGAATCCCAGCCATGGCTCGTCCCAAGATAGGAAAAAAGGGACAGCAGAGGGACATCCGGAGTCATGAACCGGGTGTGGCCCAACCCCCCTAGAGTGTCAGGAGATAAGGGCCGAAACACTTGCTTGAAGGGGGCTTCTCTTCTGAGGACTCTCTGCTGCCACGCTCTCCACGAGTTTCTTTCTACTGATGCATGGGTAAACCACTGACTTCCGGGAACAGGCCGGAGGACGTCCGGGAAAGACCAGAACCAAGGGCTCTGTGGGCTGGCTCCCCACTTTGTCTTCAATATGTGGCTACTAAGTACAAAAAGAAAAGATACTCCCAGGATTCACCGAAAGGGGGAGAGAATGATGAATCCATCGGTGCTCAACCAATCACGACTGCAAATCCCAAACGGACTATGAACATGGACCAAATGGATTATCCATGTGTCTGTGGAAAACGTTTCTCTACCACCCGTGGCATGAAGATTCGCAGAACAAAGATGGGATGTGTGAAGACTCATCTGAATGAGCAGCAGCGCACTGCATTAGCAGATAATACATCGGAAGACCAAGGCCAGGATTTAAACCACAGTGCCAAGGACATCCACGCTGTTGGTTCGGATGAG
>CM031604.1:30946078-30948578 GCA_018398815.1 Conus ventricosus
TTGGCATATAGAACGAGGCGTCAGATTTACCGCGACCGGATGATCACGAAAACCAATAACAGGGTCACTTTTCTTCGAAAAGACGTTCTAAAGTATTGAAGTTCTGAAACTTTTGTGTTTGCTGCGTGATAATTAGAAGCTGCCGCAAAGGTGGCGCAGCCTCATCTTGAAGGTGTAGACGTGTTTAATTTCACGGCGTCAAAAGATTCCTTCTTGGAGAATCAACTGAAAAAATGTGATGAACACCACCCCGGATTAGGAAAGGTCTGTTTATGTGCAATCATACATTAAGTTTTAAGAGATGTGCAAGACATTTACAGATACGTATAATGCGCAATACCTTGAGCTACAATTCAGCGTGTTTGTATGGGTTTCATTTTATAGTTGCTGTTATTGGTGTTGTTGGTTTATTTTTGATAGTTGGTTTGCTTTTACCTCCAAGAATATAAAGAACCAAAATCTGAAAATGTGTGTGATATTCTGTCTCTTCCTCCATCCCTGCCTCCCTGCCTCCCTCTCTTTTTCTCTCTCTGTCTCAGTCTGTGAAACCAGCTGTGACTTGGAGTATCCAGATTCCTCATCACTTCTTTACAGCCCTCCATCCGACCATTGATTTTCATGCGCTGTAACAGCTACACCAAATTGAAGCACGTTTTATTATCACGCATACTTTTCCTTTCTGACAAATTGTGTCCTCTAACTGTTGCTTCCTGCCACGTGAGCCACTTTCCCAATGACGAAAGGTTGCTGAAACCGACGGATGTCTTGTTAACGATGGTTTCATCTGCTTCAAGACAAAATACGAAGGCTAAAAGACATTTCTCTTGGCGTATAGATCGAGGAGCCAGATTTACCAAGACTAGATGATCCCGAAAACCAATCACATGATTGCTTTTCTTTGGAAAGACATTCTGAAGTACAGAAGTTCCAAAACTTTTCTGTTTCTTGTTTGATAATAAGAATCGGCAGGTGTGGACGCGTGTAATTTCACAGTTGATGTCAAAAGTTTGCTTCTTGAAGAATCCACATAAAAAAACGAAGGTGAACGTTAGTCCGGATTAGAATAAATATGTTACTGAGTAATCAAATATCAATTTTATATGATATGTGCAAGACATTTACAGATACGTATAATGCATCTTGAGCTCAATGTACCGTGTTTGTATGGGTTTCTTGTTACTTTGGCCGTTGTTTTTTACTTGTTTTTGATAGCTCGTTTGCCCCCGAGGAATTAGGGAACCGAAATTTAAAAATGTGTGTGATATTCAGTCTGTCTCTTTCTGCCTCCCTGACACCCTTTCCCTTTCTCTCTCTGTCTCTGTCTCAGACTCTGAAACCAACTGTGACAGGGAGGGTTCACTTTCCTCATCACTTCTTTACAGCTCTCCATCCGATGACTGTCTGACTTTTATGAGCTGTACCAGCTACACCAAATTGAAGTACGTTTTAGTATCAAGCATACTTTTCCTTTGTGGCACATCATGTTCACAGATTGTTGCCGCCTGCCTTGTGATCCCCTTTCCCAGTGACGACAGGCTGCTGAAACCGAGTGATGTCTCGTTAACGATGGTCTCGTCTGCTTCCAGACAAAATACGAAGGCTAAAAGATATTTCTCTTGGCATATAAAACGAGGAGCCAGATTTATCACGACCAGGTGATCATGAAAACCAATACCAGGATCATTTTTCTTTGAAAAGATTTTCTAAAGTACTGAAGTTCCGAAACTTTTCTGTTTGTTGTTGTCTGATAATTAGAAGCTGCAGAAAAGGTGGCGTAGCTTCTTCTTGTGGTGTGTACGTGTGTAATTTCACGATAGATGTCAAAAGTTTGTTTCTTGAAGAATCCATATAAAACAACGAAGGTGAACACTACCCCCAGTTCCCAGTGAAGCAAGGCCGCTGAAACTGAGTGATGACTGGTTAATGATGGTCTGGTCTGCTTCCAGACAAAAGGATAAAAGACATTTCTCTTGGGATATAGAACGAGGTGCCAGATTTAGCAGGACTAGATGATCACGAAAACCAGTGACAGAATAATTCTCATTCGAAAACACATTCTAAAGCATGAAGTTCTAGGACTATACTGTTTGTTGCGTGATAATTAGAAGCTGCAGCAAAAGTGCAAAGGCCTCCCTCTCTCTTTCTCTCTCTGTCTTCCTATGTCTGTCTCAGTCTCTCTGAAACCAGTTGTGATGGGGCAGACCAGTTCCACCTCACTTCTTTACAGCTTTCAATCCGACGACTGTCCAACTTTATGCGCTGCAACAACGACAGCAAATTGAAGCACGTTCTACTATCGCTTCACACTTTTCCTTTCTGACACATTATATTCGCGAACTGTTGCCTCCTGACAAGTGAGCCATGTTAGCGGTGAACGTACAGCTGCTGAAACCGAGTGATGTCTCTTTAAAGATGGTCACGTCTGCTTCCAGACAAAATACGAAGGCTAAAAGACATTTCTCTTGGCATATAGAACAAGGCGCTAGATTTACCGCGACCG
>CM031604.1:30953578-30958578 GCA_018398815.1 Conus ventricosus
GGAAAGTTTTCATTCGCGAGGATTGTTCGTGTTGATTTATCACATTCATTGATTTAAACGATGGAAATTCAAGAGATAACTGAGGGAAACAAAACTCAAATACATAACTGAAGCAAACAAAACAATAATTCATGGGTGTAGTCGTACCTTAAATGTTCTCATTTCTCATCGTTTTTGATTGAATTTAAATATTTCGTATCAGTCGACACTGCATGGACATTTTTTTTTCTAATTAGTAAATAGAGTAGATAATCATCGTGGAGGAGAAATGAATTCTACATTATTCTTGCCACTAAGTGGGAGTATGCAAAGACGAACAGCTACAGCTGTGAAAGACATATGTGCATTGTGTTTCTAGAACTTGTGCTTCTGGGGCAAACACATATTGAAACGAAGACTGCATTATGCACATAAGATAATTAGGCATCTTAAACAGGCTGATCAGTGAAAGAAATTTGTTTGAAGTATTGTATATAGAACCTTACTTGATTGATGACAGGGCTTGAGTTACTGATCAAGCTGAGAGAAAAAAATGATATGCATATAGTAATACATTTCATATGTCAGTAGATGTGTGTGTGTGTGTGTGTGTGTGTGTGTGTGTGTGTGTGTGTGTGTGTGTGTGTGTGTGTGTGCCTGTCTGTTGTTTGTACCTCTCACTATGTGCGGGTATGTGCATTTTCACATTCAGAATCGAAACCGTTTATAATTGATGCATGTAAGTAAAGTGAATAACATGTAAGAGCGAAGGAGAGTACTGTCCTAGCCATAGAATTGAGGAAAAGGGCTTGTTCTTAACAATAATGCCCACCAAGCATCTGTGCCAGTGATTCTGTTTGTGTTGCGTGCAGATTCGCCATCCACAGAGATTCTCCAGTCTGATCAAAACCCTCAATAAAGTAACCTTCCACACGAGCCTGCTTCACTTGATATGAAGCGGTTTGGAACAGTGCAGGAGGAGAGACTGAATGGCTTAATGATTATAGTTTGTCCAGATGGAAGGGGTTCCACGCACTGATTGGCTGAAAGAGTGTAGACCGTTCGTTTCGGTTATCGTGCAAACGAATGGTTTAACATTGTCAGTCAATAGCACTGGTTGCAACCGTTGGATTAGTGCATCTGTTTGGAAGATGGAGCTTGTGTTTTTTTCTCGTTTAAACCAATCAGTACAAATATGAATAATAACAATCAGTGGATTCGGTCTCTTTGTCTGTCTCTCTGTCCCTGTATATATTTTATAGATAGATAGATATAAAAATTCAATTATAAACAAAGCTTGCTCTTATGTCTTAGATTGAAGATATAGAGGGAAAACAAGCATTCATATCTGCAGTGGTAGATAATTCTGCCTAACTAACAGTATGTGCTTGAGCGGGTGAATGGGGAAAAACTAAAATAAATGCTTCTCAAATGACCTTCTGCAAGACTACACTCCAAGAGGGAGACAGTCTCCAATGGGAGGAAACTCACTAAACATATAACTCCTGGTCAGATACCGATATTTCGAAACCTGATTGTTTCTCCTCAGTGACCGCGGAAAGTGATAATTTGACTCCTCTGCCTTTTCGGTTTTAAGAAGAATGCTATCCCAGAAAAATCTGGTGTGCAATACCGTAGTATGTTTGTTGAATTTTCAAAATAACCAACCAAAGGTGCCACCTAAGAAGCAAAAGAAAGTCATGAAAGAGCAAAACAAGCTACATTTTCTTGTGAAAAGTAGAAAATATAAAAAGATAACCTCTTAAGACACAAGTGCTGAGGGCCAGTTCTTGGAATGAATCCGCAAGGGACTAAAATACAATGAACTAATAAATTCCAAGGATAAGTACCGAGCACCATTCCAGCAACTTACAGAGCAGCTTGGTGTTGCAATGACTGCAAGAAATATTCAATTATAAACAAAGCTTGCTCTTATGTCTTAGATTTAAGAAATAGGGGGGAAAACAAGCATTCATATCTGCAGTGGTAGATAATTCTGCCTAACTAACAGTATGTGCTTGAGTGGGTGAATGGGGAAAAATAAAATAAATGCTTCTCAAAATGAGCCTTCTGCAAGCTTATAGTCTCCAAGAGGGAGACAGTCTCCAATGGGAACGAAACCCACTAAACATATAACTCCTGGTCAGATACCGATATTTCGAAACCTGATTGTTTCTCCTCAGTGACCACGGAAAGTGGTAATTTGACTCCTCTGCCTTTTCGGTTTAAAGAAGAATGCTATCCCAGAAAAAGCTGGTGTGCAATACCGTAGTATGTTTGTTGAGTTTTCAAAAAAGACTGTCTCCCTCTTGGAGACTATAAGCTTGCAGAAGATAATGGTCACTTAATAACTGTTTTGTAGGTTCACTTCCGTATTGCATTGTATTCTAATTGCTGAAATCCTGGGCCACTAACAAAACACGCAGGCTTGCAGAAACTCGCCAGCGGTGTTGGAAAAATGTTGTGAACAGTGAACAGAGAAGTACGAAACCTTATCATGTCCACATTTGTCATCTTTAATGTACAAGCTTCGACTGAATTCGTGGAAAACCAAATTTCACAACATGTAGCATGCCATTGTTCAAGCCTTATATCGGTGGACCATGTTCTTTTTCATTGTTCAATATTAACTTCACTGTGTACAGAATCGAACGTGGATGTGACTGCACATGATTCTATCAAAACAATAACCCACAAAACAGAAATGGTACAAATAGCAAAAGTGCTTTCCATGCATCAAATCAATAGATTTTCGTAAACGCTCCTCTTCGGCTCGCTCCTGTTTTTTTGTTGTTGTTGTTTTTTTTTTCTTCTTCTTTTTTAAGTTTAATATCAGCAAGTGTGAACAGACTCTGAAAAGTCACTTACTCAATCACTCGTCGGCGCATCAGAAAAGGGCTCTTGACTTGCACCACAATGACACGATCACAAAAACCAATAAAAACGCATTTTCACTTTAATGAACACTTCGCTTTTATTGTTTCTCTTTTTTTTTTAATGTTAATTGTCGATTAGAAGCAAAAGGAATGCCATCAAGGTATACATTTCACGTTTCTTTTATGTTAAATGTCGGATCTTTTGCGAGTGCAGGCTTCTTGCAGTATAGAATAGAAATGTCAACAGAAACTCACACCACCGTGTTTTAATCCTCTTTAGAAAAGCAAGGTTTCTTCTGCCTGTATACCATTACTTATGAGTAGAGAACTTACACATATGAAATAGATCCTTTTATATTCCTTTCATAATTTTGTCCATAGTTTTTAGTTTTTTCTTTACTGTTAATCTAAAGAAATTATATTTAATATGTGTGTGTGTGTGCGTGCGTGCGTGTGTGTGCGTGCGTGCGTGCGTGTGTGCGTGCGTGCGTGCGTGCGTGTGTGTGTGTGTGTGTGTGTGTGTGTGTGTGTGTGTGTGTGTGTGTGTGTGTGTGTGTGTGTGTGTGTGTGTGTGTGTGTGTGTGTGTGTGTTTTGTGTGGGTGGGTGGGTGGGTGGGTGGGTGCGTGTTTGCCTCTATGCATGTCTCTGTACATGCGTGCATGTATTCACAAGAATGTGCATAATTATGCGTGTGCATATACTTGTAACTTTATGTGTTTTATATCTGTCAGTTTCACAATTTTGAACACAGCCATCACCAGTATGCAAAGACAGAATAAAGTCCACAGTGTGAATCTAGCTGGGAAGTGCAGAACCAATTTTTGTGACCACTTCTTTACGACACTATATGCGACAGCTTTCTGCTGTTTATGCGCTGTCATAGCGACACCACATTGCAGCTGGTTTTACCATCCCTGCTAACTTTATTCTGTGACAAATAATGTTCTCGAACACTAATGCTTGAACCACGTTGGCAGTGAAGAAAAAAATTGCTGAAACTGAGCGATGCCTAGTCAACGATGGAATCGTCTGGTTCCAGACAAAATACGAAAGGTGAAGGTCGTTTTAAGGCATATAAAACGAGGCACCAGATTAACACACGCTCAGGTGGTCACTAAATTCAATTAAAGATCAGTTTTCTTTGAATGGACACCCTAGCGTATAGAAGTTTTGAAACTTTCCTGTTTTCTGTCTGATAATAAGACGTCGCCACACAGGTGGCACAACCTCACATTTCATGTGCTGACGTGTTTAATTTCACATGATACGGCAAAAGCTGTCTTCCCAGAAAAAAAATCTATAAAAGCTAAGATGATACCTACCCTGGACCAGGCTGAATTTGTCACAGAGTAATCAAATACTTATTTTCGAAAAATCGCATCACTTACAGACACGTATGACGTACGTGTGGTAATGGCTGAGGACAGTTTTCTTGATTATGTTGCTTCTTGTGCTGCATTTCATCATGGATTTGGTTTGTTTCTTTATCTGTTTGTTTGTTTCTTTTTACTTGTTTGTTAATCTGGAGAGAGAGAGAGAGAGAGAGAGAGAGAGAGAGAGAGAGAGAGAGAGAGAGAGAGAGAGAGAGGGGAAGAGAAGAGAAGAGAAGGGAAGCTATGCATACAAAAGTCACAGCCCTTCATGAAGGGATAATTTAATGAAAATACAGAAAATTCACAAAGCAGAGATAAAATCCACAATCGTCTAACAAAGAGGAAGATGGGAATGAACTTAGAACATTCTGCTGTTGCAGTTTGATCTTCAGCCCTTCATGTAGAAAACTGTGCCGAATATCATGCATCGTTTTGGCATGTAGATGACATCACCAAACTCATTTTGTAAAGAGAGAGAGAGAGAGAGAGAGAGAGAGAGGAGAGAGAGAGAGAGAGAGAGAGAGAGAGAGAGACAGCAAAGCAAAAAGGACTTTACAAGTACACACGATGAGAACAATGTGAAACCGAGGGTTATGTACCTACGTCCATCATTAGCTTACACATTTGTTCTATATTTCACTCACATCAGGTAATATATCAGTCGGGAAGACTCGATCGAAAGCAGAACCTACCTTTTCCTTTTTCTCAGCATCATCTTCCATAGCACCTCAAAGGAGGTACTACCAGGATGATCATTCCAGCTTGCCCATG
>CM031604.1:30963578-30966078 GCA_018398815.1 Conus ventricosus
CCGATGTGGGTTTTATTACCTTTCGATGTCGAGCTTTCTAGAGAAATCACACTATGACGTCTTAATCCATGTTATCAAAGATGAGGATTTTTTTTTCTTATCGAGGCACATTACACGAACACATTCACCTGCACATTAGCTCGTTTGTTTTGTTTTGTTTGTCTGGCTTTTCTAATTAAGCAAATAATGCATAGAACGGGAACAATGACTAAGCTCGTGCTTCAATTCTCACGTAATGTTCCATTTTCGTCTGCATCCTAGATGGTTAATTCTAGAAAGCAGAATATTCTTATGGAAAAAGGCACAGTGAAATATAGGTCACATTCATTACATTTGTCTTTCAGAATGATGTGAATGTGATGCGCTCAGTATGAGTATTAAGTTTGAGAACGTGTGCTTATCTTCTCTCTCTCTCTCTCTCTCTCTCTCTCTCTCTCTCTCTCTCTCTCTCTCTCTCTCTCTCTCTCTCTCTCTCTCTCTCTCTCTCTCTGTTGTGTGCACACACCCATATGCGGTAGGCAGTTGGGCTGAAACAAGAAACAGAATCCTAAAAATGAAACAGTAACACAACCCCCCCCCCCCCCCCCCCCCCCCCCCCCCCCCCCCCCCCTTCCCATATTCTCTCTGAACAGCCACTATGCCCGTAAAACGTGGTCACACTATAAGAGGCCGTCGTCTATGCCGTGAAATCAGCCCTGAACAGTGACGGAAAGAGTCCAATTTCTTTTTCCCAGTCTTTGCAGCCTAATACCAGACGAATGTCTGACGTTTATGCCCAAAGGCAGATTCACCGAATTGGAACACGTTTTACTGTCCCTTCCCTTACACCACACACAGACATATTAGTCTTCCGGAACTCTCCTGGCTGGCAGTGAGAACCACTTCTGCACAAGGCCGATGTTGATGGCACCAAGCTGTTTATGTTTCGTTGATGAAACAATCGTCTGCATCTAAACTAAGTAGACTAACAGACGTTTCTACAAATGGATGCGAAATGTACGAGCCTGCAGTTATTTGCTCAGCCGGCAATCCCAGGGATGGATCGCTTACATCCAGAGATCACGTCCTGCCAACGGAAGCTGTATTCTAACCAACTCAGAGAGTTCGTGGAGGCAACTATCTCACGTATCACTGTTTGAACAAATAATTGCAGGCTCAGAGTTTCATATCCTTTTGTAGAAACATCTGTCGTTCCACCTGTTTTGAATATAGAGGACTGTTTCATCTACGAAATATAAACAGCCCAGTGCAGCGAACTGACTGATGTCTCTCAGATTCCACAATCGTTGATAGTCATTTGCAAGAGACTAAGCAACTCCAAGCTATTTAGACTGGGTTATGAGCACTTTTTAGATTTCGAATAGTCATCTAAGATCTGGGTCACACCTAAGAAGAGGCTGGGCTTTAGCCATCTACAGACTGGTTTCTTATTAACCCTCAAACCCTGTGCTTCTCACTGCGTTCTAACAAACTCTAAGATTTTGAACAGCCAGCTATAGACAAGGTTCTAACTAGCGCCAAGACTTTATATAGCTATCTGAAAAATGGCTCCTGACCAAAATGAAAAATTCATCTGTGTATATATATATATATATATATATATATATATATATATATATATATATACACAGATGAATTTATTAGTTTGTTGTATTAGATGAATTTATTAGTTTGTTGTATATATATATATATATATATATATTATATATATATATATATATATATATATATATATATACAACAAACTAATAAATTCCAAGGATAAGTACCGAGCACCGTTCCAGCAACTTACAGAGCAGCTTGGTGTTGCAATGACTGCAAGAAATATTGAATTATAAACAAGCTTGCTCTTATGTCTTAGATTGAAGAAATAGGGGGAGATAAGCATTCATATCTGCAGTGGTAGATGATTCTGCCTAACTAACAGTATGTGCTTGAGTGGGTGAATAGGGGAAAAAATGCTTCTCACAATGAACCTTCAGCAAGCTTATAGTCTCCAAGGGGGAGACACCCTCCAATAGGGCGGGAAACTCACTAACATAAACTCCTGGTCATATACCGATATTTCGAAACTTGGTGGTTTCTCCTCAGTGACCGCGGAAAGTGGTAATTTGACTCCTCTGCCTTTTCAGTTTTAAGAAGACTGCAATCCCAGAAAAGGCTGGTGTGCAATACCGTAGTATGTTTGTTGAGTTTTCAAAAAACCAACCAAAGGTGCCACCTAAGAAGCAAAAGAAAATGATGAAAGAGCAAAACAAGCTACATTTTCTTGTGAAAAGTAGAAAATATAAAAAAGATATCTTCTTAAGACACAAGTGCTGAGGGCCAGTTCTTGGAATGAATCCGCAAGGGGCTAAAATACAACAAACTAATAAATTCCAAGGATAAGTACCGAGCACCGTTCCAGCAACTTACAGAGCAGCTTGGTGTTGCAATGACTGCAAGAAATATTGAATTATAAACAAAGCTTGCTCTTATGTCTTAGATTGAAGAAATAGGG
>CM031604.1:30968578-30976078 GCA_018398815.1 Conus ventricosus
TATGATTTTCCAGGATATATTGTAGCTTGTTTTTGCGTCTTTAAGTTTCCAGATATATTTGCTCAATTCTGTTTGGATTTTATATTTTTCTTTATTAAATGACTGTTTGTGGTTTGCATATCTGGTTTTGAAGTGGTTTTCAGTGATCCCTATGTACGTTTCTTCTTCATTTTCTGATGTCACAGTAGCCTGGTATACAATGTTGTTGTGGAGACATTTATTGTCTAGTGGGCACTGCTCTTTTCTGGTGCAATTGCAAGATTTCCTTTCTTCACCCTTCTTTGCTGTGTTGATTTTCATTTTGTTGGATGTGTCAATTAGGTTTTTAAGGTTGGGCATACATGAGTACGATAGTTTGACAGTGTTTTTGTTAAATATTTTGGACAGTTTGTGTTCTTTTGGAAATGAAGTTGTTAAAATTTTGAAGAATTCTTTCCCTATGTTTGTTTTGAGTTTCCCGTCGTATGGGGGGTTATACCATATGATTTTTCTTTTCCTATTTTTCTTGCTTTTGTTTGTGTTGTTGTCTGGGTTGTATTGTAATTTGTAATTGTATCCACTTTTTTGTAGTGCCTCCTGGTATTCTGCTGCTGCATTGTTGAACACTCTCTCATTGCATGACAAGTTTGATAGCCTCTTGTTTATGCCATGGGGTATGGTCTTTAATACAGATGGTGGGTGGTTACTTTTGGTGTTTACATAAAGAGGTGTATCGTTGGGTTTCTTGTATGGTTTATATATGTGATTGTTGAGACATAACATTGGATCTCAACAATCACATATATAAACCATACAAGAAACCCAACGATACACCTCTTTATGTAAACACCAAAAGTAACCACCCACCATCTGTATTAAAGACCATACCCCATGGCATAAACAAGAGGCTATCAAACTTGTCATGCAATGAGAGAGTGTTCAACAATGCAGCAGCAGAATACCAGGAGGCACTACAAACAAGTGGATACAATTACAAATTACAATACAACCCAGACAACAACACAAACAAAAGCAAGAAAAATAGGAAAAGAAAAATCATATGGTATAACCCCCCATACGACGGGAAACTCAAAACAAACATAGGGAAAGAATTCTTCAAAATTTTAACAACTTCATTTCCAAAAGAACACAAACTGTCCACAATATTTAACAAAAACACTGTCAAACTATCGTACTCATGTATGCCCAACCTTAAAAACCTAATTGACGCATCCAACAAAATGAAAATCAACACAGCAAAGAAGGGTGAAGAAAGGAAATCTTGCAATTGCACCAGAAAAGAGCAGTGCCCACTAGACAATAAATGTCTCCACAACAACATTGTATACCAGGCTACTGTGACATCAGAAAATGAAAAAGAAACATACATAGGGATCACTGAAAACCACTTCAAAACCAGATATGCAAACCACAAACAGTCATTTAATAAAGAAAAATATAAAAACCAAACAGAATTGAGCAAATATATCTGGAAACTTAAAGACGCAAAAACAAGCTACAATATATCCTGGAAAATCATAAAAAGAGCATCACCATACAGCAATGTTTCAAAAAGGTGCAACCTATGTCTAACTGAAAAATGGTTTAATACTACGCAAACCACACTTAGCAACTTTAAACACCAAAACAGAAATAGTAAACAACTGCAGGCATAAATGGAAATCGTTGTTAGTGAACACATCCAAAACAAAAACCTGAAAGCCCCCAAAAACACGTGCAGCCAACCCGCACGTGCAAACATCCGCAAACGTGAGCCCACACGCTATATAACATCGGCGGTGGGCAAACAAAAACCATCCTGATGACAGCGCAACGCCGCTAGAAACAAATTTGTCGATTTCTCTTTTTAGTACCTTATTTTAACAAATGTTGCTCCCCAAGGGGTTGAGCACTCAAAAAAATCATTTTGGGTATTTTAATCACTTTGATATATATATATAATATATATATATATATATATATATATAAAAGTTAGAGCCAAAACGCCACTCAGAATTCCAAAAGTGCTCGACCAAGCAGGGAGCGACATACCAGTTTAAAACAAGGTTTTAAAATGGAAAAAGTAAAAACGACAAAATTGTTTCGAGCGGGATGCTCTCCTCAGGTTGTACAATCAGGGCACGCCACCAGTATTATATAGTGTGTTGTGTGGGTGGGTGAGCTCTGCGCGTGTGGCACGTGGCCTGTAGATTTTTCTTTTTTGGGGCGCGTTCAGGGAGACGTGCCAAGGAGTGGTGCATTGACAAAGATTTCCATTTATGCCTGCAATTATTTACCATTTCTACTTTAGAGTTCAGGGATGCTAGATGGGGTTTACATAATATCAGCCACTTTTCTGTAGTACATAAGTTGCATTTTTTAGAAATGTTGTTGTATGGTGTTGCTCTTTTTATAATTTTCCATGATATGTTGTAATCTATTTTCTTATCTTTAAGCTTCCAAATATGTTTACTTAATTCTGTTTGGTTTTTGTATTTTTCATTTTTGAAGGACTGTTTATGGTTTGCATATCTGGTTTTAAAGTGGTTTGCTGTAATCCCTATGTATGTTTCTTTATCACTGTCTGTTGTTACCGTAGCTTGGTACACAATGTTGTTGTAGAGGCATTTGTTATTCAGAGGGCACTGGTCTTTTTTTGTGCAATTACAAGATTTCCTTTCGTCACCCTCTTTGGTTGTATTATTTTTGGTTTTATTGGAAGAATCAATTATATTTTTAAAGTTGGGCATACATGAGTACGATAGCTTGACGGTGTTTTTATTGAATATTTTTAGATAGTACATGTTCTTTTGGGAATGATGTTTTAAGGATTCTGAGGAATTCTTTTCCTACGTTAGTTTTTGTTCCTCCATCAAATGGAGGGTTATACCATATAATTTTTCTTTTCCTGTTTTTCTTATTGCTGTTCGTGTTATTATCTGGGTTATATTGTAATTTGTAGTTGTAGCCACTTTTTTTCAGCGCCTCTTGGTATTCGGTTGCTGCACTGTTAAATTCTTTCTCATTGCATGATAGTTTAGATAATCTTTTGTTTATACCATTAGGTATGGTTTTCAAAATGGAGGGTGGATGGTTACTTTTGATGTCTACGTAGACAGGTATGTCATTAGGTTTTTTGTATGGCTTGTATGTATGGTCCTTAAGGTCTAATGTTGATGGAGGAACAAAAACTAACGTAGGAAAAGAATTCCTCAGAATCCTTAAAACATCATTCCCAAAAGAACATGTACTATCTAAAATATTCAATAAAAACACCGTCAAGCTATCGTACTCATGTATGCCCAACTTTAAAAATATAATTGATTCTTCCAATAAAACCAAAAATAATACAACCAAAGAGGGTGACGAAAGGAAATCTTGTAATTGCACAAAAAAAGACCAGTGCCCTCTGAATAACAAATGCCTCTACAACAACATTGTGTACCAAGCTACGGTAACAACAGACAGTGATAAAGAAACATACATAGGGATTACAGCAAACCACTTTAAAAACCAGATATGCAAACCATAAACAGTCCTTCAAAAATGAAAAATACAAAAACCAAACAGAATTAAGTAAACATATTTGGAAGCTTAAAGATAAGAAAATAGATTACAACATATCATGGAAAATTATAAAAAGAGCAACACCATACAACAACATTTCTAAAAAATGCAACTTATGTACTACAGAAAAGTGGCTGATATTATGTAAACCCCATCTAGCATCCCTGAACTCTAAAGTAGAAATGGTAAATAATTGCAGGCATAAATGGAAATCTTTGTCAATGCACCACTCCTTGGCACGTCTCCCCTGAACGCGCCCCAAAAAAGAAAAATCTACAGGCCACGTGCCACACGCGCAGAGCTCACCCACCCACACAACACACTATATAATACTGGTGGCGTGCCCTGATTGTACAACCTGAGGAGAGCATCCCGCTCGAAACAATTTTGTCGTTTTTACTTTTTCCATTTTAAAACCTTGTTTTAAACTGGTATATATATTATATATATATAACAACAAACTAATAAATTCCAAGGATAAGTACCGCACCGTTCCAGCAACTTACAGAGCAGCTTGGTGTTGCAATGACTGCAAGAAATATTGAATTATAAACAAAGCTTGCTCTTATGTCTTAGATTGAAGAAATAGGGGGAAGATACGCATTCATATCTGCAGTGGTAGATGATTCCGCCTAACTAACAGTATGTGCTTGAGTGGGTGAATGGGGAAAATAAAATAAATGCTTCTCAAAATGAGCCTTCAGCAAGCTTATATTCTCCAAGGGTGAGACATCCTCCAATAGGGAGGGAAACTCACTAACATATAACTCCTGGTCATATACCGATATTTCGAAACTTGGTGGTTTTCTCCTCAGTGACCGCGGAAAGTGGTAATTTGACTCCTCTGCCTTTTCAGTTTTAAGAAGAATACAATCCCAGAAAAGGTTGGTGTGCAATACCGTAGTATGTTTGTTGAGTTTTCAAAAAACCAACCAAAGGTGCCATCTAAGAAGCAAAAGAAAATCATAAAAGAGCAAAACAAACTACATTTTCTCGTGAAAAGTAAAAAAAATATAAAAAGATATCCTCTAAGACACAAGTGCTGAGGGCAAGTTCTTGGAATGAATCCGCAAGGGACTAAAATACAACAAACTAATAAATTCCAAGGATACGTACCGCACCGTTCCAGCAATTTACAGAGCAGCTTGGTGTTGCAATGACTGCAAGAAATATTGAATTATAAACAAAGCTTGCTCTTATGTCTTAGATTGAAGAAATAGGGGGAAGATACGCATTCATATCTGCAGTGGTAGATGGTTCCGCCTAACTAACAGTATGTGCTTGAGTGGGTGAATGGGGAAAAATTGGAGAATATAAGCTTGCTGAAGGCTCATTTTGAGAAGCATTTATTTTATTTTCCCCATTCACCCACTCAAGCACATACTGTTAGTTAGGCGGAATCATCTACCACTGCAGATATGAATGCGTATCTTCCCCTATTTCTTCAATCTAAGACATAAGAGCAAGCTTTGTTTATAATTCAATATTTCTTGCAGTCATTGCAACACCAAGCTGCTCTGTAAGTTGCTGGAACGGTGCGGTACTTATCCTTGGAATTTATTAGTTTGTTGTATTTTAGTCCCTTGCGGATTCATTCCAAGAACTTGCCCTCAGCACTTGTGTCTTAGAGGATATCTTTTTATATTTTCTACTTTTCACGAGAAAATGTAGTTTGTTTTGCTCTTTTATGATTTTCTTTTGCTTCTTAGATGGCACCTTTGGTTGGTTTTTTGAAAACTCAACAAACATACTACGGTATTGCACACCAACCTTTTCTGGGATTGTATTCTTCTTAAAACTGAAAAGGCAGAGGAGTCAAATTACCACTTTCCGCGGTCACTGAGGAGAAACCACCAAGTTTCGAAATATCGGTATATGACCAGGAGTTATATGTTAGTGAGTTTCCCTCCCTATTGGAGGATGTCTCACCCTTGGAGAATATAAGCTTGCTGAAGGCTCATTTTGAGAAGCATTTATTTTATTTTCCCCATTCACCCACTCAAGCACATACTGTTAGTTAGGCGGAATCATCTACCACTGCAGATATGAATGCGTATCTTCCCCCTATTTCTTCAATCTAAGACATAAGAGCAAGCTTTGTTTATAATTCAATATATATATATATATATATATATATATATATATAGTTGAAACAAGTAAAAGGAGGAATCTTAAAACTATCTACAAATTTGTTTCGAGCGCGTTGCGCTGTCATCAGGATCCTGATGACAGCGCAACGCGCTCAAAACAAATTTGTAGATAGTTTTAAGATCCCTCTTTTTACTTGTTTCAACTAATGTTGCTCCCCAAGGGGTTGAGCACTTAAAAAATTGTTTTAGGCACTTTAAATATACTGATCTATATATATATATATATATATATATATATATATATATATATATATATATGTGTGTGTGTGTGTGTGTGTGTACATATTATCATCTTGAGACTGGGTTCCAGCCAACTCCGAGTTCATGAATAACACACCATGGACTAGCTTGTAAACATCTCTGACATCTTTTGTATAGCCAGCTACAGTCTTATGGCAAACTCAGAACTTGTATGACTAATTTCAGATTGGGTTATTATTAACTCGAAGATCTTGTATTCCCAATGAAAGGATGGGCTCTGATCAATTCAAATATCTTATTCATCAAACGAAAAAATGGTTCTGATCGATTTGGAGGTTTTGTATGTCCTGCGACGAACAGGGTTTTCACAAGCCCATTCATTTCTTCGCAAAAAGCTTACGTAAGATACTTCATCGCTGCTCCGATCTACAAAAATGAGTTGGAGAACAACAGTGAAGACGGTACTCAATAGAGACTGACCTGTTCAGGAGGATAGGTGCTATACTGACCAACGATGTTCATCATCCCGTCAATGATCATATTGTGCTGAAGCCTTGAAGTGTTGACCCTGTGGTATGCTGGAAGCAGAACATGCATGACCGGTTTTGAATAAGTTTCCATTCTCGTAGAGTTTTTTGTTAATTTATTTCTGTCATTGATGTAAACCACGGATGTTGAAAGTAAATAAATGAAATCATAAGAACAATCATGGGTGTACTCTGTGATTAAATATAGTCAACTCTCATGCATGTGTTTCTATTTAAATATTTTTAAACAACCTGCACTGCGTGGATTTTTTTTCTATTCTGTAAATAGACTATAATAATAATTGTGAAGAAGAAATTAATCCTACCTTATTTTCCCCCACTAAATTTGGGTATACAAAGATCAGCTATATGTCTGTAAGAAGAATATACGAAATTCTAGTTGGAACCTGCGCTACTCAAAAAACAAATTGAAGACAAAAAATTCAAGATTACATTTGTTACTGTTAAGATTTATGTGGATAAAAGTATGTATCCTAATACAGGCCAGCCGAAGAAACAAGGCTTTGCATGTGAAGTATAAGAGTCTTTCTTGGTTTGATATTTGGGACCTTGGGCACTGAGAGAAAAATATTATCCGCACATCAACATATTTCATACATTAACAGACATGATCGAAGTTAGCCAAATACAGTTTCACACAGATTGATTTCGTTATGAAATTATGAATTCCGTATGTAGTTTACATGTAAATACATAGTACCCCCTACCACAACCAACACACATATACATGTTTGGTTAGAGCAATTACGTGCATGAGATATACAACTGAATATGCACAGACATCCTTACAGGGAAAAAATCTAATAACTTTCTGATACATTTTTATTTCAAGGAAATTTTCTCTCAGCAGTACCACCATTAACGGATTCATCCTTACGCACATTCACTCCTTTTACTCACTTCTCACATTTATTCATTTATTCCATTAACCCCCCCCCTCCTCTCTCTCTCCTCTCTTCTCTCTCTCTCTTCCTTCTCTCTCTCTCTCATCTCTCTCTCTCTCTCTTCTCTCTCTCTGTCATGGAGAGAAATGGAGGGGAAGAGGTGAACCATTT
>CM031604.1:30981078-30986078 GCA_018398815.1 Conus ventricosus
CGTCACACGATCGTTGGCAAGCGCGGAGAAACCGAGGCAGTGTGAATCTGTGTCCCCTAAAAATTGTGTTAATATACCAAATCCAAATACACATTTTTTTCCAAATGGGAAATCGGTAAATCAAAACGGTGCGTTTTTAATGTTTTTCAGTATATTTTCAGAACGTTAACGAAAAAACAAAAACAAAGCAAAACACAAGCATTGGTGCTTTTTGATGTTGAGCTTTCTAGAGAATGAAACTCACAATCCTACACCCGTGGAAGTCAACGGACCACAAACTTGGAGAAGCAGGCACCCGAATGTTACCCTTGGTCACGTGATCATAGACATGAAAGGAAACACACCGATACATACATCCTTAATCTGCAAGCAGCCAGTCTGTGGCTGTAGGGTGGAATCCCAGTCTGTTCCTTGCATTTGACAACTCGGCTTTGGACCGGGGGCTGGCTTTGATGCTCCATGTGGGGAATGTACCAGACTGAAACACGTTTCACTTTATCATCCTACCATGATATTAGCACAGGGACATGCCAGTTTCCTCCAGTCTGGATACTCGCCACGTGAACCAAGCACGCAACATCAAGTTAGCTTATACTGAGTATTTAGTATTGTATTTCACTGGGGGGGGGGGGGGGGGGGAACTCTCTCTCTCTCTCTCTCTCTCTCTCTCTCTCTCTCTCTCTCTCTCTCTCTCTCTCTCTCTCTCTCTCTCTCTCTCTCTCTCCCCACAGACGTAATATCCACAACACAACGAAATTGCGCTAACAGAGTGTTACATATCAAGTTTTCATGATCTCGACCACTAATGGTTGCTTCTGTAAGGCAGGCGCTCAAATTTTCTTACAAGTGTTGTGGACGTTGGTGTATTTCGTCAGAATAAAGAAGCCATGTTATAGCTATGTCAAAAAACGTTTCGCTTGCAGATTGAGCTCCAATCTTAATTAACGTTATGATCTTCACCATTGATGATCTCAATGAAGAAACAATGACTAGATACATGCCCTGCTCTCATGGTGACTTCAGTTTCCTTTCCAGAGTAATATCAATGGTGAGTTTGAGCTTGAACATTTGCGTCAATGCGTGATTGATGGGGATAGCTGGTGGAGGAATGTAATGGCTTTACGGCTTTGGGATGATCGTCAGTGTGTGGTGACCTGTGGGTTAAATCATAGCAGGCATGACTAAACACCAAGCAGTGGTGCCGCGCCTGCTTTGGCTGGTGTCCAAATAGACACGTGATATCAAGAGTCTCCACTGGACTGCAGGTCTTCACACTGTAACAGGGTGAACTGCTTGTAACTGTGTTCGGGGAAGTCTAGTGGAGGGATGTGATACTAATGGCACTGAGAAGATGTGAAAGAGAGGCGTGGATACAGAAACAAGTTAGAAGGGCACTTGCAGACCTCCGCAAACGTCGAACGGATCCTGGGACCGCTCTTTTATAGCTGTCAGGGGAAGTGATAATTGGCGCAGACTGAAACAGTTGCGTTCCGTGCACTCTTTCTTGATGGGATATGGGAAAACCAAGCCTAACGATTATAATTATTATTAAACAGATTGAATACTCTATGAAACGATGTACTGTTTCTGGATGGAATATGGGAAATATTGAATACTAACGATTATACTACTAGAAAGACTTACATTATTATGAAAAGATGTACTGTTTCTTGATGAGACATTGAATTTACCAAATACCAACGATGATGTTACTAGGCTAATTGAATATTCTATGACAAGTTGTACCGTTTCGTAATGGGATATGGGAAATACACATATCCCAATGATTGTATCACTTGAGAGACTAAACATTCTATTAAAAAGTATTACTCCATATACAGCTTTCAATTCTTGAACAGTAACCTTCACATAGTTCATGTTCAGTGAAAGATGTTTTTAAGCTTGATGAATGGATCCTGGTTCAACGATCTGATCCAGGTCAGCACTAATATGGATTTGATGGGTTGGTCCTGGGCCACATTCGATCATCCTGTTGAATGTGAGCAAAATTGGGTCGGAAGTTACTATGCGCGGTTTCTCTTACAGACGGACAGACCAGCAAGCAACCATCAACAGGCGTGGGTGATGACAAACGATTCTCGACATACGTAAATAAACTCATTCAGAGGCATATTCGGGTGCTCTTGACTTTGAGCATGAATGCAAAGAGGGTACATCTCCGATGATGTTATAGTCCAAGTAACCTAAAGTATGGCTTTTTTTTTCTCCTTCGTATCAACACACTTAATAGTATACTGTCATATGCTCATTTTGGTTTTGTTTGGTTTTGTTTTGTTTTGTTTGGCTTCGAAAAATGATGAAACGAATTATACATGGAATGTTATTACCGATTCAGCCTGTAAAAAAAAAAGTCTCACTGAGTGTGTCATTTTGGTCTACGTTTCAGACGGTCAAATCTAGAAAACGAAATATTGTATTAAAAAGAGCAAAGTGAAATGTAAATCAAACTTATTCTGTTTCTCTACACCAGTAGTAAATTGTGACTGGTTCGCGCTTTTGGCAAATGTGTATATGCATAGACCTACAAGAAAAAGAGTACTGTCATTAATTCTCAGCTATACCACCATTACCAGATATCTGCAACCACACTTCCATCTCTCTCTCTGTCTCCCTGTCTGTCTGTCTGTCTGTCTGTCTGTCTGTCTGTCTGTCTGTGTGTCTGTCTGTCTGTGTGTCTGTCTGTCTGTCTGTCCGTCTCTCTCTCTCTCTCTCTCTCTCTCTCTCTCTCTCTCTCTCTCTCTCTCTCTCTCTCTCTTCTCTCTCTCTCTCTCTCTCTGATTCAGTCAATCACTCTCTTTCTATTCCAGCCCCTGTCCCTCCCTCCCTCCAACCTCCCTCGTCTCTCTCTCTCTCTCTCTCTCTCTCTCTCCTCTCTCTCTCTCTCTCTCTCTCTCTCTCTCTGGGGAAAAATGGACGGGAAAAGGCGGACCGCATTCTGTATAAAAAAAAAGGAAAAACGAACTAACCTAATTTCGCAGCCTGCTGTCAGTTGTGCAAGTCCTTGGAGTGGAAAAGGTGTCACCTCGTGAAACGATCGCTTGACAGAACACGTCAGACTGGGACATCGCAGACCACACAGAGCAGCTGCTGCTATGATCCTTTTCTGCATAGAGTATTCGTATCCAGGAAATGGAACAATCAAAATCACCTTGCGAAAACACAAACAAACAAAAATAAAGAAAAAGAAATAGACAGTGAATACATGGTTCACTGAGGGAGTCAAGCATTAAAAAAAACCTGAAGCATAAACACACACACACACACACACACACACACACACACACACACACACACACACACACACACACACACACACACACACACACACGCACGCACGCACGCACGCACGCACGCAAGCACGCGCGCACACACACACACACACACACACACACACACACACACACACACACACACACACACACACACACACACACCTCTCTCTCTCTCTCTCTCTCTCCTCTCTCTCTCTCTCTCTCTCTAACTAAGTAACTATGTGCAAAATATTTTAAATTTGTCTTATGCGGAGTCGCTCATTTGTATTCATCTGTTCTCATTTGAAACCGAGTGAAGCAAACTGACGTAATTCAACACATGCACACACACACACACACACACACACACACACACACACACACACACACACACACACACACACACACACACACACACACACGCACACACATGCACACACACACACACGTACACGCACGCACGCACGAACACACCCACGCACGCACGCACGCACGCACACACGCACGCACGCACACACACACACACACACACACACACACACACACACACACACACACGTAATTTATTTCGACTAAAATATGTTTATTTGAGACATCACAAAGAACAGACACACTAAGCACAAAGCAATACTGCTCACGGCTAGCATACCGTTGAAAAATCACTGAGCTCTTTTGTATCGTATATTAAATAAGTGTTATTTTTCACCTTACTTTTGTGTGTTCATTTCTGAATTGCCTTATCGCCTGATTGGTAGAATCTGAGGCCACTAAGAAAACATCGTACGCCTAACCATATTTCTTTGTGCATCCGAAAAAGGCTATCACCTGGACACGAATCACAAAGACATTATCCCTAGTTTTTTTTTTAAAAAAGGGTACATTTCCAGTGAGGAGGTACCTTAACGGTAGAAGAGGCCGGAATAGCTCAGTTGGTAGAGCGCCGGACTCGTGATCCTGGGGTTGCGGGTTCGAATTTCGGTACAGGGGATTTTTCCCTCGGAGTTAACATTGGTTCTGACTCCATTCCCTATACAGTCCTTCGAATGAGACTATAAACCGAGGTTCCGTGTGTGAACGCACGCACAACATCTTGCACACACGTAAAATCCCATCACCAACTTTTGGAAGAGAAGGTCAGTTTGGCCGTTGGTATGGATGACACGTTACACATAGCATGCACCTTCCCCGAAGATGGAGTATGGCTGCCTTAATGGCGGGATAAAAAAACGGTCATACACACAAAACTCCACTGCCTGTCTATACAGGCAGTGTCCGCAGGAGTATCAGCCTGCGTACGCAGAAAGAAAGAAAGAAAGAAAGGTAGAAGTCTAGAAACATCGTCGAATACTTTACGTGGTATTGTCGAATACTTTACTTGCTATTGTTTCTCACTTTTCAACCCAACTGAGTATTCGAAGTAGGAGAAAAAACAAAACTGCACTCATATCGGTTTCTTTCATGTTAAATGTTGGCATGAATGCAAAATGGAAGTTTAAAAACTTTTTATCGTTCATGAACCAGTCATAATTATATTCCTCCTTACTTTTAATTAAGTATTTTCCTAACTTGTATCTAAGTAAATTATTGATCATGGCTGTTTTGGCTTCCGCTTGCGCGCGCGCGCGCGAGCGCATGTTTGCTAAGACAGAGAGAGAGAGAGAGGGGGGGGGGCTTGTATATGTCTATGTAAGCGTGTGTGTTTTAAGTTTGTGTGTTTGTCTGTCTGTC
>CM031604.1:30996078-31018578 GCA_018398815.1 Conus ventricosus
TGGAGGAAGGACTAGCGCACAGCCCAAACACACTCACGGCTTGCTTACAATCTCATTCATATATCATGCATTCGTCACATCAAACCACTAGTAAAGTCTATAACTTTACTACACATGATCATAGAACGAAACATCAAAGCATATGGAATCAAATGAAATAAAACATTCTCTCTTTCCTGAACTTCACAAACCATTTATCTAAAACATCATAACTAACCCGGGTATAAATAGATTTCTACTTTACCTGGCCAGTGATCTTAACTATTCACGAATCACTGTCTTTTTCTTTCCTTTTTTTTTTTCTCACTGTCACTTTCACAACACGACACAACTGTTGGCACTGTGTTGGTCTGCTTGCACCGTCAAGCTGGACTGCTAGCACCGGTCAGGCTGGACTGCTGGCGTTGGTCAGGTTGGACTGCCGATGAAATGGCGCTGGCCAAGTATGAGTCGAACCACCCGTTCAGATAGAACAGTGACTATCAACATCGACTGTTCTCCTTTCTTTCTTCCTGCTTAACGCATTGCACTCTCTCTCTCTCTCTCTCTCTCTTCTAGTCTGCTCTACATAAATGGACATGGTTGCTTTCTTTTCTTTTTTTTTTTTGTCTTTCTTTCCCTCTTCATTAGTTAGCAACTTCTCTCCACATCTCTCCTAAGTCCTTCCTCTGCAGACTATCTCGTGCTAATGCCTCCACTTGGTTCTCTCCTCTCCTCCCCTCATCTCTCCTCTCTTCTCTCCTCAGAGATTACACTCAGACCTCTCCCTCTCTCTCTCTGTTCGTTCTCCCCCTCGTTCTTGTCCTTCATCTCCCTGCCTTTTCTCTCCTGCAGAGACTATACCCAGAACCTCCTCATCCTCTCTCTCCCTGTTCGTTCTCATCTCCCTGCCTTCCTGTAGGCGAGAGCCTACTTCCCCGAACTTCTCCCTCTCTCTCTCTGTCTGTTCGTTTTCCTCTCCCCTCTCTCTCACTCACGCAATTCCTTTATGCCCTAACCCCGTGTCCAAGGGCCAGTACCATTGGTCAGTATTTTTACCCCTGACAACCCAAGTTATCCCCCTCTAATTCCATTGGATATTCAAATCGTGACAGTCACGCCTACACACCTACTCTCTGTGGTGGTCAATCGGTCATTTAATTGATTAGCTAGATTTCACCCCCACCACACACTACCTTCCCCCCTTCCCTACTTAACTGGCGCCGTGTGGCTTAAGTCGTGGGCACTGGTCAGTGTAAATTGGCTAGCTGAGTCTGGGTAGGCGCCACGACGTCTAACAACAATGACGCTGGTTCCACAAATTGGCCAGATGAGCCTGAGCCAGCGCTACGACTCGTCTCGCTAGACATCGAGGCGTCGGTCAAAACGGCTTAGTCTGTCTGGGTGGATCGTACCGTCTCCGTGAAGCCTCTCCACTAAGCTTAATTGGCCGATCCGAACCATGGCCCTCATGTGGCGCCTAGAATGTTTGAGTGAAGCTTATGTCCGAACAAATTGGCTGGCGACTCCACGAGTTGGGTTGTTTCATTTTTGTCCGTGACAATTTTCCCCCTTGCAAAAGACTATGCACCGCATTGTCTCAAAACAACGGTACAAAAAAGACAACAACCGAATTGCTGACACACAGCTAACACACGCAAAGTTTTGGAAATACTTTACAACCAACGGTTTATAAATTATAAAATATACCATTAGTGAATACCACTCCAATGTTATCATTGACTGCGTCTTGCGTTATTTCAACTCATTTATAACGACCTCTGTGCGCACTTATGCAATTCCCCCACCTGCGGATTTGCCACATCTTCTCTTCACAATTTCTATGAAAAGCACCATATAATATGCTCACGGTCCATGACACTTCACTGAGGAATCTCCATCCTCACTTATTGCAAATAATGCATTACTACACAAAGCGACTGTATGCTCCAAGCATAACTACATCCACATGAACAAGTCTCACAAAGAAAATATGAACAAGTCTCACACAAAAAAAAATAGAACCATAGCCAACTGGGAATGAACCCATATCCAATCAACATAACTGTAATCAACACATACTATCAACACAGCACCCTGGATATGACTGACTTCCTCTGAGATTGCAGCTTGCTAGACTACACGGCTTAAATAGTCAGCTCCGACATTCTGTCGACCGGGAATGTACTGCACTCGTACCTGTAGGGCTGCAATGCCATTGCCCAACGCAGCACTCTGCTGTTTTTCAACTGCGCCTCCTGCAGGAATTTGAGTGGTTGGGATCAGTCTCTATCACGAACTCTTTCCCATACAAGTATTTGTGGAACTTCTGCACGCCCACACGACAGCTAAACACTCCTTCTCCACCGTGCGTACCCTTCTTCACACTTTGTCACTTCCTGCTAGCAATCTCACAGGGAACTCGACTCCTTCATGCTCCTGCAACAATACTGCACCTATCCCACCGCCTGATGCATCTGTCCGCAACAAAAATGGTTTGGACATATCTGGTAGCTTCAAGATGGGACGGAACCTAGTCTTTCCAACACCGTCTGCAGTGCTTGCTCTGCAGCGTCTGACCATTCGACCACTGCCGGTTTCCCCTGCCTTGACCAAATCACTGAGAGGACTCGTGATTGCAGCAAAATTTGGGACAAACCCTATAGAACCCAATAAAACCTAGCAGACCCTGACTTCTGGTTTGGCTTTGTTCTCTCTGAATTCATCATCTTCTCCACCTTTCCTCTTTTCCGGCTGCTTTGTGTCGCCTCCGACAACAAAACCTAGGAACTCCAGCTTGGAAAACCAACCTGGCACTTGTTGGTCTGGCTGTGAGATTGGCTTTCCTCAACCTCTCTAAAACTGCTCCTAAGCTGCCTCATATGCTCCTCCCATGTCTCGGATGCTATCAGAATGTCATCCATGAAAGTTCACAACACCTTCCAATCCCGCAATAGCTTCCTCATCATCCGAGAGAAGACTGCAGGTGCGTTGACCATACCAAAAGGAAGTACTCGCCACTGGTATAGCCCCATAGGAGTGGAGAATGCTGTGACTTCCTTGAGTCCTCACTCAGGCTATTTGCCAGTAACCCTTGCTCAGATCTAGTCCTGGTGAAATACTGGCTCTTGCTTGTGGCGATCTGAGCGAACAGGTCTTCCATGTCGGTATGACCTCTGCATCGACCTTGGTGACACTGTTCAGACGTCTATAGTCCACACAGAATCGATGCTCCACCTGACTTTTTCCTCACTAAGACGACGGGGCACTATACGATGATTGGACGGTTCAATCACCCCAAGGTCCAACATCTTTCTACCTCCTCCTCGATCACTTGCTTGGTGGCATATGGGATCGGGTAGGCTTCACATGTACGGGTTTCTGTGATGTTAACTCCACCGTACATGTCTCTAGAGTTGTCCTGCCTGGTTTATCAGTCAGGACGCCCTATACTGTTCTAGGAGCCCCCTAACTTCCTCCTGTCTCCTACTGTCTACCCTTCATACAGTGACACATCCCTGTATGACTCTTCTCCTGGAAACTCAGGCAACAAAATCTCCCCTTCTTCTGCTGGGTCTCCTTCACCTCCATCAATGATTGCTGCTGCGCCTATGTGCTGGGTCTCACGCTGAATGTATTTGCGGAGCAAATTTGCATGGAAAAGTTTTGATTTCCCATTCACATCGATTCGGTAGTCCTGATCTACCTTTTCAATGATGGTGAATGGTCCCTTCCAATGCATCAGCAGCTTGTTGTGATCCTGGAAGCAGTAACAGGACTTGATCTCCCACCTTGAGGAATTGCTTCCTCACCTTCCTGTCATATTGCTTCTCTGGACGACCCTAGCCTCCTGCAAACTCTCCCTTGCGACCTTACATGTCTCCTCGAGCCTATTGCGTAGGTCCACCACATACTGATAAGTGGTTTTGACCTCTTCTGACTCCTGTTCTCCGGACCACAGCTCTTTGAGAATGCACACTGGTCCCCGAACTGTCCGCCCATACAGCAGCTCAAATGGCGAAAAGCTGTGCTTTCCTGAGGGCTTCCCTGTAGCGAACAGTGCCGCTGGAATGTAGCGGGTCCCAATCTGCTGGCCTTTCCTCACAGAGCTTCTTTAAGATGCCCTTCAGCACAACCGTTGAATCTTTCCACCAAGCCATTGCATTGTGGATGGTATGGGGTAGTGAGCAGCTGTGTGATCCCTAGCAGCCTGTTGACCTCCCTCATCACGCCTGAGGTGAACTGTGACCCCCTGTCACTGAGAATTTGTGCTGGCAACACCCACGCGAGAAAAGATGTCTACCACCCTTCAGCGACCTGTTGCGTATCTACGCCTTTCAATGCAACCGCTTCTGGTATCTGGTCGCGTAGTCCACAAGTGTCAACACATACCTGTGCCCACCTTTGAACAGGCGCGATTGGGCCAATCAGGTCAACAGCCACCCTCCTGAATGGGTGTCAATTAAAGGAAGCTGTTTAAGAGGCGCCTTCCTCTTCACCCCTCTTGTGGCTGACCTTTGACACACGTCACATGACATGCAGAAACGCTTGATGTCTGCCATTGGCTCCTGGCCAATGAAAATCATCGAAGATTCGGTCAGCTGTTTTGCTGGTGCCGAGATGAACCCGCCATGACGACTCGTGACCCACTGACATGACAGTGTCACGATAACCTGCTGGTACCTCTAACTGAGTGGTCACCTTACCTGTCTTCCCCTTGGTGAACACTCGGTACAACAGCCCGCCTTTCACAAGAAATCTTCTCCCTCCTCTAACCTCCTGTTTTCTCTCCACCTCTTGCCAACTCCCAAGACTTCACGAGCGAAGGGTCTTGTTCCTGCGCTGCCCTAAACTCATCAGGCGACACATCTATGCCCGACTTCCTTCCTGGAACAACTAACGGTTTAACAACCTTTTCCTCCTTCTTGCTCCGTGTCTGAACTGCTGCCCCTGTGGCAGTCAACAACTCAGGATCCCCTGGATCCCTTGCACCTGAATATTTCCAATGATCAAATCGTGAAGGGTTTCTCCACACCAACGCAGACAACTCGCCTGAGAAGTAAGGGTACGTACTTCTATCTTAGCAACTGAAACTCCCTCACAGTGCCATCGATTAGAGTACAGTCTGGATTTGCCCTGTCAAATCCCCTTCTCTCGACCAGCGTTGTTCGACTACACCGCATGAACAACCAGTGTCTCGTAACACTTTCACCCTCTGCTGGCCAATCCACCCTTCTCTTCCACTGGTAACGAACCACTCAGCCTAGTGCCCTCCATCCCTGACACGGACTGCTGTCCAGTGCTAGCCATAGGCGCACTCCACCCTCTTCAGACTGAATCCCTTTTGGTTCCACTGCAGTCGTTTCCCTTGACGACCCTTATCCACCTCTTGCAAAGGCTTGCTGCCTTCTGGAACCTCATGCGACAATCCCTCGCCACATGTCCCTTCTGTACAAATGAAACACCTAATGTCCCGTTGCCTTCCTTCGCCCCACCACTGGGTTGGCAGACTTATGCAGAAAACTCTCCTATCTCCTGCACTCTTCTCACCTGTGCCTAGCACCTGTTCTCCTGCACCTTAGTGCCCAATACGTGCTCTCTATACACCTCTGCGAACTTCAACACTCTCCTGCTGTCTCTGCTGTCTCCTTTCAAATGTATGGTTAACTCAGGGCCGCAACCTACAAAATCTGTTCTTCATAACTAGCTCTTTCAATTCAGCGAACTCCTTTTTCGTACCTCTCAACTCTAACCACTTCTCAAAATAGTGACTAAACGGCACCAAACTGAGTGTACTCTCACCTGCTTGTAATTTAGCTGAACGAAATTTCTTCCTGAACCCCTCTCTGTGAGGTCAAATCCTTTCATCAATGATTCCTTCACAGCGCCGAAATCAGACTGTTGTTCTGCTGCAACGCAGTGAAAATTTGTAATGCCTTACCCGTCAGTAACGCCGACAAAATGACTGCCCACTCTTTCTGGAGCCAACCCTGACTGGTCGCAAAACGTTTCGAAACGACTGATGTATGCATCAATCGAATCGGTTCCTTCCGAGAATTTGGCAACTTGGGTCGGGGGCATAGCTGCGCACAGAGTCACTGGAAACTGAACTCCCATCCTCGTGGTCTCCCTCTGTATTCTCACTTTCTCTAACTCTAATTGAACCTTTAATCTTTCCGTTTCTGCTTCATTCTTTCTGTTTCCTGCGCTTCCCTTATTCTTTCTGTTTCCTGCGTCTCCCATAATCTTTCGTTTCCTGCGCTCCTTTAGCCTTTCCTGCTCTGCTATTTCCAATGCGACCACGGCGTCTTTCCGCGCGTTCATCTCTTTCCATCTTTGTTGGTTTTCAACAAATGCACGCAACTCATCTCCTGAGTAACCTAAATCACGAGCGACGCTCACAAGTTTTCAATAGGGTGTTCTTTTCTTCCGCCATTATATCTCTTTTTTTTGTTTTCTGAACAAGATTTTACTACTACGACAGCCAAACTGGTGGTTACCGACACATTGACGTAATAGCACAATCCTATGAATGATAATATTAGCCTGGGACAACGTAATTAGTTTTTATAAACGCCCAGCGCCTGACCCAACATGAGAGCGAATTATAGGCAATCTGTGCGAAATAAGTACTCTGGGGCTGAAATGCCAAGCCTAGTATTAACTATCTTGGAAGCAATGCCAAGCCTAGTATTTAACTATCTTGGGAACATACAGTAAGACAACCCCTTGTCTTAGGATTACAATACTTGAATCCCACCCAGCTTCCTCTCTGAGAAGTTGAACAATTATAATAAATGGGCCAAAATCCTGGCAAGCTCGCCAATAAATTGTCAACCTCGGTGATGTCAGTGGAGGAAGACTAGCGCACAGCCCAAACACACTCACAGCTTGCTTACAATCTCATTCATATATCATGCATTCGTCACATCAACCACTAGTAAAGTCTATAACTTTACTACCACATGATCATAGAACGAAACATCAATGCATATGGAATCAAATGAAATAAAACATCTCTCTTCCTGAACTTCACAAACTCATTTATCTAAAACATCATTAACTAACCCGGTATAAATAGATTTCTACTTACCTGGCCAGGTGATCTTAACTATTCACGAATCACTGTCTTTTTCTTTCCTTTTTTTTTTCTCACTGTCACTTTCACAACACGACACAACTGTTGGCACTGGTGTTGGTGCTGCTTGCACCGTCAAGCTGGACTGCTAGCACCGGTCAGCTGGACTGCTGGCGTTGGTCAGGTTGGACTGCCGATGAAAGTGGCGCTGGCCAAGTATGAGGTCGAACCCCCGTTCAGATAGAACAGTGACTATCAACATCGATCTGTGTCTCCTTTCTTTCTTCCTGCATTAACCGCATTGCACTCTCTCTCTCTCTCTCTTCTAGTCTGCTCTTATCAAATGGACATGGTTGCTTTTCTTTCTTTTTTTTTTTTTCTTTCCCTCTTCATTAGTTAGCAACTCTCTCCACATCTCTCCTAAGTCCTTCCTCTGCAGACTATCTCGTGCTAATGCCTCCACTGGTTCTCTCCTCTCCTCCCCTCATCTCTCTCTCTTCTCTCCTCAGAGATTACACTCAGACCTCTCCTCTCTCTCTCTCTGTTTCTTCTCCCCTCGTTCTGTCCTTCATCTCCCTGCCTTTTCTCTCCTGCAGAGACTATACCCAGAACCTCCTCATCTCCCTCTCCCTGTTCGTTCTCATCTCCCTGCCTTCCTGTAGGCGAGAGCCTACTTCCCCGAACTTCTCCCTCTCTCTCTCTGTCTGTTCGTTTTCCTCTCCCCTCTCTCTCACTCACGCATTCCTTTATGCCCTAACCCCGTGTCCAAGGGCCAGTACCATTGGTCAGTATTTTTACCCCTGACACCCGAAGTTATCCCCCTCTAATTCCATTGGATATCAAATCGTGACAGTCACGCCTACACACCTTACTCTCTGTGGTGGTCAATCGTCATTTAAATTGATTAGCTAGATTTCACCCCCACCACACACTACCTTCCCCCCTTCCCTACTTAACTGGCGCCGTGTGGCTTAAGTCGTGGGCACTGGTCAGTGTAAATTGGCTAGCTGAGTCTGGGTAGGCGCCACGACGTCTAACTAACAATGACGCTGGTTCCACAAATTGGCCAGATGAGCCTGAGCCAGGCGCTACGACTCGTCTCGCTAGACATCGAGGCGTCGGTCAAAACGGCTTAGTCTGTCTGGGTGGATCGTACCGTCTCCGTGAAGCCTCTCCACTAAGCTTAATTGGCCGGATCCGAACCATGGGCCCGTCTATGTGGCGCCTAGAATGTTTGAGTTGAAGCTTATGTCCGAACAAATTGGCTGGCGACTCCACGAGTTGGGTTGTTTCATTTTTGTCCGTGACAATCATCTGCAAAGAACATCTGCAGGAATCACCAAACTTCACCAGCGTCAGGACGGGTCAATCTTTTAACATCAGAGATGTGGTCCGCTGTACTTCCAACAATCTGGTGTACTTGATTGACTGTGCAGCGTGTCATGATGTGCAGTATGTTGGGGAGACCGGCAATATCCTTGCGGAGCGCTTCTATGCCCACAGGTATGACATCAGGCACAAGAAGGATACTTTGGTTGCCAAACACTTTAATGGCCCCGGTCACCAGTTGACTGACCTCCGCTGCACAGTCATCGAACTTATGAAAAATCTGGACATCAATAAACGAAGAGAGAGGGAGAGGTTCTGGAGATATAAGCTCAAGACGAACTATCCACAAGGGCTCAATGTGTGGGTCTGAGTGACCAGAGAAACGGAGGATGATGGAGTTATGCACGAGAGAGAGAGAGAGAGAGAGAGAGAGAGAGAGAGAGAGAGAGAGAGAGAGAGAGAGAGAGAGAGAGAGATGATGTCACAATGTCACCTATGGACGTCATTTTTTCTATTGCGTCACTTGTTGTCATGCGGCCTGAAGAAGAGCAGTGGCTCGAAAGCTTGCGCTTAAACAGACGGTGTTTTGTGTTTTTATTGAATTTAAGAACTAATATTAAGTCATAATTGGGCAACATGCCAAAGGAGACACTGCACTGCTGCAGACTCAGTTTGGTGAACTTGAATGGTGCTTGTTCTGCTTCAGTACATGCAGGACACCACATACTAGGTTCCCTAATTTCAGTAATGATTGCTTGGTCACGGATCCAGCGTGACCGAGCATTCCCCTCCTGTGGCCATCACGTCATCCGACCAATGATAGTTCAATATACTTGTCAATATGGACGGCTTCTCCGCAAAGTCATCTAGGGAACGACCGTGAGAAGGCATTAAATACTGAGGTAACTATACAGACAAGGCCTGGAGGGCCACAGATCTCAGGACGTTTTTTCATGCTGATCAGTGAGGATAATGGAGTTTCATTCTGATCCGGTCTATTTCATAAGGGCTGTGCTTACACTTCCTTTAATAATATATCCCATCATCTTGCAGGTCAGAGAGATACAAACTCTTGCAGTGTTGGTCAGGCAATTTGAGAACGTAGAGTAAGTTTTCCCGTGGGATCCCGTAGTGTACTCGACTCTTTTGTAGGAGCTGGCCATGGCTGGACATCGAATGAACAAAGGTACTGAAGAGAATTGAACTAACAATCTTCTAGCTCGCACATGTTAAGACTGACCACTGCACCACAAGACTAATGAGCTCGCGTTTGTGTTCTGTCAAAGTAGGATCACACCATTTATATTTCATGATGAGTTTTCTACATGGATGCAACTGAACTTCAAGAATGTGTATAAATGCAGACTTAGAAGAAAACAAATCCGAAAGAAAGAGTAAAAAGGCCTCAGGCATTATCACTTGAATGTGTTCAAACATACATTGTATTTCGTTTTAGCAATTCACAGCATTTGAAGTTGCGTTCTTTTATACCATTCTCCTTATCTTCATCCACAAGGATTTTTCTACGTGAAGTGAACAGGAGGGAAAGGGTGAACCCTTCTCCCCACAGAGGCTGTCCTCTTTTCCTAGTAATGCTTTCAGTTGTGCTAGTCCCCGAGTAGAAAAGGTGTCAACTCATGAAACGATTGCTCTAGAAAACACGTCAGGTTGGGAATGCCAACAAATATAGAGCAGCCGATGGTTTTGCGCGCGCGCGCGCGCGCGTGTGTGTGTGTGGTGTGTGTGTGTGTGTGTGTGTGTGTGTGTGTGTGTGTGTGTGTGTGGTGTGTGTGTGTGTGTGTGTGTGTTGTATGCGCATATGTGCTCATGAAGGTGCGACTTCAAATACGTGTGTGTGTGCGTGCGTGCGTACGTGCGTGCGTACGTGTGTGTGTGTGTGTGTGTGTGTGTGTGCGTGCGTGCGTGCGTGCGTGCGTGCGTGCGTGCGTGTGTGTACGTGTGTGTGTGTGTGTTTCGTTCGATGTGGGCGTTTCTATGTGCTTGATTGAAACACAACCTAAAATTAACAGAGTGAGGAGTGAGTATTGGAGTACTCCTGAGCAAACTGAATGGATGAAAAGCGCTTGTACGTGACATGAAAAAACACAAATGTCTACCGTGCGTACTTGCCCACGATTGAGCATGTTGCATGCAGCATTGCGATTAACAGAGATTCTCCAGGCGGGTCAAAACATTCAATAAAGTGTCCTCTCACACGAGCAAGCCTCACTTGTTACGACGCGCTCGGGAAGAAGGAGGAAGAGGGGTTGAACGGGGCGATGAGATAATGTGTTTGAATGGAAAGGGAGTGCACCCATTGTTTGGCTCAAAAGTGTTTAGATCATTTGTTTCTCTAACCGTGCGAAGGACTGCTTTAAAAGCTTCAGTTAACATGATTGGTTGCAACCACTCGATCACCTCAACTGTTTTGTGTTCATGTAAAGTTATATTTGCTTAAACCGACAATGGTGAATATTGTTAATGAATACAAAGTCAGTTGCTCTCTCTCTCTCTCTCTCTCTCTCTCTCCTCTCTCTCTCTCTCTCTCTCTCTCTCTCTCTCTCTCTCTCTCATTCAAAGACAGACTCATATCCCGTTTCAAGCAAACTTTGCATGCAGAAAAAGAATGGCAATGATGAATATAAATATTTCTTTTCCATTAAAAGTATTTTCAGGCAGCAGAAAAATACCTTGCATTAGTTACAAGTAAATGGCATAGAGACAGTTTCATCAGATTCAGGTTGAGGGTTAGCAGTTTGAAAAAATTATAAGCAATGGTTCTTAAGCGAGAAATGTTCAGATGACAAGATCTGCCAATGTTGTAGAAGCCAAAGTGAAACTGAAAACCATTTCTTGTGTCATTGCACAGTGTATTCTGACAAACGTAAAGGCTGCAGCGTGTAAAATTCGGCTTCACACTGTCCTTATGGCTCACGTATTGCTATGTCCATATCTAATCGTAATGAAGAGGTTGTAAAAGAACTAGCTAGATATATAGCTCAAACCATGTATGCGAAAAAGAAAATCATTGAGAAATCCACGGGTTATTTTTGGGATGATCCAATGCGCGCGTGAGTGTGGGGGCGCGCACGCGCGCGTGCGCACACGCGCGCGCGTGCGGTGTGTGTGTGCGTGTGCGGTGGAGTGGGGACAGAGGAGATGGGGAGTGAGCGGCAAGGTAGAGGGGAGGGGAGGGGAGGGAGAATGAAGGGACGGAATGGAGAGGAGAAGGTGGGGGAGACATGTGTTTCAGTGGGTATGTGTTCATGTGGAAATTTCATCTTTTCGATCGGTGAATACGTTTGCTCTCCTCCATGTCTCTAGTCTTAAGAGCTGAAAGGACAATACAATTATGTCAGGGTTTTCTCTCTCTCTCTCTCTCTCTCTCTCTCTCTCTCTCTCACAACAACACCACTACAACAAACTACACACTCCTTATATATATAGTATTATATTAATTAATAAGGGGAATAGCATCTACCTGAGACATATCGCTAACACATGTGTATTGGAAAAAAAAAATAACTTCGAAAAGGGTTATTGGATGATTCCAAGCGCGGTGAAGTTCCTGGGGGGCTCACGCCTTCTGCGCACACCGATGCGCTTGTGTTGTGGCTGTCTCAGTGACCGCGGAATGTGGGATTGATCCTCGGCTAAGGTTTAAGGGGAGGGGAGGAGCCAGAAAAGGGACGCAATAGTAGAATGTGTTGAGTTTTCAAAAGGGCATTAAGAAAGAAAATCATGTAGGAAATTCAATCTTTTCGTGGTGAAACCCAGTTTGCTCTCACACAATGTGCTGAGGTCCACTTGATGAATCTGAAAGGACATAAAATATACAATAATATTCCATCCGACACCGTTCCTGCACTTCTCCTCTTTGTTGCTCTCAAAACACATGAATTATCACACCCAAACTTCTATATATGTTATTAGTATATAAAAATAGGGGGAGATACGCATTCATACCTGCAGAGGCAGATGATTCTGCCTAACTAACAGTATGTGCTTGAGTGGGTGGATGGGGAAAAAATAAAATAAATGCTTCTCAAAATGGGCCTTCAGCAAGCTTATATTATTCTCCAAGGGGGAGAGACATCCTCCAATAGGGGGGAAACTCACTAACATATAACTCCTGGTCATATACCGATATTTCGAAACTTGGTGGTTTCTCCTCAGTGACCGCGGAAAGTGGTAATTTGACTCCTCTGCCTTTTCAGTTTTAAGAAGAATACAATCCCAGAAAAGGCTGGTATGCAATACCGTAGTATGTTTGTTGAGTTTTCAAAAAAACCAACAAAAGGTGCCATCTAAGAAGCAAAAGAAAATCATGAAAGAGCAAAACAAGCTACATTTTCTTGTGAAAAGTAGAAAACACAAAAAGATATCCTCTAAGACACACGTGCTGAGGGCCAAATCTTGGAATGAATCCACAAGGACTAAAACACAACAAACTAATAAATTCCAAGGATAAGTACCGAGCACCGTTCCAGCAACTTACAGAGCAGCTTGGTGTTGCAATGACTGCAAGAAATATTGAATTATAAACAAAGCTTGCTCTTATGTCTTAGATTGAAAAAATAGGGGGAGATACGCATTCATACCTGCAGAGGCAGATGATTCTGCCTAACTAACAGTATGTGCTTGAGTGGGTGGATGGGGAAAAATAAAATAAATGCTTCTCAAAATGGGCCTTCAGCAAGCTTATATTATTCTCCAAGGGGAGAGACATCCTCCAATAGGGAGGGAAACTCACTAACATATAACTCCTGGTCATATACCGATATTTCGAAACTTGGTGGTTTCTCCTCAGTGACCGCGGAAAGTGGTAATTTGACTCCTCTGCCTTTTCAGTTTTAAGAAGAATACAATCCAGAAAAGGCTGGTATGCAATACCGTAGTATGTTTGTTGAGTTTTCAAAAAACCAACAAAAGGTGCCATCTAAGAAGCAAAAGAAAATCATGAAAGAGCAAAACAAGCTACATTTTCTTGTGAAAAGTAGAAAACACAAAAAGATATCCTCTAAGACACAAGTGCTGAGGGCCAAATCTTGGAATGAATCCGCAAGGGACTAAAATACAACAAACTAATAAATTCCAAGGATAAGTACCGAGCACCGTTCCAGCAACTTACAGAGCAGCTTGGTGTTGCAATGCTTCTTAGATGGCACCTTTGGTTGGTTTTTTGAAAACTCAACAGACGTACTAGGGTATTGCATACCAGCAGGGGAGTCAAATTACCACTTTCCGCGGTCACTGAGGAGAAACCACCAAGTTTCGAAATATCGTATATGACCAGGAGTTATATGTTAGTGAGTTTCCCTCCCTATTGGAGGATGTCTCTCCCCCTTGGAGAATAATATAAGCTTGCTGAAGGCCCATTTTGAGAAGCATTTATTTATTTTTTCCCCATCCACCCACTCAAGCACATACTGTTAGTTGGGCAGAATCATCTGCCTCTGCGGGTATGAATGCGTATCTCCCCCTATTTTCAATCTAAGACATAAGAGCAAGCTTTGTTTATAATTCAATATTTCTTGCAGTCATTGCAACACCAAGCTGCTCTGTAAGTTGCGGGAACGGTGCTCGGTACTTATCTTTGGAATTTATTAGTTTGTTGTATTTAGTCCCTTGCGGATTCATTCCAAGATTTGGCCCTCAGCACTTGTGTCTTAGAGATATCTTTTTGTGTTTTCTACTTTTCACAAGAAAATGTAGTTTGTTTTGCTCTTTCATGATTTTCTTTTGCTTCTTAGATGGGACCTTGGTTGGTTTTTTGAAAACTCAACAAACATACTACGGTATTGCATACCAGCCTTTTCTGGATTGTATTCTTCTTAAAACTGAAAAGGCAGAGGAGTCAAATTACCACTTTCCGCGGTCACTGAGGAGAAACCACCAAGTTTCGAAATATCGGTAAAATGACCAGGAGTTTATATGTTAGTGAGTTTCCCTCCCTATTGGAGGATGTCTCTCCCCCTTGGAGAATAATATAAGCTTGCTGAAGGCCCATTTTGAGAAGCATTTATTTTATTTTTTCCCCATCCACCCACTCAAGCACATACTGTTAGTTAGGGAGAATCATCTGCCTCTGCAGGTATGAATGCGTATCTCCCCCTATTTTTTCAATCTAAGACATAAGAGCAAGCTTTGTTTATAATTCAATATTTCTTGCAGTCATTGCAACACCAAGCTGCTCTGTAAGTTGCTGGAACGGTGCTCGGTACTTATCCTTGGAATTTATTAGTTCGTTATATATATATATAGATCAGTATATTTAAAATGCCTAAAACAATTTTTTGAGTGCTCAACCCCTTGGGGAGCAACATTAGTTAAAACAAGTTAAAAGAGGAATCTTAAAACATCTACAAATTTGTTTCGAGCGTGTTGCGCTGTCATCAGGATGATTTTGGTTTGCCCACCGCCGATGTTATATAGCGTGTGGGCTCCCGTTTGCGGTTGTTTGCACGTGCGGGTTGGCTGCACGTGTTTTTGGGGGGCTTTTCAGGTTTTTGTTTTGGGTGTGTTCACTAACAACGATTTCCATTTATGCCTGCAGTTGTTTACTATTCTGTTTGGTGTTAAAGTTGCTAAGTGTGGATTGCATAGTATTAACCATTTTTTCAGTTAAACATAGGTTGCACCTTTTTGAAACATTGCTGTATGGTGATGCTCTTTTTTATGATATTCCAGGATATATTGTAGCTTGTTTTTGCGTCTTAAGTTTCGATATATTTGGCTCAGTTCTGTTTGGTTTTTATATTTTTCTTTATTAAATGACTGGTTTGTGGTTTGCATATCTGGTTTTGAAGTGGTTTTCAGTGATCCCTATGTATGTTTCTTTTTCATTTTCTGATGTCACAGTAGCCTGGTATACACGGTTGTGTGAAACATTTATTGTTTAGTGGGCACTGCTCCTTTCTGGTGCAATTGCAAGATTTCCTTTCTTCACCCTTCTTTGCTGTGTTGATTTTCATTTGTTGGATGCGTCAATTAGGTTTTTGAGGTTGGGCATACATGAGTACGATAGTTTGACAGTGTTTTTGTTAAATATTTGGACAGTTTGTGTTCTTTTGGAAATGAAGTTGTTAGGATTTTGAAGAATTCTTTCCCTATGTTTGTTTTGAGTTTCCCGTCGTATGGGGGGTTATACCATATGATTTTTCTTTTCCTATTTTTCTTGCTTTTATTTGTGTTGTTGTCTGGGGTTGTATTGTAATTTGTAATTGTATCCACTTGTTTGTAGTGCCTCCTGGTATTCTACTGCTGCATGTTGAACACTCTCTCACTGCATGACATGTTTGATAGTCTCTTGTTTATGCCATGGGGTATGGTCTTTAATACAGATGGTGGATGGTTACTTTTGGTGTGTACATAAAGAGGTGTATCGTTGGGTTTCTTGTATGGTTTTATATATGTGGTTGTTGAGATCCAGTGTTATGTCTAAGTAGTTCACTACCTTTTTGTTTGCTTCAATGGTAATCTTTAAGTTGTGGTTTTGGAAGATTTTGCATAGTTCTTTCTTCTTGTTTTCGATGGTTCTTGGATTGTTGGTTAGTGCAGCAAGGCCATCGTCTCTGTATAGTCCGACTTGTTTTCCGAGTTTTTTCTTGATGTTGGACAGCATGAATAGTCCGACCAGTTCACATGTTTCTGCACCATCATATGATCCCATGGTTACGTCGAATGTTGAGTTTCTGTTGGTTTTCCTGATCCAGGTTTCATTTTTGCAGTGTAGTAATGTTTTCTTGGTGTGGAGAATGATTTCCATTTCTGACCCTGTTATGTCTGTGTGGTTACTGGCAAACTTCAGGGCTTTGGTGAGTAGTTCCTCATCTATAGATGGGTAAAAGTCTACTATGTCAAATGTGATGAATACTGTATTACTTTGTTTATTGAGTTTTTTGAACCATTGGATAACTTCGTATGTGTTCTTCCAGAGGTTGTATTCAGAGTTTGATTTTACGTTCTTTATATTTTTTCCAGAATTTTCTTGCTTATTTTGCCTAATTCAGATTTGGATGGGTTTATTAGTCTGCATGTTGGATTGTTATGAAAATTGGGCTTGTGGTCTTTGAGTGTTATGAAAGCTTCTTTTGTTGCTGTCGCTTCTATCCTGTCACTTAGGTCTATGCGCTCTACAAGTTCTTTTTCTTTAGTGCGGATACTGTCATGTATATTTTTGTCGGCTTTTTTGTAGTTTTTCTGGATGTTTTTGTCAAGGAGTTGAGAGTATTCTTTTGGTTCCATTTTGTAGTAATTGCTAGTTTTATCAGCAATCCACACTTTAAACACCAAAACAGAAATAGTAAACAACTGCAGGCATAAATGGAAATCGTTGTTAGTGAACACACCCAAAACAAAAACCTAAAAGCCCCCAAAAAACACGTGCAGCCAACCCGCACGTGCAAACAACCGCAAACGGGAGCCCACACGCTATATAACATCGGCGGTGGGCAAACCAAAATCATCCTGATGACAGCGCAACACGCTCGAAACAAATTTGTAGATAGTTTTAAGATTCCTCTTTTAACTTGTTTTAACTATATATATATATATATATATATATATATATATATATATAAAGGGAATTTTGCTTTAGGTTTTGCTTTTAATTCATGGTCAAAGCTAAGCATTCTGTGTTAAAAATGGAATAGAGTCTGTTTGCAGAAAACGTTCTATATCATGTCGTGTTGATATGAAGAATTAAGAGTGAAAAATTGTATTTTCAGTTTTGCACTTGATTTTCATCGACATGGAAATACATTCGTTTGAAGTAGGTGGTCCAATATGCCTATACATGAAAGTCCTATCAATGGAAAGAAATTGATTGTTCCCTGGCACATGCCAGAGCAGTTAGAACCAGATCAGCCAGATAACAATTTATGTACCTTTATTCATTATGTTACTCCAGCAGATGAGCAGGATGTCACAGCGTGAGGAAGTCTTACACTGGCAAGCTTAGACGAAAGACAGCGACAGAGACCATACGTTACATATTGAAGAGCTGGCATCCTTGTTTAGATTCCTGGAGGAGATATAGTGACTTTCAGTGGCAACACAAGCACGCACTGTACAAACGATAACGCAGAGACAAAATCACTCATACAAGCTCCCTCCAAGATTCAAGACGTTAGAGGTGTCTGTCATATGCATACATAATTAATCTCAGGTGCTGTCTCCCTAATCCAGGACCTAGAGAATAACAGTAGCAGCAGGCCGTTTTGTGAGAGATTTGAAGGTCCAGAAATATAATCCCCTCAGTGGATCTCAGGCCTGAGTGAAGATCAAGGAAATGAGTGGGAATATGATCTGGCAAAAGCAGGAGCCCAAGAAAGAGCAATCAAAGTCAGTGTCAGATACAGTGAAAAGAGGAGCACTATTAGACCACTCCTAATGGCTCAGACAGAGTGACCACTACCATTCCTTGTCCACAGCGCCACTGGCAATTCGTGTTAGGCTCAGAATCAATCACAACTTTTTGGTTTCAAAGTCAGGTGACTGCTGGTGTCCAACGTAAAGGAACAGTTACAGTTCTGCCGAACGAAAGAGACACACAAATTACAAGTCAAATCCACATCCATAGACGAAAGAGACACACAAATTACAAGTCAAATCCACATCCATAGACGAAAGAGACAAACAAATTACAAGTCAAATCCACATCCATAGACGAAAGAGACAAACAAATTTCAAGTCAAATCCACGTCCATAGACGAAAGAGACAAACAAATTACAAGTCAAATCCACATCCATGGACGAATCCATACCCGAGATGAACCCACATCCATTTTTGCACACAATTTGAGAAGATGACAGATTGTTCTTTCTCGTTTTCATTATCATGAATGTTGTTTGTCTCGCCTGAAGAAGACCATTATAGTCGACTTGCGTTGTGTTCCGTCTCGTAATTTGCTTGTCCCTTTCGTTCGGTGGAACAGTACTTTTTTCTTTTAAGTTTGTTTTGATCACAATCAATTGAATACGCGCATGAACAAGAATTTCTGGCTGGCTCCGTTACCTCTCTGCTCCTGTGGTCAAGACGATCAGAAAGATTACCCTGTTCTGTTCGTCGAGAACAACAGGTGGCACGGAGAACAGCAGCTGCAGTAAGGACTGGGCTGTATGGCAGCTATCAAAACCTTTAGAAGACTGCTTCTTTCAGATGTAGTGTGTGTGTGTGTGTGTGTGTGTGTGTGTGTGTGTTGTGTGTGTGTGTGTGTGTGTGTGTGTGTGTGTGTGTGTGTGTGTGTGTGTGAGTGTGTGCGTGCGTGCGTGCGTGCGTGCGTGCGTGCGAGAGAGAGAGAGAGAGAGAGAGTGTGTGTGTGTGTGTGTGTGTGTGTGTGTGTGTGTGTGTGTGTGTGTGTGTGTGTGTGTGTGTGTGTGTGTGTGTTGATATGATAACAAATGCAAAAATGAAAGAAAAAGATGCCAGTAGCTATGCAAAGTAAAACATCAAAGTAAAAAGTTGCTCAACATGCTTGGGATATTGTGGATTGTAAAGCGCTTAGAGCTTGGCCTCTAGCCGAGAATAGGCGCTATATAAGTATTCATTATTATTATTATTATTATTATTTCATTTTGCTATAGCATTAAACTGGGTATGTGTGTTAGGTAGGTATTTTTTTTCCTGTTCAAATCGCGTAGAAATACATGCAGATATATGTACTAACTTTAAGACATATCTAACAATATTATGTTGTCATTTCACCAATATCATCTCCAGTTATCCTCATTTTAGGTGGACAGTCATCTTCTCGTCTCCCATCCACCCTCATGAACCTGGGATGATAGACAAAGAGATGCTTTCTCCAAACATATCATATATTTTTCTTAGTGTGCTGTCAGTAGTGTAATCTGTGGATTAGCTGTGGCCGACTGAAACGATTGCTTCTTCATTTAAAAGAAACGAACAAAGTAACAACCCCCCCCCCCCCCCCCCCCCCCCATCCCCGGAAAAAAGTCAGATCTCTGAATCCCAAACGAACAACCAAAACTGTTATCCTCTCTCTCTCTCTCTCTCTCTCTCTCTCTCTCTCTCTCTCTCTCTCTCTCTCTCTGTGTGTGTGTGTGTGTGTGTGTGGTGTGTGGTGTGTGTGTGTGTGTGTGTGTTAGCTACTGAACATTTCTTAAGTATGTCTTTAACAATGACCGGTTGAAAAAAAAATATATGTTACACAAATGACGGCGCAGGTAATCTTTAGCAATCATCATATACAGTAAAGTAAAAGAGAGCCTATTTAGAGATATGACTGTCTAAAATGTGTCTGGACACAAGATTCAATATGCTGCATGCAGCATGCATTGCCATCTATCATGTTTTTAACCGGATGTAAAGGGTCCAAAGTTGCGCCGTCTCGCACGAAAGCGCCTCGCCCCGCGTGTTTTAGCTGAGACGCGTGCAAGAAAGAACACAGCACGCCTCGTTGATTTAATGCTTTTAGATGACTGGGTGCCGCATGCATTGTTGAGGTAATGCATTCAGCTCGTTCATTGTCGTTAGTCTGTGAAAGGTAATTACGTTTTAACAGCTACTCGCATTAACATTGATGACCACCACCCTGGGATCTTGATCTTCATATCAAGGGTTGCAAATACCTAATCACCTCTGTTGAAATGGATTCCAATCGCTTTCGAAAGTGAACAAATGAATTTTAAAAAATCACTTTAAAAAAAACTAAAGAAAGGAACAAACAAATAATAACCGCGTCCCCCTCCCCCACCCACCCTCCACCTAAAGTATGGAAGACGAGTGAAATTGGAATTTTTTTCCCCGCAAGGAATATTGAAAGCAAGTGTTACATTTTTTTTTTATTACTAGCGGTCTTATTCTGTTTGAGTTGTGAGTAAAGTTTCATATGCTGTGTTCCAATGCAAAATTCCAATACAAAAGACGTATGAAGAAGAAAGGAAATACAAAACGAAAAGTAATGTTGAACTGCAGAAGTTTTCACTCATATATCAAAATTGACATAAAATCAACAATAAGGTATTCTTAAAGGCATATATAGAAACGCGAAAGTTGGTCACTAAAGGTGATTTTGAATGCAGTATAATCATACACTTAACTGAGTTTGACCGTTTACCTACAAGCTAATTACATATAGCCAAATGCAACATGTTTTTCATATAACGTTATGCACACATGAATATCAGGATGGTGTTCATGCATTACACTGCAGAACTCCTGCACACACGCACACACACACACACACACACACACGCGTACGCACGCATGCACACACATACACAACACACACACACACACACACACACACACACACACACACACACACACACACACACACACACACACACGCACGCACGCACGCACACACGTACACACACATTACAAAACAGTACTTCTCACACGAAAATGCATACGTAAGGAACAGAGTGAGGGCGGTCAAAATAAGAGAGAGAGAGAGCGAGAGAGAGAGAGAGAGAGAGAAGAGAGAGAGAGAGAGAGAGAGAGAGAGAGAGAGAGAGAGAGAGAGAGAGACAGACAGACAGACAGACAGACAGAGCGACAGGCAAACAGAGAGAGAAAGGAGAGCGAGAAACGTGGATAGAAATGACATAAATAGAGAGGTAGGTCTCTTCAGTCACAGGGAATATGAGAGAGGCGTTGGGGTGAGTGGTTGAATAGGGTGAATGTGCTGGCGCGAGTCAATGTCGTGGTGGGAGAGAGGAGCAGGAAGAAATGTGGAGCCAAGGGAAACATGGAACAACATGTCAGACAGGCCGTACAAAACAAGTGATGACATATGCAAGTCATGCATTACTTGGCTCATCAGCTGGGAAAATGAAAGACGAAGGTGTGACTAGATCGTAACATGTGATACGAATGCCCCGTGTGTTCTTTTCAGCATTTTAATTAAGCAACATGAATTCTTTAATAGGATAATTGGACTCCGTGAAGTGTCCTGTCACTTGTGCTAGCGTGGATGGATGTGAATCAGTGTGGAAGAAAGAAAAAAAGAATCGTAGTAATGCTGAAAGTGTCGGTGAGATAATGCGTTTAAATGGCTTCGTGTCAAACGCTTTGACACCAGATAATGAATTCAAATAGTTCATTCACGCTGTCTCTCCAATGAGAATGACGTGTTAAATGCTTTGATTATTGAAAACAATTCCTTCTCCAAAAACTAAACTTCGATTTGAGGTTTTAGAAACACCCCAATGCCACTCGTGTTTTTTTTATTTCAACATATTCATTTCAGCGTTTTTAAATTACATAGAAAAAAAGATAAGAAAAGTAGACAACGTGACGTATAAAGGAAACCCGTCCTTCACAATACAAGGTGAGTGAGCATTAATTCTGAGGCCGTCTGATCTTCTGTACCATCCCTATGGCTTAACTCTCATTCTATTCAGTACGGCTACTTGAAGACAGCAACAGCCTGTTTCTCCCATCGCAGGTCCAGCTCCATCAGTCCACAGAGAACAATCAAGACCACTTCATCATGAGGCAGTCCATGAGAGGAGATACTGCACTGCTGACGAGTCACTTCAACATGTTCAGTGGTGTTTCTTCTTAACCACCATATGCAGGAAGCCACCTACCAAGCCACTTAATGACAACGACAATTGCTTAATCACGGATCAAGCATCAGCAAACACGTACCTCCAGTGGGCTCCACCACATCCATCCAAGGGCATGCCCCATGGACCTGCTGATAACAACGACCTCGGCAAGGACTCGCCAAGGGTGTGGACATACAAAAGGAATTGAAAGTGAGGTAACTTCAAGAGCGAGGTCATCATCGGCCACAAAGTATGAGACTTGGCACGCCTATCAATCAGGATAAGGATAATAAAGATGATGCTCTGGAGTCCTATTATGGTCCGAAACTATAGGACAGGTCTGGAAATCACGCTTCCTTTCATAACACATACCGGAATCGTACTGGCTAGAGATATAGACACCTGCAGTGTTGGTCAGAAACGTTTAGCAGCATTTCAAGAACGCATCCAATAAGCGTGTATATTCAATCTTCCCCGTGGATTCTGTAGCACGCTCCACTCAGTGTAGGAGCCGGACGTGTGGGTGACAAATCCTGTGAATAAGGGTCTCGGATGGAAATCAAGCCAACAACCTCACAACCGACAACAGT
>CM031604.1:31023578-31031078 GCA_018398815.1 Conus ventricosus
CACTGAGTGAGAGTTTAACAAGGGCTGGTAAGGTAAGGTGCTGGTCATGTGTTTTTTTGAACACTGAGTATGCACTCACTAGGAGAAGGGGGGGAAAAGAGTCAGTTTTAACCCAGCAGATGGCCTAGAGACTCGAACCTGTCAGGACGTGGTCCTCTTTGCTGACCAGTCATTACCAGGTGAGCGATGATAATGGGGAAAGCTACAGGGGGAAAACTTAAAGAAGAGAGAAAAGAATTCATATGTTGAATTGAGAAGCAGGTTACTTACACGAACCTTATTCGTGTTTCAGCCCTTCACCCTTTTACCCTTCGCCCTTCACCCTTCCTCTTTCACCCCGTGAGGTGGTTGAAGATGGACATGGTGTGAGGAACACACTGGTAGTTCAGCCCCAGCAGGTACCAACTCCAGGGAGAGGAGTTGAAGCTCGTCGTTTTCTCAAGAGACAGAAGAACTCCAGGAAGAGAAGTCGAGACTCGTATCTCCAGGACAGGAGAATTCGAGGGGGCAGTATATTTGTCTAAGAGAGACAGGGAATTGAGAAAGCAGGGGAGCTTTTTCTTGAGGCAGGCAGGTCCTCAGTGATTACGGGAGTTATGTATTCTCCTGGTTCGGATTTTTTGGATAACGGAATGTGAAGGCCACGGCTTTATAGAAGCGGAACTAGAATATTTTATCTCTCGGTGTGAGGAGAGATACAAGTGTGAAGACTATTTTGTCTCTCGGTGTGAGGAGAGATCCATGTGTGAAGATTGATTTGTCTCTCGGTGTGAGGAGAGATACATGTGGGAAGATTGATTTGTCTCCCGACGTGAGGAGAGATACCTGTGTGCAGATTTATTTGTCTCTCAGTGTGGAGAGAGATACAGAGGTGAAATCTGTTTACAAGTTGTGATGTGATTAGTAAAGTGTTTTCCCTGAAGGAGAGGGGGAGAAGAAAAACATTCGGTAGTGCTCCTTTTGGTTGTTTGGAAAGATTGCGTGTGCGTATGGAGTAAATGCTGTCATGAATGCGGGTATGCAAGAGTGACAGTGGTGACAGTGGTGACCCCGACTCCAGTTTCACCGGCGTAGCTGCCGTTTGTTTCTCCGGGAAAAAAAAAAAAAAAAGAAAATTTCTATTTGTGCCCTTGGGGTTTAAAAAAAAAAGATTTATATTTGTACCCTCAAGGTTTGAGGAAAAAAAAAGGATTTCTATTTGTGCCCTCAAGGGTTTTGAGGGAAGGAAAAAAAAAAGAAGAAAGTTTAATTATTGATTGTGTATAATATTTGCATTTGTTGTTGTTTTTTTGCTATTTCTATATGTGTTTAGGGTGGTTGACATTTCTTTTGTTTGCTCTACTCCGTTAAGGGTTTGTTTTTTTTTGGTAGGATTTCTTTTTGGCCCTTCCCCACCTCAGGACCGATAGCCTCAACCTCCTCTTGCTCGAACCTGGCAGCAAGGGGGCAGGGCGTTGAGGAGTCGTTTTCCTTCCCCTAGAGGATTAGTAATTTTGTCCCCTTTCCCAGGACTGATAGCCCCAACCTCTTCCTGCGTTTAGCAGGGGGACATGGCGTTGGGGAGTCAATAGTCTTTCCCTCCTCATAAATATCTATTTCTTTCGCTTTCCTATTGTTTCAGTTTGATTTTTCCCCCTTGCCCCTCAGAGTGTGGGATCAACTTCTCCTCCGTCACGCTAATAGTGTAGGTGGTGAGGTTGATTACCGCTCTGCCCAAATAAACATCTTTATCTTTTGATCATTTTTTTTTGGGTGTGGTGCGAGATTTTCTTTGAGTTTGGGTGAATGTGCATTTATTGATTGATTGTTTAGTATTTTGTATTATTACTGTAGTGTGGTGTATATTGGGGCAGTGATTTGTTTTTCCCTTTCCTCCATTTTTCGGGGGAAACATAAAACCACTAGGGTGCTGTCTGGGGGCCCTTCTTTTGTTTTTCCCTTGATTCTGTAAATTTTCCGGGTCCTGTGTACCCTTTTTCATTTCCTTTTCCCCCCCTTTTTTTCAAAACCTCTTAAACCTTTCTCCTTTTAAGCGCCTATCTAGTTTTTTTTTCTCCAATTTATCTTTTAGGTAAGTTTTGGGGGTAGTTTGTGTTTTTCCCCCTCTTTTTTAATTTTTTTGTGATTCCTTTTGTTTTGAAAAATTTATATTCTTTTTTGTAAAAGGGCCCGGTACATTTTTTTTGAAAAATTTTTTTGGAAATTTAAATAAGAAGAAAAGCTGACAAAAAAGAACATTTAAGAACTAAAATTTATAAAAAATTTTATTTTCAGAAAACTTTATTGTGTTTTTTTTTTTTTTCTTAGGGAAAACATTTTTGTATTAAACTTCATTTTTTTTTTTAAAATTTCCCAAAATTGAAAGCATTCAAATTATTTTTGGAAAAAAACCTTTCCTTTGGATTTAATATCTACCCGTTTTAGTAAGCGGTTTTCTGTTTACCCCGGGGAAATTTAAAATTTCTTTTTTTTATATACAAATTAATTACGTTTTGTGAAACATAACTTTTATCATATATCGCCTTATTTTTTTTTTATATTTTGGGAGATTTTTTTGGTTTTTAAATATCTGACGGTTCATTAGGAAATGTTTTTTGATAGTATGTTAAAAAAGGGGAAAACGTTTGGGGTTTTGATGGAAAAAACTTACAACTATGTGCAACAATGCACAGATAGGGGCAAAACAGGCAAAGACAGAGGGAAGCTGAAGAAAAAAAATTTAAACAGGGGGAACCCCCGAAATTGAAGAAAAAAAAATTACAGGGGGAAGCTGAAGAAAATTTAGCTAAGAGGGAACTGAAAAAAAATAAACCCCCAGGGGGAAGCTAAGCAAATAGACTAAAAGGGGGAAGCTAAAGAAAATAAATTTCAGGGGGAACTGAAGCAAATAACTAAAAAGAGGGAAGCTGAAGCTAAAATAAAAAAACTAAATTTAAGTTGGGGCAGTTGAACTAAGACTGATGTGAAATTAAAAAACCCAGGCACGGAGAACCTCCCCCCATTTTTTCCCGAAAACCCAGCCCCCAACCAAAGCGGCATATATTCCAAAGTTGCCCCCTTTTTGGGAGGAAAAAACTTTTTTTTTTGCCATTGATATTTTTTTTTCCAAATTTGAAAGCCCAAGAAACGTCTTGGGGTTTGGGCCCAAAAAGGAAAAGGGGAACATTGTTTTTTGCGTCGTTTTTTTAAGGGGTAGGTTTGAAAATTGTACCACTCACTTGCAGCGAAAAAAAATTTTTAACTTGGGATCAGTTGAAAGAAAAAACTTTTCCAAAAAATTTTAAATGTTCTCCCTGTTCTTTTTTCCCCGAACTTTTCCGTTCTGTCCCGCCGGTAAAAAAAAGGAAAAATTTCTTTTTCCGTTTTTTCCCCTGACCCCTTATGAGTCATTTTTTGGGATCGATGGATCGATTTATCTAAAACGAACAAGACTTTTCAGTCACTGCGAGATCTCCTTCTTAGAGAACAACTTTTCCAGAGGGGTGAGCAAAGACCCGGGGCCATTTCCTTAAAGAAAGGAAATTTAAAAAAGTGGGGGGAAATGTGCCCGATGGCTGATCATTTGTATCGCTCACCCAAAAAGGGCCCGTGGCTAGGAAAGGAGAATTTTCCACTTTGAGTCTCTGCGGGGTACACCCCCTTCAGGACGGGAAAGTTACAGAAAGGAAATCGGGGTCATTTTTGAGTCCTAAAGGAAAAACCAATCCTGGAACGGACAGGGATTTTTCCGGGGTTTCAGTGACTTTCGCCCAATACCATATCACCGCCCGGACCGCCCCTTTCCTTCCCCCAAAAAAGTTCCGAGGTCGTGGACAAACGACCCCCCACTAAACCTTTTTGGGGCCAGTTCGTGGCCAAACAAAAGTTAAACAAAATCATCACTGCCATCAGAAAAGGGCCCTGTTTTTTTTGTGAGGAAAAAGTTCCATCTGAAACAGAAATTCCCCTTTTTCAGCCCGGGGTTTTTAAAAAAACCCCGATTAGTCTCCACTGATTGTGAAGAAGGCCTTGTTTTGACACCAGATCAATCGTTGAGGGACTGGTTTTAAAAAAAAAGGGACCCATAAATGGATGGCGGGCTTGGGTTTTTTGCGAGACATTTGGGGGGAAACTACGCTGGTGTAGGGAATCTTTCGTGCTTCAAGACCAGTATCCAACACGCCAAAATTTGGTAGGTCTTTTGGAGGCAAGATTAAAATTTTTTCCCGGGCTGGCAAAAAAATTTCAGTCGACACCCGTACTATTTGGGTTTTTTTTTACCGCCTGGTCATTGAAAACCCCAGTCGGGAAACTTGATCGGGGCAATTTCCCCGGGGGTGTCGCTACAGTACATGGTGGTGTTTGGAGGATCGTTTGTTTCCGTGTCTTGTGGTACGATCAAACGTCTAGAGCGGGGAAAAGGGCCCAAAAAGGGCCGCAAAAAAGTCCAAAAACTGGTTTAACTCCAGATTACCCCAATGTTTTAAAAAAAATGCGGGGGAAAAGACAGAGCCTGCGCCCAAACTTTCTGTGCAAAACGATTTCCCACTGACGTAAAAACGGACAAACCAACGTACATCCTGGACCCCTAACATTCTTACGGGTTTGGGGTCCCTGGCCCGGGAAAAAAAAAAACAGAAGGTTGGGGTTCCAAAACCACTTAGAAAACATTTCTCCCAAACGGTTTCAGGGATGCATTTTTTCGGGTCACGGGGGACAAAAAAAACTTTTTAAAAAGAGTTTTTGGGATTCTTTTTATAAGGGCCGGGTTTTTCACAAAGGAATTTAAACGAAATACTCCGCTGTGTACTTTCTCCCAAAAGACTTTCTCAAAAAGGGGTCGCTCCCATGTGCACCTTTGCCCCAAAATGCCCCCTTTTTCCCCGTTCCATTTGGGAAGGAAAGCTATTGATCTTGTTGGACCGTTTCCACGGTCTTCTTGGGGAAATTATCGCTAAAACTTGACTTTGGGGGTTTACAGAAAAAAAACGGAAACCCAAGAAGCGTTTCCCACTGAAAAAAAAGGGATACAGTATCTGCCGCTAAAGCCTTACTTCCCTTTTTTTCCCAAGGGGGGGTCTTCCAGACAAAAAATTCCTGGGATTGTGGACCCCCAATTCATTTTGATCTCATGGGAAATTTACAGATGTTTCAATCCCCTTCCATTTCAACCACGCCTATCATCCCCAATCAAATTTGGCAGGGTTAAAAACGTTTCAAGGGAAACTTTTTAAAGCCCAAAGTTGAAAAAAAGGTTTTCCCAAGGAAAGAGCCCGGAAGGGGGTCTTTTTCTCCCGGTTTTTTGCTTTTGGGCAGCCGGGGGAAAGGGCCGAACGAAACGGGGGATTCTCCCCCTTTTTGAGCTTCTTTTGGGACACTCCCCAAAGGGGCCCCTTTTGGACTGTTAAATACACAATGGACGGAAAAAAAGGGGACAAAACCTTTGACATTTAAAAACTGTTTACCAATACGTTTTTTAAACTCCCAAAAATCGTTTGAAGGATGCATGTGAGCTTGCTAAACCTAAATGAAAAAAAAAACAGATGTGAAAAGGGTCTTTGCAGCAAAAAAGCAAAGGGAACACTTTTCCTTCAGTGGGGGGGTTTAAAAGTTCTTTTTAAACTAAACTGATAAAACAAACAAGCTTCGTGTTATGGGGAAAAGGAAATCCTTTTCAGTGGTGGGAAAAAACTTTCTGAAAAAAATTTAATAAGACCCAAAAGGGAAAACCCACTGAAAGGGTTTTTCATGTGAACATGTTAAGAATATTTGAACGAAACAAATTTTTGCCCATAAACCCAGTTTTTGGGGATTGGATAAAACCTTTGTGTCAAAAAACTGATGTAAACATAAACAGACATTTTCATGATGAATTTGTCCCCAATGAAAACGACGGGGGAACCAATCAAAGTTTTGAAAACAGAAAAATTTAAGGAGTGTTAACTTTCAAACCAGGGCAGATAAATTTTTGAAACCCCCCCCCATTTTTGTCTTTTAAAAGGGGGAAAACCTATGATGATGTGATTCTGTCGAATGTTTTGTCTACAAGTCAAACAAAAACAGCTCAAAGACATTTTGAAAAAAATTTCGGATGTTTTTGACGGAAACCCCCGGTACAGTAACTGGTATTGGGAAAAACCCTAGGGATTCATTTTAAAATTTTGAAATTTTCCCGTGCGAACCAGGAACCAAAACCCCCCCCCCGTTTCAAAAAAAAAAAAAAAAGAGGTTGTCGGGGGAGAGTGCTTTGGGGGTATTGTATGGGATGTGAGAAGTTTTTCCAGGTTCTTGACTGGGAAAAAAGGTTTTTAGTTACAGACTGACCAAGGCCCCTGACGTTCTTGAAATCGTCAAAGGGCTAAAAACAGCAGGGTTTTTAAGGTCTTTGGCATTGCAGGAAAATTTCCCGTTTACTGTTGAAACCGTGCCTGGAACACAAAAAAGTTTATGGGAGATTTTTTGTCACGTGCGTGAATATTCATGGACAAATGTAAAAATGTCCCTTTAAGGGGAAAAACTATTCCCTTTTTTTTCTTTCTTTAAAGATTTCGGTTTTTTGAACCCCTTTTGAAAAGGTGAAATTTTAAAAGCTACTGACCCATTTAAAACAAGTGGGATTTTTTGATAAAATTTGCTTATTGAAAAGGGCTAATGTTTTTCAAGCAAACGACTATTGATGTTGAGTAATAAAAATTTAATTTTTTGGGAAACAAGGGGAAAAAAATCAAGTACTATTTTGGCCCAATTTGCTTTGGGAAAAATGAATCTATATTAGTGTGATGACAAATAACTTTTTTAGAAATGTAATATACATGTTTTGATTTGGGGAAGGGGAAAAAACCAAATTTTTTTCATTTGTCATTTTTCAACAATGGGGAAACAGGTGACTTTTCAAGGGGCTATAACCCTTTCATTTGGGGAAAAAAAATTATGTTTAAACTTGTTTTTTTTTGTTTACATGTCTATTGAGAAGCGTTTTAAAACCCTTGGGAAAAATTTATTTTTCATGAGGGTTTTTTAAAAAAACAGGATGTGAACAAAAAATCCCAAAGGGGAAAAAATTTTGTTCACATCTAATGTATAAAAAACAAATTTTTACTTTGAATTGTTAATAACCCTAGTTTTTTATCCCTGTAAATTTTTGAAATGTATTTTTAAAGAAAGTGGTCATTTAATTATGAATTTTTTTTTTTTTTAAAAAAAAATTGAAAAATTTAAAAAAACTATTTTTTGGGGGTTTATGGGGATTTTATTCTATACTTGATTATTTAAATTTTGGGGAATTTATGTGCGGGTGGTTACACATTTTGGATTCATTGGGTGTAGAAAGTCTTTAAAATGAAGTTGGATTCCTTTAAAAAATTTTCTGGAGGGGAAAAATTTTTTTATCCCAAAGGGTGGGGGGGGTCATGGGGCGTAACCTCCATCAAGGCATGTGACGCCCCATCACATGAAATTTTGGGTTTTTGAAAACATTTTTTCCCGGGCCCCAATTAAAAGGGAAAAATATTCATAAGGCTT
>CM031604.1:31036078-31046078 GCA_018398815.1 Conus ventricosus
CTGCCTTTTCATTTGAATCTGCCCCATGAATTCACATTCAAATGCAGGGGGTTCATTCTTTCCACCAAGTTTCATTAAAAGCAGTTCAGTGTTTTGTGTGTGACTTCCTGACAAACAAGTAAGCCAACCAGGTGGGTAAAACAGTAAACCTCCTGGTGGAGGGTATTACGCTTTTGTAACAGAACTACCATTTTTTTTATACATTGCAAAGAAAGTTACTGTATTATTCTTTTTTTTTTTTTTTTTTTTCCTTTTTTTTTCCCTTCTTTTTTTTTTTTTTTTTTTTCCTTTTTTTTTCCCTTTTTTTTAATCCCTTTGAATGAAATTACATAACAATTTACTTGCATCAAATAACGTACACGAATACATATATACGCGAAAATGGTAATTATACAATACATCATGGATATTAAAAACACATCACATTACATCAAATGTATGTACCATACGATGTAACATACACTTATATTTACCCACACATATACATAAACAAACATAACGGCACAGACATTGGGAAAGATCAAACCTTAAAGGGAGAGAGAGAGAGAGAGAGAGAGAGAGAGAGAGAGAGAGAGAGAGAGAGGGGGGATATCGGTTCGTTTGCAGCTATTTTTTAATTTGGATTCACGGTTTTACTTTTCTTTTTTTTTGCTTTTTCCCCTTCCTTCCCTTTTTCCCTTTTTTCTCTCCATTTTTTCCTTTTTTTCTTTCCCTTTTTAATTTTTTTTAAAGACCTACTGTTTACTGTTTCAATGCGTATTTCTGAATAGCAATTCATATGGCATCCATATTTTTTAAAAAATCATCCGTTTTCCATGATAATCTGGCATTGTGTTGTTCTATTCTATGTCTTGAAGAAAAGTATCTTTCAAAGGTTTTATGTAGGTATGGACTTTCAAATTACATTTATAAATATACATTTTACCCAAAAGTTATCAATAAATCAAAAAAAGTCCGTAACTATATTTTTTTCTATGCCAAATAATACTATGTTTCGGGGTTATACTGATGTTTGTAGATGTTTACATTTTGTTTTTATAAATGTTCAAGGTTTTTTCCAGAAACGATTTGAGATGTTGCATGTCCAGAATATATGTTCAATACTGTCTTGAATTCTCTACAGAAATCAAAATTTATAACTGTTTGAAATATTCATTTCTTTCAGTACAACATTTGTCCCGAGAATTCTATGTACAATGCGCATCTGCAGCCATTTCAATTTGACATCTTGTATTTTATGGCACTTTTTAAATACCTCTTTCCACTGAATATCTATCCCTAACTTCTCAGTCCATTTTTGACAGGAATTGGGAGGTTTGTTATCATTGATTAAAAGGGTCACAAAAACAACCTCGTCCCTTTAATATGGAAAAATATTATTTTCAATGCCCCTGGGATATCATGTGCGCAATTGTCTATTTCATTTATCTTGTTATTTTATATATTTTTAATGGACATTTTACAGCCTTTAAAAGCAGAATGTATATTCTTCCAAATTTTCTTTTAAAATTTCAGTATGTGTAAGGAAATTTCCGTTGTTGTCAAAAATGTGCAACACAGCTGACAACCTTTTTGGGATCCAATTTTTATGCTTAATCATATTGCCTCCAATTTTAAATTTCTCATTATAAAATACTGGTTCTGAAAGTATTTCTGTTTGGTTTTTTGGTTTACTAGATTGCAAAAATGACTGTATGCCAATAAATATGTTTCCAAAAGAGTTGTTATGTTTTTTAAATGAAACCGTATTTGGGGGCCCATATTTTTCGATTTCAGTAGAAATGGATAAAAATCCCATCAACATTTTTCCATTTATGTTTCGTATTTTTCAACCTTCTGATCCAACTGAGTTTCAGTGCGCAATGTATGCTCTGATATCCGGTACATTTAAGCCACCTATTTTACACCTTTCGTTACCGTATTTCTGCAAATTTTTTATCTCGTTTACCTTTCCCAAAATAAAACAAAACACATTTTCTGGGATTATTCACAAAATCATCTGGTGGGTTGGGAAGCAGGATCCAGGGGTGTATTAATTTTGATAGTATTAAGGATTTTAATACGCAACTCTTCAAGAGGAGTTATATTTCTTTTTATCCAATATTAAAAAGAGCTTTTATTTCTGACATTTTTTGGGCATAATTAGCCTGATCACAGTCTTTCATGTCATTTGTAAACCATATACCGAGTATTCTAAATTTTTTGGATTCCAAATTAATTTAGATGTTGCAGTATTTTGTTTTTAAAATTCTTTTTACTTCCAAGCCAGATGGCTTGTTTTTTTTTCATTCATAAACAGCCCTGAGAAATTTCCAAATTTTAAAAAATCAACTGAATAACTTTTCAAAGGATAATCTTTTCCACCATTATTCATTAGCTGCGCCTCATCAGCAAATTGAGATATTTGTGTTTCGTGGTTGATGTCAATGCCTTCTATATCTTTGTCTTCTCTGATCATAATGGCTAAAATCTCACGAGGATAAATAGATAAGGGGAAAGTGGGTCCCCTTGGGCCTACATCCTGTTCTATTGGAAACCAATCAGCTATTTGGGCCCCATTGACTATAACTGCTGATTTGATATCTGTGTAAAATTTTTCGTATCCATTTACAGATACCCTCTCCAAAACCAAAGGATTCCAGAACTGCAAATAAAAATTCCCAACCCAAAGAATCAAAAGCTTTTTCAAAGTCTAAACAGAGAAAGAGACCAGGCCTATGTGTTGTGTCAAGAAACGGATTAATCATAAATCATCTGATATTGTCCCCAAGATATGGGTTGGCTACAAATCCAGTCTGATCCTCATTGATTAATTTTTCAAGAGTTTTTTTAAACCCTGTTTGCAATACACGATCCCTCCGACTTATATAAGACATTTAATAATGAAATTGGTCTCCAATTTTTATGTGTTCTTTAGATTTTTCTGGTTTGGGAATGCAAGTAATAAGCCCCTGTTTTTGTGTTGCTGAAAGTTCACCGTCTTTGAACGACTGGTTTAGAGCACGCACAACGAATGGTCCCATTTTTTTCCAAAAGAATTTATAAAATTCAGCTCAAAATCCATCCGTACCTGGACTCTTTCCATTTTTCATATGTTGTAATGCATAACCTGCTTCTTCTAAAGTTATGTCCCCTTCTATAGAGTCCCTCTTTCCTGTGATAATGTAGGATGCTTATTAACTAAATCACTTATTTCACATACATTTAAGCTTTGTCTTTTGTAAGCTTACAGTAAAACTCATTTACTTCGGTTTTTATTCGCTCTGGTTCATCAAGCAAATCTCCTTTTTGATTTACTAGCTTTGTCATACTTTTGTTTACGAAGTGCCTTTTTTCCAAGTTACAAAAATATTTTGTTACCCTTTCCCCTCTGCTATCCATTTTGCCCTAGACCTTAATATCACTCCTTGTATTTTTTTTTTCTCTGAGTGAAACTAGCTCTTGGTTCGTTTCCTTTATCAATTTCATTCTTCTTCTGTTTTGTTTTCTTTTTTTCTAATTCTTCAAAAATTTTAACTAGGTTTTCTTCTTTTTCAGTAGTTTTCTTTTCCTCATAGTACATAAGCAATAGTTTTTGATCGAATTTTCATTAAAAAAAAATCTATAAATAATTTATCGGGCACGGTTAATTCAATTTCTGTCAAAGATGTATCGTTAATTGTAGTAGTATCAACTGGTCGGATGAATATCACATATGACCTCGTCTAATCATTTTGTTTATTTAAACTACATATTGTTTGTCTCTCAATAGATCATAGTTAAACTTCCAAAAAGTATTTCGTTTCACAGTTTTCCCACTCTTTATTAAGTAAAATCATGAATAGGTTCGATATCCTGGAATGAATCGAGTCTCATAGTTCCATATAAGACTCTCTGAAATTAAAAAATAATCTAAACGACTTTGTTTTAAAACGGAGAATTTCTTCGCCAAGTAAATCGTTTGACTTCCCGGATTACTCTCCCTCCACACATCTGCGAGACTTAATTCTAATATCATATTTTCCACAGCATCTTTAGCCCTAGGGTTTTTTATATTGTTGTAATTGTTGTAATCTAAATTTGGTCAAGAACTAAATTCCAGTCACCAACTTTTAAATAAATCGTGACCGTGGTAGTTCATTATTTTTTTTTTTGTTTTAATATAAAAATCAGGATTGTTACGTTCGGTCCCATATAAGTTTATTAACAGTATGTCTTTATCCATAGTTTTTAAAGATAATATAATGTAGTTACCATAAACATCCCTATCAATATTGCTGATTTTAAATTAAAAAATTATTATTAAACGCACAGCTACCCCTCTTGCGTTGGATCTAAAAGAGGCAAAGAGACATGTATAACCCCATTCTGTTTGTAACATATTTTCTAATTTGGGGGGTAAAATGGGTGTCTTGCAAACAGTAAATGTTACAGGATTTTTTCCCTAAGATAGTGGAAAACACCCCTTCTTTTCTGAGAGTCTCCTAGTCCCTGACATTCCCAAAGATGATATCAAATTTACTTGCCATTTTATTTTTAAAGAAGGATTAAAATTTTTTGTATCGCACTGCCATATAACGGGAAAAGGGAATAACCAGCTTCTTCACACAGTAATGTACACATTTGCTTTGGGAAATATCACAAAAATACAAAGATTGCAAAACAGCATGGTCATTAAAAATAATAAGACAGATACCCAAACAAAATAGCATAAACATAATGATGACCAAATAAATCTTTTCCGTGACGAACAGTTTAAATTTCTGCAGCAAAAAGAAATTGCTCTATATAAACACTAAACAAACTTACAAAAATAAAGTCACATCGACAACACAGCACGAAACACATAAATGTTAGTAGACTCAATAACGATCGCTCACGAGCAAAATGCACAGCTTCTCTGCGTTACTGATATACAGCAACGATTGTGTCGAGAGTTAAGAAAGGTAGGTTAATTCCAACACCATTGACACCTAAAGTTGGGATATGGAAGAAAAAAAAAAAAAAAAAAAAAAAAAAAACCTATCCTACAATTGTTTATGGGCCCTTTTTTTCACCCAAATCCAAAAGTTCAAACAATTTTTGCTTTTTTTTTCAGAAGTGAGAAAAGGCTATAGGAGAAATAATACATGTCATACACGGTGTGTGACAGCGTACATGTGTCTCACGATAGGTGACGTAAAGCAAATGAAAGCAAACGTTCCCCCCCCCCCCCCCCCCCCCACACACACACCAAAACATAAATATGTGTTAATGTATATGTCTGCATATTTTGTGTGGGAGTGGGAGAGGAAAGGCAAAGACGCTGGGGAGGGGAGGGAAGGGGGAGGGAGACAGGGAAAGGGCACGGGGGTGGGGGGGGGGGGGGCGAGAGGCAGGACAGACAGGAACAGGTGGGGAGGTGAAATCACCCATCTTTAAATTGATCTACAAACACATCGATCAAATATAAGCAAAAAATTCAGTCCTTCATAAAAAAAACTTTCCCCAAACAAGTAAACAGCCAAATAAAACATAGGCTAAAGATCAACAGGATGTATAATAACTTCCACTAAACAACGGAACGTGCAAGTCCTTTTTCCCTCAAGCATCGATTGGCTAACAAAAACTGCGCCTTCACATGTTACTGACATAGAGAGGAAAGTAAGGAGGGGGCGTGGGGGGGGGGAGTGGCGGGGGAAGGAACAGGCATGATTTGGGGAAGCAGTGGGGAGGAGAGTGGGAAGGGGAGAGGGCATCGGGGAAAGAAGCAACGGGTTTTTCTCTTATTTTTTCTTTTTTTCATCCCCCCCCCCCCCCCCCCCCCCCCCCCCCCCGCCCATAATATCTGGTGATGTATATGTGATGTGGGCGGGGAGAGGAGGGGACGGAGACGTTGGGGAAATGAGGTTTGGGAGGGAAGACAGGGGAGGGGGGGGGGGGGCAGGCAGGACAAACAGAGACAGGGCCCGGGTATGCCAATCAGGGGGTGGATTTCACCAATCTCTAATCAATTTATAAACATATCCATCACATATAAATTAACAGTTCAATCTAACGGTACATACAATTCAATCCGATAATCAAGTAAACAGCCCGATAATACCATTAACCACAAGAACAACAAAAGTATAACTTCCACCGAACAATCAACAATGATTGACTGGCCAGCAAAATGCATCTTTTCATATTGACAACATGTGGGGCGAGTACAAGTGGAGGCGGAAGGAGGGAGGGGGGAGGAGGAGAACGGGCAGACTCCGGGGAAGCAAAATGGGCAGAGGGTGGGGAATAAAGTGGGCGGAGGGTGGAGAAGCAAGTGGGCAAGGGTGGGGATAAAGTGGGCGGAGGGGGGAATAAAGTGGGCGGAGGGGGGGGAATAAAGTGGGCGGAGGGTGGAGAAGCAAAGTGGGCGGAGGGGGGGGAATAAAAAGGGTGGGGGTGGGAAAAAACAAAGTGGGCGGGGGGTGGAGAAGCAAAGTGGGCGGAGGGTGGGGAAGCAATGTGGTCGGAGGGTGGGGAATAAAGTGGGTGGAGGTGGAGAAGCGAAGTGGGGCGGGGGGTGGAGAAGCAAAGTGGGCGGAGGGGGGAGAAGCAAAGTGGGCGGAGGGTGGGGGAACAAAGTGGGCGGGGGGTGGGAATAAAGTGGGCGGAGGGTGGGGAAGCAATGTGGTCGGAGGGTGGGGAATAAAGTGGTGGAGGGTGGAAAGCAAAGTGGGCGAAGGGTGGGGAATAAAGTGGGCGGAGGGTGGGAAGCAAAGTGGGCGGAGGGTGGGGAATAAAGTGGGCGGAAAGGGTGGGGAAGCAATGTGGGCGAAGGGTGGGGAATAAGTTTGGGGGGAGGGTGGGGAAGCAATGTGGGCGGAGGGCGGAGAAGCAAGGTGGGCGGAGGCGGGAAGTGTTAGGGGGGGCAGAAAAAAAAGCAACGCTTTCCTCAGATCCTCTCCATCTGTCCTCCCCGCCCGTCGACCCCTCTCCCCCCTCAACCTCAGAGCATGAGTATAGCATGCGTGTGCGCGCGCGCGGCGTGTGCGCGCACGTGTGTGTGTGTGTGTGTGTGTGTGGTTGTGGTGTGTGTGTGGTGTGTGTGTGTATGTTTGGGGGGGGGGGGAGAGAGGGGGGAGGGAAAAGATGTTGGGGAGAGGGTGGGGGAATGGGGAGGAAAAAGGGGTGCGCGGGAGGGGGGGGGGGGGCAGGACAAACAGGAGCAGCAGGGGGCAAACCCGTCTGTAGTGGGGCACCAATCTCTAATCGATCTATAATCACATCAATCAGAAAGAAACAATTCAATCATGAAAATGCATGCACAAAAATAACTGTACAATCAAGTAAACAGGCAAAAAATAAAATTGAGCACAGCTCAACAGGATGTAATAATAACTTACAATTCAATCATGAAAAAGCATACACAAAAATAGCTATACAGTCAAGTAAGAGGCAAAAAATCATTATAGCACAGCTTCACAGGATGTATAATAATAACTTACACATGGGTGCGGGGGGGGGGGGGAGGGCAGACAGGGCGGGTCAATGATCTTGGCGGAGCAGTGGCGGGTGGCGGCGGCGGGGGAAACCACCATGATCGCTATCGACAATAATTAGGATGACAGTAACAATAAATTTGGATGACAGTAACAATAATTAGGATGACAGTAACAATCAACGATAAGGCACCCCATCATAATGTTTTCTCTTTCTCTATTCAGCAGATATTGAAAAAGAATCAGAGGGCCCAAAAAAAGTGCACAAGTGAATACATGTTTGAAAATGTTTTAAAAAGAATAAATAAAAAAATAATAAAGTGAAAAAGGGGCAATGACAAAGGGGGACATGACAGAATCTGATTCATTATTGTCGCCCCCAAACCTCCATCCCTAATATATATATAAAAAAAAAAAATTCCATGTTCATCCAGTTCAGCATTGAGGTATCACAATATGTTGGCACTCTTAAATATGATGACTTTCATCCCGCCCTCAATGACTCCCTGGTGAAAGGGCGGAGCGGAAAGTGGTTCAACATCAAAGCAAAGGAGTGGACGGGCAGCAGGGAAGCGGGGAAAGGGGAGGGGCGGGGGGACCACCGAGGAAGGGGGGGGGGGGGGGGGGGGGAGGAGGAAGAATCCTGAGGCCAAAATATGACATAATTATCATTTTTGTAGAGTCCGAGACTGTTGATGCACAAAATTATGTCAACAATCATCGACTCTCTTCTCACACTTTTTCTAAAGGGTGCGTACATAGAAAATCGTAAATAAAATAAAGGGGAACAAAAGAAAACTTTCCCCAAATAACAGAACAGAACCTTCTTCCTTTCTTGTTCTCTTTCTTTTTCCCAAATCTCACCTCAACCCCTGGCGCTGATGAATGTTTCATCTAGGTTGGTGTTGATTTTCTATTTTCAAGATTTTGCCCTTTTTCAGTTTAACCAATATTTTTCCGTTTGATGACCAGGGGGGGAGAGAGTAGCAGAGTGTTTAACAGCTCTCATCAGCAGATTGTAGTTTGCTTTTGGGGAGGTCCCTTTGCCAATTGAAACACCCGGGTTTTTTTGAGTTTCTTCGACTCTCTAGACACTGTTCTTTTCTGTCGCGAAAAAAAGCACAAGAATCGGACGCGGTTTTGCCAGTGCCAGGTTTTCCAGGGTCGATGAGCAATCTCGATGTCGTCAACTGCCACTGCCACACCCACCCGACGGGGAAAAATGTCGTGCACTTTTTCACACAGGCCACAACCGTTCTACCTTCCCTGTTGTTCCTCCTGTACACCTTTAAAACCCCAAGGTTCCACTGACGGCCCTGTGCTGAGATCATTTCGGCAAATTTTAAAGCGCACATCTCTTTCTGCTGCTGGCGACACTGAACTTGACTCATTTTTTTCTGCTGTAGTCGTTTCACTTTATTTCTCTTTTGTCATTTTCTGTCTGAAGATCGAACAGAGAACTTTCTATCTACTTATTTTCTCATCAAGGGTTTGGAGTTCAATATTCCATGTCCAACTTAATTTGCTTAACATCTCTTTTGTTGCTGTTAGTATTTCTAATTTTGCATTTATTTCCCCTAGTTGCTGTTGGAAGGCCATCTCTTCGGCTACAACATTACAGTCCCCTACCCCCTGTTTTTGTTTCTTCTTTTCTTGTTTTGTCTTTGTTGCTTCAGGGCTAGTACAGGGGTCACTCTGTGATGAATTCGATGGTCTTCTCTTCCCGGACGTACCTTTAGAAAAATAAATTTCTGACTGATGTACTCATTCTTTTAACCAAAAAATGTCATTGATATCACTACAGACATACTACTGACTTTAACGTCCAGTGTGTGGGAACAACGTGACAATTTATACAGAGAGCCCCATCACTCGCTCGCTTGCGACAGGATTTAACGCTGAAGACACGCCATATTCGGTGCGCGCCTGCACTGCTCACAGTCAAAGTCCGTTACTGTATTATTCTAATCAACAGTACTTGTCATGGGAAATTTTAGGACTCGGTGAGGTGTCCTATCACGTGTTCAAACCTGACTGGATGTTCAGCAGTTTCCATAAACTAACAAGAAATGAGAACTGCTTTGATAAGGCAACCTGTGTAGGTGGTTTGGGGCCTTTCTAGTTTGTTGACAGCATGAATTTGAATAGTTCATTTTTGGTACCATTGGATGAATGACCAACTGCTTACTCCTCTATGATTATTGACATTTATCCCTGTACCTGTTAAATTGAAAACCCCTGAAATTTCCGATTTTATTTAGGTTTTAGTAAGGTCTCTCTACTTGGCAGGTTTTTAGCGACCATATAGTTTTCACATTTTTTGAAAAATAAAAGGTAGATAATGAAGTATAAACAAATACCTTCTAAACCAAAAGTGACGAGCTTTCTGGTCAAAACAGGGTCACACTTTTAACAGGTAGTATTATACACAGAAAAATGAAATTAAACACGTACCAGCCGCCCTGGGCGAAGTGGTTAGCGTCGCGGACTCCCTGCTGGGAGGTCGTGGCTTCGAATCCCATCAGAAGTCATTGGGTTTTTCTGCCCGACCGGTCCTACCC
>CM031604.1:31061078-31063578 GCA_018398815.1 Conus ventricosus
TCAGAGAAATAACAGGACACACACAGACCAACAGACAAGGACTGGGGGTGACCAAAACTGAATGGTGGTCAAAGGCCAAAGGAAAAGCCAAAAGAGACATGATGATTCAGGAGATGAGAAAAAGAAGAAGACCAAAAAGACTCCAAAAAGCAGTCCAGCAGAGCCAGCAAGGGCAATGGACAACGTGGGAGAATGCACTCCAAGAAGTCTAACTTGGAATGACATTTGGCACATGGCCCCTCTCAGGATCAGCTTCATTCTCAGATCTGCATATGACCTTCTGCCCTCAAATGCAAACCTGGTGAAGTGGGGGAAAACAGACGATCCTGCATGCCCCCTCTGCCATGAAAAACAAACAGTGGAGCATGTTCTAAGCTCATGTAAAGTAGCCCTGGCTCAAGGAAGGTACACATGGAGGCACAACCAAGTGCTCAAAGAGATTGTACAAGTAGTCTGGGCTAGTACCAACACCACAAAAGGGAGAATCAGGACTCCAAAAGCACCCGCAACATTCTTCACGGCAGGAGGCAGCAAATCATGGCCAAGAACAACAGTGCCACTCGAAACATGCAGGCAGAGTCTGCTGGATGGGGCAGATGACTGGGAGTGCACTGCAGACCTCCCAGAATGGAAGAGTCACCCAGAGATCATCAGCAAGAGTGGCATGAGACCAGACATAGTAGTCCACTCTAAGTCAACCAAGCAGCTGATCATGATCGAGCTCACGGTGCCATATGAGAACAGAATGGAGGCAGCTCAAATCTACAAGACTGAAAAGTATGCTGATCTGGCAAACAGCCTGAGGAGAGAAGGCTATCAGGTCAAAGTCCTCACTGCAGAAATTGGAGCTAGGGGATTTGTAGGAACGTCTGCATACAGCCTCATGAAACAGCTCTCAGTTGCAGGGAAGGAAAAAACCAGAGCCCTGAAAGCAATGGCAGAAGCGGCAGAGAGGTGTTCAAGCTGGATCTGGTCAAGGAGGAACAAAAGTGAACTTCATAAGGCTTAATTTCCCTACAAATATCAGGTGTCCCTGTGGTTCAGTGGTTAAAGCGCGAGTCATTAAGTAGTAAATGAGCATGTCCAGAGGGTCATGGGTTCGAATCCCAGCCATGGCTCGTCCCAAGATGGGGAAAAAAAAAAAGGGGAGCAGAGGGACACCCGGAGTCATGAACCGGGTGTGGCCCAACCCCCCTAGAGTGTCAGGAGATAAGGGCCGAAACACTTGCTTGAAGGGGGCTTCTCTTCTGAGGACTCTCTGCTGCCACGCTCTCCACGAGTTCTTTCTACTATATATATATATATTGGAGGATGCTCATTTTGAGAAGCATTTATTTTATTTTTCCCCATTCACCACTCAAGCACATACTGTTGCTTAGGCAGAATCATCTACCACTGCAGATATGAATGCTTATCTCCCCTATTTCTTCATCTAAGACATAAGAGCAAGCTTTGTTTATAATTCAATATATAATAATATATATATAATATATTAATATATATTGAATTATAATACAAAGCTTGCTCTTATGTCTTAGATTGAAGAATAGGGGGAGATACGCATTCATATCTGCAGTGGTAGATGATTCCGCCTAACTAACAGTATTGTGCTTGAGTGGGTGAATGGGGAAAATAAAATAAATGCTTCTCAAAATGAGCCTTCAGCAAGCTTATATTCTCCAAGGGTGAGACATCCTCCAATAGGGAGGGAAAACTCACCAACATATAACTCCTGGTCATATACCGATATTTCGAAACTTGGTGGTTTCTCCTCAGTGACCCGGGAAGTTGGTAATTTGACTCCTCTGCCTTTTCAGTTTTAAGAAGAATACAATCCCAGAAAAGGTTGGTGTGCAATACCGTAGTATGTTTGTTGAGTTTTCAAAAAACCAACCAAAGGTGCCCTCTAAGAAGCAAAAGAAAATCATAAAAGAGCAAAACAAACTACATTTTCTTGTGAAAAGTAAAAATATAAAAAGATATCCTCTAAGACACAAGTGCTGAGGGCAAGTTTTTTGGAATGAATCCGCAAGGGACTAAAATACAACAACTAATAAATTCCAAGGATAAGTACCGCACCGTTCCAGCAACTTACAGAGCAGCTTGGTTTTTGCAATGACTGCAAGAAATTTGAATTATAAAACAAAGCTTGCTCTTATGTCTTAGATTGAAGAAATAGGGGGAGATACGCATTCATATCTGCAGTGGTAGATGATTCCGCCTAACTAACAGTATGTGCTTGAGTGGGTGAATGGGGAAAATAAAATAAATGCTTCTCAAAATGAGCCTTCAGCAAGCTTATATTCTCCAAGGGTGAGACATCCTCCAATAGGGAGGGAAACTCACCAACATATAACTCCTGGTCATATACCGATATTTCGAAACTTGGTGTTTCTTCCCCCAGTGACCGCGGAAAGTGGTAATTTGACTCCTCTGCCTTTTCAGTTTTAAGAAGAATACAATCCCAGAAAAGGTTGGTGTGCAATACCGTAGTATGTTT
>CM031604.1:31081078-31091078 GCA_018398815.1 Conus ventricosus
CTAGGCTATAGATCGACGCACCCTGGAATGCTCTGGAACCGGTTTGCGGATGCGGACACCTGTACAGGGAGAGACAGACCCTGTGTCAACGGCAGAAACGGAGGTAGGTATACTGGTAGGAAGGTGGCCCAAGTGGATGCCGCACACGACCAGAAGAATGACTTGAAAGTTTGTCTCCTTCGTCAAAGTCTCACAAGGGGACTTTTTATATCCCCCCCCCCCCCCTTTCCACCAGACATCAAGTGGTGGTTTGTGTGCTAGTCTCTCGGACCGGACAATTAACCGCGGTCAGGAGTAAAGCATGCACATAGCAGACACAAAAAGAGGTAGTAAACTTCATTCCTTTCGACAAAAGAATAGCATGTGTGTGTGTGTGTGCGGAGCGTCGCTGTACTATGGGAATACTGTACTACAGAGATGCTGAATTATTTATGATGGAGATCGCATCGGGAAGCCCTACTATGGAGATGCTGTACTATGGAGATGCTGTACTATGGAGAGCTGTACTATGGTGATGCTCTGCTGTGGAGATCTTGTGCTATGGAGATGCTGTATTTTTGCGATGTTTTACAATGACGATGCTGAAAATATGGAGATGCCGTGCTATGGCAATGCGGTCCTGTGGAAATGCAATGCTGTATCATGGAGATGCTCCAGTAAGGAGATGCTGTGCTCATGAGGTGCTCTACCACGGAGATACTGTACCACACAGAAGCTGTGCTAAGGAAACGCTATACTATTGTGATTCTGTTCTATCGAGAAAGTGTCTTATGGAGATGTTCTACTGAGGAGATGCGTTTGCCCATGTCGAGGAGATGGCGGGAGCTCTTTCAATACAAAATATCCCTGCCTTCTGGACTTGTCTGAGCTAGTCTCTTTGATTCTTCCTGGTTTTTTATTTTTTTTATTTTTTTTTTCTTCACTGTCGTCTACTTTTCTTTCTTTCTTTTTATTCTTTTATTTCCCTTCTTCCTTTCTTTCTTTTTTTCTTTCCTTTTTGTTGCTATATGGACCTTTCTCCTGTATATATTTTATGGAGAAAAAAATAAACCCAAAAAAACACGTTTGCTTCTTTTTTCCTTTTTTTTTTTTTTAACATTTGTGACACGCCAGCTAGCTTATTTCTGGTTATCTTATCAATCTGGTGGTGACCCTTGCACAGTCTCTTAAGAATGAAAACTCTCTCCCTGTTCTACTGAATCTATTTTTAACATGACGATTTCTTTCTTTTTATTTGAGTGTTTTTTCACGCCCCCCCCCCCCCTCCCTCCCCCCCCCCCCCCCCCCCCCCCCACACACACACACGCACGCACGCACACAGTGTGTGAGAGAAAGTTAAAAGCTTAAGACATTGAGAGAGACAGACAGAGACAGAGAGAGAAGGCGGAGAGGGGGAGGGGAGGGGGGGGGGTGGTAGTTGAAAATAACGAACCGGATGAAGAGTTCGTTTTCACGGAGTTCATCGTGGTGGATCTACACTGCGTGTAACTGGAGTGTCCGCTACACTCATTTCCCCCTGTCTAGACAGACCAGACACCACTTGGCAAACGCGTGTTATATGTCGCTCGGAAAACATAAATAAGTAGCGGAGGACAAAGGAAGCAAGTCCGTTCTTTTTTTGTTAAAGGAAGCAAAAAAAACAACAACAACAAAAACCGTCAAAACTTAGATAAGATCTGGCCAGAGAGAGAAAGAGAGAGAGAGAGAGAGAGCGATAGAGGCATGTAGAGAGAGTGAGAGAAAGAGGGAGGGGGAGGGGAAAAGGACAGAGGGGAGGGAAACACACACACACACACACACACACACACACACACACACACACACACACACACACACACACACACACGTACGCACGCTAACACACGCACGCACGCTCACACACACACACACACACACACACACACACACACACACACACACACACACACACACACACACACACATACACACACAAACTCTACTGCGCGCGCGCTCTCTCTATCTCACTTACACACCACACACAAACACACACACACGCGCGCGCGCACACACATACGCACGCACGCACGCACGCGCGCGCGCGCGCGCGCACGCACGCACACACACACACACACACACACACACACACACACACCATACACACATACACACACACACACACACCACGGAGAGAGAGAGACACTTTGACACTTTGATATTTTATTGTCATTACCAAACAGGTCTTTTGACAAGGGGGGAGAGGTAACAGAACAATAACATTTCCCTCTTCCTTTCCTGCAAACAAATAGTACACATTCATTCCTAAGGTGCACCAAATCAAAGGTTAAAAACAAATAAATTCATAACATTTACTTATGTCCTCACGCACAGGAGTAATGCAATTAAAAAAAAAAAAAAAGACTAACTCGACCATCCACTCGTTCAAATGATGACAATGTATCTTACTGATCTCTTCCACTTGCGATGAATGATAATATTCATTCAGATATCTCTTATAATGCATTATTTTAAATTTCACTATCCTCCATCTGTCTAATTTTCAATGCTTCTGCGATGAATTTCGCAACTGATTTAATTACAAGTTCATCATCTGATGATAACACGACTGCAACATTTTGTCTTTTCGCTATATCTAACTGGAAAAGTGAACAATTTGTCCGCACTTCATTATAAGCAGTACAGTGGAACAGAAAGTGTTCTTCGTCATCAATAATGTGTCTACATGCAGGACAAGGAGATTCTGTGGATGTTTCACATTCAAACCATCTTTTGTTCGCATTAAAACCTAAAGTTCTCAACCTAAATCTTGCGTAATTTATTCTGTGCCATCTATCTGTTATGACATTGAGAAACTTTTCAGAATGAAACACATTCTTAAATGAGAAAAACCAGCGATATTTTTCTTTACTTTCCATATCTGAGTGCCAATTCTGTTTAAAAGAACAAATAAGCCTCTCTTTAAATTCCGCAATAAACTGATGCTCATTCCCTACTTCCTGGGCCATCCACACTATTCCAAAACCCTGTTCTGAAAGGACTTTCTTTACTTTATGAGCCCAGTTTTCTTTACCTTTTTCCATTTCTAAAAGCATCATATTATAGGCTTGCCTGCTAAAACGGGACTGGGGTAGCTTCAAGATCTTCAACCAGTACTTAATACATTTCACAAATGTACTTATGTACAAAGGGTATCTGCCCATCTCTCCATATAAAACGGTGTTGGATGAATGAATAGGTACTTGAAGGAAACGCTTCATAGCATACGTATGTACTTTTTCCATCATCGAATTTTCATGTAAGCCCCAAATTTCAGCTGCATATGTAAGAAGAGGTTTTATCTGTGTATCAAACATTTTCCAAAATATACTACAGTCTGTACAATTTAGTTTTCTCAGGGATTTCAGAATTTCAATAGTACCTTTTTTCCCTTTTCTTAGAGATTCTTCCCATGCGTAGCGGAAAGTTAATTTTGTTGAAAATATCATTCCAAGATATTTATATGAATTAACTACTTGAAGGTCTGCATTTCCATAAGACCATTTTTCACACACTGATAGGTGGCCACCCATTCTAAAGACCACTATATTTGTCTTATCCAAGTTAACTGATAAACCTAAGCGATCTGCTTCTTCTTTCAATACATTTAGTTGGCTTTGCAAACCTACAACTGTTCCGGACAGAAGAACAACATCATCAGCATACAGTAATAAAACTAATTCAACTGCTCCAGGTATTATCTGGATACCATGTCTGCCTTTGCGGGACAATTCCACAGCCAATTCGTTTATGAAAAAAGAAAACAATTGTGGACTCAACAAGCATCCTGTTTTACTCCATTTGGACAATCAAAATAATCTGAATACTCACTCTTCACACGCACACATGCCAGCACTGAGTTGTAGACCCCTCTAATGGCCATGTACAATTTACTATTAACACCACTTTTACGGAGTACATTCCACAGAGTATTTCGATTTACCGAGTCAAAGGCCTTCTTGAAATCTACAAATGCAATGTAGAGCTTCGACGTGCAGAATAGATGTTTTTGAATCAAAGAATATAGTGTAAATATATGGTCTATGGTGCTGTAACTGGTTCTAAAACCTGCTTGTTCTTCCAATATTGAAAGAGAGAGAGAGAGAGAGAGAGAGAGAGAGAGAGAGAGAGAGAGAGAGAGAGAGAGAGAGAGAGAGAGAGAGAGCGAGAGAGAGAGGGAGGGGGTGAAAGACGGGATTAACGAAGCATCAGAAAAAAAAAGAGAAAACAAATGAGCAAACAAAATTATCTTGTTCAGAGACAGAGAGGGTAGGACAAATGGTGACACGCAGATTGCTTCAAAGACAGGCAGGAAGACAAACAAAATGTTGACGAAAACGACAGAGGAGTCAGTTTCAGCTGTTCATAGCCCAACAGACCACGGCAGACTATATCAGTACCGAACACTGAAGACGTTGTTGTTGTTGTTGTTGCTGTTGTTGTTGTTGTTGTTGTTGGGGGCCGGAATAGCTCAGTTGGTAGAGCGCCGAACACGTGATCTTGGTGATCTTGGGGTTGCGGGTTCGAATATCCGCCGGGCCGTTTCGGTACAGGGCATTTTTTTCACTCGGAGTTAACATTGGTTCTGACTCCATTTCCCATACAGTCCTTCGAATGAGACAATAAACCGAGGTTCCGTGTGTGAACGCACGCATAACATCTTGCACACACGTAAAATCCCATCACCAACTTTCGGAAGAGAAGGCCAGTTTGGCCGTTGGTATGAATGACACGTTACACATAGCGTGCACCCTGCGTAAGAAATGGAAAGAATGAAGGAAGTAAGGAATTTGAGTGAACGATATTGAATGATATGGACTGGATGATACGGGAAACGACTGAATGAAGCGCCAGCAGGCAGCTCTTCAGTCGGCATTACCTAGGTAGGCAGCCCGTTGTGTAAACGAGTGTGGTTTGTAAAGCGCTTAAAACTTGGTCTCTAGCCGAGAATAGGCGCTATATAAGTATTCATTATAATAATGATATAATAATTATTGTTGTCGTACCCTGCCTTAAAGACTCCAGGGATCATCCAAACAGCCGAGTATTTGAACACTATGGTACAAATGCATCAGCTGGGGATGAGAACATCGCGTGTGTGACCGTTTTTGATTACCCCGCTACGTCGGCAGCCACACTTCGGCTTCGAATGATTTTGGAGACTGATAATGTTATGCTAGGAGCTTATCACAACTGAAGACCATACAGAGCATAACAACATTTTGATGTAGCCTTGGTGTTCTAGCCTATGTCAATTGGTCTGACATAACCTTAAGCCAAGGCGGGGAACACTGAGCAAAAAGACTAAAGCGGAGAAAGGAGACAATGAGGTTTTTTTTTGTTCTACTTGAATATGCATGAATACACGCATACATACATACATACATACATACATACATACATACATACATACATACATACATACATACATACATGCATACATGCATCCATATATACATGCATACATAGATACAAACAGACAACCATGCATCCGTACACACGTGTATGCATACTCTCTCTCTCTCTCTCTCTCATCTCTCTCTCTCTCTCTCTCTCTCCTCTCTCTCTCTCTTTCACACACACACACACAGACACACACACACACACAGACACACACACACACACAGACACACACACACACACACACACACACACACACACACACACACACACACACACACACACACACACACATACACTGACTGAAACCAATTTATTGTCAGATTAACTCAAGGTTGTACTGACATACACACACACACACACACACACACACACACACACACACACACACACACACACACACACACACACACAATCTGCAAACCCACCAATCTGCAAACCCACCAATCTGTCGACCCACCAATCTGTCAACCCGTACCTTTCCATCATTTATCCACGTAGACATATGTTGTTGTTTTTTGTTGTTGTTTTTTTTTTCACGCATGAAAAACCAACAATCAAAGACAGGGCGAAGAAAGAAATAAAAAGGAAAGAAAAAAGAGTGAAAGAAAGACGCCGATTATTAATGAAGGAAAGTAGGGAGAAAAAGAAAGAAAGAAAGAAAGGAAGGGAAAAAGGAAAGAACGAAAGGAAGGAAGAAAGAAAGAAAGAAAGAAAGAAAGAAAGAAGGAAAGGAAGTAAAAAAAAAAAAATAGAAAGAAAGAAAGAATGTGGAAAAGGAAAGAAATGGGGAAAAAAAAAAGAAAACACAAGGTGACAGAAGCCAGCGTCAAGGAACCCCAACAAAAAGCCAAACAAGCAGAGCAGTTTGTTTATTCTGACTCACGTGTGATGCCTGCACAACACACCAGGGTTGAAGGGCAAAGGGTGGGACGACGACTAACAGGGAGGCAGAGAGGCATGCAAATTGTGTTTGCGTGATAAAAATGTAATGCATCCAAACAGCCGCAGAGCACGACCTTTGTTAAGAAGTCGAAGGTCGCGTACTTTTTCTTTTGGGGGGATGGGGTCGGGTGGGGAGGTGAGGGGGTAGGTGTTGGGAGACAGAGACAGACAGACAGACAGACAGACAGAGAGATGGAGAGAGAGAGAGACAGAGAGAGAGAGAGAGAGAGAGAGAGAGAGAGAAGAGAGAGAGGAGAGAGAAAGAGAGAGATAGAGAGAGAGAGAGAGAGAGAGAGAGAGGGAGGGAGGGAAAGAGAGGTTACAGAAAAAAAAAAGAAGGCGAAGAGTAAGAGGTAGTGGAGGAGAGAGTGGAGGTATGGTAAGTGGAAGAGGGCTGATGGAGAAGGAGGTAGGCATTTCGGCCTACTCTTAGAGTGTTATGAGGTAGACGTCGTTGTTGAAACAAATGACATTGTTTCATTTGCTTACTTCCGTAAAGCTTTACTTGAAATGATAAAATCATGGAAAGTTGCTTCGCTATCTTTGGCACGATTTAATTGTATGTGCACATCTCCGCTCCACATTTGATGTGTCTGTTTATATCTTCGTTTTGGCTTGACAGAAACCGTATAAAACTGTCTTGGTTTGATCAGAGAAGTCACATTTCTCCCAACACGTGTTTGATATGTTGTTTGGCATATCTTCTATCGGTACTCAAAACAGTGATGGAAAAGGCAACAGTTTATAAGAAGTCAGCTCTGTAATGCCCAAAATGCTACCAAAACGTTAAAGCGAACATTTACAGATTCAGCATTTAAACGGTCACATGAATAAGCATCGTACTGCTGTCAAAGTTTACCATAAGCACGCACGCACACACGCACGCATGATTTCACACACACACAACACACACACACGCGCGCGCGCGCGCGCACGCACACACACACACACACACACACACACACACACACACACACACACACACACACACACACACACACACGTACACACACACACACGCACACACACACGCACACACACGTACACACACACACACACACACACACACACACACACACACACACACACACACACACACACACACACACGCACACACAAACATACATATACACACACACGCGCGCGCGCGCGCGCGCATTCGCGGGCCCAATCGCACGATCTCATGAATGCACAGTGTCAACACTCTCGCTCCCCACGCACGCACGCACGCACGCACATCGCACACACACACATTCCTTATAAAAATAGAAGATTAACATTCGATAGAATGACACGGGAAACAAATGATTTGCTCCTGCAGACATCCTTCCAATCGGCTCTACCCTTGTAGGCAGCCCGTAGTGTAAAGACAAGCGTGGGTATTTAAAGCGCTTTTAGCTTGGTCTCTTACCGATGATAGTCGTCATATAAGTATGATGGTGATGGTGGAGAGGATTGGGGGAGAGAGTAGGGGAGCAAGGGCTAGTATGTAAGCACAGTTTGACACTAAATTCTCTCTATCAGTTTGCTGATCAGTGGAAGAATTCGAAACGAAATCAGTTTTGTCATATGGATTTAGCTTTCATTCTTTACGTCCCTCTTCATTTCCACAACTGATGATGACATGGCCATGTCTTTCTTGTTACAAAGGTGAATCCCTGTTTTGGCGCTCAGTGAAAGCCGTTTGATTTGATCGAGCGAGTAATGATGACGTAATTATTTTGTTGTCGCAGTCTCCAGTTTCCGTCCCCTCACCTAACATTCACACGCACACACGCACGCACACACGCACGCACGCACGCGCGCACGCACGCATACACACACACACACACACACACACACACACACACACACACACACACACACACACACCCCGTCACACACACACACACACACACACACACACACACACCACACACACACACCACACACACACACACACACACACACACACACACCGTCACGCACACACACACACACACACACACACACACACACACACACACACACACACACACACATACACACACACACACACACACACACACACACACACACACACACACACACACACACACACACACACACACACACTTCTCTCCAGTCAGCGCTTAAGTTCGAGGACAAACATTGACCCGTTTTGAGTTGTTCCACAGGAGATATATTCCCATATTCACGTCAGCTGGAATTAGAAGAGAAGATTGATTGTCGCAGATGTCCAAGAGAGGAGAGAGATGCATAACTCATTGGCGTGAAGCTGGTTATGGGGAAACGGAGCCACGCTCCACAGCAATTAATCGCTTCTTAGCATCCCGAGGGGGGATCCTTTTTCCACTGCATATTGTAGTGGATCAGGATAGTCATTTGTGTGTGTGTGTGTGTGTGTGTGTGTGTGTGTGTGTGTGTGTGTGTGTGTGTGTGTGTGTGTGTGTGCGTTCGTGCGGGCGTCCGTGCGTGCGAATGTGTGTGTGTGTGTGTGTGTGTGTGTGTGTGTGTGTGTGTGTGTGTGTTTTCTCCTCTCTGTCTCTCTCTCTCTCTCTCTCTCTCTCTCTCTCTCTCTCTCTCTCTCTCTCTCTCTCTCTCTCTCTCTGCGTGCTCTCTCTCTCTTCTCTCTCTCTCTCTCTCTCCTCTCTCTCTCTCCTCTCCCTCTCTCTCTCTCTCTCTGTGGTGTGTGTGTGTGTGTGTGTGTGTGTGTGTGTGTGTGTGTGTGTGTGTGTGTGTGTGTGTGTGTGTGTGAAATAATGTGAAATCAAAATTTAATTTTATGGTGGGTGGCACATTTAGAAAGCAAGGTAGTTTCCATTTAACATCAAACCATTTAGACAGAAGAAGATGAAGAAGAAGAAGGAGGAGGAGCAGACAGAGGAGGAAGAGATGGGGAGGAGGAGGAGGAGGAGGAGGAGGGAGGAGGAGGAGAAAGAAGGAAGCAGGACATAATCGATATGAAAAGTGAAATGAAATAAAAACCTATACATTGACAGGAGGAAAATAACAATTCCATGTTATTACATACTTTCGAAATCTTGAGCACATGCCCGCACGCAAAAATGCATACATTTATGCATAAGCAACGCATACGAGCAGGACTGAAATCATGTAAATCATTTGTTCTTGCAGTGTGCGTGCGCGTGAATGCGCATATGTGTGTATGTGTGGGTGCGTGCGTGCGCGCGCGCGCGTGTGTGTGTGTGTGTGTGTGTGTGTGTGTGTGTGGTGTGGTGTGTGAATATCATTTCAGGGAGTTGGTAATCTGTTCCATAAATTTCCACCACCGTTTCTTGTGTTGGAAATAATAATAACAAATGACTATGCTCACGGGTTGGTTTTTAATGCTTTTTCTAATCGTTTTAGGAGCATTCCGATTTAAAACATTATGCATGCTCATAGCTTTTTGGAAGAAGAGTCCGTTTTTGGAAAGTTAATACACGAAATTGCTTTTAATCTGCAGCTGTCATGGAGGTTGAATTCAACGACACTAATTTTATTGGCTTGTTTTTATAATCAGTAAATCATCACCAAAAAAAAAAAAAAAAAAAAAATTTCACTGCAATTGTCCCTTAAAGTTGATACCTAATAAATCATTGCAGAATATGAGCAGAGAAAAAGAGTTAGCCGAATGAAGCTCAAGGAAGTTTTCTTT
>CM031604.1:31101078-31116078 GCA_018398815.1 Conus ventricosus
TTTATTTGCTGTGCCTTTCTTTCTTTCCTGTACTTGTATTTGCTGTTCCTACTTTCTTTCTTGTTTATACCTTTCTTTGCGGATTTTTTTGTGTGCATACCTTCGTTTGATATAGCTCTTGTTTTTGTTTTTTTCTAGCAGTTTTAATCGGTGTTTTTTCACAATAATTTGCATCAAAAGTTCAATCAGACAAACTAACAAGAATGAATGAATAAAGACACCACAAAGGTTGCAAAAGTCCCGAGGGGGGTGGGGTGGGGTGGTACAATACATTTACATTATGAAGATAACATCACGTTACAAAGCATTCTACGTGTGTCAATAAAAGGAAAACTGGTGAGAGACAGAAACAAGAAATATGTTCTTTCTTTCTTTTACCTTTGTCCGTTTCTCTCTCTCTCTCTCTCTCTCTCTCTCTCTCTCTCTCTCTCTCTCTCTCTCTCTCTCTCTCTCTCTCTCTCTCTCTCTCTCTCTGCTGTGTGTGTGTGTGTGTGTGTGTGTGTGTGTGTGTGTGTGTGTGTGTGTGTGTGTGTGTGTGTGTGTGTGTGTGTGTGTAGTGTGTTTGTTTGTTTGCTTGCTTATTTGTTTTTGTTACGTTTTTTCTGGTAAGCTTCCTCTTTTTTTTTTATACCTTTCGATAATTTTCTCTTTTTCTCCCCTAACTTTCCTTCTTTCAATCTTTTCTTCTCTCCTTCTTTCTCTCTCTCTTTCTTTCTTTCTTTCTTTCATTCATTTTTTCTTTCTTTCTTTCTTTCTTTCTTTCTTTCTTTCTTTCATTCATTCTTTCTTTCTTTCTTTCTTTCTTTCTTTCTTTCTTTCTTTCATTCATTCTTTCTTTCTTTCATTCATTCTTTCTTTCTTTCTTTCTTTCATTCATTTATTCCTTCTTTCTTTCTTTCATTCATTCTTTTTCTTTCTTTCTTTCTTTCATTCATTCATTATTTCTTTCTTTCCTTTTTCTTCTTTTTCACTCATTCAGGGCTAGTGGGGCTGATAGAAAGGCGTTAGGGTTTGAGGACAGGTCAGGTGAGCCCCAGGGATCCACTGGGAAATGTTCGCCCGTCACAGGACAGCTCAACACGTCAGCCGTTTTTGTCTTCTCCCGGTTCCATTGGGAAATGCGGTCCACCCTTACTGCTGACAGCTGAAATGTGCCGGTGTTTATGAGGGCCAGGCGATCAACTGATAGCTGGAGGGAGGAGAGATGGATGCAGAGGTGTGTGTGTGTGTGTGTGTGTGTGTGTGTGTGTGTGTGTGTGTGTGTGTGTGTGTGTGTGTGTGTGTGTGTGTGTGTGTGTGTGTGTGTGTTGTTGTTGTTGTTGTCTTCAATTTAACGTCTTTCCACATTAAGTGATATTAGATGTGTGTGTGTGTGTGTGTGTGTGTGTGTGTGTGTGTGTGTGTGTGTGTGTGTGTGTGTGTGTGTGTGTGTGTGTGTGTGTGTGTGTGTGTGTGTGTGTGTGCGCGTGTGTGTGTGTGTGTGTGTGTGTGTGTGTGTGTGTGTGTGTGTGTGTGCGTGCGTGCGTGTGTGTGTGTGTGTGTGTGTGTGTGTGTGTGTGTGTGTGTGTGTGTGTAAAGGAGATGGGAGGATGTAAGTTTAGAAAAGAAGGGGGAGGGCTCAGTGAGCACGAGGAATATGTTCAGGGAAGAAGGGGGGGGGAGGGGGGGGGCGGCGTCAGGGAGCAAGAGGAATACGTTCAGGGAAGAAGGGGGGAGGTCAGGGAGCAAGAGGAATACGTTCAGGGAAGAAGGGGAGGGGTCAGCGAGCAAGAGGAATACGTTCAGGAAAGACGGGGGAGGGGTCAGGGAGCAAGAGGAATACGTTCAGGGAAGAAGGGGAGGGGTCAGGGAGCAAGAGGAATACGTTCAGGGAAGAAGGGGGGAGGTCAGGGGGCAAGAGGAATACGTTCAGGGAAGAAGGGGGGAGGGGTCAGGGAGCAAGAGGAATACGTTCAGGGAAGAAGGGGGGGGAGGTCAGGGAGCAAGAGGAATACGTTCAGGGAAGAAGGGGAGGGGTCAGGGAGCAAGACGAATACGTTCAGGGAAGAAGGGGGAGGAGGGGGAGGGGTCAGGGAGCAAGAGGAATACTTTCAGGAAAGAAGGGGGAGAGGGGGGAGGGGTCAGGCAGCAAGAGGAATACTTTCAGGGAAGAAGGGGAGGAGGGGGGGGGGCGTCGGGGAGCAAGAGGAATACGTTCAGGGAAGAAGGGGGAGGTGGGGGTGGTCAGGGAGCAAGAGGAAAACGTTCAGGGAAGAAGGGGGGGGGGGGGGGGGGCAGGGAGCAAGAGGAATACGTTCAGGGAAGATGGGGGGGGGGGGGGGGGGGGGGTCAGGCAGCCAGAGGAATACGTTCAGGGAAGAAGGGGGGGAGGGGCGTCGGGGAGCAAGAGGAATACGTTCAGGGAAGAAGGGGGAGGTGGGGGGTGGTCAGGGAGCAAGAGGAATACGTTCAGGGAAGATGGGGGTGGGGGTCAGGCAGCAAGAGGAATACTTTCAGGGAGGGGGGGGGGGGGGGGGGGCGTCGGGGAGCAAGAGGAATACTTTCAGGGAAGAAGGGGTGGGGGGGGGGGGGGGGGGCAGGGAGCAAGAGGAATACGTTCAGGGAAGATGGGGGTGGGGGGTCAGGCAGCAAGAGGAATACTTTCAGGGAGGGGGGTGGGGGGGCGTCGGGGAGCAAGAGGAATACTTTCAGGGAAGAAGGGGGGGGGGGGGGTCAGGGAGCACAGAGGAATACGTCCAGGGAAGAAGGGGGAGGGGGGGGGGTCAGGGAGCAAGAGGAACAAGTTCAGTGAAGAAGGGGGGGGGGGGGGGCGTCAGTGAGCAAGAGGAATACGTTCAGGGAAGAAGGAGGAGGGAGGTGGGGGGCGTCAGTGAGTAAGAGGAATAAGTTCAGGGAAGAAGGGGGAGGGAGGTGGGGGGCGTCAGTGAGTAAGAGGAATAAGTTCAGGGAGAAGGGGAGGGGGGGAGGGAGGACGTCAGTGAGCAAGAGGAATAAGTTCAGGGAAGAAGGGGGGGAGGGAGGACGTCAGTGAGCAAGAGGAATAAGTTCAGGGAAGAAGGGGGGGAGGGAGGACGTCAGTGAGCAAGAGGAATAAGTTCAGGAAGAAGGGGGAGGGGGGGGGGGGAGGGAGGACGTCAGTGAGCAAGAGGAATAAGTTCAGGGAAGAAGGGGGGGGGGGGGGAGGGAGGACGTCAGTGAGCAAGAGGAATAAGTTCAGGGAAGAAGGGGAGAGGGGGGAGGGGGGAGGGGATTCAGTGAGCAAGAGGAATACGTTCAGGGAAGAAGTGGGAGAGGGGCGTCAGGGAGCAAAAGAAATAAGTTCAGGGAAGAGGGGGGGGGGGGGGGGGTCAGTGAGCAAGAGGAATAAGTTCAGGGAAGAAGGGGGAGGGAGGACGTCAGTGAGTAAGAGGAATAAGTTTAGGGAATTGGGGGGGGGGGGGGGGGGCGGGGTCAGTGAGTAAGAGGAATAAGTTCAGGGTAGAAGGGGTGAGGGGGGACGTCAGTGAGCAAGAGGAATAAGTTCAGGGAAGACGGGGGAGGGGGGAGGGCGTCAGTGAGCAAGAGGAAATCCGTTTCAGGGAAAGGCACGGGGAAAGAGGTCAGGGAACAGAGGAATAACTTCAGGGAAGAGGTTGGGGAAGGGAGAGTGGGGGAGAGGAAGGGGTAAGGGATGTGGGGGAGGAGGGGGCGGGGAGGTCAAAGAGCAAGATGTGGTGATGGTTTGAACATTACTTCTCTGTACTGTGGTGGCGTTGGTGGGTGAGGGTGGGGGTGAAGAGTGGGACGGGGAAAAAAACAAAAAAAAACATAAAAAACAACAAAAAAACGGGCAAAACTGAGAATAAAAACCTACGGATACATTGATCATTTTGAATACTATTCAACATGATAGTGTATGTCACCGTCGTAGTGTAAGATTCGGTACTCTCAGTCATGATACGGGGATTCTTCTGTGATGTATCCTGATGGTACCACACCCCACTGGACAAACAATCCCCCCCCCCCCCCCCCCAAAAGGAATCAATGCTTCTTACCAAACGCACAGACACATACATAAGCGCATGTCTGCGAGGGGCTGCCTGGCTTTGGAGCTCCGTTTTTAATTCATTTTTACATCTTTTACGTCTTTACATTTTTCCATCTTTTACTCTTCGGAGTAAACTGTGAATTTTAATGATAGCACAGTTGGTAGTTTTTAATGCTAAATTTTATTTTCTCTTAACGAAATTGTGTTTTCAACCCTTTCAAAGGTGAGTCTTCTTATTGGCTTTTCAAGATGGCTACGGCGTCGTGGAGGGTTCTCGGCTTCGTTTAAATGTTTTCTATTTTTCCTTGCCTTTCTACATGTGACAGGAACAACAATATTCCTGCACTCAGTTTAATTTGAAATTTAGATGTAGACGTAGGACGCCTTTAGTTCCATTTTTGGGCAGGTTTTAAAACTTTGTGCCACCTGAAACCATGTTAGTCTCCTGTGTGCACCTGCTGCGAGTACTGATCTCACGTCTATTACTAGCGCCAAGACTTTGAACCCCTGATCTCATTAATATTTAGAAATAGAACAGTGGATAAGGGATTGTTTGATTACCAGGTTAGACATGAGGAGTTAAATTCTGGCTTTTAAGCTTATCCTATCCAGGAGACATGAACTCAATCCTGGTCCGTCCACCATAAGTAAAAAATATTCCGTGCGGAGTTTGCCACGAATGAGAGTCACTGGAGACATAAAGAAGTAGCTGTGGACGTCTGCAATTCATGTGTATCACACTAAACGTTATGTTAATGAATTCAGCAGTTAATGAAGCATTGTGCATAGTGATATATCATGAACTTGTTATCCCTGCGGGCTTCCAAATTTTAGTTCGAGACTTTTTGAAGATTCATTGAAGACAGCAGCTCAGAAAGCAACCGTTTGACCCTATTCTCACCCAGACCGATCCCCACAAGAAAACTTGAAATTTATCCAAAGTTTGCCATCCACCCTGATGTCTAAAACTGATCAAATCCCCCTCCTAAAGTGCAACTGAAACAATCATTAAGAGAAAAAGAAAACTTAAATGCATAGTCATTAACTTTTCAATTCTCTTATCAAGAAAAAGGGAAGAATCAAGTAATTTAGATCACCGAAAAAAAACATTGTGTTGTAATTGGAACAGAAACTTGGCTAGAACTGGGAACATCCAGCAGTTGAACTTTAATGGAGGATTATGCTATTTCTAGAAAGGACAGACTTGAAAAAAGAGGTGGGGAGGAAAGTCTTGTTGCCCATCGGACGCACTTGCCAGTGCGTTTTATAAACAAGGCCACAATAGTTGAAAGTTTATTTTGTTAGGATTAATTTTAAGATAAGCGACTGTCATTGTTGGATCAGTTTACAGACCTCCAGACTCAGATGAAATGTATGTTCGTTCTAATTGCAGAGCCATTCTAACAATGTTTTGGCCAATAGGGAAGGCCTACTATGGATTGTGGAGACTTTAACTTACCAGATATTGCATGGGGTGAAGATGCCATTACTTGGTAATCAATAACAGTTAAAAATATTAATACTCCGTTTTTGATGCCACCAATGACCCTGGATTAGTACAATCAGTTTGAATCACCAACTCGTGGTAAGGCATTCCTGGCTTTATTTTTTTACCAATTGTCAGGCGCTTAGGCAACTCAGGAATTCATTGCATGCCTGGTTGATCATTGACATAGTTCTTAGAGAGCACTTTCAACCCTTTCGAAGAAAACCTCCTAAACGTACCATCAGGCTCTGGAACCCAAGCAGATATACCAAACATGCGCATGGATTACTCCTGAATTCAGTCGTCTTTTTTTTGAGGTCCCATAGTGTTAAAGATAATGTCGGTGACCCTTGGAAGTGTCTAAAACTACCTTGGAATTATATGGCAGACAACCATACTACTAAATAACTATCAAGGCAAAAACCACCAGCCATGGATTACTACAAAACTAAACGTTTGTTGCGAAGGAAACATCGTTTCTTTAGAAATTGAATACTCCTAATTCAGACAGATTACTGGTTAGGTATAAAAGATTAAGAGAGGTCTGTCAGAGAGAAATGTAGACTTGCTCACTCCAATTATGTTAATACGCTGTTTCGGAAGGTGATCATCAACCAGATATTATGGGTCTTACATAAGGAGTAAGAGGGCCAGGACAACTTGGGATTCCCGACCTGAGATACAACAGAATTACCCTAATTACAGGACCAGGAAGGCGAAAGCGGGAACTTATTAAACACGCAGTTTTGTTCAGTTTTCTCAAAATCCAACCCTTTAATTAACGTAGATAAAGGATGATGATAAACTCCTAGAAATGCTAAACATCAAGTCCACAAGCAGGAGTATTTAAGTTATGACCATATCAATGAAAACAAAGCTACTGGTCCGATGGCGTTCCTGGCAAGCTTAAAATTCTGAGCCCATGCATTGAGATGAGGTTATACCAATTCTTTACCACGCTCACCCTGGACCAGGGAGTAATACTGATGAGTGAGCGAGATTGCGATGAATTGTTCCTTAATCAAAAAGGGTGACAAAACAAAAGGCAGAGAACTATAGACTGTATCTCATACATCCATAACAGCTAAACTACTTGAACACATATATATAGTAGCATAATGGACCATCTTGACAAATATGACTTCTGAAAATAAGCCCAGCAAGGTTTTAGACAGCGAGGAGTTGTGAGACTCAACTTACAACAACTACTCAATGTTTTAGTAACTGTCTTAACAACAGACAGCAAATAGCTGCAATTTTATTAGATTTTTTAAAGCCTTTGATACAGGTTGACCCATGAGGGCCTGCTGCCGTAACATTAGAAACACATTGGCATTGGCGGTTCATTGCTAAAATGGGCCAGATCATTCCTCGTTGGAGAACGCAGAAAGTTGTTGTGGAAGGGTCGTCATCCCATTGTAACCCAGTCTTGTCGGGTGGTACCCAGGGAACTGTTTCGGGGACTTGTTTTTTAATATATATAAATGACATAAGTCGAAATCTCTCTCCTGGAACTATATAAGGCTTTTTGCAGATGACCAGTATAGTATATCGAACAATCAGAGCAATAATGATATACGCATTCTACAAGAAGATCTAAACGCTTTACAAGCGTGGAAAGAACTTGGAAAATGGAATTCATCCCAAAAGTGCCAAGTGCTCGCGCGTATATGTAAACAAACGCCTCACCAATAGATCAGAGTATTCAATCCATCATACTATTCTTAAAGAAAACAATGCAGCAAAATATTTCGGCGTGATTATAGATAGTCGGTCACAAATGGAACAGAACATTACCATTCTAGTATGTAGAAAGCAAATAATCATCTTAGCTTTCTTAGACAGGAATATCAATGATTGCCCAACAAGGTTAAAGGGACGGACTGCTACCAAAACAATGGTTTAGCCCGTACTGTGGAATATGGTTGCTCGTTTGGGATTCCTTACCATCTAAAGGACATTGATACCCTTGAAAAGATTCAGAAGAGAGCAGCACGGTTGTAACAAGGGAACCACATCAGAGGAAAAGTGGGAATACTAGGGAAGAAAATGAGGAAATTAGAATTGGGAAAAACCCTTAGAAGAGAGAAGAGCTTTTATTTAACTTAACACCTTTTTCAAAGGCAGAGCTAAAGTAATTGATATTCCAATGGAACAATAGTTATTGATAAAGTTAGCACCAGGAGTGGCGGTCAAAGTATACCATACCTCCATCAAATATTGACAGCCACTTACATTCTTTTTATCCCAGTTCTGTCCGGCTGTGGAATCACTGCGGGTGCCATCAAGATTGCAAGGTGCAATCTCATTCAAAAACGGTTGATTCGCAGTTTTGGATTGCATATTGCGTTTTTCTATTATTACTTCCAGAAATTTTATTGAATATCGAGTGCGACCCTTGTTGCCAAGTTTGCTCCTCGGGTCCAACAGTCTGAGTCGCACTGTTTGATGTTTATTATTTTATTTACTTTTTTAACATGCGCGCTGGTGACCTACTCGTTTTTGAGAGAACCAGTATTTTCGGAAGAAGAAGAAGGAAGCAGCAACTCACCCATGACATATCAATAGGCCTATTCCTGACACTACAATTTCTTTTGCGATTGTTTTCGATTGGACTGAGGTCGTTGCGCACCATAAATTAAATTGCACTATTCATTTACAATTTCTCTCTCTCTCTCTCTCTCTCTCTCTCTCTCTCTCTCTATCTCTCTCTCTTCTCTCTCTCTCTCTCTCTCTCTGAGGTTCTTGTGGACCTTCATTCGTTCTTCCTGAAAACGTATTCTCCTTACTCAACGACCCTTTCCCCATTCTCTGAAGGTTTTTTGTGATTAAGTGTTCTTGAAGCATGTGTTGTTTTCGTTTTAATCAATATGCTTTACAATATCATTTTTGTTCAACGTGTAATCCACCCCATCATAAAAGGGCTGTGGACCTATATGATTAAATCATCTGTATCCGTATCCGTATCCGAAGGGGTTTTTTTTATACATGAAAAACAAAACATTGGGTTCGTTTATTTCATCAAGCTTGCTTTATCATCGACATCATTGATCGTGCTATTTGAAACCAAACAAAACCAACCAACAAACAAAACAAACAAACGAATCATAAACGTGGGTCATTTGGACCGCGACCACGCACCGAATTCTAGTAAACGGTGAAGCAAGAACAGTGTCTACATTCGGACAGTTCCCTTGTTTCTCCTAAGACACTCACACAAAAATTCCAAGACATGAGGGAATAAATATGATCCGTCAATTCTCTCGATCATATTTTATCTTGTTCTATGGGTCAGGCCACGACCCAAGTAAACCTGCTCTCTTCGTCAGAACAAAATTCTTATCTCATTGGCGTCAAATCAAAACTGTCTCTCTGAATGTCTTCAACACAAACACAGAAGAATAGTTCTCAAGGGACTGGGTGTGGTTAAGTGTGTCAGACACCCTTCGTTTGAATTCCTTAAAAGTTCAGATTGAAAATAAGGAGTCATGACCTTAGCGGAGCCCCTGAGACAAGAGAATCTGGAGATTTGTCATTACCCCTGAATGTATCATTGAAGTTGAAGCGAAGGAAGATTTGTCTGTGCGATTATTGTGGTCATTAAAATGTTACATGATGTTTTTTAAAAGTTTATAATAATGCAGGCTCAAGTTACATGATGGAAACAAAAAATAACGTATTTGGTCACCAGATGAACATAAGAAAGTAACGCGTCTCAACCAATAGGTCTCATTCAGGCAAGACAACAACAGACAAACAGACAGACAACGGAAATAAACATGTGTTGAGGCTGGAGTATATCTCAGAAGTAACGGTCTTCAGAAGTTCTGGCAATTCACCCACGATCTCTTATGTACAGCACTGCTTATAATGTTGTGGTGGTTCCATTATCGAGATGGAGACATCACAATCAACCGAACTCCCAAGGGAGCCAGCGAAGCATGGAAAAGGGGAGGAGAGGGACTGTTTTTTACAGCCCAGTCGACTGCAAGGGGCCACATCAGGGCTGTCATCGTGCTGAAGTTACCTCTCAAGTCATATTTAAAAAAAAAATCTACACAACACATTAAAATATACCTTCTGAAAACCAGCAGAAATATCGTGGAAAAATCTTTCTTCCGTAAATATCTGAGATCAGATCATGTTGATCTCCTTCAGAAATTCATAGATCACCGTAGGTGGGACATCTTTGAACAAGGTTTTCACGGGAGTCTGCTGTAAAGTGTTTTTGTCTCGCATAATGCAATCCCCACATTCTAAGAGATGTGCTTCACAATGAGTTGTGCATAGCATGGAAGACACCACGGAGCTTTCTTCGGCTTCTGAAAGATAAGAATGGATGTGAAAGGAGGGGTTTGTGTGCAAACGGCACAAGGGGAATGGAAGAGAACAAAACAAAGAAGTAAACATATCATGTTTGTGATTCCCACCCCGTACGCTCACGCAACCCATATCCTCGTCCACCTGTGTGTGTGTTTTTTTTTTTCTGTCCACTACATATTATTTTCCCGTTTTTCCCCCCTCAATTTGATCTGCCGTTGTCTAGGCTGAAGAAACCAATAGGATAGTGCAATAGATTCGTTACTTCAGCACTTCTTATGTTCATCTGGCGTTTTCAGTATTTCGACATTTGTTTTTGATATTGAACACAAGTGCGTGCAAAAACACATGACCACAGGCACACACACACACACACACACGCACACGTACATGGGCGCGCACACACACACGTACACACGCACGCACGCAAAGCACACGCACAGGAGAGGAGAGAGAGATAGAGAGGAGAGAGAGATGAGAGAGAGAGAGAGAGAGAGAGAGAGAGAGAGAGAGGAACACATCAACATACACACATATGATTCCATGCATGAGAACACACGCTCACATTCACTTGCAGTGTGCCGTGTGCACGCGTGCGAGAGATAGAGAGAGGGGAGAGAGAGAGAGAGAGAGAGAGAGAGAGAGGAGAGAGAGAGAGAGAGAGAGAGAGAGAGAGAGAGATCAAAGCGACATTCTCTCTTCTCTCTCTCTCTCTCTCTCTCTCTCTCTCTCCACACACACACACACACACACACACACACACCACACAACACACACACACACACACACACACACACCATGTAAAAACAGGAAAGCACATTAAATTCACTTACAAACAAACAACGTACACCGGAGATCTTGAATGAAAAAAAAAAAATAACATAACGTTTAAAAAGCTGCCAGTCGCACAAAACACTTTTAGAGACACCTACAATGTACACAAACCACCACTACACTAAGTTCACTTTGACCCTCAGCATGACAGAACTAATGTATGACGCGAAACACCGCACGTGCAAGCTGCACTACACTGACCTAGAACGCACTGGGCACCCTCTTTTTTCCAAAACACGTGCAGCCAAGCGAGGCCGTCACAGCTGGATACCGTCCACATGACCTGATGTCACAACACATCCAACACGGCATGCATGATGAGATAGCATTGGCGTGACGATCCTACCTTCTCCCCCCTGCCCTCCCATCCCTCTGCTCCCATCTAACCCTTTCCCCATCTGACAGCATGGGCAGTGTCTAATCTTACTGGGAGAATTGGTCTTTGTCCGTCCTTGTTTATTTATTCGTGTTTGAAGTGTAGTATGGGACGACAACACTTCTAGTACAAATCACTAGAACAGATACCACTGCCACCCCCACACCACCATCACTGCTATTACTACTACTAATACGACTACTTTTGCTACCTACTACTACTACTGCTGTACTGCTGCTGCTACTACTACTATTACTGCTACCTCCACTACTACATTTGCTGCTGCTGCCACTTCTACTATGATTTTGGTAATGATGATGATGATGATCTTGATGATGATGATGTGATGATGATGATGATGATTGATGATGATGATGATGATGATGACGAAGACGATGATGATGGTGATGATGATTGTTTTGATTGATTGATTGATTGATTGATTGATGATGATGATGATGATTGATGATGATGATGATGATGATGATGATGATTATCTCATCATATCATTCATCATCATCATCATCATCACCCCACCATCAAGATCATCATCATCATCTTATCAAGATCATCATCATCCATGTCATCCTCACAATCATTATCATTAGAGCCGTGATGATGATAATAATAATAACGATGATAGTTATGATAATAATATGTTGAATACGAAATGCGATAGCAAGAAACACACACACACAACACACACACACACACACACACACACACACACACTCACTAAACTCACTCACACACACACACACACAGTCACACGCGCCACACCACACACACACACACCCCCACACACACACACACACATTTCTGTTAAAGAAAACAAAAATCAAATTGCTCCCCCACCCTCCCTACTCTCTGTTAACAGTGCCTCCCCACCACCATCCAACAGTACCTCTACCTCAAATTAAAGCAGTACCAAACCCCGACCTTCCCTCAAAGCAAAAACAACAGTATATATACGTCCGAGGGGCCAATTTTGTGCACGAAACTGATGAATGTCAAGCACGTCCCGCCCCAAATGCAAACAAACTGAGCGACTGAAAAGAACTTGCTCCGCTGCAACTGCGATACTACCTTGACCTTGGAGGAGTGCCGCCAAAAATACACCGCACGTGCTAACCGCCGCCCAGAATGCACTTGGCACCCTCTTCGTTTCTACCGGTGCACCCAAAACGTGGCCGTCACACCTGGAAGCCACTCTCCCTGACCTCCTGGTTCCACTACGAATGCCAGGTAACTGTTAGAGTGAAGGTGAAGGGGGAAATTATGCGATCCTCCAAAACATCATACACCTAGGGGAGTTTTTTTTTTTTTTAAATTGCTTGTATTTATTTATTTATTATTTATACTTTCATTTGTTTGTTTATTTATTTATTAATAATTTTGTTTTTGTTTTGTTTAGTTTCGTTTTTGTCTCAGTGCAGTGAATATGTTAAAATTGTGGTGCGATCACCAGAAAACGTTGTAAGCTGTATGAGCAGAAATAGAACAAACCAAGCTATGATAGACAAAAAGATATTGCTATGAAAGTTGCGAATCTCTAAAGACATGTTTATTGCCACCGTCTTTACCTTATGACAAAGAGAACAACATGAAAAAAAAATGATGGTGAAGAATTAGTAGTAGCTGCTGTTGTTGTTGCTGTTGTTATTGCAGCAGCGGCAGCTATAGGTGGTTGTTGTTGTAGAAAGTAGTAGTAATAGTAAGCAGAATCATCATCATCATCAGCAGCAGCAGCAGCAGTAGCAGAAGTAGTAGTGGTAGTAGCAGAAGTAGCAGCAGCAGCAGAAGCAGTAGTAGTAGTAGTAGCAGTAGCAGCAGTGGTAGTAGTAGGAAGGGAAAGGTGACTGTGATGATAAAGTGTATAGTGTTATGTGACATTCAGTTATATAAATCGCCTTCGACAATAATAACAATAATAATGATAATGTTAGGAGTAATAATGATAATTAATAATGACCTACTACTACTACTACTACTACTACTACTACTTTCTACTACTGATGATGATGATGATGATGATGATGATGGTGTGTGTGCCAGTATTGTGTGTGTGCGCGCGCGCGCGTGTGGTGTGTGTGTGTGTGGTCTGTGTGTGTGTGTGTGTGTGTGTGTGTGTGTGTGTGTGTTGTGTGTGTGTGTGTGTGTTGTGTGTGTGTGGTGTGTGTGTGTGTGTGTGTGTGCGGCGCGCGGGGCGCGTTTGTGTATGTTGCCTTGTATGTCTAACATACACAATATAAACTCTGATTTAAACAGCAGGTGCTGCCGCCACGCATTTCATCAACGTGAACAGGTAAGAAGTACACAAATAACACACAAGTGATTTCCTTCATTTCAACTTGAACATCGGCCTTCTAACAGTTATAAAAAACATAGTTATGAAATACAAAGTTGATTTCTAAAGGGAAAGAAAAGCTTAAAAACATACGGTTTGGAGAAGAAGCTTCATTCCAAAAAAAAAAAAAAAGTAGAAAAAAACACTCGCACACACAAACAAAACAACAACAACAACAGGAAAGAGAGAAAGAAAGAAAGAAAGAAAAATGCCCTGGGGACAGATTTGAAAGAGGAGCAAAAACGTCTTCTGACTTGCAACAACACCTGGCTACCCGCCTGTCTGTCATTCACGGAAGGGATCTGGGCCGACCTCACGTGCGCGGCGCGTGCGTTATGCTTTTAGTGTGTGACCTACGGGGTTTTGCCGGTGCTCCGTCTTGGAATGTCCGGATCGCCTCTGTCTGTCTGTCCGTCAGTCCACGCTGCAGCGTCCTTCAAGGAGGTCTGTCAGTCTCGGTTAAGTGCACGCCACAGTGAGAGGAGAGAGAGAGAGAGAGAGAGAGAATGGATGCGCATGCTTGGCAGGTTTGCTTTGTTCCTGCAATATATACTGTATACCCTCTCTGCGTAGCCTGCGTCAGCACTATATCTGATGGCGAGATGAAAGGAAGTGCGGGACGGAGATAGCGGTGCGGGTGCTGGAGGGGGGAGGGGAGGGGAAGAGCGGATGAGGATGTGGGGGAGGGGAGGGGGCGGGGCGGAGCTGAAAGAGAACGAGGATGGGGGGTCGGGGGGGGGGGGGGGGGGGGGGGGGGGGGGGGGGGGGGGGGGGAGAGACGACGGGAGGTAGGGGTCAGACAGTTTATGATGTTACGCTGTAAGCAAGATAAAGTGCAAGTCGATACTTTGTGCGATACATGAACTCGAAAGAGAATCAGAATCAAATCAGGAGTTGATGCAGGGGAGGAGAGGGGAAGAGGAAGGTGGTAGGAAAGGATGAGGGGGGAAACACAGACAAGCCCCCCTTCCTCCTCCCCCCCCCCCTCTAATTCTCTCTCTTCTCTCTCTCTCTTGGAAAGACAATAAAATATCAAAATGTCAAAGTGTCAAAAAAGTGTCTCTCTCTCTCTGTCCTTCCCCCTCATCATCTGTCTGTCTGTCTGTATGTATGTATGTAAGTCTGTCTGTCTGTCTGTCTGTCTTTCTGTCTCTCTGTCTCTCTCTCTCTCTCTCTCTCTCTCTCTCTCTCTCTCTCTCTCTCTCTCTCTCTCTCTCTCTCTCTCTCTCTTACACACCCTCATCCACTTAGTTGCTACACATACACTTCTATGATGGACTTTGATGCACATATGAAAATAAAAATCCTCAGTCTTTTCCATACACCTGTCTGCCTATCTGTCTGTCTGTCTTTGTCTGTCTGTCTACCTGTCTGTCGGTCTGTCAGTCAGTCTGTCTGTCTGTTTCTCTCTCTCTCTCTCTCTCTCTCTCTCTCTTCTCCTCTCTCTCTCTCTCTCTCTCTCTCGTCCTCTTCCTCCTCCTGCCATTAAACTGATCTCCTGAAGTCCTCCCCCCCTACTTTCTCAGAATATAAACATTTAGAAATTCTGCCTCTAAAATGGAAGCTAGTTTACAACAAAGCTCTCTTTATGTTTAATATAATGTCCGACC
>CM031604.1:31121078-31136446 GCA_018398815.1 Conus ventricosus
ATCTTTTCTCATTTTCTTCGTTCGTTTTTCTTAAGTCAGATCGTGTTTTTCTTTCTTTCTTTCTTTCTTTCTTTTTTCATTCTTTTTCTTACCCATACTTTTTCTTTCTTTCCTATCCTTTTCTTTGTTATACATTGGTTTCTCTCACCCCCTACACCTTTTTTTTTTGTTTTCTGTTTATTTTCCCTAATGCCGTTCTTTCTTTCTTTCTTTCTTTCTTTCCTTTCATTCATTCATTCTTTCTTTCTTTCCTTTCGCCCTTCCTTCCTGCTTTCTTTCTGACTTTTCTTTTCTTTGTTTTATTTAATAGAAATCTCTTTCTTTCATATCTATTTAATGGCCTACATTTCTTTCATTTTCTCGTATACCTTTCTTTGACAGTATCCTTATTTCTCTCTTCCCTGCACCTTTTATCTGTACATTTCTTTCTTCCCCATTCCTTTTTTTTCTCTCTTTCCATTTCTTCGCTTTCCTGTCTTTCATTCAGTCCAACACTTTTTCGTCGAGAAACTTTTTTGTATTTTATTTTCTAAACAAATCTTTGCTGATCCATTTTTCTTTTATCTTATATCCTTATTTTTCTATCTGGTTGCTATGGCTTTCTGTCCTTTTCTCTGTCTCTCTCTTGGCCATGCCTTTCTTTCTTCCGTGAAACTTTCTCTGCTTTGCCTTCCTGGCTTTCTAACATCTTTCTTTTGGTATTCCTTTCTTTCTTTCTCGTTGGCACCTTTCCATGCTCTACTTCAACACAAACACGTACACAGCCCGGCCCCCGTCCCCCTGCAGACCGGTCAAATTGTTAAAAGCCTTTGCCTGCAGAACTGAGGGTCGTGCGTTCAAATCACTCATAGGATAAGAGTTTTGTGCCTTGAAAACCTTATCTGTCCACCCAGCAGGAAATGGATAGGTGATTCAGTCCACGGAAGGTTGCACACATCTTCTAAAAATCTCATCACCAACTTTCGGAAGAGAAGGCCAATTTGGCCGTTGATGTAGATGACACGTCACACATAGCATGCACTCTGCGTGAGAAATGGGGAAGAAAATGAAGGAAGGAAGGAAATGAGTGAACGATATTGAACGATATTGACTGAATGACACTGGAAACGACTGAATGAAGCGCCAGCTAGCAGCTCTTCAGTCGGCATTACCCAGGTAGGCAGCCCGTTGTGTAAACGAGTGTGGATTGTAAAGCGCTTAGAGCTTGGTCTCTGGCCGAGGATAGGCGATATATAAGTATTCATGATAATAATAATAATAGTGATAGTAATGATAATAATAGTAATAATAATAATAGCAATAATGATAATGATAATAATGATAACAACAATAATAATAATAATAATAATAGTAATAATAATAATAATGATTATAATAATAATAACAATAATAATAATGATAATAAATGCTGGGAAAGAAAAAGGGTGGGCCCGGCCTTCTATTATGCAGTGCCCCAAAGACTGCAAACCTCTGACAGTTCATTGCTTTACCTTACTTTCTTTCTTTTCTTTGCGACACGTTATTTTCTGTTCTGTTCTTTCTGTCTGTCTTTTCCGTGCTGTTTTGTTCTAAAATCTCCTTTTACCTATTTTACTCTAGTACGTTTCGTTCTTTCTTTTATGCAGCTTTTTTTTTTTTTTGCACACGTTCTTTTTTTTTTTTTTCTTCCCTATTGCTTTCTTTTTGTACACGTTGTTTTCTTTCTAAAACCTGGTCTGGCGTTTTCTTTTCTTGTTTTTTAGTTAGTTTGTTTGTTTGTTTTCTGTCTCTCATACTGTTGTTTTGGACACGTTTCTTCCATCTTTCTCATACCTTTCATCTGGTTTCTCCTCTTCTCTCCCTCAACCTTTTTCGTCTTTTTTTCTTTCATCTCTCTTCTCTTCTCTCTCTCTCTCTCTCTCTCTCTCTCTCTCTCTCTCCTCCTGCTCTCTCACCGTTTTTTTTTCTTACTCTTATTAAACCTTTGGGATCAGTTGGACTGATGGGGAGGCGGAGGGTTTTTGAGGACAGATCAGCATCCTCGCTCCACTGGGAAAAAGTTGACACATCGCAGGGCAACTCAACACGTCAGCATTTTTGTCTTCTCCGGTTCCATCGGAAATGCGGTCCACCCTCACTGCTGACAGCTGAAATGTGCGGTGTTTATGAGGGCCAGGCGATCAACTGATAGCTGGAGGGAGGAGAGACGCTGAGAGGGATGGAGAGGGGTGTGAAGCGGGAATATGTTCAGGGAAAGGGGTGGGTGAGGGGAGGTGGGTGTGGGGTGGGGGGGGGGGGGGGGGGGGAGGGGGGGGGGACAAGGCTCGTGAAGCAGGTGATGGTGGAAGAAGAGAGGTGGGGATATGTGGAAAGAGAGGGGAGGAAGCCTAAAGCAACATGTGCAGATGCAGTGGTCACTTTTAAACATTGATGGCATATCAGCATGTATGACCGGTATCAGTGTCATCAGCATCAAACGCTCAGCGCTCAGCAGTACAATGTACCTCTCTAAGGTTTCCTTCTGGTACCCTCTGCTCAAAAACAACAACAGCAACATGATTAGCATCAACCACAACATCAGCTACAACCATTTCTCTCTCTCTCTCTCTCTCTCTCTCTCTCTCTCTCTCTCTCTCTCTCTCTCTCTCTCTCTGTCTCTCTCTCTCTCTCTCTCTCTCTCTCTCTCTCTCTCTTCTCTCTCTCGTCTCTCTCTCTCACACACACACACACACACACACACACACACACACACACACACACACACACACACACACACACACACACACACACACACACACAACACAATAACTAAACAAACAAACGATCACAGAAAAAACGACCAAAATGCACGCATCTAAAACCATTTGATAAAATGCGCAAATGCTGATATACCCTATATCATACTTTATTTGTATTATACTTTAAAACTAAACATGATAATAATATGGCGTATTATTTAGCTAGTTATTCTGCACAATTCCGTGCTCTCTCTCTGTCTGTCTGTCTGTCTGTCTGTCTGTCTGTCTCTCTCTCTCTCTCTCTCTCTCTCTCTCTCTCTCTGTCTCTGTCTCTCTCTCTCTCTCTCTCGCCTCTCTCTCCTCTCTCTCTCTCTCTCTCTCTCTCTCTCTCTCTCTCTCTCTCTCTCTCTCTCTCTCTCTCTCACTCTCTCTCTCTCTGTCTCTGTGTCTCGTTTTTGAAGAAATATGTCGTGTCGTCTTTTTTTGTTTGGTTTTAATTTTTTTTTTCTTTACCTAAGATTGGTTTATTCAATCAAAATGATTAATCATGATCATTAGGAAAAACCCAAAACTATTAGGGACTTGGGGAACAGACCTGCCTGAATTCCGGATAGACACCGAAGCAATGAAAGTGTCGCCCATTCAGACATTCCTCCCTTTCTCCTAAAAAGCTAACTCCGCGAAATTCGAAGACTTTAGGGAATCATATGATCTTGTCATTCTCTTCATCATTTTATTATCTTGTCCCTGGACACCATGCCAACGAACAAAGGCAAAACTCGCTCTATTCATCCTGAACAAAATTCATTATCTCCTTAGACGCCCAATCCAAAAGTGACTCTCTGACATGTCTTCAACGTAAATACAAAACAACTGCTCTCAGGGGGACACGAACGTGGTTAAGTGGTTTAGACATCCATTCGTTTGAATTCTAAAGCTTGCAACTCATAAACCGGGACCTATGACCTTACTGAAGACACATGATAGATAATAGCATTTGGCGATTTCTGTTACACCTGGGTTTTTTTTTTTTTTCTTGCTTTGTCTGTTTGCCGCCGCAGTGAATGAAGGTTCATCTAGATCAATATTTGAATCATTCAGCAATAGCAACTCAGATGTGCTGGAAAAGGCATCACCACAGGCGCGTGCACACGCATACACGCTACGCAGCAAAACTTAACCTGTGGAACGACTAAACAAAGGACTGTGTGCGCATAAGGCATATCAGTCTTACTTAAAAATCTGTTGAGTGTACAATTTGACCATCCCCAGAAGAACTGATTTACAAGCTTCTCTCTCTGTCTGTCTTTGACTCTCTCTCTCTCTCTCTGTCTCTCTCTGTCTCTCTATCTGTGTGTGTGCGTGTGTGGTGTGTGCGTGCGTGCGTGCGTGCGTGCGTGCGTGCGTGCGTGTGTGTGTGTGTGTGTGTGTGTTGTGTGTGTGTGTGTGTGTGTGTGTGTGTGTGTGTGTGGTGTGTGTGTGTGTACTGTTAATATGTTTTCTGTATGTGTACCCCTTTACTTACAGGCTTTGATCTAAACTGATTAAACTTCTCTCTCTCTCTCTCTCCTCTCTCTCTCTCTCTCTCTCTCATCTCTCTCTCTCCTCTCTCTCTCTCTCTCTCTTCTCTTGTCTGTCTGTTCTGTCTGTCTGTCTGTCTCTCTCTCTCTCTCTCTCTCTCTCTCTCTCTCTCTCCTCGCTCTCTCTCTCTCCTCTCTCTCTCTCTCTCTCTCTCTCTCTCTCTCTCTCTCTCTCTCTCTCTCTCTCTCTCTCTCTCTCTCTCTCTCGGGGGGTGAGCTGTCGTCATCCAAGAGGAGAAGACACGTTTTCTTCAGCTCCCGAAATTAATTAACGTTTTCTGTTAATTTCTACGGTTTTCAATCATACAACGTTTCAAGTCGGTGACAGTATCAAGATGCCATCAGCATCTCTCGATTTCAGAGTTCGGTGTGGCGGGTTCGTCGCCGTCTTCATCAGTTTTATGGCAAAAAGAGCCAGGTTCAGGCTGTCCAAGACGATGCGTGTGTTAAAAATACACACCCGTGTCACCGGTGTCATGGCAGGCTTGGTCCTCACCGCCTTTTTCTTCAGCGACCTTCTGCTCCGATGCGGCGACGTGGAGACGAACCCCGGCCAAAGTCGTCCAGCTCCAGCTCCACGAGGCAGTCCCGCCTGGCTCGTGATGGCTCTGTACGCCGTGCAAGTACGGACTCTTCTGTGACTCCTGATCCTGACCATGCTTCAAGTAAACCCGGTGAGATCACGGCCGATCACCCGAAGCGAAAAGACATCTTTACAATGTTATCATGCTTAACCACGAAGGTTGACAACATGTCAGACGATGTAAGAGGAGTGAAAGACTCAGTCGAAGGACTAAAAAGGGACATGCATGACATGAAAGAGACGATCAGTGAGCTTCGTGTTCAAAATGACCATCTGAAAGCAGAGAACAGCATGATGAAAGACAGAATCGTGCGTTTGGAAGAAAAAGTTGATGATCTTGAAGGGCGATCCAAAAGGAATAATCTAATTTTTTATGGACTGCCAAGGAGGGAAGGAGAAACCAAACAGGACTGTGTGAATATTGTGCATAACCTGTTTGACGGATGAATTGAAACTACCAAAGACTGTAGAGTTTGACAGAATACATCGCATCAACAATAAGCCTAATTCGCCAGTTATTGGCAGATGCACCTTTTACAAAGACAAAGAAGAAATTTTCAGAGCCGAAAAGAACCTTAAGAATACTTCAGTGTTTATTGGTGATGATTTCACTCAGAGAGTCCGTGACATCAGAAAGAAGCTAGGACCACACTTAAAAGCTGCCAGAGGCAACAACAAGAGGGCCACCATGATCTACGATCATCTCCTCATCGAGGGCAAGAAATTTGTTCTCGATGGGGATGATCAGTTAAAGGAAGTTAGATAAAGGTTTGGCCGGCCTCTGCAAACAAAGTTAAACGTCCACAATCCTAAAAGTCAAATTTCCCTGGTTGAGGATACAAAGGTAGACAATGTTGACCAAACACCGGTTCCGAAGATAAAATGCGGAAACGCACGTGCTGGTGGCCGTGTGTCATGTTTACTGAGAACAGGTTGTAGATGTGTACCGGCGAATTGTGAAATGCATGCTTGTTCTTCACGTGTTGGAATGACAGGTGACACCAGCCGTGACGAAGCTCGTGAAAATGACAGGGAACAACGCAATGGGGAAGAGAAGAAGAGAAATATAACCAATAGAGACATCCCGATGGACGAAAGTCTGAATGAGAGTACGAATGATAGCGAGTATGAAAGTGAACAAAATGTTAGTGAAACACAGGTTAAAAATAAAGTACACTTGTTCTCTTTCCTTCATTGGAACGTAGGTGGCCTTCCATCTAAACTGATTGATCAAAAGTTTTTATCGTATGTTTATAATTTCGATTTCATTTGTCTTGTTGAAACGTTCATGGAGAAAATAGATTCCCATTTGTTCCCCCACCATTCTGTCTTCTGTAAACCTGCGATTAAGCTGGCAAGACACGGGAGGCGATCAGGTGGAGTGGTGTGCTTAATTAAAACCGAATTGATGGCTTATGTATCTGAACTTACATGTGAACATGACAATATTATGTGTTTCTTATTAAATAAAACTTTATTTGGTTTTGAAAATAACATTCTTTATGTGTGTATTTACGTGCCTCCAATAAATTCCCCATATTATACAACAGTTGAAATTGAAAACGGCATTGTTTGCCTTGAAGAGGTTATAACAGATAAGATATTATTGTATGACAACGTTGATATCCTTTTGTGTGGGGATTTCAACGGGAGAACAGCCAACATTTTCCCTTTCAGCAATGATCAGTTTGACAGGTTCAGTTTCATGGATAAAGAATGACAAAACAGATCTCATAAGATATTCTAAAGACTCGGAATTGAATTTATATGGAAGAATGATTTTGAATTTATGTATTGCTTTCAGATTGTTTATCATGAATGGAGTATGTAATGGTGACCTTGAAGGTCATTACACATACATAACGGAAACAGGGAGTAGCGTGAATGATTATTTCTTAGTTTCTGAAGATCTGTTCGATACTATTAGAAATTCTTGCCGTTTGTATGTTTCTGATATGATTAATTCCGATCATCAACCATTGGAATTTTATTTTTATGCGAAGAATGATGTGTTACGCAATGACAATGATTGGCGTGATATACCTTTATTTATTAAAAAGATAGTTTGGAATGATGACTTTGCTGAACAGTTTCATAATAGCATGCATTCAAGAAATGCAAAAGAAAAACTTAATCAAGCCAGCATATTGATGGGTACTGACATTAATCAGGCATTAGATTTATTTAATGAATGCATAAGAGAGCAAGCAGTATGTATGGAAAAGAAAATTTATACATGTCAGAAAAGGTCAGAAAAGTGGTATGATGATGAATGTAAAACTTCTAAGCGCAATGTTAGAAAACTTTTAAGAACATGTAGGAAATCATCCAGAAAAAATACAAAATTGCCAGATACAAAGTTGCCACCAAAGGAAAATTCAACCGAAAAAGAGGCTAGGACAGCTTTTTGCAAAGAAAGGAGGGAATACAAAAGGCTGTTAGAGAGAAAGAGAAAAGAATACAATAGAATTGTACTTGAACAATTGATTATGTCTGTAAATGATCAGAAAGAATTTTGGCAAAATGTGGGTAGAGTTTCTAATAAGAATAAGTTTCAGCCAAATAAGATCACAGTACAGGAATGGTTTCAACATTTTAAAAGGGTTCTTGAAAAACATGAGACTGACGGCAACAAATATATCTGTACAGGTGCTGTTGATGTTTCAGATAATTTTTCAGATAATGATAACGATGATCAAGGAAATGGAAATGATGCACATGAGAATGATGATTATGATGATGTCAACTTTCTGAATCGGCCTATTTCTAAAGAAGAAGTCATACTCTCAGTGAGAAAATTGAAAAGTAAGAAAGCAGCTGGACCAGATGGTATAATTGGAGAGCTATTAAAAAAATCAGGAGATGATGTAATTGATTTCTTTGTAAAATATTTCAATGTTCTATTTGACACAGGTCAATATCCTGATTTATGGAAAGAATCTATTATTGTTCCATTGTTTAAAAAAGGCAACATTAACGATCCAAATAATTACAGAGGAATTTCTCTTTCAGACATAAGTAGCAAAATATACAGCTCTATAGTTAATTCAAGATTACAGGAATGGGTTGAACAGAACAATATTACCGGTGAATTCCAAGCTGGGTTTAAACAAAATTATTCTACAACCGATCACATATTTACACTTTTAGCAGTTATTCAAAAGCAATTTTCATGTAATAGAAAACTGTATGTAGTTTCATTGATTTCGAGAAAGCGTTCGACACAATTTCAAGAAAATTACTGTGGCCTATTATGTTAAAGAATGGAATTAAAGGTAAAATTTATAGATGTATTAAAAGTATGTATGAGGTTGTTACAGCTCGAGTTCGTTGTGGTACACAGTACACAGGTTATATCAATTGTACGAACGGTGTGAAACAAGGCGATATTTGTAGTCCTCTTCTGTTTTGTTTGTTTATTAACGAACTTGCGCTTGAAATTATGAATAATGGTAGACATGGTGTTAGTCTCAATAATGGATATGATTGAATTGTTTATTCTTTTATTTGCTGATGACATTATACTATTGTCAGAAACTCTGGTTGGGTTGCAGACACAACTAAATAATCTTCATAAAGCTGCATGCCAGTTACAACTTAAAGTTAATTTAGAAAAATCTAGCATTATGGTTTTTAGAAAAGGGGGATACCTAGCAAGCACAGAGAGATGGTTTTACGGCAATGTTAAGATGAATGTAGTGAATTCATATCGATACCTAGGTATTGTGTTTTCAACAAGATTGAGTTTTAAGCCTGCATGCCAAGATTTAGCGAACAAAGGGAAACGAGCTGCTATTCGCATTATTTGTAAGTTGAATCAGTTGAATAATAACTCTGTGAAATTATTCTTGAAGCTTTTCGATTCACAGATTCAATCTATGCTTCTATATGGTGCTGAGATTTGGGGTTTAGAAGATGCTTCATCAGTGATAGAGAGTGTTCATTTGTTTGTGTTAAAGAGGTATTTAGGGGTAGGTATCAAAACACCGAATGATCTTGTATATGGTGAATTAAATCGATTCCCCTTGTTTATCAATTCTACTGTCTCTTGCATTAGATACTGGTTGAAATTAACCCGAATGGAGGAGCATAGACTGCCATTCAAAGCATATAAAATGTTATTAAATTTGTCAAATAGAGGAAAAGTTAATTGGGCTTCGAAAGTTCGGGATGTTTTGAATAGTAATGGCTTCTGTTACGTATGGGAAAATCAAGGCGTAGGATGTATAAATTCTTTTATAAGAGAGTTCAAATAAAGATTAATCGATTGCAGGTGGCAAAGCTGGAATTGTCATATGGATGACAGTGACAGATTTATAAACTATAGAAAATTCAAGATGTCTCATGATCTGGAGACATACTTACTTTTGGATTTGAACAGATTTATACGATACACACTAACAAGATTTAGATTTGGGATTTCTAATTTATCAGTGCACAGTTCAAGATATAACAGGGATAACGAACGTGTCATGAAATGCCCATTGTGTAGATCTGCCACAGATGATGAAATTCACTTTGTTTTTTGTTGCCCTGCTTTCGATGATTTAAGACATAGTTTAATACATCCAAAATATCATAATAATCCTAGTGATTTCAGATTAACATTACTTTTAGCATCACAAAAGACAGAAGTCGTTAAAAATCTTGCTGTATATCTTTACAAAGCCTTTAAGAGAAGAGAAATAGCTATATCTTGATTTATCAAATCTGTTGCTGTATGAATGTGAATTTGTTGATTGAGTCTATAAATGTACGAATGTAATGATTTTCTTTATTGAATTTCCTTTATTTTCCTTTGTAACTTGGAAACTGGTTTCCAGTTTTGCATTTGACCTAGTCCTCATGCTTATAATGGGATGACAGTGCCATTCATATTTGTATCATATATTCATTGTTATTGTTCACACCCCTTCAAATGGGGCTTTGGCCTTTTGAATAAAATTCTGTTCTGTTCTGTTCTGTTCTGTTCTGTTCTGTTCTCTCTCTCTCTCTCTCTCTCTGTTCTCTCTCTCTCTTCTGTCTGTCTGTCTGTCTGTCTGTCTCTCTCTCTCTCTCTCTCTCTCTCTTCTCTCTCTCATCTCTCTCTCTCTCTCTCTCCCCTCTCTCCATCTCTCTCTCTGTCTGTCTCTCTCTCTCTCTCTCTCTCTGTCTCTCTGTCTGTCTGTCTGTCTCTGTCTCTCTTCTCTCTCTCTTCTCTCTCTCTCTCTCTCTCTCTCTCTCTCTCTCTCTCGCTCTCTCTGTATGTGTGTGTGTTGTGTGTGTGTGTGTGTGTGTGTGTGTGTGGTGTTGTGTGTGTGTGTGTGTGTGTGTGTGTGTGCAGATTCAGTAGAATTCCTCACCCTATTCTCCTTACCTTCTATTACTCACTTCCAAATCCCACATGCATCCTACACCACTCTTCTCCTCACCTACATCCTATTCTAACTCGGATTTCCTTTCATCCGTGGCTTCTCAACCCTACAGACGCTGGCACTCTCAGTGGTGCCAGACCTATTCCTGGATCATATTTGGAAACTGCTATGCTCGGAATGTTAACAGTGTTCGCGTGAGAGTAGTTCTCTTTATCGGAACTTGTCCGCAGACATCATAGACAAAGGTAAAATTCAACGCACCTCACAGGAAAACAAGGTGAGAAATACTGCAAGATCACACAGACGGCTGAAGTTTCGCGACCAGCATGTCTTCTTCGGGCGTTATAAACAGCAGATATCACATGAAATGCGCGAGGCAATGCTCCAAAGATAGCAGACAACATAAACATGATACACTTGGATGCTTGTTGTCAGTCATGTCTGAAGAAGACATATTTGTCTAAAAGTCACTTGTCTGATTCGTTTTCTGTATTACAATGAAAGTTACTCTACACCATGTTTTGCGGGGATGGATTGTGCATGATCTGGTCAACGTACGAAAGTCTATTTCTGAAAGCTGTCACGAAGGGGAGGGGGGGGGGGGGGCGGGGGGAGGAGCCCCCCCCCCCCCCCACCTCGTTCAATTCGCAAGTGCATGTCAAAAGGTAGTGGCCACATTCACACATATGCGTCATCTCTGCTTTTTCATGCAAGACATCAAGTTTTTCAAAGCATGGGTTGATCGACATTTTGTCTTTGTGGAAATAACTTTGGGCTGGGGTCTTTTTGGATCTATCTGTTTGTGCGTATGTCTTTCTGCCTGCCTGTTCAACCCCTCACCAGGTCTTTCGTTCAATTTCTACCCCAACTACACCCACCCCTTCTCTCCACACACACACTCTCTCTCTCTCTTTCTCTGTTTTATCTCGATTGGTGCTCATTAATTTCAACTTCTGCCCAGCTATTGTGCATGCTTGTCATAAATAAGATTTGGTCTTGTTTTTTTCTCCTTGAAATGTGCTAATGGTTGTGGTGATGGCGAGAAGTGAGTGGGAGGGCAAGGGGAAGAAATGGGAGAAGAGGAGGAGGTATATATATATATATATATATATATATATATATATATATATATATATATATATATATATATATATATATATATATATATATATATATATATATATTACACACACACACACACACACACACACACACACACACACACGCACGCACACCACACACACACACACACACACACACACACACACACACACACACACACACACACACACACACACACACACACCACAGTGTTATGTTTGTTTGTCAGTATGAATGGTATGCATTGAAAAGATGTACGTAGTACAAGGCCAAATTTCAAGATTACCTTAAATCTTCATTGTAATCAATCAATCAATCAATCAAGCTACAAACTACTCTCTTCTTCTTCTTCTTCTTCTTCTCTCTCTCTCTCTCTCTCTCTCTCTCTCTCTGGTTCACCTTTAAACCAGGAGTGGCACACAAGATAGTCCATTAGGCCTGTTTGTTTTTTTTTTTTTTTTTTTTTTTTTTTTTTTTTTTTTTTTTTTTTTGTTCGATTGCGGTGATTAGTACGACAAAGCGAAAGGTCTGGGGTTCATGTTATGACGGTAGAGGACTTTCAAGCTTGACAACACCTCATTAGTAGATAGTTAATAAGCCCATTGTGTCACTAAGTGCACGTGTAAACGTGTCTGATTCTGTATCCGGGGAGTGGATTTTTGTCCATGGATTTTCCAGCCATAGACTTCTGCCCAGCTGACAGTCATTTGTTTTTTCTTTTACGAATGTTACAAGATGTCAAAATTTCTACGGTTTTTCAATCCAGATGCTGGTAATCTCTGAACACACACACGCACACACGCGCGCGCGCACACACACACACACACACACACACACACACACACACACACACACACACACACACACACACACACACACACACACACATACACACATACACACAAACGCACGCGCGCACGTGCGCAATCTCATGATTACCATGGGAACATTTATGGCAAAGCATCAGCATGTTAGCGTTTGCTCGTGATCATATGTTTTGTGGACAGAAAGAAGATAACAGTAAAGGACACTCAGGGCAGCGCAGACCTCTACAACGTCAATCAAACCCCAACTGAGAAAAACATGGTGACATACCCTTCCTCGCAATGTTACAAAATGTAAAAAGAATAATCCTGGGTCTGTCCATGTATCCGGGTTCGCACCAACAATGATGGCTTCAACCACGGACCACATTCCAAAAGACTATCAAGTTTTGTGAAGAGCAGATTCGTTGTTTTGGCATACTGTTATTGACAGACAAACAAACAAACAAACAAACAAACAAACAGACGTGGGTTAAACATTACGTCCATAGCGGAAGCGACAAAGCACGTAGGATTATTTATTCTTATGCGTGATAAACCTATCGTGAAAACAAGCTCTCTCTCTGTAATGCTTGATACTAGGAAAGCTTCTTTTTTTTGTCACGTCTATAAAATGTCACGATTCATGAACATTCGGATCGGTTGATGGAGAAACAAAATATTGGTGAACAATATAATCTAGTCGGGGGCCCTTGTGTTTACAGAACCATTTCTGTCACAGGAAGCAGAATAAACCATGATCAGGAACTACATCTACAGGAAATGATGGAAAACGATGGTGCACTGTTACCAAGTTTCGTATATAAAAACTAAGGGCGTCGTCGACAACATTGTTATTTATTGTCCAGCCTAGAATGTCTTGGCCTGTCAAATCTTAACAACCCTCATTAGTGGGAAAATAAAAGTAAACAAGATAGCTTTCTCCCTCCTGGAGACCAGGTCCAAACTGATGTTGCTTCCAGCACAATATCACCTAGCACACATGCAGACACGAAGGATAGAAAATAAATGAAGAAACGTTGTTGTTTGTTTTATTAAGCGGAACGTTGCCTGACTTATTTGTTTGTCTATTTGTGTGGATTTTCACAATACATGCTTTCATGTTTCATTAAGACTTCCCTTTGTGCACACGATGCATTCTTACAAAATAACATGACGTTAAATTAAGACATGTAAGGCCTGTTTTGTTTGCTACCCAGGTCATTAGGGTACAACAATTTAGCCCTTTTAAGCTGCCAGTTCATACGTAACAGCAGGCTTCGAGTTTGATCTTTAATTATAAATTTGATTTTCATAGTGTAACTGTCAAAGTTTTTAAAAATGTCCAGTTGCTGCTGCTGCTGCTGTTGTCCCTGATCCTGCCGCTGTTATTACTACTGCTGCTACTGCTGTTGCTTCTGCTGATGATGATAATTATACTTCTATTACTACTACTGCAGAGAGAGAGAGAGAGAGAGAGAGAGAGAGAAGAGAGAGAGAGAGAGAGAGAGAGAAGAGAGAGAGAGAGAGAGAGAGAGAGAGAGAGAGAAGAGAAGAGAGAGAGAGAGCGAACGAAATTTGATTTAACCAGGGTAATAACATAAGCAAATTGCGCATGTTTTTTTTCCACCCAGCCCTGGGGGGAAAAACACACATAAACAACACGCAAGTCAATATAGCAGCAAAAGAGGAAAAAGTCAATACATTAGTCAACTTGCAGACTACAAGAAAGAGAGAAACAGACAGACAGACAGACAGACAGACAGACAGACAGAAAGGATAGGAGAGAGGGACACAGAGACAGAGACAGACAGAAAGACACAGACAGATAGATAAGACACACACGCGCACACACACACACACACACACACACACACACACACACACACACACACACACACACACACACACACACACACAATGATATATAAACAGAGACAGACAAAGACAGAGAGACAAGGAGGGACTGACCGGCACACACAAAAACACACATAAACAGAGCGGGAGGAGAAAGATAATACAGAAAGAGACAGAGAAAGGACACAAGAGACAAAGCCGAAGAACCAGAAGCGTGCCAGTCCAGCCCATCGAGTCATGTAGCAGGCTAGAACGTGTTCTTCCTCTCTACGCTGTGTGGAGGTAAAGAGGCACGTATAGATGGCTTCCCAGAGACGGATTTCCCTCCTTACTTTCCACCACTTCAGAGCAAAGATCTTGTGAGTACCCAGTGTCAGAACCTGTCGTGTCTTCTCCACCACCACCCTGGGCAAAGTAGCGAGTTAGAGGAGGAAGAGGATTGATGCCAGAGCAGAGAGAGAGAGAGAGAGAGAGGGGGGGATGGGGGGAGGGAGGAGAGAGAGAGGGAGAGAGAGAGAGGGGAGAGAGAGAGAGAGAGAAAGAGAGAGAGAGAGAGGGAGACGGAGAGACAGAGAGAGAAAGAGAGAGAGAGGGAGAGACAGAGACAAAGAGAGAGATATAAAAAAAAGACACAGCCACAGACAGACACACAGACAGACAAGCAGACAGACAAAAACAGAGAGAGAAAAAAGAGAGAGGAGAGAGAGAGAGAGAGAGAGAGAGAGAGAGAGAGAGAGAGAGAGAGAGAAAGAGATAAAAAAGCAGACAGACAGACACACACACAGACAGACACACAGACAGACAAGCAGACAGAAAAACAAAGGTTTAAAAGCAAAAACCAAGCAAAGCAGGAAGGAGAGAGAGAGAGAAAAAAAAAGACAGCCTTCCTCTAAGACAACCCCCTTGCCCCTCCCCCCCTCCCCCACGTTCGTTCCAGCAACCCCTCCTTCCCCTTTACCCACCCTTACTACCCCCCCCCCCCCCCCCCCCCCCATCCTGTCCTCCATCAACTCCTGATTTGATTCTGATTCGAGTTCAAGTACCCGTACACGAATCGACTTTCACATCCTCTTGCACAATAGCGCAGCGCCATAAACTGTCTGACCTCTCCCGCAGTGAGCTCTCTTTCCACCCTAGTCCCCATTCCCATCCCCCCCAACCCCCAACCCCCACCACCCACTCTCTACCCCGCCTAAGACGTCCACCGCCTCTCCCACCCTCTTACCTATTCCTGTTCCACATCATTTTTTTCTTTCTCATTCTCATCGCTTTCAGCTTGCCGACGGAGCGTGGTCTCTCTCTCTCTCTCTCTCTCTCTCTCTCTCTCTCTCTCCTCTCTCTCTCTCTCTCTCTCTCTCTCTGTGTGGTGTGTG
>CM031604.1:31152109-31162109 GCA_018398815.1 Conus ventricosus
GATCGGTAGTGACGGTTGCGTATTACAATATCATGCAGCGCGGTACAAGATCGCGCGATGCGATGCAGGGCAATAACAACATGCCATTCGCGGATGCAAGATCCAGGAAATGAAAACATTCTTTGGCCCTATTTTAAGGATGTGGAGGATAAGATAAAACCAGAGTGTACTGATTGAGAGGGAACGAGTTAAAATTGGAGTATTTGTCTGTAAAAATAAAAGAACAGTAAACAGTACATTATAGAGTGGCTCTGGAACACCGTGCGATGCAGTAAAACACGGAAAATGGTATCGAGGCAGTGCATATGAGTAGTAATGTTTAGGGCACGACGATGAAAAGCGACACAATACAGAAATGAAATGAAGGGTGTTTTGCATAATGATGTACAAAACTAAAGAGAGAAAAACGTGAAGGGGGGGGGGGGGGGGGGGGGGGAGGTGCAGAGGAAAGGGGAAGGGGGAGGACCCATCTATCGATCCAACCGACACAAAAGACGGGACAATAAAAGACACAAGCATGTTGTGTGTGCCTCCCGAGGAGACGTTGAAAACAAAGAGAGAGAGGAGAGAGAGAGAGAAAAAAGAAAAGAATAGAAAGAGGAGGGAAAAAAAACCATCGTTCGATCCTAGCGGTGTGAAACAAGCTAAATACAACTTACAGGAATCCTAGGCGGCTTCCTCACCAGGGAATATTGACCGAGTGTGTGATCGTTACTGCTAAATAGGAATCGTGGGAAACGAACGAACAAAACGAACGACGCCATTCCAGCTTGATAATGGATTCTTAACTCCGTTTTATTTCGCTGTCCAGTGGAGATGTCCGTTGTTTTGTCTGATCCTTTTCAAAACATTTTTTTGTTTGTTTTGTTTTTGTGATTGACGTTTGTTTTATAGGCCGTGTCGTTACTGCTTGTTATTTGTTTGGGAAGATTTGAAGTATGCAGAAACTGAATGTTTAACTGGGATAGTCAGACGGAGGGAAAGGGAGAGAGAGAAAGAGGTGTGGCGGAGAGGGAGGAAAAGAGAGAGAGGGGGGAGGAGAGAGAGAGAGAGAAGAGAGAGAAGAGGAGAGAGAGAGAGAGAGAGAGAGAGAGAGAGAGAGAACTCAAAGTGCATAAAACCTTATTCGATCAAGGATTGAGATTTTAGGCAGAGAGAGAGAGAGAGAGAGAGAGAGAGAGAGAGAGGAGAGAGAGAGAGAGTTCAGAAAACCTGTATTCGACCAAGGATTAGGATTTTAGGAGAGAAGAGAGAGAGAGTTGTGGCGGACCGAGCATTTCTGATGAGGTTCGACACACTAATACTTTCAAGCTCTGTAAAGTGAAATGAGCTGTCGACGATGAAGACTGTGTGACGCACGGATGGCACAGACTGCTGTACAGGCAGCGGACTCTACCTACATGCACGAGACTCGACCATTGTTGGGTCTGACCAGCTCGAGTACGCCCTACCCGTGGCGGCGCACTCTCTTTGCGTCTGGACAAGTCTGCTCCGGGGCGGCTACCAGCTTTTGCGTCGCTCGTATCTCCAGTATTTTGCCCTCACCCATGGCCGGGCAACGTGCCTGTGCAGTCCATGGGTCTGCTCCAGGGGAGCTGGCCAACCAGGCGATCTCAAGCCATCCCCGCTCGTATCTCTCATTGATTTCCGTACGCCCCGGCCGTTGAAGTTGCACTTCAGCAGTGGGGTGCGTGGGGCCAGGGTAGCTTGGACCAACTGGCGATGCTTCAAGCGATTAACCCGCCCACATATCAACCCATGTTCCCAACAGGTCGTGCAATCCCCTAGCAGTATTTTACCCTGCACTTTCAGAATGATGGATGGGCTAGTACAGTAGGATCCAAATGGATGGCGATGGGCATCTGGCTTAGCGGTTAGATTGCCCAGTACAGAGCGCCTTTGTGTTGCCGTGACAGTGTCCGTATCTTTCTTTGTCTCTCTGTCTGTGTGTGTATTTTTTTCCCCAATAAATCAGCATGTATTTTTCGGATGGGAGAACGTATTGCCAAACATCAAGATTTGAACAGCAACGAGGCAGTGGTGCTTGTATTGTGTTCAAAATGTACTTGATTATGTATGTGATAAAGGCAGTTACACAGGAGACTATTTGAAGTCGCGAAAGTACAATGAAACAAACTCTCTCTCTCTCTCTTCTCTCCTCTCTCTCTCTCTCTCTCTCTCTCTTCTCTCTCTCTCTCTCTTCTCTCTGTCACACACACACACACACACACACACACACACACACACACACCACCACCACCACCACCCACACCACACCGCACCCACGACCACACCACACCACACCACGCCCCACCACCACACCACACCACCACACCACACCACACCACACCACACACACCACACACACACACACACACACTACACACACACACAGAAGCACCTCTGTCTTTCTCTGTCCATCAGCGTTTCTCGAGAAGCGAAGACGAAGGCAGAGGATATAATAGTTTAGCGAGAAGAAGAATGTGTGTGTGTGTGTGTGTGTGTGTGTGTGTGAGAGAGGAGAGAGAGAGAGAGGAAGAGAGAGAGAGGAGAGAGGAGAGAGGAGAGAGAGAGGAGGGAGTCTGTGGCTCTGTGCGAGCGCAAACAATTAAAGCACAAAGATATCGTTAAAATCAGAATTGCTATCGAGCTTTAAAGGGCTGAGAAGGAGAGAGGAAGAACAAAAACGAAGGGAAGCAAAACAGAAAACAAGCCACTCTCGTAAACACTGGCTGCATCTGCGACAGCCGCAACAGCAACGGCATCAGCAGCAGCAACAGCAGCAGCAGAAGCAGCAGCAGCACATAGCATCAACCCTGTGTCATTCGGAAGCACAAGCAGCGCGCCCCTTCGTCCCATTGTCACCAGTCAGGGGGGGAGGAGGAAGGGCTTGGATGGAGGGATAGAATGACGGTAGGAATGGGAGATGGACGAAGGAGAAGGAAGAAGACTGGAAAAAAAAAGGGAGTCAAGAAAAGAAAAGTGGGTAATAAACAGAGGAACGCCAGAGCCGGTTATTTGTTGGTTCTGGGCGGCTGCGATATTGTGGGAGATAAGCACACACGCTGGGGTGGGGCGGAGGGTAGTGATGGTGGTGATGGCAGAAGAGGGGGGGGGGGGTGGTATCGATCCTTTGCACGATCCTCATTCGGCTTGGAAGCTTCTCTCTTCAGCTCTCACACATTTTTTCCCAGCAAGCAACAAGCTTCAACCCCGTCCCACCCATCCCATCTCCCTCTCTGTGCTCCCCCACCCCCTTATTTTCCCACCTCCTCCTCGCCACATCTCTTGTCTCCTGCAGCGGCCTGCTCGCGTTTGACGTGCTGAAGCAGATCACACGTACAAACCTCGTCCTCCAGCCAAAGCTTGCTGGGATGCTCCTATCTTTGTCAGTTTTATAGGCCTGACGAGGAGAGCGGCAGAGGCTTACGATCGAGTCCCCCTCCCCCCCACCCCGACTCCTGCCCACCCTCTCTCTCTCTCTCTCTCTCTCTCTCTCTCTCTCTCTCTCTCTGTGGGAGATTAGGAGGCAGGGGGTGGGATGAGGATTGGAAGTGCTTACATTTTTCCTCTTTTATTCTGTTTTGTTTTATTTTATTTTATTTTTTTTATAGCCTTACTTTTTTTTTTTTTAAAGCTTAGCTGTCATTGGTTGAGCCACGAGTGGCGGCCCTTGATTCCCAAAGTGTCAATGCACTTGAAGGTTATTTCTTTGGTGTCCTCTTTTTTTTTGTAGCCCGGTTTTTATATCCCCCTCCTCCCGTACCCATCCCGTGCTACTCCCCTCCCCCATCTACCTTTTCTCTCTCTCTCTCTCTCTCTCTCTCTCTCTCTCTCTCTCTTTTCTCTTGTTTTCTTTTTTTAACTGTCGTTCTTTCTTCCTTTTTTGTTTTCTTATTCTTTCTTTTGCCTCTTTCGATTAAAAAAAAAAATCCATCTCATTCTTTCACATTGCCGTGATATACAGTGGATCGTTACCACATTCGTAAGGAAAACGAAAGACTGACCCATTCCTGTTTATTTTCTGTAAAGCATGTTTATTGCTGATTTGTAAACTCTTTACTGTCGGATTGAGCCCCAGAGAGAGAGAGAGAGAGAGAGAGAGAGAGAGAGAGAGAGAGAGAGAGAGAGAGGAGAGAGGAGGAGCAGGTATCATTGAATAGTAAACATTCGCACAGTGTCAGACAGTGTCAATCAAGGGTCATGAAAATCCTTAACCGATTTTGCACCAGCGTTGTCCCATTGTTTCCATATCTCCATCCGCCCCTCCGCCAAGGCATTGCAAAAATAGATAGATAGATGGATAGATAGATATGTATGCGTCTGCATATTTTTCCCCTTCATTTTTAGAGTGAATACTTGCAACAGTGTAATGCACAACTGAAGATGACACGAAAACAAAAACGAACCACCCTCAAAAAAAAAAATAAAAAAAAAAACAATTCTTCGTGGTCAGTCTCTGACGGAAACTGGCAGTTTGATGGGCTTGTCTTTCTTCTTCTTTTTTTTTTTGTCATTTCTTTATTTTTATGCGTTTTGTGTCTCTAGCGCCCTTTTAAAATATATACTGCTAGGGGTTGCGCGGGGGGGGAGGGGGGACGTTAGGTGACGGGAGTTTATTGGCCGTCGGGGGCCAGCAAGAGCTACAGGCGGCAGCTGTTTGAAAATGTGGTTCATGTTTGTTCACTTGCCCTTTTTTTGATTTCCCTACGTTTTTTTGGTTTTTGTTTTCTTTCTTTCCTTTTTTCTTTAAACCCGCACACACTGTCCGTTCCCACCACCACCACCCCGCCCCCCCGGGGCTTTCGTATTCAAACTTCCCCCGCAATTCTATAAAGACCCTCCCCCCCGGGCCCCGGCCGCTCCCCCCGATTAAATCAAAAAAAAAAAAGGGAAAAAATTTTGGGGGGGGGGGGGGGGGGGGGGGGGGGGGGGGGGGGGGGTGTGTTTTTGAAGGGTGGCGGGAGGGGAATAAAAAAACGGAAAAAGGGTGTGGGGGGGCCGGTGGGGGGGGGGGGGGGGGGAAAGGGGGGGGGGGAGGGGGGGGGGGGGGGGGGGTGGAATTCACCCGCCAGTGTCGAAAATTTTCTCAGTTTTTCTGTGAGGGCAGTGTGTACATGCGCAGCAGCTGTTGGGGTTTTGGCAGGAGGGAAAAGGGGGGGGGAGAAACAGGTTTGAGGAGAGTTTGGGTTTTTGAAAATTTTCAGGGGGGGGGGGGGGGGGGGGGGGGGGGGGGGGTTGGGGGGGGGGAGGAGATAAGGGCGTCACGTGCGGAAAAAGATGGTTGCTTTTTTTAAAAACTTTTGTGTTATAACTGCAGTCACGTTTTTGTTTGCAATCGTTAAACCGTGGAAAGTTTCCGTTTGTATTATTTGTTTTGTTGTTTTTTTTTCATTCATTATTCTGTCCTTCTTTTTCTCTCTCTCCTTTATTCTCTCTCTCCTCTCTCTCTCTCTCTCTTCTCCCTTTTTCTATCTCTCTCTTTTCTCTCTCCTTCACACCCTCCCCCCCTCTCCCCTTCTCTCCTGTCCTCTCTTCTCCTCGCCCCCATCGCCTTTCATTTCCGCGATAGTTTGCAGCCTTTGGTGGCTTATCCCAAACTTTTGAACACTTCCTCCTCCTACTTCCCCTCCTTCCAATCTTCTTCTCATTTATCTTCCTTTCAATAACAGGAATGGGAACGGAAAAGGGGGCGACATGATGAAAGAAGAAGGCGAAAAATGTAACGGTTCATGGTCGTGTGTGATTTTGATTAACGTAGGAATAACGTAGGGCCAAGTGCTGAGCAGCTGCTGCTACGAAGATGTCCCCGACTTTCGCCGATTATATTTTCGCCCCCTCCGCTTGTTCGTTCCTTCGTACTTTCGCTGTCTGTGCTTTCGCGACGCCAAGTGGGATGTATTTCACAAGTTTGGGGGGGGGGGGGGGGGGGGGGGGGGGGGGGGGGGGGGGGGGGGGGGGGGGGGGGGGGGGGGGGGAACAACAACAAACAAATCGTTTTTCAACAGTACAAGTACTCTTTGTCTCTGTCAGTCTGCCTGTCTGTCTCTTTCCGTCTTTCTGTCTGTCTCTCTCTCTCTCTCTCTCTCTCTCTCTCTCTCTCTCTCTCTCTCTCTCTCCTCTCTCTCTCTTCTCCCCCCACCCCACCCCTGCTATGGCTCTCTTATAGTGATCAAGTACAGCATTAGGACATGGCATCGTTAAGTCTGAACATGCTTGCGTATGGACATGATGTGACCGGTAGACATGAATCACAATTAAACACAACTGTGGTTGTTTTTGTATAGAACGGATCCAGTTTTCTTCATTTCTTCCTTGATTGGTTGATATCGGCATGATGCTTCTCTCTCTCTCTCTCTCTCTCTCTCTCTCTCTCTCTCTCCTCTCTCTCTCTCTCACTCACCTCTCTCACTCGCTCTCTCCCTTCCCCTCCCACCCTTTCCACCTTCCCCACTCCCCCTCTTTCTCTCGTATGAGCACTTGAGTAGATGTCACCTGTTACATTTAATCGTTTGATATTTATTCTTGACATTAGGCAATACTTCGTTATGATACATATCTTTTTTTTTCTTTGGGTTACCAAAAAAAAAAAAAGAAAAAAAGAAGAAGACAAAAGAGAAATCGCGTTCTGAAGAATTGCTGTCTGCATTCCCTTACCTTCATGGCTTCGTTTTTGCGGATACAATGAAAGGTCATTCATAGTGTCACATTACCCTCCCCAAAACCGTCTCTTTCTCTTTCTCTCTCTCTCTCTCTCTCTCTCTCTCTCTCTCTCTCTCTCTCTCTCTCTCTCTGCCTCTCTGTCTCTGTATGTGTCTCTCTCTCTTTCTCTCCCTGTGCCTCTGTGTGTGTGTGTGTGTGTGTGTGTGTGTGTGTGTGTGTGTGTGTGTGTGTGTGTGTGTGTGTGTGTGTCCCTCTCTCTCAATACACATTCGCTGTGGCTGTCCGTGTCTGGTGTCCACCACTGATGGCGACGTTGCCTGGTTTTCAGATCAGCCGGGTGGCGGTGGAGAACTGCCGTCAGCACACCACCTGCAGCGACTGCCTCAACGACAGAGACCCTTACTGCGGCTGGTGCTCCCTGGAGAAACGGTAGGTCCACCTGGCGGGAGGATGACGAGAGGGGTGAGAGGAGGGAAGAGAGAGGGGGAGGGAGGGGATGGGGAAGTGGGATTGAGGACAGATGTCTGTCACAGAGTTCGTTCTCACTTTCCGTACTCTCTCTCTCTCTCTCTCTCTCTCTCTCTCTCTCTCTCTCTCCTCTCTCTCTCTCTCTCTCTCCATGTTCACATTCCCCTCCATGATGGGCTGAGGCCTAATATGAATCAAATAACTTGAGTCTCTCTGTCTTTCTCTCTTTGTCTCTCTCTCTCTCTCTCTCTCTCTCTCTCTCTCTCCTCTCTCAGTCCATCCTCTCTTCTCTCTCTCTCTCATCTCTCTCTCCTCTCTCTCTCTCTCTCTCTCTCTCTCTCTCTACTCATGCCCTTTGGCAGACCAAACACACACGCACACACACCACACACACACACACACACACACACACACACACACACACACACACACACACACAGAGCAGGAAGAGAGATAGAGAGGGAGGGGAGGGGGCGAGGGGATGGGCAGAGGTCAATAGGGAGAACTGGGGAGGGGTGGTGGGGGGGGGTGCGAGAGTAAGCGAGAGATGGAGACACACACGCACGCACACGCACGCACACAACACACACACACACACACACACACACACACACACACACACACACACACACACACACACACACAGAGCGTCGGTGTACAAGGGTAGCCAGTAGCGGCTCATTTCCTCTGGCCCAGCTGCTGTCGTCTGAAGGTGCCAGGCTCGTTCATCATACTGCCTGCCTCTGGTACCGTTCCTTCCTCCTTCCACGTCCGTCCCCTCCACCCGCACCCCCCTCTCCCCCCTTCTCTGCCCCATGCCTCCCCCCCCCCTCCATCCGTCCCTCTCTTCCTTCTATCCCTCCGTCCGACTCTGATGACGTGCCCGACTTTGTTTCGCCCCGCTGAGTCGTTAGCAGTGGCTGTGGATGGGAGATGCTGCTGCTGTGTAGGCAGTGAGGGGGAAAGTAGGCGGGGAATGGTAGTAGTGGGATCGGGGGGGGGGGGGGGGTGGGAGGGGGGGTTAAGGGGGGTGAAGGAGTGTTTGGGAGGGGGGTGTATGTGTGTGGGTAGTGTAGGGGTTAGGGGTGTGTGTGTTGTTGTGGTGTTTTTTTATTTATTTATGGTAGCTTCGTTGAGTTCTGTGCATGTGATAGGAGGAACGGCCATGAGTAGGCACTTACACTCACCCCAAAAGGCGTAACAGACGACAGATTTTGCCTTTCTGCCGAAAATTTGAATACACAGGTCCAGAGAACATCCCGACTATGCATGGTGCGAAAGAGACTGGTTGTAAAACAAAAATGAATATTACAGGTCCACCACTTGTCAGAGAGAGAGAGAAAAGGGGGGGGGGGGGTTTTTATTTGGAGTCCCCACTTCCCCAGAACGGAGAGAGAGGGACTAGGGTTTCCCCCTCATGCCAGACGGAAGGGAAAAAAACTGACCCTCAGACTCACCCCGGACTCTGGAAGTCAGATCTCACCCCCCCCCCCCCCCACCTCAATGTCTCTCCACCCCCACCCCCAGGGTGCCCCCCCCCCTCCCTGCCCCCCACTCTCCCCCCCAAATGAAAATGGCGCGCACCCACGCGCACGTTCGTTAGAGGCGGCGGCCCCTTTGCGACTCCAATTTGATTTGGTTTTTCCCCTTTGTTGGGCCCACGTGATTAGCTGTAGCTGTCGGGGCGCCCCAAACCCTTGACTCCCGGGGGGTGCGGGGGCAACGCCAGTTCTCAAATCTCCTTTTCCTTTATCTCATTACTAAACAGCAGCCGGCGGTGGAGTCTTTGTTTCCCATTTAACACGTGTGGCGGGAGAGGAAAGTGGTGGTGAGGAAAGAAGAGAGCGGGGTGTGGGGAGGGGAGGGGAGGTTGTGGGGAGTCGGATGGGAGGTGTGAGGGAACTGGGGGGGGGGGTGGGGGGGGGGGGGGGGGGGGGGTTGTCACACTGCTTGCGAGGGTTAACATGGGATCGGAGACTTCGGCGGCCTTGCGGCGGGGTTTTTTTTGTGTGGCAAAACCATAGAGTGGTTTACGTCCACCTCCCCCCCCCCCCCAACCCTGTTGGTCACTCTCTCTCTCTCCCCTCTTCTCTCTCTCTCTCTCTCTCTCTCTCTCTCTCTCTCTCTCTCTTCTTCTGCACCTTTTTAGCATCAAGTCTGGCAAAATACGACGGATAATTTTTTACGGAGACAGCGGTAATACCTACCCCTACCCTTTCCCTAGCATCTTTTTCTCCAGCGCAAGCAGCTTTTCTACAAGGGAAAACTCGCTGTCTGAAGCCTAGATGTTCGCATCTTCTGTGTGAGTGTGGAAGAAGAGGTAGGCATAAGCCGACATGGGAGGGGGGTAGGCACAAGCGGGACAGTGGGAGGGACAGTATAAAGAAGTGGACAGGTCACCCCTGAGCCGGGTTTCGGCGATGTGCCACAAGGGAGCCTACAACAGGTGGAGAGGAGGTAGAGAGAGATTGTGCGGAAACCACCGGGGTGACGTGATCCCCAAGCATCCTTCCTCTACATGGGGCTGTGGGTTTGACCAGGTGACAGATGAGGCTGACGGTTTAAGCTTGAAACGGTTTCTGATCACTCGCGCAGCTTTGGCCCGAGGATAAAACATGGCAGTTCTGACGAGCTTCATTCAGCGCTAATAACGTTTGCACGGGAGAGATTGGGGGGGGGGGGGGGGGGGTGAGGGAGAAAGAGAGAGGTTGTGTATTTTGTGTGTGTCCTTCTCTCTCTCTCTCTCTCTCTCTCTCTCTCTCTCTCTCTCCTCTCTCTCTCTCTCTCTCCCGCCCTCTCCCCCTCTCTCAAGGGGAAACGGGAGGGGAAGCAGGGAGGCCTAGATTTTCTTTTTTCGTTTGTTTTTTTT
>CM031604.1:31167109-31202109 GCA_018398815.1 Conus ventricosus
TGAGGGGGTTGCACATTGTGTTGCTTGTCTAACCGCACCGACCACACCACTTTACAGAGTGTATTGGTTGGGACTGAAAACCTTGCAACTATTGAACGCCTGATTAAAAAAAAAGTTCGTACTGTTCTCTGCTTTTTTTGTACTTTTTATAGGCCCTACATTTTCTTTGTCTAGAGGTGGCTATCTGAATGGGGAAGATACCAGTTAAGGTAATACATGTGCGAATTGGAGATAGTTGCGACTCCAGCAGACGGGCGTCGTTTTGTTTTCCTCTGTCCGCTGAATACTATTGAATATTGAATGCTAATAGTACTATACAAATCGAAAATACTCCCCACATACACTCGCATGTCATGTTTGGTCAAAGAACCCCTGGGATTAGGTACCAAAAAGAGTGTGATCATTGCTCTTCCAGGCTGAACCGTATCCGCTGTAATGGACAGCAGAATTCTACATCTCATCGACTAAGCCTTCAGTTTGCAGCAAGTCGCAGCGGATGGAAGAGGAGATGGTGCTAGTTTTGATACATGCGCCAGTTGATTGGAAGAACATCAGTGTGTCTACTTTCATTTCCAACCCTGATGTTTCTGTCCACACACAGGTGTTCTTACCGTGCCCTTGTACTTCAGGTGTTTTTTTTTCCTTCTTTTTTTTTTTTGGTAGTTGCGTTCAGATGTTTGTCTCATACAGATTTGACTCGGGTGTTTATTGTCTTGCTCCTGTTCCTTTGGTGTTTGCCTTTCAGTTGTTCAGGTGTTTGTATCATGCATTAAGATGTTTGTGTCTTGCAGCTGATTTTATGATGTTTACATCTTGCCGTTCTTCTTTAAGTATTTGTGCCTTGCAAAAGATTTTTTGTGTGTTGCAGTTGTTCCACAAGCGTTTGTGCCTTGTCGTTTGTTTGTTGTTGTTGTTGTTGTTGTTTTTTTTTTTGGGGGGGGGGGGGTTTTTTGTATTTTTGTAGTTGTTCCTCAGGCGTTTTTGTCCGTCGGCTGTATCTCAGGTGCTTGATTCTTGCACTTTGGGTCGTGTCTTGCAGTTGCACCTGACTATTCCTCAGCTGCCAGTGCGCAGCAACTACAGCTGTGTGTTTCTGGACCTCAAGTGGAGCTCCCTGCAGACATCTGGTATTTCGGCGCCCGCTGCTCACCCCCAACTTCAAGGATCTTGGTCTGTCTCTTGGCACTGAAGGTATGATTTTGTGTGTATATGTCGTGTCGTGTCGAGCGCGCGCGCGCGCGCGCGCGCGTGTGTGTGTGTGTGTGTGTGTGTGTGTGTGTGTGTGTGTGTAGTGCCTTCTCCAAACAAAACAAATTTGGAGGAGGCAGTCCAAGGTCTGAATTATGGATAAATCTGGCAGTAAGGTTTTGAAAATTGTACACACTGTCCGGAGTGGACACTAATGTCCATACTGCAGTGTTCATTTACCCCTATAGCGTTGCATGTATTTTTTTTTTTTTATCCCAACCTCAATTCTCGACGTGTACTAAAATATGCATTCTCAAGCTCGGATATGCATGCATACATTCATGTACTCCTGTGTATGCATGAAGAGGTACGCACCTAGATATGATTCAGATAAAAGTCATTTACACCAAATTTTGCATGTGCTGAGATTATGTTTTGAAAATGTTGTTTTCATAACCATTGAGAAGAATTGGTGTGAAGGGTTGTGTGTGTGTGATTCCAGGGTCCCGCACTGTTACCTTGGCACTGAACTCCACAGAAACGGGAAAGCTGTTCGTCACCAAGAATTTTACCTTTTACAACTGTTCCAACTTTAAAAGTAAGTCAGTGAGAGAGAGGGGGGAGGGAGGTGATGATAGCGCACACAAGCACACACACACACACACACACACCACACACACACACACACACACACACAGTTTAATATGACACGATTTTTGTGACGCGACTTTCCTTCCGAGTTCTCCGACTGTTGACCAGGAATCACTGGTATAAGGGAAATAACTTGTTGACAGTGTGAGAGTAGTGTGATATTTCTGACAGGGTTGCTTCCCTTATTAAGTCGGGTGGGGGGGGGGGGGGGGGGGGTGGGGGTTGACATTGTGCTCCACCAAATTCTGCATCCGTCTTTGTCTCCTAATGTGTTTATCTGTCTGCTGCCTGTTCCCTCCCCTTCTTCTCTCTCTCTCTCTCTCTCTCTCTCTCTCTCTCTCTCTCTCTTTTTCTCTCTCTCTCTCTCTCTCTCCTCTCTCTCTCTCTCTCTCTCTCTCTTCTCTCTCTCACCGGCGCCAGCGCCTCAGCTTTTTTGTCTCAATTTCCTGGTGAGAGAAAAAAACAAAACAAAACCGTCATTGACTGCCAAACTGATTTTGGTGGCAATACTTTTGTCGCCATGTAATGGGGAAATCATTTGTCGTTTTCTGCTGTTAATGATTGATGATATTTTATGATACTATTAACACCGTATGATACTGATTTCATTCAAGTTCCTACTTAGCCTAATGTCGATGAAGATAATCAACTACATTGCCTGCTGCCCTTAATTTCAGGTGTACCCAATGTACGGACTCTGCGTTTGACTGTCACTGGTGTGTGTACGACAACGGCTGTTATCACGACACCATGGCCTGTCAGTCCAACATCATTGCCGGACGAAGTGTAAGGCCATCTCCCAGTCCCTTCTTGCCCTGTGCACAAGTGTTGCGCTGAAGACCAAAAAAAAAAGATGCTGTTTTAGCTCTGTGTTGGTCTGTTTGTGAGATCACTTCAAATCATTGCAGCGAATCTTTAGGACATTTTTCGTGCTGTTTGTAGGGTCAGTAGGCCGTGTTATGATATGGCGTAAGCAGGCAAGATAAGCAGCAAAGTCTAGATACGATTTTCATTATTTTGTTTGTTTAGGACGTTTCCACAAAAAAGACAATAGATATAGTGAACGTTTAAAAGAAACAGATTTGAAGAAAAAATATGGCAAACAGTTTTTGTGTGTGTGCAAGAATATGACAACAATTATCAACGCTGAAAGTAACACGAGTGAAAGAAAATTTAGACGAAAGATGTTAAGTGCGGTTTTCAGTATAACACTTTTACATGTCGAAATGTACGAGCAGGTTTTGGGAACACTGACACTGTTGAAAAAAAAAGAAAGAAGAAGGAAGTTCCAAGTGAGCAGGAAGTGAAACCTCCAAAGTATGCCCGTGGGACAACGACTCTGTTGTCTGGATAGCATCACACTTATTTCACAGCTGCTGCAAGTCAGACTTCAGCACCTATGGCTCGTTCGCCAGATTCGGCATTGCCAGCCATACTATGAGAGTATACATATTGAAGAGAGAAAAAAAGTTACTCTGTTCGTATTTGTGGAAATCAGAAAGTACACCAATGGCAAGTTAGGGTCAACAGGTCAATATCATAGCTGAAAGTGATAAAATCTGGAAACCTGCAGATGCAAAATGGACAAAATGAGCAAACAAAATGTGTTTTATCGCAAGCCAGTCAGAAGAACGTTCAGCCTTCGTTAAGTGCAGGGATTTAAAGCAGGGTTTACGTTTTTCCTTTCTTCACTAGCCGATTATATTCAGCATGATATAAAGAAATCTTCATGTCGCAGCAAGAATCAGGTCTGTACAAATGTAGGATGGAAGACGGAAGGCGGAGGGTCTGTTTTGTCGATGTGGAATAGAAATAGTGGTAAGGACGTAGGGCAGTATGGAAAACAAGGTGGTTGAAATGATACTCAGGGTTGACAGGAAAGCAGATGAAGTCGGGAGAATAAAAAATTGAAGAAAAGACATGTTCAGAATGGATTAATACGCTTTGTTTTCGTATGTGTTCATACTGATGTTGGCGGGGGGGGGGTGGGGGGGGATGGGGGGGGGGTTTAAGAGGTGAGGCGGGGAGCAAAGGGTGAGTGACCTCACACTGTCAGTTTCCAAAAGAAACTTCTGATCTGGAATCGCTATTGCACAGACGAGATGACAGAGGAGGTTTGTCAGTTCAAGTGGTGTCCCGAAGACCCAGGGGTTAAAGGTGAAGGGACTGATGATAATGATGATGACTACCTCCTTATCTCACAACATCACCGCCCATCTTTTCGTTGTTTTTCTGTATTTATTTGCTGGTTTTTGTGTCGTTTTAAACTTCCCGTGTTTTCTTTCCCTCCTCTCATTTTCTTTTTGTATTTTCCATCCTCCTTTCCTTTTTTTCCCTCTCCATTTGGTTTCATTTGTTCTTTGTTTTATTTCATCTGTATTTTTTTTCTTTCAATACAGGTGTTTTTTTTTATCTTTGGTAGATGTATTTATTTTTAGACTTGTCTTTTTTTCATTTATCCCTATTTTCCCACCCATTCTGTCTGTTCTTTTCTGTGTCTCTTTTTTTTCTTATTTTCAGTTCTCTTTCTTTCTTCCTCTGTTCCTCCCCTTTGTGTGTGTGTTTTTTATTTTTTTTTTTGTCCTCCGAGTCAATTTCCCCATGTCCAACTTGTCCACCAGAGCACAAAGCCGGGACGTAAGGGAGCGTTGCACTGCCCTCGCATTGACACAACGCAGACTGGCAACATCTACTCCCGGTGGGGGTGCCTCGTATGGTGCTGCTCAAAGGATACAACTTCCCGCAGCTCAAGGTCATTTGGTTGTTTACGTGTTTGTTTGTTTTAGCATTTGCCGTTGTGTTAATTGATTTCTACTCTGCACATGGGTGGATTGATCTCAATTTTGATTGTGTTGAACTAGATGTCTGGGGTTTTAGTTCTGCTCTTCCGCTTTCCCATCTTTATGTATATGTATATATATATAATATATATATAATGTGTGTGTGTGTGTGTGCACGCGCACGTCCGCATATGTGCATGCGTTTTAGTATGTGGTTTTGATTCTGTATAGTTACTGTCTTTTGAGTTTCATTCATTTGCAGTAAAGTTTCGCAAACATGAAAAATCGCGCGTGCGCGCGGTGTGTGGGATGTGTGTGGTGTGTGTGTGTGTGTGTGCGTGTGCGATGTGGTGTGATGTGTTGAGTTGTATTGTGTGTGTGTTTTAAGTAAAGAAAGGGTGGCAGGGATGGTTGTGCTTTATTTGTGTATAGTTCTCGTGTGCTTTTTCCCCCTAGCGATTCACTAATTTTAAACATCTTGCTTTTGTGTGATATGCCCTTGTATATGCGTGTGCGTGGATGCATATCCTTAAGTGAGCCTGGAAGATCAGAAGGTTGTCCTGCCCAGACCTTCCATTACCTTCGTTATTTTGTCCTCGGTTCTGCTGATGTATCAGTGCGTGAGCCATTGATCGGGTAACGGAATTCCGCTTTTAATCTCTGTTTCTTCTCTGTCTGTCTACAGGGCAATCTGCCGGGCTATCGGTGTGTGGTCAACACTGGGACCACCATTTTTCAGGCATCGGCCGAGCTGCTGGACGACACTCTGATCACATGTAACATGCCAGAGGTAAGAGTACACTGCCAACCAGTTTTCATTTTACTCCAAGGGAAACGGATATGTGGAATTTTCGGTGTGACGTTTCAAGACTCAAGACTCCTTTATTACTCAAGGATAGGATTTAGGCAGTGCTATTCTTCCAATTGTCCTTGCTGATCTAAAGTTTGGGCGAACTAGAACCCGTTGAAGGCCGTGTCATCCAAATGGCCTCAAGGCTCAGCTATGATGGTTGATCGTCTGCACCCGTTTAAGCAGTGCAGCTCTAAAGTTGGAAGAACAGAAGGCTGCATGTTGGTTATTTGTTGTTCGTACTGCTAAAGACTCAGGGATCATCGAACACTGAAGATTAAATATGCAATGCATCAGCTAGGGGTGGACATTCCGTTGACCGTTTTGATTATCGCAATGGAACATGACTTCGGGGGATTTGGGAACTGATATGTTGCTAGGAGCTTGTCGGATGAAGACAATCCACTCTATGGAGTAACTTTTGATTAGCTTTTTCTGCCTATGTCAATTGGTCTGAAGCTTAAGGCATACTCATTAATTAACCACGGTTCTATGTTTAAATGTAATAGATATGGATTTTGTGTAGACCAGATACAGTTACACAGTGCTAGATTAAACTGCAAGGATAAAAAATGTTTGACACGCAGTACTGAGACACCCACCCACCTGCCGTCCACTCCTGCCCTTGATTACTGAAAACAAAGAAAATAACAGGGAAATTAAGAAACCTACAACTCCACGATTTCCGTGACTTGTGGATCGATTAATGCTTTCTTTTTAATGCCCTTAGTAGTTGTTTTCATCTTCATCGCTTTTCATTCTCTCCTTTTTTACTCTGTTTTATATCTATCATCACAGTTGCCATATCTTGATCTGCATTGTGACAGATGTACTACAGCGATAACCAGGGTATGTTGGCGGTGACCTCTCTGTCATTGGGGCAACGAGTTCTTCCTGGAGAGCTCCAAGGGCCTTGTTGGTGAGTAGGTTTTCCAGATTTTCTTATGTTGACAAGTACACTGCAGGTCTGTCTGTCGTCGGTATATTCACACCATTTACTTAAGCACTGTACTGTACCACACAGCGCTTCATATGTAATGCAATGTAATGTAAAAGGATATTATAGAGCGTCTTACCTCGCGAGAGCCCAAGCGATATTACAGAAACATTCTAACTCAAAGCACATGCACACACACACACACACACACACACACACACACACACACACACACACACACACGAAAAAACAAACATACACACATGCAAAAGGCACATGAGCGCGTCAAAACAAGCATATATCCCACACTGTACTTCATTACGTTGCCTGAAAGCAAGACAACACATGGTCTGTGGTTTGCAGCATTGCTGTACAAATGCGAGGTGCTGGCCAACGAGGAGTGCAGCCTGTGTGTCAACCTGAACTACACACGGTCCTACCTGGAGTGCTTTTGGTGCGACGGGCGCTGCACGTACCTGAACCGATGTGACCAGAAAGTGACGCCTCCTGTCCTGCCCCGCAGATCCTGAGTGTATGTCACAACACTGTTCCGTTCGGGGAGGGAGGGGGAGGGGGGGGCAAGGAGAAAGGGCTGGTTGAGGGGGAGGGGGGGGGGGGAGAGGGATTACCAGGGGCGGATGGGAGGGGAATGTGTGGAAATGTTTAGATGCTCTTGGATAATTTAACAGTATAATGCAGTGTAACATTTCAACAAAGACCCTTTGAATAAAGACCCGTAACATTTACGGGCTTTCTTATTCTTTTATTTTCTGGTTGATTCAGATTCCTTCAAAGACCCCCCCCCCCTCCCCCACACACACTTTGATTGAACACCCAATTCTTAAGAATATTAGGAGGTGGTTCTGGTGCATCCGTTTGCTACCTTAAATTAGATAGAAGCACGTGATTTGCAGTACATGCTATCACCTAAAACACAGCACGCACGCACGGCACGCACACGCACCACGCACGCATACACACACACACACACACACACACACACACACACACACACACATACACAATAAAGACGCAGGCTCCGGTCATATAAATTTGATATTGAACTTTTTGTGTAGTATCGTTTTAGTTTCTGACGATCTGTTGTATATGCATCATCACTCACTACACCATCACATTCATTTGTGTCTGTTCATCTTTCCTAACGGAATAGTTCCCTTTCATTATGATTGATCGCTGGCTGTTTTTGCAGGTGTGGCCATTGTCAGGGCCTATTCAAGGGGGAACCAATGTCACCATCGAGGGGCGTAACCTTGGGTCAAAGTTCGAGGACATTGAGAACACCGTGTTTATCGCTGGTGTGCGCTGTATTCCCTTCAGCTCTCTCTACCTGCCCTCCCGCAGGTAATGGGAACAGAATTTTCTTTTGTTTTTGTTTTACATGTTCCAAAAAAGTGTATGTATGAGGATTTAAGTTCGCTCTGAGACTTACACAGTTCTTCTGTCTCCGCTTCTTCACTTTATGTTTCTTTTCTTTCCTTCTGATTATTCTCCTTTTCCTTGCTTTGCTTTTCTCTCTCTTCACCTTGCTTTCTGTCCTTTCTTTTGCCTCCTTGTCCGTTGTTTTGCGTTCCTCTCCTACGCTTTCTTCTGCTCTTCTTTGCTTCCATTCTTTCCTTTGCTTTCCGATTTTCTCCATCGTTTCCTTTGCCGACCTTTTTCCTTTATTATCCGCCCTCCTTCCTTAATTTTCCTCCATATCTCCCTCTTATTTCTTCATTTCATTCATTCTCTTCTTCCTTTCCCTTTTTTCTTCCTTCCTCCCCATTTTTTTCTGTGTTTCTTTCATATTTTCTTTGTTTAGCACGTTTGGTATTGCTGTTGGTGCCATCAGTTTAATCTGCCGCACTGCATGTTATTCCAGAATTGTATGCCAGACCCGTTGGAAAGGGCAGATCTACAGTGGTCCTGTGGAGATTCGACAGGAGTCGGGAGTCACAGTGAAGTCAACAGATGTATTCCACTACAGGGTCAGTCCTAGATACATTTAAAGGAGTTAATCATAGGAACGAGTCGTAAATGTCATCGTTAATTGATTGAATGAGTGTGTAAATGAATGAATCGGGTAACAAAATGGGGTCACCAGGACACAAGTTCTTATTGAGCTTGATTGGATGTTGGTTGTAGGAAAGGGGACCGTTGCGTTCATAGCACTTGAATTTTACTAACTGCTGTGACCAGGCTACAGGATTTGTTCAACCGATTTGCCTTTGCAGAGTTTCCCGAGCCCATACTTGTGTCAAAGATTAAGAGGGCTTTAAACTGCCCATTTTACCTCCATTCCCGTTTTCTTGTTTACAGACCAAGCCACCTATAGTGAAACCAGAGAGGAGTGCCAAAACCAGTTTGATGTAATCGGTTTTCATCACAACTAGAGCTAGGCACACAAGTAAAGATTATGACCGCGGAGCAAGCTAGGGGACGGTGCGAGGAAAGGGAGACGGTTGCTTTTGTTGTCACGGGCTTCAAATATAACACACATCTAACTAACTGGCTTCAACTGAATTCTCTTTTTTTTACGAATTGCAGAGTCCTCTGATTTTGGACATCCACCCTCGCAATGGCCCTATGTCTGGGGATCCAGAGTGACGATCATGGGACAGGACCTCAACACTGGCGGTCAGCTGAGGGCGGTGATGGGGGATGCTCCGTGCATCGTCGACAGGTCAGAGGAACTGGCGCATGTGATGCTGACCAGGTGTACATGATGTGGGACAGGAGTACATAATGTCGAACAGTCACATGATGTGGAACAGGAGTACACAATGTGGTTGATGAGCTTTAAGCTATGCTGAGAAAGTGTTGAATTTTGAGTTGTCAGAAGACGGACATCGAGTTTCGATGCAACGCAGTAAATGTAAAAGGCTTTGAGAAAACATTGAACTATATTGTTCCTAAATGTTTTTGTGATTGTTAATTGCTTTTATGACGGTTAATGTATTACAGAAATCATTTCTTTTGTTGTTTTTGTTTTTTCAAACTCAAAATACAAATATGAATGTAATCCCCATTTTTTTCAGTATTCATTCTTTGGCATTTTATCTGGTATTATTATGATTAATTTCATATCTTGTTGTCGACTGGGTGCTTGTCCCCCAATATCCCTCATCTTCTCTCTTTAAAGTTTTTTTTCAATGGGGATCTGCACTTGCATAACCTTTCTTCTGGTTATTGTAAGTACAGAGTTAAACAAAGTAAGTCAGGGTGCTGAATAGTTTAGATCAAACTGTGTGTGGCAGAATGTCAACTGTGTTATCTTTGGCTTGAATTTCTAACTTGCGAAGTCATGTGTTGTCTGAAAATTATATCAAATAATGTAAATGGATTGTTTATGTGCAGGAACAGCCTGACACCAGAGTCTGTGGTTTGCGAAACAACACGGGTATGGCGCGCCGAGCCAAAATCACCTGTCCAGGTGTTCTTTGATGGTGCCAGAATTACCTTGAGTCAAGACTTCGTTTACCGAGATGACCCTGTCATCACCAACATCCACCCACTGGCATCTATTAGAGAGTATGTGTCTTTTGTTTTCCTCTTTTTGTTTTCCATGAATGCTGCAGCAAGTCAGTGCAAATAGTTCAACTCTTTTCCAGTGGATGTCAGATCACATTATTCACAATTCATAACTGATGAAAAATGCTGCGGCTGCAGCAGATTCTGTTTCTCCAGAATTTGGCCAGTGCAAGCACTGTAAGACGGCAATCAACAGACCAGTTTCACTGTCTCCCAAGATAAAAGGATTCTAGCACAAAAAAGGAAAAATCAGGTTGCTTATATAAATACAGACACAGGGTTTTAATTTGTTGCTAGAAATTTAAAGAACGGTTTGATGTTGATTGAGACTATAACTTAAGTATGTAAATGTAGTTCATAGATATAGATCTGTGAATTTTTATTAAAGCTAACGACGAACAATGCAGGCCATCACTCAAGAGTATGCAGTCATTGGAAACTAGCTAAATATTGTCTCAGTTCTTCCACGACTTCCTGGGCTTGGCAAGGCACAGAATAGCTAAACTGCATTTTGGGGTTAAATTTGTTACCAAATGATCATTGTTCATGCTTACATTCCTCAAGAAAAATCTGCTTTTCAGTTGTTCTTGTTTCCCATACATCTCTACAAGACTGATCGTATGGTGACAATGTGCAAGGTGGCCGCATGCTGACCATCACGGCACAGACCTGGATACATTCAGCGCCCCAGATGTTTGCCTACGTACCTATGGAAGGCGGGGAATTTTACCCAACTGAGAGCACTGTAAGCCTAAGCTCTTCAACTTCATGTGTATTTCTTGATTAAATGATTCAACTCTCTGTCTATTCTATGTCACGGTCCTCTCTCTCTCTCTCTCTCTCTCACTCTCCTCTCTCTCTCTCTCTCTCTCTCTCTCTCTCTCTCTCTCTTTCTTTGTCTCTGTCTGTCTCTTGTTCTACTTTCTGTCTCTTTCTCTGTCTCTGTCTCTCTCGGTCTTTGTGTCTGTCTGTTTGTACCGTTCTACTCTGTCTCTCTGTCTGTCTGTCACTCTGTCTGTCTGTCTGTATCTCGCTCTCTGTCTCTGTCTGTTTGTCTCTGTCTGTTTTTAAAAGTCTGCTTTGGCAATCCTCAAATTTGTGAGACTGTAAAGGTTTGCAATGTGACAATACCCATGTGATGAGTTAGTGTACACAAAATACTTGAAATATAGTTCTAGATGTTTAACATTTTGTACACTTTAAAGACATCATTTACAGATGGATCAGGATAACAATAACAGTATAGCGCATGATTCTTCAGTTGTTTATACCAAACGTCTGTAAATCGAGCAGTTCTTTAAAACTGTTGGAAGAAAAGGTTTACAAAGTGTGAAGACTTAGAGAAATATGATAACCCCAATACGTAACGATGCACGATCGTCTTCGACGATCTTTCTCAGGACTGTAAAGTGATCAGCACCGAAGAAATCCACTGCCCGTCCCCTCCTCTCGACCCGGAAGAAAACCCCACCTCCACCATAATACGATCGCGCCGCCGCCGTCATATCGCCAGGGACACTATCACCGACGTCATCCACAAGCTGCAAGGCTCCAAGAAGACCCTGGAACACAACTGGCTGGACTCCCTCCCCTCTGTGGAGTCGAGACGCTTGCAGCGAGTGGCCAGAAGCGCCATGACCATCGACCTGATGAAGAGGAGGTCCCAAGGGTGAAGAGGGTGGAGCCAGTTAAGTGAGGCCCAGCTCGGGTTCATCATGGAGCGGGTGCTGTCAGTGAGGAATCTCACCGGGGAGGACGGCCTGGACGCTGTGCTCAAGTACTATCCGAACCTCGAGTCCACAACTTCTCGGAGCCGGACAGCTTTCAAGGTCTTAAAGGGGGGAGATGCTCATCATTGAGGTATGTGTGTGATGTGACAGGATTCTGCCTGGCTGGGACTTTTTTATTTGCTCTGTGTGTGTGTGTGTGTGTGTGTGTGTGTGTGTGTGTGTGTGTGTTTAGCTAATTGTCAAGAACAAGATGACAATCTGACAGCAGCTGTTCATCAATTCAAACTGAGTTCCTGCACAAAGCAGGTTGTAGTTCTTTTTCGCTGATGGAGTGAAACTTCACGATTTACATTTCCTCCCGTTTAAAGATGTCTTTTCAGCAACGCTTTTCTCTTTGTCTACTCAGGATGTACCACCCAGATAAGATTCTCTTTGTTTTGTCTCTGTCTTTCTCTAGTCTTTCACTCTGTCTTATTCTTTTCCTTGTCTTTACTCATACCACCTGTATATCCGACACAGAATATAGCTTTAACAAAAGAGAGATAACATACATACGAGACTCGAGAGCCGGTAGTTGTTTCATTTAAAAAAGTAGTAGGTGATCGCGTCGATGAGCTCAGGGACATGCAGCAGCTGCATTTGCCTTTTGTGTGTTGACCCGGAGTACTTATGGGAAAGATAAAGACATGATTCTTTCGTTCTTTCCCAGCTTTAAGCTACCTTTTTGTTTGGCTCCACAGGGCGTGGACTTGACGCTTGCAGCGGAGAAGGAGGACGTGCGCGTGTGGGTAGGATCCGAGATGTGCAATGTCACTCTCCTGTCTCCCAGCCAGATTGCCTGCGAGCCGCCCCGTTCCCAGCCACTGGGGTTGACATCCACGGCAGTCCTGACACCAAGGTTCTGCCTTTGGTTGTGGTTAGTACCCATTTTTTTTTCTCTTTCTACCCTCGGCTCGCTGTATAACATGTGTGTTTTCATATCAAATGGTGGCTGTTCTCTGTGCACAAAGTCTCGCGGAAACATGAAATATGTAAGGCTCGGACGAAAACTTCTTACCCATTAACTTGTTCTTGAAACTGATTGACCGACCTGGTGGATTCGATTTCTAATAAGTAACGTAGGGGTACTGAAACAAATTGAATGGAACTGTCTTGCGTGGCCCAGAGGTAGTTGTTTTGCTCCGTTACCATTATGTGACTGCTGTGAATACTATCCATGTCTTGGAAAGAGAAGGCTGCAGCTGGAAAAGACGAACTGTCTGCTTCAAGTTCAGGCGCGCATGAAGACATATTTTTTAATGGGAGGAGTGTGGGGTGTCGTGTCTGTGTCTGAGTGTGTGTTTGCGAATACACACATGTGTACGAAATGGTTTTAAAGACTTCAATAAGAAAAGCAAAAATACAGTCAAGAAATCCCAACCAATGTACATTTCTTCACCGCTTGCTTTGCACCCCAGGTCAAAGTGAACAACATGAAGTACCAGGTGGGGAGGGTGAAATACGATGTGCCGGAAACCTTCAGCTTCCCCACGGAGGCCATCGCAGGCATTGCAGCAGGGGGTGGCTTCCTTCTCCTCATCATCATCCTCATCCTCATCATCTACCGCAGGCAGAGCACGCGGCAGAAGCATTTACCACAAGCTGCAGATTCAGCTGGATAACCTGGAGAGCAACGTGCGAAATGAGTGCAAACAGGGTGAGTGAGACCGGGTGTTGACTAGGTAAATTGTCTGCACATTATGATTGGAGATTTGGGGGCAGGTTCTGGAATGCTATTCCAGGCAGGGTTAGAGTAGGTGCCAAGCTTTGATTTGTTTTTAAGAATTACCACCTGACGCTGACCGACTCTTTATGTAACAATGCTCAATTGTGATTTACTGTACTAGACAAAAAGAAGAAAAAAAAAACGGTGTGGAACGTGCATTTCTCTGTACGAGTGCGTACCACATGAACGTGGTGTATTTTTTTGCTGACGTTTTTCTTTTCTCTGCTAATATTATCAGTTGGTTTTATTGATGCTTTTTTTTTTCATCAGGTTAATTTTCATATTTTGATGTACAGCATGTATTTTTCACATCACAAGAAAAAAAAACCCGACAAACTAAGGGCAGAAATTTTTTTTAATGAACGAACACAACAATACATCAATAGTAAACACACAAAAATAAAACACCAGACTGAACTTTTGTAATGAAAATCCCCCCCCTCCCACAACACCCCCACTCCAGCCTCCATCCATGCCATTCCCACCTCTCTACCCATCTCTCTCACCCTTATTTGTAAAAAAATTAAGGGTTTTTTTATTTAGCAGAATACAAAAAGAGTGTTTGAGATATTTCTCAGTGTGAAGTGTTTGATATATTGCTCAGTGTGAAGTTTTGACATGTTGCCCAGTCGATGTACGTTCATGTGTGTTTATTTCACGTGTTGACTGACAGCCTTCGCGGAGCTCCAGAGGATATGACCGACCTGACAGGGGACCTGGTATCCAGTGGGATACCCTTTTGGGACTACCACACGTACACCTTCAAGGTGCTGTTCCCAGGGCTGACCAACCACGTCATCTTGCACCCTCCTTTGGTGAGTGATAGCAGGCCTGCTATTGGACAGAGGTGTGGGTAGTGGTGGGATTGTACTGCTGGGGTGGTAAGGGGTGGGGTGGGGAATCTTTCTGAATGTGAGCTTGCCGTCGGTAAACTTGTCATTTATGTTTTCACGTTCTGCTTCATGCTTTTCAATGTCAAATGCATCATGGTGTCGGTTGTACGTTTTGTTTTTTGTTGTGTTGTATGCGGTGTGTATGTGTGTGTGTGATGTGAATGTGTGTGTGCCTGCACGCGCGCGTGCGTGCGTCGTGTGAATGTATGAGTGCGTGTGTGTGTGAGAGAGAGAGGGGGGGGGGGGAGGGGGGAGAGCATGCACAGGCACGCGAATTTATGTTGTGCATGTATAATGAATGACCATAGTGAGTCGCAGATATTAGTCAGCATGTCTGCCTCTCTCTCTCTCATCAGCAAAAGAACGGCCAGTTCCGCTTCTCTGATCAAGGCCTGCAGATGTTCCACCAGCTGCTGAACAAAAAGGTCTTCCTCCTGACCTTTATACGCACCCTGGAGGCACAGCGCACCTTCTCCATCCGAGACAGGTACTCTTTGCTTGCTGGTATTTTCTTCTTCTTCTTCTTCTCACTCTCTGTCTCTCTCTTTCTCTCTCTCTCTCTCTCTCTCTCTCTCTCTCTCTCTCTCTCTCTTTTTTTTTTTTCTATCCTCGGTCTCTGTTCTCTGTGTCTCTCTCTCTCTCTCTCTCACTCTCTCTCTCTCTCTCTCCTCTCTCTCTCTCTCTCTCTAACACTGGCTTTTTTTTTTTTCCCCTTTCAGTGACAAAAGCAAGTATGCAAAAATCCTTCATTCCAGGTCTTTGTTACCAGTTTATGATGGGACATAAATTCATTTCAACCACTTTTCTGTACATAGTTTGGGAGCAGGGAATATGATCCATCCATGCTCGCATTCGCACGACCGATGTGAAGAGTCTTTTTCAAAATCTTAAAGTGTTGATGTTGTCTTTTCATTTGTTAACGAGACCACTTGAAACCCGACTTCTTTAATTTCATTTTCAAAAGTTTTTTTTTCAAGTCCGGAAATCGAAGGACATCTCGAATCGTTGTAGAGATTTTTTTTTGCATTATATATTTTTATTTTTTTTATTTAAAAAGAAGCCTTTTTCGTAGACGGACGAATACCAGGAAAGGGCACTGTCAACAAAATTACATACACGTGTGCGCGCGCGCGTACGAACGCACTAACACACACGCACACACGCACGCACGCACACACACGCACACGCGCGCACGCGCACGTGCACGCGCACACACAACTTTAAAAACCGGTCCCCCGTTTGTGTATACATGTTTAATACAGCTTTTTCTTCTTACATTTTGAATGGTAATATCTCATTGATACAATATTTTGTTTCAGAGCAAATGTGGCTTCTTTATTGATGATTATTTACCAGAACAACATGGAATATCTCACAGAGTGAGTGTACTCATTTATTACCAGTCTTGACATATGTAATTGCTCTTACATTATACAGAAGCAGGAAGTCAAAATAATCAGTGCATCTAAATTTGTAGAGTGTGTGTGTGTTTGTGGTGTTGTCAATTTAGTTTTGGCGTTTGTGTTTGAATATTGTGCAGTATACAGTTATGTGCGGGCGGTTTTAAGGTAAATGTGAGAGTTATGTGTGCAGCTTCGATACTGGCGTTCGAGGTTGCAAGAGTTGTTAACTAAATAGTTCGTGCAGTTCGTACGATGGTAAGAGTTTGTATTGCAGAAAACCCACCTTACTTTCTTTTATGATGTTTTCAATTTATAAACACCTGTTTCTAAATGTGTAATGCTTATACGGCTCTTGTAGATAAGGCGCACCGTACAGTTGTCTGTTTGAATGATTGCTTGTTTTAATGATTGCTGTTGTTACTATCATACTGGAGAAACTGTATATTTTCTTATCATTGCTATTGTTACTGTTCTACAAGAGAGTCCTTCAAGATGGCTTTAACGGTTTGTGTCTGCAGCATCTTGAAAGCCTTGTTGGTAGACTTGGTTCAAAAGTCAGTGGCCGGCAGACATCCCAAGCTGATGTTACGTCGCTCAGAGTCTGTGGTGGAAAAACTCCTGACCAACTGGCTGTCCCTGTGTCTCTTCAAACACCTCAAGGTAAGATAGTTGTAACCTGTCAAGCCACTTGTTCTTTTCAGTCCCTACGAACAACATGACTCTTAAACACAGAGCTGTAAACATTTATGTGTGAAGTTACGAAATTTGCAGCCTGTCCTACTTCTGTTGAGCCTGCATAAATGAATAAATAAAAGGAGCTGTTATGAGCGCTTTCTTTGTAGTTTCACTGAAACTGAAGGGAACAGCCGGTTAGTGTCCTCTTTCAGATGTGTTTATTACAGTCCTCTCTTTAAGGGAAACAATGTGAGATGGTTAGACCAATCTCTAGCATTTGACTTCGTGTGGCTTATATCCCTTTTGTATGTTACAATTTTGTTGTTGGTGTGTGTTTTGTTGGTTTGGGGTTTAAAAAGCAAATTACTTGTATTTTTATATAACTCAGTAAAGAAGTCAATAAGTTTGTTAGTAGAGAAGTCAATAAGTTTGTTAGTAGAGAAACATGTATAGATGCCATTTAAACAGCTGCTGGAAATTTATGACAAAACGGTGCCCATCTCTGAGCTCTTCGGCCACAACACTATAAAGATTTTGGTAAATTTGGAAGTGGTACTTTCAGCTGACTGTATATTGTGACTAGTATAGTAAGTACATTGTCGTTCCCGTGCTTCTCTCACAAAACAATTACAGCAGATATAGATCATGTACTCACTGGAGAACGTATGTATAATCCATGAAAACACTCGGTGGAAACAAGGAAAGGAATGGGCTCCCCTTTGCCCTTTGAGTTGCCACTACAACCTCTCAATGATAGCAACAGAGTTGTTCATGCGCCTTTCATGACACCACATAACTTCTTATATTCTGGGACTATATGGAGATGTGGTGACATGAACTATGCTACGTCGCTGAGTGTGGTTGATGTTGTATTTTTTGCGTTTTACAGGACCATGCTGGCTCTTCACTCTTCATGCTCTACAAAGCCATCAAGCTGCAGGTCGAGAAGGGGCCCGTAGACTTTGTCACAGGAGATGCCAGGTACTCCTTGTCAGAGGACAGACTCCTGCGAGAGAAGATTGAGCCAAAGAGCTTGGTAAGTTCGCTGTGATTTTCCTCTGGTATGTCTGTTACGTGTGTTAGAGGAATTGGGACGGGAGTCACAGAGCAGAAATAGGAAATGGGTCCAAACTGAGGGCAAAATGATATTCTGGAAAAGCGTAATTGTTATGATGGATCTGTTCAAATATCAATTCCACCATGGTGTTTTTCAACCGGTTCAGACCATGGAGTGAAATTTGATGGCTCATCACTAATACAAGCTCACCTTTTTTTCTTTTGAAGTGTCTTCATAGCCATAGGTAACACAGCAGACAGTGATTATGTTTATTTTTCGCATTGGACATGTTAGTTGATGTGAGGCACGGACTGTTGCAGATGCTGAACGTGGAGCATGGCGTGGAGGTGGTGCAGTGCCGGGTGTTGGATTGTGACACTATTACTCAGGTCAAAGAGAAGATCCTTGACCACCTCTTCAAGAACATCCCCTTTTCACAGAGACCCTGCATGGAAGACTTGGAGCTGGGTAAATATGAGTACTTTTGAAACAAAACTTTTTGTATGATAAATAATACGACCATCCTACAGGGCACATTGGAGGATATGTGCCTAACATCTTGCTTGATAGGTTGACGGATCCCAAGAATTTCTGTAAGCTACTTTGAATTTGGCTAACACAGAGTTTGCTCGACCGAAAGGAACATTGTGTCCTTTCACTTTTGAGTTAACATACTTACGGAGTATCGAAAAGTGTGTGTGTGTGTGTGGGAGAGAGAGAAAGAGAGACAGAATCGTGAAGTATGTGTAATATCAATGTCGATATTCTAGCAATAAAAGTCTAGAGGGACTGTCGTAGGTGGCTACTTCAGTGTTCACAGCTGCTGTCTTTGATTCAGTTTCGTTCATTTTGCCTCCTTTATGCAGACATTATCTGCCATAATTCATCAGAACCGGTGAAGGGCTTGGTAGTGACACTTCACAATCTTTTTTTTCTGCACACATTCGCCTTCCACTGCTCATATCTTTTATCCATATTTATTTTTATTATCACTAACAAATCTTTGCAAAGTCATTTCCCCAATGATAGAAGAATTGTTTCCATGCACACGTTTTTTGCTCCGTAGGCAGGTTGTGTTTTTTTTCTCAAAGGGTTAAGCAGTGTTTCCTTCATGTTGCTGCAGAATGGAGAAATGGACCCACAGGTCCCCTCACTCTCTGTGACGAAGACATCGCCTCCTTCAACAGGGACGGCTGGCGAAGACTCAACACACTGGCCTTCTACAAGGTGCACGACGGGGCCTTACATGTCGCTTCTTCATCGACAGCACACGTACAAAACTTTGAATGGTCAGTTTTGAACTCGGCCAGTCTGCTGCTGATGAGATCTTTCTCCATCTCTCGTTTACTCTGCCTGTCTTTCTTTCTATGTTTTTGTCTTATTGTTATCTGTTTGTCTGTCTGTCTCGGTCTCTCTTTCTCTTTCTGTCTTCAGTCTCTCTCTGTCTGTCGTCTCTCTCTGTCTGTCTGCTCTCTCTCTTCTCTTTCTCTCTCTCTCTCTCTCTCTCTCTCTCTCTCTCTCTCTCTCTCTCTCTCTCGTCTCTCTCTCTTCTCTCTCTGTCTATCTGGCTGTCTGTTTCTCTGGCTCTGTTGTTCATTCATTCAGTACTTACTTTTCTCTTCTGCATTAGAAATTACTAGAAGCAGCTTAAATGTATTGAAAATGTGTGAGCGAAGGAGTTACAGTACTGAAGAATATTGCAATAGATTGAAAAACAATGCTTTCTGTTCCATTACACATTGGCTTCGTATGTATTCAATATGTGTGTATTTGGAGAGCGGATATGTTTAGGGATCAGGGGAGGGAACGGGAAACTGGTAACATCTGTACAATGAAAATGGATGGGAAATGATTTCTACTTGTTTTCAGGCAAGTGCTTGTTTTTAATTATTGCCTTTATTGTTTTATTCTTTCCTGTCTTTCTGAGTCCCTCTTCAAAAATAACTTTTTAAAACGTTTCTCTTTGGTGCTCTCCCAGGACGTTAGACCACGCTTTGATGATGTCGATGGCCACCAGTACCCTCTGAAGAGGGATGGGACAACACCAAGTTTGGCATCTGGTGAGTGTACTCCAACATCTGAGGATTTCCCAAGTCAGCCGTGTCACATAATGATCTCCCACACCCATCTTCTGTCTCCGCCTACCATGCACCCAGCGTTCTGCCTTTCACTCACACTAAACGTGTGCATTGCTTCTTTGGTGTTGCCTTTCAAATGGGAAGCAGATCCGTTGACGCCTGGAGGCGTTTTACAGTTAGCAAGTGACAACATGCAAAAGTTCATCTCAGGCATCGAAAGCCATCCGTAATAGAGTGTAACCTCAGTCCAGGTCCACTTACTTACACGATTCGACCACAAGAATTCTTATGAGTACATGTCTTACTTTACATGTCATATCGATTGCAATTCCCAACACCGTGTTTTGGCTCTCCCATGATTCTTAGTTTTTATGAAAATGTTTGAAATGTTAATATGAAGTAAAAGCATATGATACTGACAACACAGGGAGCAAACTTCAGATAGTAAAAGGGCAAGGGACTTGATGGTACAGACTGTTTTAATAAACGCTTTTTAACATCTCCAAACATTCAAACCATTCACAGGGCCTGTCTTTGTGTGGAAAGAATTAAAGTCATGGTGAATAACAGCGTGCTGCCGCATCAGGGAAAGCGCCCTCAAAAGGCCTCATCAAGAATGATTACTTTGTGTCTGCAGGTAAAACATGACGATGTCCAGGTGAAGGACGGAGGAGTGAAGATGATCTCTGAAATCTTCCTCACCAACTGTTGTCCACAAAGGTGGGTGTGCACCTTGTCCTGTCACAGATGGATGGTGAATCCCGTGACTGACAATTTGTATCATTTTTTTCGTTTAATTTTCCCTTTGAAACATTATAGAATTTATCCAATAATACGCAAGCGCTCACAATGCAGTGTGTAGAGTATAAACCACATCAACCTGCCTCATTTGCTCGATCTTTCTTCTCTTGAAAACAATGATTAAAAAGCAATCCTTTGAAATGACAGGGGGTGCCTGCTCATCCAAAACCAGAACAAAATCCTTTGTTTTTTTCAATATTTATTCCATGCCAGTTAATGCCTTTTGCCTGAAAAATGAATGTTTGATGCACAATGTTTGATGCTGTCAACGCTTAACTGCTGCCCACCATACTAATACTTTTTCTTAAATCAGAACAAATGGACCCAGCTGCTGCAGAAAATAGTGAAATTGGGTCGTACACTAGATTTCGTTCAGTCTTGTTAATGCAAGGAAAGAAAAATCAAGTGATTATTGTTACTTTTTTTTGGATACAGGAACTCTTCAGAAGTATGTTGATGACCTGTTCAAGACAGTGTTATCAGCTGGCAGTGTGCCGCCCATTGTCAAGTTTCTCTTTGATTTCCTGGACCACGAAGCCATGCGGTACGGCATCTCTGACCCGGAGGTGGTGCACACGTGGAAATGTAACAGTAACTGGAGATGATGGAAGTCAGCTACGAAAACGATTTCTTTTTCTTAAATGCGTATACTTAAATTGTCCTGTTTTTATGACATGTCGACCCTTTAATCTGCTTTTATTTCATCAACAGGTATTGCCCATCACTATGTAAATATGAAGACTGTAGACTTTGTCTGATTCCACAGTTCTAAATGCTGTTGTTCATTTACATGTTGTGAAGATAACATGGTGTTTTGGAAGGGTGTGTTGTGTCCTTAGAAAGTATTTTAGTATGTGATTTTTATATTTTGCTTATTAGCCTTTTTTTCATTGAAGGTTCCCCAAAGCTTTAAACAGTGAAAATGATTTGTTCAGATTTGTTTTTGTCATTCACAAATAAAATCCTTATGAACAACATTCAGGGCTATATCATTTTGTTCAATGTATCAGCAAAGTTGCACAGCAGTTATGTTTGAGGAAAATATATCAGTGTTTAATGTAATGTAATTTTTTTTTAAATACTAAAACTAAAATAACTTGCAAAATCCTGAAAATTGTCTGAACGCATTCTCATTTCCCTTGGTAACAGTGACTTCTTTGTACATAGGGGGACGACTATCCACAAGACCTGCAAATTCGTAGATGGTTTAAAATTGAACTATGCTGTCTACTATTAGCTTTTGAAGATTGTGTGTTCTCTTTTTTCCCAAAGTGTTTGTTGTCATTGTTGTTGGATTTGGCTTCTTTGTCTGTGATCGAACTTTTTTTTTCTGGTTTTACCTGAGCAATATAGCTCCCTTTCATTGTTATTCTTTTCTATTGGTTTCTTTCTGTCATATCTCCGTACCGCGACAGGGCTGAAGGGTGACAATCATTGTTCCTTGTTGTGACAGCTTACCGCTGCGCTTCTGGGTGAACATCATGAAGAACCCAGACTTCGTGTTTGACATCAACAAGCCTCTGATCGTGGACTCCTGTCTGAGTGTGGTCGGGCAAACTTTCATGGACAGTTGCTCCACCACTGAACATAGGCTGGGCAAGGTCAAGACCACTGTGTGTGTGTGTGTGTGTGTGTGTGTGTGTCTGAGTATGTTTTGTGTGTTGTAACTGTTCGTGCTCCTTATTCAGTTTTTCTTCCACAATCTTTTGTTCTTTCATTTACTGGCATTTAAACAGCTGTTAGTATGTTGTGTGGATGACCGTTCTTGCACATGGCAGCCATGATGGTCATATTATTGTTTGGTGCATGTGGTTGTGAGCACGTCAATTGTGATGTGTTTTGCACTTGCGCAACCTCCACACATCAACCACACACTACGACGCGACACGCTCTAGGTATTGTAGAGTATATTGCATATATGTTAGTATTTTGGTGTGTTGTGGTGTGTTTATTGTGTATATGTTATATGTTTATATGTTTGTAAATTATATATTATTCATACACTTTTCATCCACAATCATTTTTTTTCTTACTCATTTACATCAATTACACACCACTTACGACATAGAACAGACACCACAACTCTGCGCATCACCATATAGCTCACACTCAACATAGCACACACACACACGCACAAAACTGAAACACATTTCAACATCATCAAGCACACACACACAACACAATACAACACACCACACAAAACCAACACACACACTCACACCAAACTACACTTTAGAATAGACCTCACACACTCCAGACAGCACACACACACTACACACACTCACACAGCACAACACCACAGGACACCCACTTCCAACAAACTTCCAAGACCACAGTCCCACACCGCAACTGTGAGAACAACCTTTCCAGCACAATCGACACACTGCCGCCCATTTGAAAGGTACACACACTGGCAGACGTATCCGGTGTCACGATCACTCCCGTCCAACAACCTGTTGTTGCAAGACATGTAGGACTGTCCTCAAATCGAGGAAAATGATTGGCCGACATTCAAGAAATTCTGTCATTGATGTATTTATGGTAACTCGGCAGACGTGCATCAGAAGTGTGTCGCACACCTGTGAGGACTGTCCTTGCTTGAATAAGTGTGATGGCGTCCTTTAAATTAGAGAATAATGATGAGTGTGATTTTATGTACAATGAATATGTTTTCATGTATTTATGGGTAATAGCATTTAAAGGTTGCTATATCGAAGAGGTCAGGCCATGTTTAAGTAAGTATGCCAACATCAAGGGTCTGTCTTGTTATTACAATATTCTCCAGTTTATTTTTAGTCTTATATACTATGCCAATACCGAGTCGAATGTTTTAGTGACAGAGCCTGCGGCAAATTGAAAACTGGGATGAAACTGAATCTGAGTTGCAACGTTTCCACTATGTATGCTGTGATCTGGCAATTAACTTTCCTGCCTTAGTTCTTCAATGCTGCTCCAAGTTCATAGTATCCAGTTAAGAGTAATCTATCTTTGCTTCAGTTAGAGTGTCAATGTCTGTGATTTCAATTTCCTGTATTTCACTGAATAGGGTTTGATTTCGACTGAATAGGTTGTTTTGGATGATGTGATGATGGTGAATGAGCATTTGTGAAGAAACGTTTGGAAATTTAAATGTGCGGCTTTGTTTGGCAAAAGAGAATGGTTTATTATGTATTTGCATTTCACATCCAAAAACCTTCTAATGAATGTAAACGAAGATATAAAAGAAGGGGAATTGTCGCGCAAACCTGAATAAATACTTTTGAGTGCATGCATAGAATGGAAATATATACGAAAAGGAAATGTTTTAGTTGTGAAAAGCTTTCCACGCTTCAGCGGATGTGAATTTTCTGGACCTTTTGGAGTCAGACTGCTTGACATTATGTGTAGAACCCAGAAACGGATAATGGCAGTCATATGTATGGTTCTTTATCTTCCCTTTTCTATGTCCCCATGTGTTTAGATCTCTGCATGAAAAATCAGAAGGAAAAAAATAACCAGAATTCTGCCAGAAATTTTTCTGCCCTGTTCTGTCGCCAGTGTTGTTCAGTGTTGTGTTTTGTCTACATGCTTTCAGTTACTGGAGGACTTGGAGCAAGACAACCAGGCCAATGCGCAGCAGATGTCAGCCAAGCTGGGCCACGTCATCACAGCCATGGAGGGACCTTCTGCCCGCATGGCCTACGTCTAGTGTCTGGCTTTCCCCCCCAACCTCTTCTTCTTCCCCTGTCCAGCTCAGCCATGCAGACGTCCGGCCACCTGGAGACAACATGTATGCAACTGATGGGGGTCTTCAGTGGGCATCCATCCGTCCTGGGTAGAGACATTCGGAGTGGACAGTCACTCACCGGCCCTGCTGCATGTGTACTACTGCATTTATTCCACCTGCCGCGACCATGGACTGTGTCAGCGGCAAGGCGTGATGACGAGAGATTTCTGACACTCTCTGCAAAAGACATCACAGTACCAGTGATATCGGAACGACCGTTGCCATGCGTTCGGCCTCTTCCATTATCCGCTCCATCCCACGTCTTGATTAGAAACTGGAAGAGCAACTCAGGCATGTCGCAACATCTTCTCTTGACGACAAGGCGAGAGAGAGAAAGAGAAAGACTCCCGAGCACGAAATGGTGGTTCCACAAATGACAAGGGAACTGGCTGGTGAGGTGAACAGGACGAGGGCAGTCTTTGCAGCCATGCCCATTGTGGGAGTTACCCTGTGGATCCAGGAACCTGCTTCTGTTTTGTGTTAGTCTCCACTCTGTGACGTGGAATGTATCACCTATTTGTAGAAATCCATGACGGCTTCCCAGTATTAGAGACAGATATATACTATACTATAGTATATCTTGAGTGACAGAAATCCAGGGCATCGATTTACACTGACAAATATCTTGGTGAACTGGTTCCAAGGCCTGATAGTCTAGTGGTGACCACTCATTGTTACAGTGAAAGAAACACGATGAACGTGCTGTGCTCAGAACCAGATCAATAGGGTGCCTTATTCTGCACCGTTGCATATCCATATTGTGTTGCGCTCTACTTACAGCAAGTGAACTCAGCATGATCATGGTAGAATCTGCGACCGAGTACATGACCTAACGATATGTTGCTGTCGGTTGGATACGTTGGAACACGCTTTCTACCAGACTCGGCTCCCAGCTTGTACACAATGGGTGAAACACAAACAAGTCTGATTGCAGCATGTTGGCTAGTTGTTTCCTGTGTGAGAGCTCATTTTCAAGTGTCTGACACCAAACACTTCCGCAACAAAACCTGTTGGGTGAAAACCTCATCTAGCTCTGAATGGACTCTGTATCAAGTGATAGTGCAATTTCATGTGATAATTCTAAACACAGTGAGTGGATGCATCTGCACAGAACGCGAAATAGAACTTTCTTTAGTTTATGTTTTAACTTTTTATTCCAGAGTGTGTGGATAGGTGTGAGTGTGTGTGCGGGGGGAGGAGAGGGAAGCTAGTTAAAATGAGTCTTTCTGACAGTATCATGATGCCTTTTGTAGGTGCATCGAGCGACTTAATGGTGGTTGAATTGTAAACACAATCCAGGCCATGACGAGTTTTGTATTTGACGAAATCCAAAATTATGGGTGCAGTTTGTACAAGGTGGAAGCGTTTCCTTTAGTAGTGGTTAGCACGTTATTTTGGGGTTGAAAACAATGTCCTCATTGCTGTCCATTGCAGGTTATGACCACAAGCATCTACTCTCATCCAGCAATGTTTCCCCAGGTTTTTTTTCTTTATCCTCTTGATCTAGAATAACTATGTTTCAGTTCTCAAGGTGACACTTGTTTCCTTTTTTCTCTCTCCCTCCCCCCGCAATCTTTGTCTCTGTCTGTCTCTGTCTCTCTCTCACACACACACTCTCTCTCTCTCTCTCTCTCTCTCTCTCAATCACTCTCTCTCTCTCTCTCTCTCTCTCTCTCTCTCTCTCTCTCCCCCCCCCCCCCCCCCCCCCCCTTTTTGACCACGTATTAAATTGACTGCTGATCAGTTCTGTAGGTCAGGACAGTATTTCATCTTCTACAATCACAAAAGTTTTACCTTTTTAAAAAAAAAAGGTCTTTCTCACCCCAGAACTTTGGTGTATGACCTGTGAACATTTTACCGGGTCTCCAGTTTGGGAGGGGGAGGGGGAGAGTGAAGACAAGAGGTTGTGGAGTAAGCAAAGTGTGTTGTGTGTGTGTGTGTGTGTGTGTGTGTGTGCTTCTATCAGTTGTAAATTGTTTAACTTCAGTTACAAGGCAGAGCATGTGGCATTCAAATAATTTTGATTTTTGTTGGGATTTTTTTTAAAAGAAATTTCTTGGGATGACGTGAGTTGGATGTGTTCTGCGTTGAGAGCTGTCCCTGATGCTGTTTTCTGAATGTACCACAATCTTGCCACTGGAAAGTAACACTTAAAACTTTTTTTTAATGCTTGCTTGATCTGTGAATAGTTCAATGAGATTGTTTTTGGTTCACTCTTTCTTTTCCCACCTTACAACAACGTACCCAGCCATTACCATGTATTTCCTCGTGCGCATTAAGAGTCATTTGTGCTGTATGAACCGTCTGACTTGATTCCAGAAAACATGACAGAACATTTTTATGACTGCAATTTCTCTGCATGTGTTCCAGACCAGTCTTATTTGTCGATGTCATTTTAATGTGTTGAAATTATTTTATCTTCATTTACAAAGGGTACACCAGCGGTCGACGAAATGCGTATGCTATTAACATCCAAGATTTTATATAGCCTGTTTATAGCTGGTCCAACCCTCTCCTGTACTTTGTGACTGTTGACTTGCATCGGGTGTGACTGGAATGTGGCCAGTCCAGCCAGTGTTTCATGAACAGTTGGTTGCTGTTAGTCATGATTATAACATGTTCGGTCCTTTTTTCGTTTCGTATATTTTTTGTTCCTGTTGGGTGGTATTGACTGCACACCGACCGACTGCTTGAGCGCATATCAATAGTGATGAGGATACAGTCATCATCGCACCAGTTTTTTTTTCTCTTTTCCTTGAAGAACTGCATTGAAGCAGGAAAGCACTGAACAGTTGTCATGAACATGTACATGGCAGACAGACTTACATCCCAGACAGTGGGAACTCCATGCAGTGGTGCCGTTATCGTGGGGTCTGGCACTGGCACACAATCAGATTATTTGGGCTACAGGTGTACATTTCCCTGAAACAGTGGATAGGTGTTGCCATGAGGCAATGTGTGGGGAGATACATTGCTGTGGGTGTGAAGGTACGCATTGCCACAAAGTGACAAAGTACTCAGGATGTTTGGGCAGAGATCCATCCATCCCAGGTGTGGCCATAGGAGAGGAAAAGTGTGCGCCTGTTAAAGCGGGGACTAAGCCATGCCTGCCGTCTGTGTACATCCAGGACATGTCAGTGACGCCCACGTCTCCTTGGATCCTTCTTTGGCTGTGTCTGGACGGGGACAAAGCGCAGGGCCAACCCGGAATGTTGTAGGTCAGTCTCCGCTGTAAAACACCCCAGGTCTTTCACTAGGCAACAGGAACCCTGCCTAGCTCTGTGCGATTCTTCATGGAATTTACGCGCACTGAAAAATCAGTGCCAGAATGTGATACGGTAGACGTCATTGTGTGTCTGTGTTTGTGTGTGGCTGTGGTTTTGTGGGAAAGGGGGTAAAGACGTGTTGCATTTCGGAAAAACGATGCGTAACACACTAGTTATTATTTACTATCAGCCATGGAGGTTTTCATGGTGAGGCCTGGTTCTGTAAATAAATGGTATGTTGACGCGTACTTGGTCAGCTCCTCCAGAGTGTATGCAGAGAAAGTTGAAATTTTAATGTACATTTAATATATTGAGAGCTACAAGAGTGTGGTTGAGGATGCACAATATGCATGTTTATTTGTGTTGAAATGGATGTATTTCTCAATCATGGTTAAGGTCTGTGTGGAGGAACAAGGTCTGCAAGAATTGTCAAGCTGTACTACATTGTAGAAGCTTATACTATTGGTCACTTACCAGGTAACCTGTGACGGTGATGTAACATGCTGATGACACAATAACCGTGGCTTGAGGCTTCACCGAAATACTCTTGATCGAAGTGTTCATTCAGAGCCAAAGTTTTAAAGATGAAACGTTTTAGATAAAAGACCGTGACACAGCAACGCTGTATGTATTCGTGCCCACATCAGTTAATGCGAATGATTATCGTTAATGAACACTTTCACAGCACATCATTCAGTTCTCAGAAATAATTGGAGGCAAATGGTTGCTTGGCATATATAACGTCTGAAGTCGATACATCATTCTGAACTGTAAATGGAATTTATGCAGAAATCCAAACGTTTTCAGGATGGATAAATTAACATTGCATCAAATTTTATTAAATTGAAACTCAGTAAGTAATATTAGAATGGTTGTAGGAATCTAGAAGCCAATAGAACATTCTGGGCGATTCGGCCAGTCAGTGTTTAGATTTAAAAAAACACTATGCTGTAAGACTATTCGGGAACACAATGGCATCGTCAATAATTTGCTAATACTAGGCATCTATACTGCATATCGATTATGATTAGTTTGCCAGGAGTCGAGAGTAACGACTAATATGCAGCTGAAAGTATATCACATGAGTCATTGCATGGGCGCATATTTGTAAGAAAGTGACAGTGACCAGTCTGGTCACCCCCAAACAAACTGCTATGGTGCTTCCATTTTATTACTGATCTTTTTCTCTGATTTGCGAATTGACTCGAGTCACAGTATAGCAGGACTTGATGGGTTTTTGTTTTGTTTCTATACAACTGTGACATGGATGGAAGCAGAAATCTGGTACCATTGTTGATCAGATGTTTTTAAAGTGACACTGAAGCGATCATACAGCATGTGGATACACCCATTTGTTTTGCCCAATAATTTTTGGAACACATTTTCGTCCCTCCTGTCACTTGCGTTTGGATTCTCGTTTTGTAGAGCAGACTTCTTTAACACCTCTTTGTCTTCGGTTCACTCGGTTTGCAATTTTCACCATGCCAATGATTGAGCTCTCTCTCTCTCTCTCCTCTCTCTCTCTCTCTCTCTCTCTCTCTCTCTCTCTCTCTCCTTGGTTTAGATCATTTGGTTTGATTTATGTTGCTGATTTTTGACTGTTCTATTTTGAATGTATATGTTTCTATACCCCATGCAAGGTCATACAGTAGGTAGCCTTTTTGTTGTTTTTAACCCTGCTGTCATAAATGTTATTATCACCTTTAACATATTAAAAGACATAAGAAACGAACAAAATGGAAATATTGATTCCGATGAAAAATATTTTACAAGGATATTAGAAACTACCAAAATTGATGGCAAGAGATTTGCTAATAATGATTGGTAAGAAATCCATAAGGAGGTCATTTTGATTTAGAGACTAAGAGGGGAATGCATTTAACGATCGTTAGTGTGGCAGTACAAGTGTCCTGCCAAATGCGCACATAGGCATAGTCAGTGTAAAGAAACGATTCTTACTTTATTCATTCTTGCTGTGAAGTCTGGGGGATTTCATGGTTCTATGTGCCTGTGTGTGAAGGCGCGAGGCGAGTCATGGGTAGCACTGTCAAAGAGAGCGATATGTTTCAGTTCAGGTGCTTTTTGGTGCTGTTTTGCTGATAAAGTGCTGTGTACATGTATGTCAAGTTTACTCAACACCTTTCCTACCTACCCCCACCCTCTCTCTCTCTCTCTCTCTCTCTCCTCTCTCTCTCTCTCTCTCTCTCTCTCTCTCTCTCTTTGAGTCTCAGTCTTGCTCTTTCTCAAATAATGTCTGTACGCTAAACAAGATGTTAAGTTGATTTTTTTAGATTCCAAATGTCATCATCCTTTATTTTTTTGATAATATATGCACGGTGGAAAGTGCGCAAAGCAGTGCGCCATTTGTTCATTCCCCTTTCGTCTCCCCTTCTCCCTCCCCCTTCTTCCCCCATCCCAGTCCCCTCCTGTCCCATCCCTGTTTTTATTTGTATAGTGCGCCATTTTTGTTTTGAATTATGAGAGGGAAAAGATAATAATACAACATGATTGCATCTGGTCATGGTATGCTGTTTGTTTCTTTTCAAAACATCTTAAGATACTGCACAAGTATTAATTGGGTGGCACAATAAAATCTGTACAACTATTCCAAATGTTGTTGTTGTTGTTTTTGTTGTTGTTGTTGTGCATTTGCTGGTTTAACAGACCGTTTGAATAATGAACCGTATAAACGAGCATGTTCATCAGAAATATACTGGGAGCTTTCATGCGTTTTCACCACTGCACCGAATTTGATCCAGACAAATGCTAACCATTGACTTCATTCAAGAGCAAAGACAATGCAACTGTAAGATGTAAGTTAACAAGTGATGGCAAAATTTAATCCATTTATTTTAGCATTGGAACTCCTTTTTCAGAGTCTGGTAATGGAAAACAAGATTAGGAACGCTTCCTAAAATGGAAGAGTGATGTAATGTAAAGAAGAAAAAAAAAAAGCAAGAAGTTAAGGGAGGGACATGAAAAGTGCACTGTAGTGCTTTCTGTGACTGGCAGAAGCAGTCCTTTTATGTTCCGACAGAAGCATGCAGTCTCAGGGAAATTCACCAATACGGAAATACAGCACACGCTCATTGCGTTGGTAACCAACCGGTTTCTGCCCCAAATAAAGAATTTAAAACAAGTGTTTCATCTTCTATGACCCCCCCCCCCCCCTCACCTCCCACACACACGTACCTTACGCAGCACACTCGGGCTACTTCACACACTGCCACACCCTCTTTGGTATTTTCGCAGCCCCAGCAGTCCATGGGGAACATTCAATATCCGGTCGTCAAGAGACAGTTTATCAGAGGAGACACTGCACAGCTGATGCGTCACTTTGGTGGCGTTCAGTGTTTTTCAGTGTTGTGAAGTAACACGCAAAGGACATCATTTGCTAAGCCCCCTATCGACGACAGCTACCGCATAGTCTCAATGTCAGATGAGTGAGCGTACGCCCTCCTCTTGTGGGCGGCACCAATTCAGGTTAAAGACTTGTCTCAATGAGCTTGTTAATGCTGTCGATTTTGACGCAGCCTCATCAAGGGCGTGGACATGAAGAGAAACTAAAACCTGAGGTCACCACAAAGCGTGGCACAGAGGGCTGCCTTATTACGAGGAGGATAACAACGAGCAGATGCCCATGGTACACACAACTCGTGAGAGGGGTTAGACAGGCCAAAATATCCCACAAATTACTCTCGTTGACGGAATTAGAATCTACGCCCCTTCCCCATTCTCCTCACTCTCCTCTCCTTACTTCCTACCTCTAGCTAGTAGCCCATGATAGTAACCAGTATACCATGGCAGTCTAATGTTGGTCAACAACTGGCTGTACTGAAAATAAAAGAAAGAACTAGATCGTACCTTTTGAATTGGTTTTCTTACAGTACCACAGCAGCAGTGCCGATTTCTTGCACTGACAATGACATAATACCAAATACATATTTAGGTGTGATTTTTTCTTCGACTATGAGATGTTGACTATTCATCCCAAATACGCCACGTTTTTAAAAAAATCTCTTCTCGCTATATTTTGGTGTCTCTAAAGATCTAATGTTTGATATTTTGTTTTGTTTTTGTTTGTTTCCTTGTTGTTTTTTTGCTTGTTTGTGCACTTCGCTGACTTTACGCTGAAGTCTTTTCTGGTAAAGATGGGAAGTCCGAAACAACATATTTAATTTTTTTTTGTTCTTTTCGCTAAATGTGTTTATGATGCAACTTTATTCAAATTATTCAGCTTTCTATTGGGACATAAATCGGCAATGTGTACCAGAATTATTGTCTGAGAAGGTCTTTTCAGAGTTTAAAGGAAAGGTCGTAACTTACTATTCTGCACAAATATGTTGAAACAAAAATTAAAACCAATCTGAAATTGAGCGCTAATTTCTCTTTAACTTGAGAAAGCAGATATTTTACTTGTTTATTGATGATGACGATAACAGATTATGTGTGCTGTATTATCACAATTATCATTATTGTTACTGTTTGAAATTCGGTGGGGGGGGGGGGGGGGGGGGGGGGAGAAGGGGGGATCTAAAAACACAATTTGCGCCGTTATATCAATGTGTAGATTTATGTTTAGCCTTGATATAGGTGTTTACATTTAATATTAAACTGTATAAGTATAAAGTATATATAAAGAGCTGTGGCATGCCTTGCCAAATTCATACCATGAAAATGAAACCAAATAATAATGTGATATCAAGAAGAATAAGAATATCAAAATAAAGAAACTCTTTAGTCAACTGTTTCATCGGTGCATTAGTGGAGTTCATTTACGTATCCAAGCTGTTTTCATTGAGTTCTGAAGAGGTAGGTTTACTTTTCTTTAATAAATGAAAAGCTTTCTACCAACGCGTGAAAACAATAAATGAATAAACATGACAACTCATACAGTAGCAGCACTGCAGGTTTCCATATAAAGTACTCGTACCTCCGTCTGAGGGAATGTGATGTATAAGAAAGTTCTGTCGTTTTGACATATTTTGACTTAATTCTCAAGAGACAGTTTTCCTCAATTTACGATAAACACATGCTCCCTCTTTCTTGTTCCGCCTATCCTGACGCAGTTCCGAATGAAGCCAGGACCATAGTAAGTAATGGGGGGAAACAAGTGCAACAAAACATGAGGATAAACCTGGTCAACACAGAATTGCAAGCACGACAAATAATCTTTCTTCCATGAGTGGTCCATGAATGTTACTCCTTCCCCCAAACGTAGGCCGGCATGGCCAGCAAGCGGCAACTGTTTCGATCTCTGACGATCTCGTCAGGCTTGTTACTAGACCTTGGTTACCCGCTAATGAGAACTCTTGTATATGTGCAAAAAGGAAACTCTCCCAAATCGATTAGATCTCGTGCAGGAAGAGAATGATGATAAAAACGTGACATATAGGAACCAACTAGAATTTTTTTTTTTCTAAAAAATCAAATGGCTGAAATGTGTGAAAGGCACAGCCCATAAGCGGTCAGTAACGGGGGATAAAAAATATCCACAAGGATTGAAAATTACTTTAGTTTAAGTGAATGCCAAACTTAAAGTTGTATGCCGCTGCACACGTTTGGAGGGCTCATAGGTTGACGTAGGCATGCAAAAATAGAAATGATAATAAAACCTGGACTGATGCCTCATATTTCTAGATTGGAAAGTTGAGCACACATCAAAAATCCATCCAAGTTGAAGTACGTAACTATGAAATACAGACTTGCGTTTACGGGGAATGGAGTACATGAAGTAATCTTTCTTAAGAATATGGGAAAAAATGTAGACATAATTTGGAGAAAGTGTTACTGCTGTGCACATAGGCCTGCAATTACCCTGTACCTGGGGTCGCTTTAGACTACACACTTTCGACAATGTGGGTCCCCCACGACCCATACCGATGAAATAGGCTTTGCCACATGATTTTTACTATGTTTGCCCCTCTTTCGAGTGTGCGGGTCGCGAGCACTTAGGAGTTTATACCCCAACCGACGATGCGGGTTGCTTACGACCCATCCTCAGTGTGCTGCTGTGTGCGATTACCATGCTGTGAAGCATGGGTCCTCCCTGACCCGCACCATCGTTCAAATAAACGTAGCTGGTTGCTTCTTCCCCCTTTGATGTAGATACTCCGAAATCGGCAGCCAGAGAGCGAAGTTGGTTTGTGGCATGTACCCCAAATTTCGTAACACACTTTTTAAAGTGTTGAACAGATGAAGCGATTTGTGTTTCTGGGTCATGGATGACCCAGTTAGCATGGCAAAGATTAGAGTACGCATGAGATCCGGTCCGGTACCCATGCGAAGTAAATACTGCACCTAGCAAGCGTGGATGCTTAGAGCAGTTTGCATAAACCGAGTTGTTGAACCACAGTGCCAATGCGGACGACTTTAGCAGTAAAGACAGGGGCCGTATGCCAGCCAGCGGAATCAATGCAGCGCTTTCTTTTGTCTTTTTTTTTTTTTTGGTCTCGTAGTTTAGTTCTCGCGTGCGTAAGTGCACTGCGTGAGAGGGAAGGATGACTCCTAGCGAAAATGAGGAGGCGCATGGTGGTACCGCAGGGAAAGGTGAGATGAGAAGACAAGTTTTGTTGACGTGGGAGCAAATACTACACTATTTGCACTATACGGTGTTTTGTCGAATTTAAGGAAGCAGTACTGATGCTGTTGCTGCAGTTTTGTGTGTGTGTGTGGGGGGGGGGGGGGGGGGGGGGGGGGGGGGGGGGGAGAAAGGGAGGTGCAGTATGTGGGGTGGGGTATGTTCCGGGTGAACGGGTTAAAATGCTTTAAAACGTTCAGTATGATTCCTAAGAAATCGTTCGCGAAGGAAACAAAGATAGCGGCGACTGGTGTGGGATTCCTCTTTACACAACCATGCGAGTAGACGAGTTTTCATTGGCTGCTTTCATCAAGTTTTTTTGACGGGAATAGCCTATTCTAGCGAAAGAGGGTGGCATTTGATCGATCAGCTTTGAAGTTGTGTGTGTGTGTGTGTGTGTGTGGTAATATTCTTTAGACTTTGCTGTCAGCAAGAGGAACGATAATACGCCCAGGAGGAAATCTGCTGATGTCACAGTGGGGATTAACTTTTTTTTTTTTTTTTAGATTGCTGGTCACACCCATACACCCTATCTCCCCTCCCCGCCCCCTCCTCTCCAGCTCCCCACTTTCCCTCTCCTTTTCCTGTCTTGTCTATCATTTTCCTGTCTTGTCTATCATTTTCTTTCTTTTTGTCTCCCTCCCCCCTCCCCCCTCCTCCCCCCGCCAGTGTCCTGGTGTTATTTCTTGAAAGAATTATTTAGGAACTGAACTAAAACCATTAAAAAAAAAACTCATCGCCTTTAGAAGGACCCAGTTATCAGCTGGTGTTCTTTGTGTAATTAGAGTCGGCTGTGTTGGACCACGCAACACCCCCCCCCCCCCTCCTTCCTTACCCCCCCCCCCCCTCCCGTCCCTCAACAAAACTGACTGAGTAGCAGTTCCGGGTGGCCTAATGGTAACTGCTCGTTCACTTCCAGCCCTAAAGTTGTAAGAGAACGACCCGGCTGTGGCTGTACACTGGGGGGCTAGGGACGAACGGTATCAAGGGGGATAATCGGATAGTTTAATGAAGGAGACAAAACAAAACAAAGAAAAAAAAACGTCCTA
>CM031604.1:31207109-31216775 GCA_018398815.1 Conus ventricosus
GAAGGGAAGTGAAGGTTGGAAGAGGAAGTGAGTGTGGGGAAGAAGGAAGTGGAAAGGAAGTGAAGTGTGTGGAAGAGGAAGTGAAGGGTATGGAAGAGGAAGTGAAGTGTGTGGAAGAGGAAGTGAAGGGTATGGAAGAGGAAGTGAAGTGTGTGGAATGAGGAAGTGAAGTGTGTGGAAGAGAAAGTGAAGGGTATGGAAGAGGAAGTGAAGGGAATGGAAGAGGAAGTGAAGGGAATGGAAGAGGAAGTGAATTTCAGTCGGAAAGAAGCGGAATCACGGAGCAGGTGGTTCAAAACTTCCTCTTTGTTTTCCATCTTTTTTGTTTATTTGCAATCTGTATCTTGTTATGCAGGTCGAGCTACCTGATTCGGCGGATTCTGTAAACTTGCTCGCGATTGGTAGCTGATAAGACCGTCATTCATCTGTTGTGATGGTCAGAGAGGAAAGTGCGGATGGGAAGGATGAGAGGGTGGGAGAGGAGGGTTGGGAGCGGGTGAATGTTAGATACATCTTGGACTTCAGCGGTTTGCTTGTATTTGTGGGCAGATTTTTTTCCCTCTTTATTGCATTCGTTTATAGTTACTGGCATTCGTTTATAATCATACGCTTGTGGTCGATATCCGTCTGATAACGTTTCCGAATATAAGCGTGTACCCCAAACCACCCTCCCTCTTCCTCCACACCAGTACCCTTCCCCATCCCCGCCTCCTCTCCCTCATCTTACCCCCCCCCCACCCCCACCCCCCGCCAACTTTCCCTTCTTTCCCACCCAATTGCCCACCCCCGTTGTCAATTGGCAGTTTCCCGTAAACAGTGATGTAAAAAATAAAAGAACGTTAAACTTTACAGCGCATCCGCTATGTGAATGGAGTCACGGCATCGACAGTGAAACTTTTGTGCGACAGTCATCTATCAAAGACTACACTGAATTTCTCGTTGCTGAAGTAACATTTTCTCAATAACTACACCGAACTTTCCCTTTGCAGCATCAACAGTGAAGTTCATTTTTCTAGAATACCGTTATGTTAACATTCTAAAGAAGTTATCTTGCTGCGTAATCAGAATATTAACATCAACAGCGAAATCCCTATTGCGACAGTAGCAGCATCTCAACATCAACAGTGGAAATTCCAGTACCACAATAACAGTATCCGAATACACGTGATAGGCCAGTGCCACAGTATAACTAGGACTTTAGAAACTGTTTCAACATCAACAGCAAAATTCCCTCTGCTACAGTAAAAGTATATGAAAATTAACAGCGAAATTCCCACTGCTACAGTTACGATATATGAACATCAATAGTAGAATTCCCAGTGCTGCAGTTACAGTATCCAAATATCAACAGGGAGATAGCCAGTATTACAGGTACCGTATCTCAACACCAACAGTGAGACTCTCAGTGCTACAGACACCGTTTAAAAAAAAAATTAAGATCAACATTGACATTCCCAGTGCTAAATTGACAGTGTCTCAAAATCAGCTGTGAAACTCCCAGTGCCCCAGTAACAATGGCTCAAGATCAACAAAGACATTCCCATTACTACAATAACTGCTTCTCAACATCAACAGTGAAATTACCATTGTTACAGATACAGCAACATCAACAGTACAATTCCCATTGCCACACCAACAGTATCCGAACACCATCAGTGGCATTCCCAGTGTTACAGTAACAGCATATCAACATCAACAGTGAATTCCAAGTTTTACAGTAACAGCATCTCCACATCAACAGTGAAACTCCCGGTTTTACAGTAACAGAATCTCCACATCAACAGTGAAATTCCCAGTTTTACAATAACAGCATCTCAACATCAACAGTGAAATTCCAGTTTTACAGTTCAGCATCTCGACATCAAGAGTGAGAATCCCAGTGCTAGAATAACAGGATTTTGACATCACCTGTGACGTTCCCAGGGCTACAGTAACAGTGTTTCGACATTAACAGAGAAATTTCCAGTGCGAAACCAACAGTATCTCAACATTAACAGTGACACTTCCAGTGCTTACAGTAAGGGTGTCTCAATAGCAGCAGTGATATCCCCAGTCCTACTGTAACCGCATTTCAACGTCAACGGCGAAATTCCTAAGGGCTACAGTAACTAGTGTCCCAACATCAACTGTGAAATTATCGGTGTCGCAGTTAGCAGTATTTCAACCTCGACAGTGAAACTCCCAGTGTTACAGTAACAGTATCAGTATTTGAACATCAACAGTGACATTCCCAGTGCTCTAGTAACAAATCCTCAACATCCACCACTAAAATCCACTAGCTACAGTAAGAGTATCTCACGAGGAGAGCGAAAGTTCCATGGCTAAAGCAACAATGAAACTCTCTGGTTCACATGAACACTGTCCCATCATCAACGACGAACGTTTCCCTGTCCTTCATCCTGTCAACCGATGCGTTAGTAATTCAAACTTCCGTCACTGCATGAACAGCATCGCGTTAACTTCCTTCGTACTCTCCCTTTCACCCTCCTCCATCCCCACCTTCTTCCCTCTACACCCCCTCCCTCCCCTCTTCCCCTTCTGTCCTCCTCCACACTCTTGTCGTCTCCTTCCTCCTCCTCCTCCTCCCCCTCCTCCTCCTTTCTCTTCTTTTACCTACCGGGGCGTACATTCAGGTAGGGATTCTCAGTTTACAATCAATCCATCCATCCGTCAATCCATCAATTCATCAATCAGTTAGTCAGTCAGTCAGTCAGACAGCCACGTCTTGATGTTTACGACCTAACTGACCACACAGGTTCAGCTCAATCAGTTAATCATGGCATTGAACTCTAGTCTTGGTAGTCTGACGTTCCGACTTCGAATCCCGTTCGACCCCAACTTGAAAATTCCCCCCTGGCGGTATTTACGTCGTTCCTGTCGTGTTAGGGCTTCGATGCCCCCCCCCCCCCTCCCCTCTCTATTCCCAGCACCACCACCTCCCACGCCACTCCTTACCTCTCCCTCCCCTACCCCCTTCTTCCCTCTCTCCCTCCTTCCCTCCCTCCCTCTCCCCCGACCTCCTCCCTCTCTCCTTACCTGGTTGTCATGGGTGCCATATCATTTTCGGTGGATTGGATGTTAAACGCTAATCGGTCATGACTGAATCGCCTGGTTTGTTTATTCATTTGTCCACTTGTGTATTCAATCATTTGTTTATGTATGTATGTATGTATGTATGTATGTATGTATGTATGTATGTATGTATGTATGTATGTATGTATGTATGTATGTATGTATGCATGCATGCATGCATGCATGCATGCATGCATGCATGCATGCATGCATGCATGCATGCATGTATGTATGTATGTATGTATGTATGTATGTATGTATGTATGTATGTATATATGTATGTATGTATGTATGTATGTATGTATGTATGTATGTATGTATGTATGTATGTATCTGTTTATTTATCCGTTCATTTATTTGTCATTTATTTTTGTTTATTTGCTTATCTATTCATTTTGCATTCGTTTTTTTTCATTGTTTTTTTTATTTTTTATTAATTGATTAACTAAGTCAATTGTTTGTTTATTTTTGCTTGCTAAGCAGACTAATTTGTCGGAGGAAAAAGGATGTCATGTATGCACGAACCAAATCTGTATGGCGACGAACCCATTATTAACATATTGCATAATGTCCGTCCGTGCATGGTTGTCCGTTCATACAGACACAGCAACTGTTCCTGTTTGGTTGGTTGGTTGGTTGTTTAATGCTTTGTGGGTGGGTGTTGTTTCAATACAAAAAAAAATGTTTTACAATTTCATCTGTCCACTATTGAAGTATGAAAGATGAAGTAGCTTGAACCAAAAAAAAAATGTATACCTGAATCGTTTTCTTTATTGGCTCTCGTGGGAACCCCCCCCCCCCCCCCCCCCCCCCCATACACACAGACACAGGTTTACGCACGGGTTTGAAGAATGTTTGTCTATAATCGCTTGTGTGTGTTCATTTTAACTGGTGCTTATTTATCTTTTTTTCCCCCCTATACATTGCTTCATCGGGGAAAATAATAACCGCAATGATGACGATTAATGCTCTCTCTCTCTCCCCCTCTCTCTCTCTCTCTCTCTCTCTCTCTCTCTCTCTCTCTCTCTCTCTCTCTCTCTCTCTCTCTCACACACACACACACACACACACACACACACACACACACACACACGGTCTTCCTTCATCCCTCCTCTCTCACTCTCTCTCTCTCTCTCTCTCTCTCTCTCTCTCTCTCTCTCCTCTCTCTCTCTCTCTCTCTCTCTCTCTCTCTCTCTTTCAACCTTCCCGGTTACCCACACTTAATGTTGTACAAGTAATCCAGCTTCCATACAGCGACATTGAGCTTCCACGGCTTTTTCACGAAATAGTTTGGACACACATCCTGCCCCGAAACGTTTTCCGTTAAGTGAAAAAAAAAAAAAATGCACACCCAAGACATCGAATAACGATGTTGAACAGTGAACGACACAGAGATAGTATATGTTGATGAGGCGTGGAAAGCTAACGAAAGATGGCTTGGTCTAGATAGCGTGACACGCTGACTTGTGCATGGTGATACTGTATGAGGAGGTCACGAATGGTTCCAACTGTTCACTTCAGATGACGTGATGCTGCAATTCATATGGGCAGGCAGAAATAGAGAATATTCAACCGTCATAGCTCATCACGATTAATTTAGCAAACGTATTTATCCCTCAAAGTTTGCTAACAATAATAATGATAATAATAATGATGATGATAATAATAATAATAATAATACTAATGATGATGATAATGATGATGATAATAATAATAATAATAATAATAATAATAATAATAATAATAATGATGATAACGATTATAATAATAATAACAATGTAATAGTAAGAAGAAGAAGAGGAAGAGGAAGAATAACAATATTGGTACTGGTGATGATGTGTCCCGTCTAGATCCAGAGTTCTGCGCACAGCGCTGGCAACAGTAAAGAAAATGGTAAATAATCAAAACAGCTAACCTACTGAACATGTATAATAAGATAAAAACAAAGCAAGAACACTCATTTCACAACATCAGTACAAAGATGCAGAAAAACATACTAAATTAGATCAAATACACAATTAAACCCAGAAACACTTCATATGGCACATCTCTCTCTCTCTCTCTCTCTCTCTCTCTCTCCTCTCTCTCTCTCTCTCTCTCTCTCTCTCTTGCACAAATTAAACTGGTTTTGGAATAATTATATATTTTTCTCCATGCTGATATGCTTGATTGTTGAAATTGACAACACTAACTGCTTCTCAATTATTTTTAAGCTATGTTCATTCGTTCATTACTCTCTCTCTCTCTCTCTCTCTCTCTCTCTCTCTCTCTCTCCTCTCTCTCTCTCTCTCTCTCTCTCTCTCTCTCCCAAACAGAAAATAGCTTGAATATTTCTTGTCCTATTGCAAAACTTATTGAGAGTGAGTACTAACTATCAGAGACTATGTGCCTGGCTTTTTGAAAGAGAGAGATAGAGGGGGGGGGAGAGAGAGAGAGAGAGGGGGAGAGAGAGAGGGGGGGAGAGAGAGGGAGAGAGAGAGAGGAGAGAGAGAGAGAGAGAGAGAGAGAGAGAGAACAATTTTTCTTCAAGCAAGGACATGCCAAACACTGAGACTGACCGTGACATTGTCCTTTATTGTTAATATTTGTTGCAGAATGTTGGAAAGCGTGCTCGCATATTCCATGGCCTAGAAATACGCTGAGCGCACATATGGAAAATAATGTGAATTGAATTACGCCATTTGATCTATTGATCAAATCACTCCAAACCAAACGTAGAGTATACTATCAATAGGCCATGTATTGATTTATGCTAGTTATGCTGTATGTATTATCGAGTCAGCTAGATTTTAATGTTGTTTCTTTTTCTTTTGCGGAGGGGGGGGGGGGGGGGGTAGAATGAATTCTAGTTCTTGTTTTTTTCCAAGCTAAGGGCGACAACTGCAATTTCAGTTTCATTTTTATGATTTTTCCGCTGGGCGACTACGAACAATATTACTGAGCATTGTTTGAACAATTGTCAGTTTGGCTCTGACAACCAGGGACTCGGGTCTCATTTTGAACATCGCCGCAGTGAGTGAACTTCGCCGCAGAGAGAGAGAGAGGAGAGAGAGAGAGAGAGAGAGAGAGAGAGGAGAGAGAAGAGAGAAGAAGAAGGAGAGAAGAGAGAGAGAAAGAAGAGAAGAGAGAGAGAGAGAGAGAGAGAGAGAGAGAGAGAGAGAGAGATTTTAATTCATGGCATTCAAGCAGCTGTTTATAGCTGAGACACATCTGTAGGCAGTTGGTGGAATGTGTCTGGATCCATCTCAACCTCCAGATAGCACTCCCTCCCAATCTCTTATTCCTTCCTCCGTTTCTGCGCGCGGTCTCTCTCTCTCTCTCTCTCTCTCTCTTCTCTCTCTCTTCTCTCTCTCTCTCTCTCTCTCTCTCTCACACACATCACACCCCACACACACACACACACACACACACCACACACACACACACACACACACGTGTCTCTCTTTGCTACAGTAGAGAAAACAGTGGCAAATCCTGTACACCTCTGTCAAAATTAGATGCGAGGCAAGCCGGCCTAAGAGTGCTGACTTTGTTATTTTGTGCCAGGAGATATTTTTTTTGGACAGCATCAATTGCCTACTTGCGTTAATATTGAATGTTGCTGAAGGAATTACACAAAAAAAACCCTTTATGGTCCTAATTGTACCAGTTTTGGTCCGAATTGTATTATTGGCGATTCGCACTTGAATTCATATTTGAGATTATGTTCATCAGGTGGAATGCTATTTCTGTTGTTGTTGCAGTTGTTGTTGTTTGTTTGTGTGCTTTTGTGTGTGTGCAAAATCAACATGTCGGTAACTGACTTAATTACTAAAAAAGTAACATACATCAAGTGTAAATTAAATCATTATATGAACGAGTAAATAGCCACACAGCCACCTGATAAATTCATAAATAGCAATGGTGTAAAAAAAAAAAGGATGGTTGCATAATAGGAAATATAAGAAGTGCCCCCATTTTCTGAGAGAAAAAGTACGAACAACTTCAGCCCTGCGTGACCTCTATCGATGTTGTAGTGAACCACACCTTGACTTTGCCAACCGTAAACGTCATGTCCACTTTTGGTTGATAGCGGCTTCAGTTTTCTTTTGTTTTTTGTTTTTTTTTTGTTTTTTCGGTTTTCTGCATTTTTTGTTTGCTTGCTTTTCTTTTTTTTTTTATCTCTTGTTAAAATCTAGTTGTTTAGGGACTCGGGTGTTCTTGCTGACTCTGAGGTATCCTGAGCATGTTTTTTTCTCTCTTTTTTTTTAACGATGCTTGGATATGCATCACATTTCCAAGAGAGTAGTCTTATCATACATTTTTCTTGATCATAATGTCCACATCGGCTGTGGTCCCGATCATCTCAAAACTGTTACTTTACGCCAATACACGGTGACAGCCCCATCCAAACCCACGGTGCCCCGACCCCTTCCCCACCCCCCTCCCCCCACCCCTCCCTTCTCCCGTCCTCCCTGCTCTTCACCCCCTTCTATTTCTCTCCTCACCCATTGTCCGCTCGCTGTTTTCTCGGCTGCCAGTTTGGGAAAGATTTCCTTTCGTTCCCTCTTCCTGAACAAGAGCTTGTCTTTCTGTGAAGATAATTGAACCGCGCGGAATTTTTTTTAATTTTTTTTTGTTACTTTATTGAAATCTAATAGCAATGTGAGTATTCCTGGTTCTGTTAGAGCGTTCTCGGTGTGTTTCTGGAATCAGTCTGTCTTTGGCGTTAGACAGAGAGAAGTGTTTGTACGATTGGTGGAGGGAGAGGTAGGGTGGGGGGGGGGGGGGGGGGGGGAGGGGGAGGGAAGTGGCGGCTATGACAGGACATCTGTCTTCAGTTGTGTATGGGGGGAACAGACAGAGATGGCATGTCTTTATGTTTGTGTCTGTCTTGGCTTCTGTTTTTTTTTTTCTTTTCTGCCCGTGGTTTAGTCTGTCTCGGGACATTGTTTTTTCTAATGCTGTGTGTCTATACATTGTCCAACGGGGCATCTTGAGCCAGGAGCGTGAGAGCAGTACTCATGTTAACATTGTCAGATGTGCACATTGATTCTCTGTTCAAATAAAGGTATTGACTGATCAATTGCTGTGAGCGCGTGTTATTTTTTTTTTTTTTTTACGGGTCTGGTGTGTGTGTGTGTGTGTGTGTGTGTGCGTGCGTGCGTGCGTGCGTGCGTGTGTGTGTGTGTGAGCGTGCGCTTGCGTGTAAGCAAACGCGCGCGCGAGAGAGAGAGGGGGTGGGGGGAAGAGAGAGAGAGAGAGAAAGAGAGAGAGAGAGAGAAACAGACAGACAAACAGAGACAGAAAGAGAAACGGAGAAAGAAAGATGTTGCGTACATAGTAAAAGGCACTGCGGTTGGCACTGCCTCCATAGATCCAAGGGAGGTAAACATATAAATAACGTCTCCATCGCAGTACTGCTTACTTCCTTGAAAAAGACAAAAAAAAAAAAAAAAAAAAAAAAAAAAAAAAAAAAAAAGCTCTCTCCACTGGATAGTATTTCACACACACACACACACACGCCCGCGCGCGCGCGTGCGATCCACGCACGCACACACACACACACACACACACACACACACACACACACACACTGTAAAACACAATTGTGCATGCGATCGCTCGCGCGCGCTGGCACACACACACACACACACACACACACACACACACACACACACACACACACACACACACACACACACACATACACACACTCCCCCACCACCACCACCAACAACCACCACCACACACACACCACCACCACCACACAATCTTTTTTTCCTGTACGGTAGATCCATCACCATGCCTGTATAGGTCATCTGCATGTGAGATGCTGAAATGCTTAAGTCTGAAGTACAGTTTCGTTATTCCTGCTACTGCTCTGAGTGCTTTACTTGATAAGTTTTCCACACATCGAGCCAGTTCAGAGTAGATCCAAAAATGATACCTAAGTAGTTATAAGTGGCTTCTACGGTTAATTGTTTTCCAGCGTAATACCAATTTTGACAGTTAAAAACAACATAATTAAAATCCACAACTTTTGCTCTTCTTTTGTTCATATTAGCAGTAAGCCCCCATTTAGCACAATATTGTTCTAGACAATTCAGATTTGCTTTTGTAGGTCAGCTACAGAGTCAGCAACTAAAGCAATGTCATCTGCATACATTAACAAAAGGACACCATGTTGGTCATTCAAAAGGTCTATGTCATGAGCTCCACGTACATGTATATTCAATTGCTGCTCAAGGTCAGACAGAAATATGGGGGAAAAAAAGAAGACTCAGAACACATCTCTGTTTTACGTCAGACAAGCAATTGAAATAGTCCGTGATTTTGCCACCCAGTCTGACAGAAGCTTTAACTGTCTCGTACAGGCGTTTACATGTAGGAAACATTTTTCCATGCACACCTTTTTGCAACAGTAAAAACAGCAACTTCTTCTGTCGACACAGTCAAAGGCGTTTGAAAAATCAACAAAGAGAAAGTAAAATCGGTCGCCTTGTTTGTTAGATATTTTTGTACTAGAGCTTGTAGAGTGAACATATTATCAATTGTGCTGTAGCTCTTGGGGAAACCAGGTTGCGCGACCGGGATCAAATCATTTTCTTCACA
>CM031604.1:31224880-31227380 GCA_018398815.1 Conus ventricosus
CCCAAAGGTTTAAAACCCGTCATTTCTGCCAGTCTCCCGTCTGGTCTTCCGACTCACAGCCGTCCTTGGTGATCATGTCCCTCCCTGTCTTGCTTTCTTTCTATCGCCAGATACCTAGTAACAGTCACATTTCCCTCCGTCTCTGTCCTTCTGTTTTCGTCTTTCATTCTCCACTCTGTTTCTTTTTTTCTTCTTCTTTTTTTCTGTAAATTAAAACTTTTTTCCAAAAAAAAATACCCCGAGACAGCATGTTTCTGTATTTCACATAGTGTGAATATAATACAGAAACCTGGTTTCTAATTTGGTTCTACTGTTTTTCTTTTTACATTTCAGATTTAACGTCCTTGGTGTGCGCCAATGTATGTATGTATGTGTTTTGTGTGTGTTGTGTGTGTGTGTGTGTGTGTGTGTGTGGTGTGTGTGTGAATAATCATTCTCTCTCTCTCTCTCTCTCTGCCCCCCCCCCCCCCCCCCCCCCCCCCCCCCCCCCCCCCCCCCATAACCACTTTCTCCCCGTCTGTATTCCTGCCGCTACTCAATTCTCTTCCCTCTCTTCACCTCTGTGTGTATCTGCTCGTTTCGTTTTGTTTTGTTTTGTCCTCTCTCTCTCTCTCTCTCTCCTCTCTCTCTCTCTCTCTCTCTCTCTCCTCTCTCGCCGTGGGGAACAACAACCAGAAGTTCGCGTGAAAAAGTAACACAATCCATCCCCACAGCCAGCCTCAAAATGATGCGAAAAAGAAAAATCAATACAAGGCAGGTGGTGGAGTATGAAGGAAAGAGTTGAAGGAAAAAACAACAAACAAACCACACCAAAAAAAAAAAAACAGAGTGAAAGTATAGAAACAGAGACACAAAGCAATCTGTCTAAACAAAGAAGTCACACTCTCTGGAAAAGGGGACGAAGAACCAACGCTAGGAGGAAAGAAGGTCCAAACAAAGACTGGGATACAAATAAAGAGAAAACAACGACGTAAAGCACACGTTCATCATTGGGGAAAAACTCTTCATCTTTATTTAAGACAAAGAGAAGACAAACAAACAAACAAACAACAACAACAACAACAAGCAAACAAAAGAGAAAGCGAACTCCTGAGTTCTTCGCTCGGCAGTCAAAACCCGGCCTCCCTCTCATTAACTTTCCACTCTCCTGCATCCTGAACCCTCATTTCTTGTCGACCGCCCCCCCCCCCCCCCCCCCCCCCCCCCCCCCCCCCATCCCTCGGCTTTCACCCCCCCCCCCCCCCCCGCCCCCCACGCCTCTCTTCGATACCCAGTTTTCACTCTATACATGTTTCAAAGCAATAAGAGCTTTCTCTAAACACGACTTGAGAGCGGCCATTTTGAACACTGCAGGGTTCCTTTGTTTGATTGCTCTTTGTGTAAAGCTCGTTGTCTGAATTTAAATTCTCCTCCTATTTCTTATCCTGCGTCACCAAAAAACATCATGTACATTCTCTCCTTACACAATTTCTCCTTACTTTAGACACAAACGCGCGCGCGCGCGCACCCCACACACACACACACACACACACACACACACAACACACACACACAGATATTGATTCACACCAACTTCTTGTATACACACCCCCACCCCCCTCTTGGAATTATGCCTATGTGCGTGTCGAGAGCGTTTGTGTGCGAGCTCGTCCATCAAAAAAGGGGATAATGATGAGAACACGACATAAAAAATCTAACAAAACATGGACACTCTTGAAAGAGATCGCAGGCATTTCTCAGTCAGGGGGGGTAATTGAAGGTGCAGACTGATGGAGTTGCTTCGAATATAAATGTTTGTAATACGATAAGGAAAGGACCAAACATCGATGTTTAATATAACCAAGAGTTTCAATGCTCCATGAAAATATACCACTATACAACACGTTCTGAATTCAAAACAGTAACTTCACATTGTTCAATTTCAGTGAAAATTGATCAAAATCTTTTGAAGAGATCGTGTATCCTCCTTTCCATCCGGATCTACGGCATGGATCGGCACCACAATTTAATTGATTCGACAGTTGGCCATATTCCATCGTCCCACCAGGGTTTTGTCACCATAAAATCAACGGTTTTCGCGTTATGCTGCTGGCAAAATCAAAGAAACTATCAAACACACGCACAGCTTCCTTGGCAGAGACAAAATAAATAAATAAATGAATAAAAAAAACTTCAAAGACGACCTGAATTCAAAGAAGACACGCACGCGAAGCAGACTACACACACACTAGCATCCACATCGAACTCACAATACCACCCACCACACAGATAATAATGTCAACACAAGGAGCGGCGCCATCGTTTTAAACACCCTCACATCCACAATCCGCGTGCGCGCGCGGACACACACGCTCACAGAGGGAAGGCCACACGCACACATATCCGCACCCCCCCCCCCCCCTCCACCACACACACACATCACATTTCACCGCACACGTACACTCCACAACCGCCTTTTCTCTCCCTCTCTCTCTCACGCACCGCACCGCACCGCACCACA
>CM031604.1:31232380-31245334 GCA_018398815.1 Conus ventricosus
TATGTTTTTCAAGAGGTTTAGACAGAGCAGATAGTATAGATATGGGTCTATAATTAGAGGGGTCAGATGGATCACCGGACTTAAGAACAGGCAAAACTTTAGCGTCTTTGAAGGCTTGTGGATAGTAACATTTTTCAATACATAAGTTATAAATATATGTAACACAATCAGAGATAACGGGCGCTGATATCTTCAAAATTTACTGTCTAACCCATCCAAACCACGGGAACTAGATGGTTTTAGTATACTTAACTCCCTGTGCACTTCATGGACGCCTATGTATGGAAAATGGAGTTTGTCAACGATATTTTTTGACTCGCAGAAACATTTCAGTGGATTTAAATTATTAGCCTGTGTGTTGTTTATCTTTATTGTTCTCTCTGCCACAGTAGTAAAATGTCTGTTCAGATATTCAACAGATAAATTGGACGTATAAGAAGCAGATGGCGGTGATGTTTTCCCGGACAACTGATTTATAGCCTTCCAAATAGATTTTGAATCTTGTTTTGATGAAATTAAATCACTAAAATACCTCTTCTGTGCGGCTCTTTTCATCTCAGTGACTTTATTCCGTTGTTGCCTAAATTTCTTGTCTTTCCCTGTTGTTTGTAATAAATTGTCACGAATTTTATTTCAGCATCTATTTCTTTTGTTAACCACGGTGGTTTCTCGGTTAATTTAACACGTTTAGTCCGAAGCAAGACATGCTTATTGAAAATAGGAACAAAAATCTTGTACCAAGCAGCAAGTGCATCATCAGGATGATTGTATTGAAAAACACAAGAAAAATCTGCCATACATAAATCGGCCAAAAATTCTTCAGTGTGGAAGTTTTTATAGCTGCGAAACGATATACACTTATGAGTGCATCTGGGTATTTTAATTCCTTTCTTTGACCATGTTAAACACACTGGAAAATGATCACTAAGACCATAGACAGGTACAGCAGTTTCTACTACGTTGTTAGAATTAGTAACATAAATGTGATCAATTAACGTTTTTGTCTGTAATGTTATCCGTGTAGGTGAATTTATTAATTGAGTTAAATTGCACATTTCATAAGTTTGTTTCCATTTATTATGTGATTTCGATAAATCGATGTTAAAATCTCCAAGCAAGATTATTTCCGTAGAATAACTCAATACGTCTTCGAGCATTAATTCAAAACGATCGAACCACTCGACTCTTTCTTCTGGGTTTTTGTATAAGAAACCTACCAGGATTGGCTTTGTTCCTTTCAAGCGAATCTCTAGCCACAAGCATTCAATTTTATATTTATCAAACAAATTTAGCCGTCTATAATTAACGGATTTGTGAATATAAGCCACCATACCCGTTTCTAGTTTTGCTGTGGCATCTCGTCTAAGAAGGTTGTATCCTGGGATCGATAATATATTGTCAGAAATTGTACTAGATAATCGTGATTCAGAAAAACCAAAGACATGAAAACAGTCATTTGAATTGGATAGGATGGAAGGCACATCTGATAATTTGTTCATTAAGTGACATACATTGAGATAACCTATTTTAAACCCAGCTTTACGGCTAAACCTGTTCTCCAGAGAGAGAGAGAGAGAGAGAGAGAGAGAGAGAGAGAGAGAGAGAGAGAGAGAGAGAGAGAGAGAAAGAGAGAGATCAGAGTATTATATAATACAGTGGCAAAGTTAGGCAGTCAACTTGGAAAAGTTCGAAATGAGATGGAGAACTAGGTGAAAACGGCATTTCAGGCGGAGTTTTTTTCCATCATGGCCGCACCGTTCACTCTTCCATGTATTCTTCCGCTCCAGCGGGTTTTAATTTTCTCCCCCCTTACTACTCTGGGTTTCAGCGGACCAAGTCATTATCATATTTTAACACTTGTACCCGTCTCACGCACACCGAGTGTAGAGAGAAGAAAGTGTTGTGTACCGTCGCTCTGTAGCACACGCTGCTACCTTTCTCTACGTTCCACCGTTCGTGCACCTCTCTGTGGAACTGTGTGCGTGCGCGCTCGCGCGCGCGTGTGTGTTGTGTGTGGTGTGGTGTGTGTGTGTGTGTGTGTGTGTGTGTGTGTGTGTGTGTGTGTGTGTGTGTGTGTGTGAGAGAGAGAGAGAGAGAGAGAGAGAGAGAGAGAGAGAGAGAGAGAGAGAGAGAGAGGCGCAGACAAAAAGACAGACAAGTAGACAAACATACTGGGATGGAGAGAGGGGGAGGGGGAGGGAGAGACAGACAGAGAGAGAGAGAGAGAGAGAGAGAGAGAGAGAGAGAGAGAGAGAGAGAGAGAGAGAGAGAGAAGAGACAGCCAAACAGCCAGACAGACAGGCAGGCAGGCAGGCAGGCAGACGGACAGAAAACAGACAGACACACAAGACAGGGCGGACATCAAACGGCTTCGAACCTGTGGAAGACTATCAGCATCACCCCACACCCTTTACCCACACCACTCCCTCCCTCTTCAAACACCCTCCTCTCCGTTCCCATTTTCTCCCTGCATGGTATAAAAAAAAAAACCACGAACGCACGCCTGCATTTCCAAAATTGGATCGCCTTCTCCTCAAAGAAGCTACACCTCCTTTCCTTCTGACCATCCCTCTCTCGTCCTCCCTTCCCAAGTTTTTCCACTGTATCAGCGAGCGAGCTCCCCCCCCCCCTACTCCACCCCTCCCAACCCCACCTCCCGCATACACACAGACCCTACCACCCCCCCCCCCATCTCCCCCCCCCTACACGCACACACTCCTACTCCCTCCTCATTTAGCCATGACCTACCCTTTCCTGGGCAGACCCAGCCCCCCCATCCCCCAGCGGAGATCTTTAAAACCCAAAAGATGGACGACATTGTACGGGTCCATTATACAGTGAGGGGACGGGGCGCGCTATTGACTGTCTAGGGGGGGGGGGGGGGGGTTTGGAGGAAAGGGGGGGGGTGGGGGAGATGACGAGGAAAAAAGGGGAGGAGGGGGAGGCGTTGGGGAAGGGGAAAGGGGAGAAGGGGTGGGGGGGGTGGGGTGTTGCGCGGCTTTCACGGCTGCCCTTGAAGCCAGTAGGTCCCTTAAATTTCCCACCCAGATTAGGCCCGACAAGCAGGATAAAGGGGAGTCGTTTAACACTGGATCGTTTTAGGGGGGGGGGAAGAGAAGAGGGGGGGGAGGGGAAAAAGAGAGAGGGGGGGGGGGGGGGAAGGGGGAGAGAGAGAGAGACAGACACAGGAGACAAATGAAGTGAGAGGACACAGAGAGAGAGACGGGAAGAGGAGACACACACACGACACACACACCCAAGCGAGACTGAGAGAGAAACAACGGACAGAAGACCCACACGGGGAGGGGGAAAGGGGGTAGCAAACAGAGAGGTGCATGGACGGGATAACGCCTATAAACCCGGGAGGGGATCGAGGGGGAGGTACGTCCACAGGTTTTTGTTCCCCCTTTTGGGGAATTAGGGGAAGGGGAGGGTGAGGTTTAAGGTGGCTGTGCCGCCTAAAGGGACGGGGGTAAGGAAAGGGCCAGTATTGGGAATGAGAAGAGAGAAGAGAAGAGAGAGAGAGAGACGAGAGAGAGAGCGAACAGAGAGAGAGAGAAGAAGGGAAAGGGGAAAAGAGGGGGGAGGGGGGCAGAGAGAAGAGAGAGGAGAGAGAGAGAGAGGAGAGAGAGAGAGAGAAAGAAGAAAATGACAGACAGACAGAGAGAGCGCGAACGTGGTGTGGGGGGGGGGGGGGGGGGGGGTGAGGAAAAATCCCCCGGAGAGAACCCCCCCCACCCCCCCGGGAGAAAACCCCCCCCCCCCCCCCCTCTGTAATAAGATCGGAGAAAAACCCCCCCACCTCCCCACCACTCATTTTAAACTTGTTGAAACCAAGCCCCCCCACCTAAGCACAAATTTTAAAAAACAAATCTGAAGGCAACCACTGACTTCACAGTTGTTTAACCCAAATTCTTTTTGGGCCACACTTGCTGGACATTTGTCACTTGGTTTTTGGAAAACACAATGGAAAATTGTACAAGCACAACGGGGAGCAAAGATACCTATAAAGGATTCTCAAAAACCAAAAAGGGCAACAAAGAAACACGAGCACACACACACCCCAAAAACCACACACCACACACACACACCACACACACACACACAAGGGGGGGGGGGGGGGTAAGAAAAATTAAAAATCAAAAAAATAAAATTTTTTTATAATTGTTTTATACTTTCACTGAATAAATGTCCGCCATTTTGACTGTGACTTAAATGTTATCTTCACCAAAAACCCTCGCACGACGAAACAACACACAAACCCCACTCAGCACAAAAAATTTTTTTGATCAATCATGTGAAGGCGCACGGGAGGGGGAGGGGGGGGGGGGTTCTCCCCCTCTTTACACAGGGGGGATTTTTTTCCCGGGGGGGGGGGGGGGGGGGGGGGGGGGGGGGTTATCTCCGGGGGGGGTTTTCTCCGGGGGGGGGGGGGGTTTTTTCCCGTACCCCGTGTGTGTTTTGGTGTGTGTGTGTGCCTCGCGCGCGCGCGCGGGGCGTGCGGCGGCCGTGCGCGCGTGGGTTAATGGAAAAGGGAAAAAAGAAAGGGGGGTGGGGGGGTAAGTATGGGTGTGGGGGATGGGGGGGGGTGGGGGCGGTTGGGGTTGATGTTTATGACTGTGTTGGTACGACATCATCCTCACTCCCATCATCTTTCTTACCCCTCCTCCTCCTACGACCACTTCCAAACTTGACATGTATCCCCATTTCCTTCCCTTAAAGGAAGAAGAGGAAAAAGAAGAAGAGAGAGGAGAGGAGAACAAGAGAGAGAGAGAAGAGGGAAAAGAGACAACAGACAGACAGACAGAGACAGAGACAACAACTGAGACAGAGCTGAGAGACAAGGGGAAAAATGAGCAAATAGAGACAGAGAAGGGGAAGAGAGAGAAGGGGAGAGAGAGAGAGGAGAAAAGAGAGAGAGAGAGAGAGAGAGCGAGTCAAAAAGGGGGGGGGGGGGGAAAAATTTGTTTTTTCTTTTTGATTTTTTTTTTTTCCTTTTTTTTTTCTTTTTTTTCCCCCCCCCTTTTCGGGTTTCCCTTTTTTCCTTTATTTCGTTTTCTTTCCCTTTTTCCTCCCCCTTTTTTTTTTTTCCTTCCCCCCCCCTTTTTCCCTTTTTTTTCTCCGCTCCTTTTTATTTAAGAAATCGCAAATTTTGAAAACCTTTTTATAAAAAAAAAACAAAACAAAACACACACCACGCAAAGCACGCCACGCGCCCCCGCCCCACACACACAAACACACACACACCAACACACACCCAACACACACAACACAACACACAACACACTATCGCCGCTATCCTCTGTTTTTCCCCTGTCCGCATAACTCGGTTTAGTTTCGGTTTCATCAAAGGGCGTCAGTTAGTCGAACACTCCATAAAAGCACCCACTGCTTCGCAAAGCCTAAGCCACAGTGCGCAGGGGGGTTTCAGCAACAAAACAACAAAAGTGAACAATGACAGGGGAAAAAGAAAGAAGAAAAAAAAAGGGAGGAATGGAAAATGGCCTCAGGGGGCGAAGCTTAGCTAGAAGTACCGACCTGCAAAAACGACGATGGTGGGGACATGAATGACACCATTCCCAAAAGGGGGGTGAACGGAAATTCTTTGAACGAAATAAACAAAAAAACAACCCTTTGGGGGGTTTCGGGTGCTCAACCGGTGGAAGCCTCTTGGCTCAGTGACACACAATGCCAACTCATCGGGACGTTTGCCCAGTTTCGATCCTGCGATCCCCTTTACCCGAAAAGGCAAATTTTCCTCGTATTTCAACGGTTGTATTAAATTTTTTGGTGGTATGGGAGCAGCGTCCCAAAAAGTCCCTTTCCGTCATCAAACTTTAAAGGCACGGCATCATTGCTATACCCCTTGGGTAGACGTACACGGTTAAACTGAAAAAGACCGAATGAAATGAAATGCGCGGCCCGTTCTTGGGGTTCCAGAACAGATATAAATCCTCATCTCCCCCCCCCCCCCCCCCCCCCCCCCCCCCCCCACCATTCCAGCTCTCACGGGCGTTATCGCAACCTGTCACGTCACATGCAGGGGTGTGGACGTTGAACTTCAATGTCACCAAGTGCCCCCCGGGAAATGGGTTGGCGGTCTGGAGGTAACGCTACAGTTTGGTGGCGCTCCCCCCCCTTCACCCTCCCACCCCAATTCTTTACATGTAATTCCTTCCCGTCCCCTAATTTCCCTGGCCGATGATTGTCCTCGCCACCACACCCCCCTAAGTCAGGTGTGAACTCTAAAGGGCTCGATGACAGTCACTGGCTAAACCATACCCCATATGCAGTGTGAGCCCAGCAGCACCTGGTCGTACCTGGTGCGTATTCTCATGCTGATTGGTGACTTACTGAGTACTGTACGCGGTACTAGTCAATCTGGCATAACAATAATGCAGCTCTCGTTCTTTATCCATTCCGTCATACGCGTGTGTGTGTGTGTGTGTGTGTGTGTGTGTGTGTGGTGTGTGTGTGTGTGTGGTGCGTGCGTGCGTGCGTGCGTGCGTGCGTGCGTGCGTGCGTGCGTGCGCGCGCGTACTTGATGTAATTGCAGTATGTTGCTGATGGTTAAAAAAAAAGAAGAAGACAGGTTTACATGAAAACAACGTGACAGGCAGAGGCAGGGCGGGCATAGCAGAAAAAGACACTGACATGCTCGCGTCTTCGTCCGTGAGGAGTGCGCTTGAACACACACACACACACACACACACACACACACACAAAACCTCTCCCCCGCCTTTCCAGCCCAGTCACTCGATCCGGACACAGGGGTCTCACCATAAGCATGAACGCTCGGACACCCAATAACTTAGGTCTTCATTAAGCGCGGCACGATCGATGGAACGGGAAGGGACCCGCGATCGTGCCGTTCCACCAATCGTGTCTCTCCCCTTGCTAATTACATAAGAACGCCAAGGCGCGAAACGCACAAAGCAGCTCCATCTACCCAGATTTTCATCCGCTCAAATTAAAGGCGGGCAGGAGGAAGAGATAGGGGAGGGGGGGGGAAACCGGCAAGGTATTAGGTTATTGGAAGTTTAATACTGTTGGGGGGGGAAGGGGGAGGGGGGGGGTAAGCGGGAAAAGAGGAAAGCAAAGTAAGAAAAGCAGTTTAAACAAAATAGACTTATACACAAAGTTGGGGGTAAAATCGCTAATATTCCAAATTCGTCAGGGAGGTTAATTGGGGGGAAACCGGATTGTTGGGTGTTTGGTGGTTAATTATAGGCGTTATTTCATGGGTTGGAGGTGACGTACCGCTGGGGAAAAACACTGGTATAATGCTGCGCTGTCAGCATCATCAACCCTCGTCATCGTCGCCCATCGAGTCACCACCACCGCGTCACTACTGTTGCTGCTGCCCGATCCATCACCCTTATCGCCGTCATCATTCGTCAAGGCCCTCCTCCTCATCAACATCAATGTAACCATTGCTTTTAACTTCTTGAATATCGAGTGCGACCCCTTGTTGCCAAATTTGCTCCAGGGGCCAACAGTTGAGTCGCACCCTTTTTAAATTTATTTTTTAAATTTTACTTTTTAACATGCGCGCTGGTGACCTACTCGTTTTTTGAGTGAACCAGTATTTTAGGAAGAAGAAGAAGAACCATCATCGTCATCAAACACATCATTACCACCTTCGCCACCGCGTCGACATCCTCGCCGTTACCCCCATCGCCATTATCTTGTCAACGTCCCCATCGCCATCATGATCATAACCACCGTCACTATCGCAATCTTTATCGTTAACATAGTCTCATTACCATTATCGTCATCGTTATAGTATCGTTCATCACATCATCATCATCATCGTCGGTCCTCGTTAACGTTGTCATACCCGTAGTCGTCTTGTTGTCATTACCATCATCATCTTTTCACCAATGTCATTATTGTCAAGCTGGTCATATTATCACCATCACAAGTCTCAGTTTCATTCAATTTCAGTTCCATCAAGGAGGTGTCCCCTGCTTGAGGACAAGACATTTACGATGTACCACATCTGCAAGTTTCAAGACCACTCTCGCACGAATCACAGCTGATGGGTAAATGAATAGTGACGAAGATGAGAGAGAATTTCCCGACGAGGGTTTCATGGGTACGACTCAGCACATGTCTGACCTTGCGCATTAGCTACCACGCTGGTCAGACCTCAGAGGTGATATAGAGATACCACTTCAGTCAGACTATGACAATTTAAGCGATGGATTATTTTGGTTTTGACTGAACTCTGTGGTGTGTTTGGGGTGTGTTGTGTGTTGTGGTGTGTGGGGTACATTGCGCGCGCGCTCTGATAGCTCTGCTCTGCTACAGCTTGGCTGGCACGCAGGGACACACACACACACACACACACACACACACACACACACACAAAACCACATTTTTCCCGTCAGAATCTTGGCAAAGCTCTCTAATTCCATTAATGATAACACCACTCTGGAGAAGGAGGGCAAAATCCCGATTAGAGACGAAATGCCATGCCCCCCCCCCCCTTCCCCCATCACTCCAAACCACCACCCCTCTCCTCCCAAACTCCCATTTCCCACCCCACTCACTCCTCCCCGCGTTTTCTAACAAAAGACATAAAATAAATAACCAAAAAAAAAAAAAAAAAAAAGGGAGCGATGAAAACCTCATTAGCGCGTTCCCCGAGTCATCGAACCTCGTCATCATCGTGTTTACAGCGTCCACCCAACGTGTCTGTCAGCCGTCAGATTCCCCCCTGCTGTGAATCTACTCAGCCGTGAGAATCCTCACCAGCCAGTCCCCCCCCCCCCTCCCCCCTTCCCCACCTCCCATCCCCCTCCAAACTCTCTCCTCTCCCAATCTGAATCCTTTAAGCTTTTGTCATCATGCGCGAGCTGGTTCGTCCCATTTTCCAAAGGTCGATCTGTTTTTTTACATTTGCGGTTGTTGGTTTGTTGTCGTTGTTTTTTTGTTGTTAATTATCTTCCTTCTCGTTCTTTTGTTGGGGATATTAGGAATCCCTAACCCGGGCACACAAGGACCACGCGTGCCAAAGTTTCATCAGTTTTCGTTTTCCTGAACCCCATTAGTTCGTTTCTTTCTGTGTTTTGTGTTTTTCCTTTCTATTCTCCTTCGAAATGGCCAGCGCTTCTACAAACATGGGTAATACACATAGCTTGAGTCTGCAAACACTCAAGACGCTCAGAGTCTGAATCAGTTGGGTCCTTCTTATTTTTAACTGCATTTAATACGTTTTGTCAAGGTATGAACGAATGCCATGAATTTATGAATCCTCTCCGATCAACAGTACACCGAGTATACGGAAGGTGGGAAAACGCTCAAAACTAGCTTACAAACATAGAAAAACTTGCACACACACTCACTCAGTCACTCATCTCTCTCTCTCTCTCTACTTCTCCTCTCTACTCTCCTCCTCTCTCCTCTCTCCTCTCTCTCTCTCCCACACAACACACACACACAACACACACACACACACACACACACACACTTTCACACACTAACACCCGCATCAGACACCCACTACAATACCACCACCACCACCACCACCACCACCCACCACCATTACCACCACTAATGTAACAGCAACAACAATAACACATCCGCCCAGCCACGGCTAAAAGTTTGTGTGGCCCAACAAAGCCCACAGCACAAAAAGTCCACATCGTTTCTGCGGAGCCAGCAGCCGGAAAACAACTCAATCGATGCCCCCGCGGGCTCCATCAGTTCTTCAGCCAAAGGATCGGGGCCTGGTGAGCGTACATGACTTTCCACCATAACACCGGGCTGGAATTGCATCTCAGCAAAACCTATTCAACCCCATCCGCCACCCCCCCCCCCCCCCCCCTCCCCCATTTCCCCCGAATAAAAAAATAAAAAAAATCGATACGCAAATGGCAGGAGAATAAGAATAACAGGCCCACAAGCACAAAACCTCCAGCCCAACAAAAGCTGCAGTCCCGGCGGAGTTTCCCTGTATCCTGCGTGCTAAAAACATGTAGAACGTGAAGGGAGGAGGGGTGGAAGGGAGGTGAGACAGGGAGAGAAGGAAGGAGTGAAAAAAAAAAAACGAAAGAAAGAAAACATCAAGTTCGTGTGTGCTTCCTTTTCACTTCATTTTCTGTTTTTCCTCTTCAGTCTAATTTACAAGGAGGGAAGGAAGACCAGCCAGGACATGCCTGAAGATGAAAGTGAATACCGCCATCAGCCACAGACCGCTTTGAGGGAAAAGCCCTAGCGTCGTTCTTCTTTGTTGGGTTCTGACAGAAGTCCTCTCGTTGTCATGTTAATCTTTTAGCCGTCAGATGCACACCGAGATATTTTCCTGTTGCCGGCTACTTTTTTTTTTTTATTTTTTTTTTTTTTTACCAGAGATGTACAGGACACAGGATTCGTAACTTCGTCTTTGGCTAGGTGGAGTTTTTCTTGCTCACATTGAAGCCATCCCCTCTTTTCTGGTGGCCTGGCTAGCTGTGTGTTGGCCTCCAGTTCACGGGCTGGCTAAGCCTCACAGCCTAACGGTCGTAAGGGCAGTGAACCAGTCAAGTTCACCATGTCTGGAACACGGCATGACGAAACCGGGCCAACCCCTTTACCTTCAGCCGCCTTTATCGAGTCCTGAACTGAATCAGGTGCCCACTGACTGCTAGGTGGACTGAGAAGGTTTTCAACCCGAAAAAAAAAAAATCCGCCCCTACTAATGATTCGAACTCACGACCGTCAGCTCTGAGGGCAAACACTCTTCTGTCAGTTTGACCAAGGGCATCTACTGTCCCTTTGACTGCTTTTTACAAAGCCTTTGACCATGGGCCTTTACTGTCCCTTCTACTGCTTTTTACAAAGCCTTTGACCATGGGCCTTTACTGTCCCTTCTACTGCTTTTTACAAAGCCTTTGACCATGGGCCTTTACTGTCCCTTCTACTGCTTTTTACAAAGCCTTTGACCATGGGCCTTTACTGTCCCTTCTACTGCTTTTTACAAAGCCTTTAACCATGGGCCTTTACTGTCCCTTCTGCTTTTTACACAGCCTTCAACCATGGGCCTCTACTGTCCCTTCTACTGCTTTTTACAAAGCCTTCAACCATGGGCCTCTACTGTCCCTTCTACTGCTTTTTACAAAGCCTTCAACCATGGGCCTCTACTGTCCCTTCTACTGCTTTTTACAAAGCCTTCAACCATGGGCCTCTACTGTCCCTTCTACTGCTTTTTACAAAGCCTTCAACCATGGGCCTCTACTGTCCCTTCTACTGCTTTTTACAAAGCCTTCAACCATGGGCCTCTACTGTCCCTTCTACTGCTTTTTACAAAGCCTTCAACCATGGCCTCTACTGTCCCTTCTACTGCTTTTTACAAAGCCTTCAACCATGGCCTCTACTGTCCCTTCTACTGCTTTTTACAAAGCCTTCAACCATGGGCCTCTACTGTCCTTCTACTGCTTTTTACAAAGCCTTCAACCATGGGCCTCTACTGTCCCTTCTACTGCTTTTTACAAAGCCTTCAACCATGGCCTCTACTGTCCCTTCTACTGCTTTTTACAAAGCCTTTGACCATGGGCCTCTACTGTCCCTTCTACTGCTTTTTACAAAGCCTTCAACCATGGGCCTCTACTGTCCCTTCTACTGCTTTTTACAAAGCCTTTGACCATGGGCCTCTACTGTCCCTTCTACTGCTTTTACAAAGCCTTCAACCATGGGCCTCTACTGTCCCTTCTACTGCTTTTTACAAAGCCTTTGACCATGGGCCTTTACTGTCCCTTCTACTGCTTTTTACAAAGCCTTTGACCATGGGCCTTTACTGTCCCTTCTACTGCTTTTTACAAAGCCTTTGACCATGGGCCTCTACTGTCCCTTCTGATTTTTACAAAGCCTTTGACCATAGGCCTTTCCAGTCCGTTCTACTGCTTTTTACGAAGTCCACAAACGCCTCAAACTTGATCACGAAGCAGTTCACCCGCAATTAATTGAGTAAGACAAAAGGGAACGGTCCCCATTTTTGTTTTTTTGTTTTGTTTTTGTTTTGTTTTGTTTTGTTTTTTCCATTGTCCCCCTCTTTCTTGAAACGAAGGTTCTTTTCTCTTGAATAAAAAAAAAAAGCACAATCTAAGACGAAAATACACTGAAACACACACACACACACACACACACACACGCACACACACACACACACACACACACACATATATATATATATATATATATATATATATATATATATATAAAGAATGAAAATGTTATGTAGGGGCTTTTCATCTTCTAAGGCACTCTCTCCCTCTCACTCATTGACGTTAGCCTGCCCTTACGCTCACTCTTTACTTCTTCACCCATCCCTCTTTTTGTAGCCTTCTCATCCCATCCCTCACCTCCACCCTCCTGCATATTCTTTCTACACACATACAAACATACAGCTTTGCTATTCCCTTCTCACTTATTCCTGTCCACCCTCTTCTCCGTCACTCCCTTATTACCCACATGATTGACGGACATAATTCATCATATGGTACAAAGGAATTAAAAGAAAATCGAAAATATTTGTCTTCCAAGTAAATAAACGTAATGCCCAAGAATTTGTGCTTTCCCTTACGAAGCAGAACACTCATCGATTCCACTTGTGGGCTGCAACCGTTTGTTTGTTTGTTTGTTCTGTTGGTTTCTTCCAGAATCTTCCGAGACCTTACAGCAATACCGCTGAAATCAGTGCCGACATCGGCAAATCGTTGCTGTGTCTCGCTGCGGTATTTTGGCGACACTTAAGTTGAAAGGGCTACGGCAAATCACCAGAAGAAGGAGCAAAATAACCGAGCGCTAGAACGGGTCATTCCATAAAATTAGGTTCGACCGCCGATCTTTTGTTCCACACGCGGCGGACCGCCGTCAGGGAAGTATATGGAATTGATATTGACAAGGAACGGCCAGCTTACACCACAGACGTGGATAATATTGATAACCTTGTTTGCCTACGTTGGTACTCGG
>CM031604.1:31246334-31268970 GCA_018398815.1 Conus ventricosus
CGATCGATGGAACAGCGGAAGGACCCGCGATCGTGCCGTTCACCAATCGTGTCTCCCCTTGCTATTACATGAAAACGCCAAGGCCGCACGCACAAAGCAGCTCCATCTACCCAGATTTTCATCCGCTCAAATTAAAGGCTGGGCAGGGAGGAAGAGATAGGGGGAGGGGAGGGGAGACGGCAAGGTAGTTATGGTTAGTTGGAAGTTTAATACTGTTGGGAGGGGAAGGGGGAGGGGGGGGGGGGGGGTAAGCGGGAAAAGAGGAAAGCAAAGTAAGAAAAGCAAGTTTAAACAAAATAGACTTATACACAAAGTTAGGGGTAAAATCGCTAATATTCCAAATTCGTCAGGGAGGTAATGGGTGGGACCGGATTGTTGGGTGTAGGTGTAATTATAGGTGTTATTCATGGGTTGGAGGTGACGTAACGCTGGGGAAAAACACTGGTATGAATGCTGCGCTGTCAGCATCATCAAGCTCGTCATCGTCGTCATTGAGTTTACACCACCGTCGTCACTACTGTTGCATGCTCCGATCCATCACCCTTATCGCCGTCATCATTCGTCAAGGCCCTCCTCCTCATCAACATCAATGTAACCATCATCGTCATCAACATCATCAAAACCACCTTCGCCACCGTCGTCGACATCCTCGCCGTTACCACAATGCCCTTATCTTTGTCAACGTCGCCATCGCCATCATGATCATAACCACCGTCACTATCGCAATCATTATCGTTAACATAGTCATCATTACCATTATCGTCATCGTTATAGCTATCGTTCATCATCATCATCATCGTCGTCCTCGTTATCGTTGTCATACCCGTAGTCGTCTTGTTGTCATTGCCATCATCATCTTTTCAGCAATGTCATCACTGTCAAGCTGGTCAGTATTATCACCATCACAAGTCTCAGTTCCATCAAAGAGGTGTCACTGCTTGAGGACTAGACATTTACGATGTACCACATCTGCTAAGTTTCAAGACCACTCTGCGCACGATTCACAGCTGATGGATAAATGAGGTAGTGACGAAGATGACAGAGAATTTCAGACGAGGGTTTCATGGATACGACTCAGCACATGTCTGACCCGCGCATTAGCCTACCACGCTGGTCAGACCTCAGAGGTGATGTAGATACCACTTCAGTCAGATTATGACAATTTAAGCGATGGATTATTCTGGTTTTGACTGGAACTCTCTGTGTGTGTGTGTGTGTGTGTGTGTGTGTGTGTGTGTGTGTGTGTGTGTGCATGTGCGCGCGCGCTCTGACAGGCTGTGCTACAGCTTGGCTGGCACGCAGGGACACACACACACACACACACACACACACACACACACACACACACACACACACACACCACTTTCCAGCCAGAACCTTAGCAAAGCTCTCTAATGTCCATTAATGATAACACCACTCTGGAGAAGGAGGGCAAGTCAGATTAGAGACGAAATGCCATGCCCCCCCCTTCCCCCATCACTCACCACCACCCTCTCCTCCCAAATTCCCATTCCTACGCCCACTCACTCCTCCCGCGTTTCTAACAAAAGACATAAAAATAAATAACGAAAAAAAAAAAGAAGCAGCGATGAAGAACCTCATTAGCGTGTTCCCCGAGTCATCGAACCTCGTCATCATCGTGTTACAGCGTCACCCAAGCGTGTCTGTCAGCCGCTCAGATTCGCCCTGCTGTGAATCTACTCAGCCGTGAGAATCCTCAGCCAGCCAGTCCCCCCTCCCCTCCCCCACACTCCCATCCCCGTCCAAACTCTCTCCTCTCCCAATCTGAATCCTTCAAGCTTTTGTCATCATGCGCGAGCTGGTTCTGTCCCTTTCCACGGTCGATCTGTTGTTTACATTTGCGGTTGTTGTTGTTGTCGTCGTCGTCGTTGTTGTTGTTAATTATCTTCCATTCTCATTCTTTTGTTGGGGGATAATTAGGAATCCCTAAACCCGGGCACACAAGGACCAAGCGTGCCAAAGTTTCATCAGTTTCGTTTTCCTGAACCCCATTAGTTTGTTCTTTCTGTGTTTTGTGTTTTTCCTTTCTGTTCTCCTTCGAAATGGCCAGCGTCTTCTACATAACATGGCTAATACACAATAGCATTGAGTCTGCACAAACTCAAGAAGCTCAGAGTCTGAACAGTTGGGTCCTTCTTATTTCAACTGCATATAATACGTTTCGTCAAGGTATGAACGAATGCCATGATTTATGAATCCTCTCCGATCAACAGTACACCGAGTATACGGAAGGTGGAAAACGCTCACAAAACATAGGAAAACGTGCACACACTCACTCTCTCTCTCTCTCTCTCTCTCTCTCTCTCTCTCTCTCTCTCCTCTCTCTCTCTCTCACTCTCTCTCTCTCCCCCCCTCCCCCCCCCCCCACACACACCACGCACGCACACACAGACACAGACACACACACACTTTCACACACACACATTCACACACTAACACCCGCATCAGACACCCACTACAATACCACCACCACCACCACCACCACCCACCACCATTACCACCACTAATGTAACAGCAACAACAATAACACATCCGCCCAGCCACGGCTAAAAAGTTTGTGTGGCCCAACAAAGCCCACAGCACAAAAAGTCCACATCGTTTCTGCGGAGCCAGCAGCCGGAAAACAACTCAATCGATGCCCCCGCGGGCTCCATCAGTTCTTCAGCCAAAGGATCGGGGCCTGGTGAGCGTACATGACTTTCCACCATAAACACCGGGCTGGAATTGCATCTCAGCAAAACCTATTCAACCCCATCCGCCACCCCCCCCCCCTCCCTCCCATTCCCCCGAATAAAAAAAAAAAAAAATCGATACGCAAATGGCAGGAGAATAAGAATACAGGCCCACAAGCACAAAACCTCCAGCCCAACAAAAGCTGCAGTCCCGGCGGAGTTTCGCTGTATCCTGCGTGCTAAAAACATGTAGAACGTAAAGGGAGGAGGGGTGGAAGGGAGGTGAGACAGGGAGAGAAGGAAGGAGCGAAAAAAACCGAAAGAACGAAAGAAAGAAAACGTCAAGTTCGTGTGTGCTTCCTTTTCACTTCATTTTCTGTTTTTCCTCTTCAGTCTAATTTACAAGGAGGGAAGGAAGACCAGCCAGGCATGCCTGAAGATGAAAGTGAATACTGCCATCAGCCACAGACCTCTTTGAGGGAAAAGCCCTAGCGTCGTTTCTTCTTTGTTGGGTTCTGACAGAAGTCCTCTCGTTGTCATGTTAATCTTTTAGCCGTCAGATCCACACCGACATGTTTCCTGTGCCGGCTATTTTTTTTTTTTTTTTTTTTTTTTTTTTTTTAAACCAGAGATGTACAGGACACAGGATTCGTAACTTCGTCTTTGGCTAGATGGAGTTTTCTTGCTCACATTGAAGCCATCCCCTCTTTTCTGGTGGCCTGGCTAGCTGTGTGTTGGCCTCCAGTTCACGGGCTGGCTAAGCCTCACAGCCTAACGGTCGTAAGGGCAGTGAACCAGTCAAGTTCACCATGTCTGGAACACGGCATGACGAAACCGGAGCCAACCCCTTTACCTTCCGCCGCCTTTATCGAGTCCTGAACTGAATCAGGTGCCCACTGACTGCTAGGTGGACTGAGAAGGTTTTCAACCCGAAAAAAAAAAAATCCGCCCCTACTAATGATTCGAACTCACGACCGTCAGCTCTGAGGGCAAACACTCTTCTGTCAGTTTGACCAAGGGCATCTACTGTCCCTTTGACTGCTTTTTACAAAGCCTTTGACCATGGGCCTTTACTGTCCCTTCTACTGCTTTTTACAAAGCCTTTGACCATGGGCCTTTACTGTCCCTTCTACTGCTTTTTACAAAGCCTTTAACCATGGGCCTTTACTGTCCCTTCTGCTTTTTACAAAGCCTTCAACCATGGGCCTTACTGTCCCTTCTACTGCTTTTTACAAAGCCTTCAACCATGGGCCTCTACTGTCCCTTCTACTGCTTTTTACAAAGCCTTCAACCATGGGCCTCTACTGTCCCTTCTACTGTTTGTTTTACAACGCCTTTGACCATGGCCTTTACTGTCCCTTCTACTGCTTTTTACAAAGCCTTTGACCATAGGCCTTTCCAGTCCGTTCTACTGCTTTTTACAAAGCCTTTGACCATGGGCCTTTACTGTCCCTTCTGCTTTTTACAAAGCCTTTGACCATAGGCCTTTCCAGTCCGTTCTACTGCTTTTTACAAAGCCTTGACCATAGGCCTTTCCAGTCCGTTCTACTGCTTTTTACAAAGTCCACAACGCCTCAAACTTGATCACGAAGCAGTTCACCCGCAATTAATTGAGTAAGACAAAAGGGAACGGTCCCCATTTTTTGCTTTGTTTTGATTTTTTGTTTTGTTTTGTTTTGTGTTTTCTATTTTCCCCCTTTTTCTTGAAACGAAGGTTCTTTTCTCTTGAATAAAAAAAACACAATCTAAGACGAAAATAAACTGAAACACACACACACACACCACACACACCACACACACACACACACACACACTATATATATATATATATATATATATATATATTAAGTGTAAACAATGAAAATGGTATGTAGGGGCTTTTTATCTTCTAAGGCACTCTCTCCCTCTCACTCATTGACGTTAGCCTGCCCTTACGCTCACTCTTTACTTCTTCACCCATCCCTCTTTTTGTAGCCTTCTCATCCCATCCCTCACCTCCACCCTCCTGCATATTCTTTTTTTTTTTTTTTTTCCATTTTTTTTCCCGTTGAAAAGGGTTTGCACTAAGTGTCACATTTTTTCATACGGGGGGTTGACATTAACACAACGAAAGCCAATATCATACAGTACTTAAAAAGACTTATGAAATTTTGTTCCTTATTAACCAACGACTTGCTCAGCATTACATTAATTAAGTCATTTTATGTAACATTAATCTAAATAGAAGGCAGAACTTTGTAAGCTGCCACTACCGTAATGGATATAAAATTTTTTGACAACGTAATCTAGATCAATCATTTTTATGGCAATGTGGTTTGGGGACAACCAAGCTAAAAAAAAACCCCAAAAAAAAACAAAACATACTTTTTTTGGCAGAAATTTGTGTACTTGGTTAATACAGACTTCTATTAACAACAACAACAAAAAACCCCCTTTTGCAACATATTTTACTTTTTTGGCTTAACATTTTTGTACAAATTTGTGTTATCCCCCTTTCAGTACAAATTTTACAATTGCATAAAAGTTTGAATACATTTTATCTACACATAACTTTTTTTAAAATCTCTTAAATAATTGAAGTTTGGATTTATTTTTTTTTTGCTTTTTATAAATAAATACGGGTTTTTTAAAAAAGGTGCAGAAAACATTGTCCTTTTTTTGTTTTTTTGTCATTTCCCAAAGAGTACTAAAAAGATTTATTTCTCGTCACAATTTGCACATTTTTCCTTTATGTACTCTGAAAATTTTTCTGTTTTTTTTTTGCAAAAATTTGACTTTCCCCACAATATGCAAAATGGAGTCTTTAACATTCACAAAAACTACACTTTTGTTTTCTGTACTCCCAATCTGTTAAATTGAATTTTCACCAAAACCCATAATTAATTTTTTTTTGAAACCACTTTAACCTTATTTTTTTTTTTATTTTTTTTTTTTTTTCCCTGAAAAACCCCAAGAATTTTCCATTTGCAGTTTTTCTTTCCCCCCCCCCACATCTTTGGCAACACTGGTTTTACCAATCAAATTTCATAGAATTTTTTTGTTCCCTTGGAGCATAAATCTTTTTGCAAAATGTTTTGGGGTGTTCTTTTTCCTTCGTTTCGTTTTTTTCTAATTTTATTTCCTTTTTTTCCTCAAAATTCTCTAAAGAACTTCACAGCCAAAAATTTTTCAGTCTTTGAACGGACTTTTTGCAAGTTTTTGGAACTCATTAACATTCAGAATTTACCATCCTTTTTTAGTAATCTTTTACAGGGAAAACTTTTCCCTTTGCCCACTCATCAAAGTAAAATTCCCCTTTTCCATCGACTTGAATTTTTTTATTGTAAAATAGGGCCCCATCATAGCTTTTTGCAGAATAAAATTTTTCAAAAATTGATATAGCTTTTAAAAACATCTTCAAAACATTTTATTGGGCACCCCCCAAATTTTTAAGTCCGAAGACCATACCCCTACATTCAACTGTGGGCATTCTTAACAGAATTTGTTTCCATTTTCACGAACGTCTGTGCATAGCACTTTTTTTAACCCATGTTAGTTTATGAATTAATAAATAGCATGTGAGGGTTTAAAAATTTTCCCCCTTTTTGTTATCGTTTGCTACATTCCTTTTAATTTACCCCTTTTTTTGTCCCAAAAATTTAAAAAACAATTTTTTGCAGTTGTGACATGTTGCAGGGGGGTTTTGGGGAGTACCCACAATAGGTTTAATTTTTTGACAATATAACCGATTTAAAAAATAGCTATCTCCCCAAGGGGTGAGTTTTTTTTTTCATCCATATATTGAATTTTTTTTTTATTTTTCTTAAACTTTTCTGTTCTTTAATTCTCTACATTGCTTAGATCATTGAAAACCAAAGGCCAAATTTTTTTTAAGGGGGGCCAAGCTTTTTTGAGATTTGTAAAAATCTGCATTCACATTACATTTATTGCACCCACTTTGAAAAGTTTTTTCAAAATTTTAGTTTTAACCCTGATATACGAAACTCTGAGGATTTAAAAAAAGTTTTTCATACGATTTTTTATCTCCTTCAGATACAGCACGGCTTCTGCAAATTGACTGTTTTTCATTGCGTGTCTGACAGCTGATCCCTTTGGGTTTTATTTTCTTTTATCTTACATCCCAAAATTCTGCACATAAAATAAAAAAGAAAGGAGATATTGGATCTCCTTGCCACTCCGGTTTAATAGGAAGTTTTGCGACGTTTTTCCATTCACAATGATTGAAGATTTTTTTTTGGTATAAAAAGCATTTACCCTTACAAATTTCTTTCCCCAAAATCCAAAAACTTTCATTACTTAGCATAATTTCCGTTAATAGAGCGAAAGCTTTTCAAAATCCGTGAAACAAAAATCCGAAATTTTTTTTTTGGGTAAAGAACCATAAAAAAGTTTGCATTTTCACCAAAAACTGCCACGAAAACCCCCTGTCATCTTCTTTTTATTAGTTTTGCAAAACATTTAATTCTATTGCGATGCATGACACCAATTTTGTAAGTAACATAAAAAGGGGGAAAGGGACGCCAGTTTTTCAAATACCTCTAGGTTTATCCCCTTAGGGAGACAAATTAAAAAATCCCCTTCTCTCTGTGTAATCGCATCGTTTCTGTTCAAAGCCCCATTTAACAGGAACAACAGAAACACCTTTTTTTTTTCCAAAAATTTAAAAAATCTGCGGCATTCCATCTGTTCCGGGCTTTTTCCTTTTTTTTCATGTTTTGAGGCCTGCGATGCCCCCAAAAGAGTAATTTACCTCAATGAGGCTCCCTTGTTTCTGACATTTTTGGGAAATTTTAAAAACATATTTTTTCTAAATTGGGGCTTTACATTCTTTTTCTTAATAGTTTTCAAAAAATTTTCTAGTTTCTTGTGGGATACCTCTCTTTTTTTCAAGACAATTTCCATTTTTTTAAATGATCTTATACTTTTGCTTATAATTAGTTCTTTTTTCAAGGTTCAAAAGATTTAGTTTTTTCCCCCCTTCCCCACCCCATCTCCCCTTTTTTTACAAATATTCCTTGTATTTTTGTTTTCCCCCAATGCTACAAAATCTTCTTTTTTATTGTGTAGTTGTGCGTTCTTCAATTTTTGCTAATTTTTTTCATGTTGTTTTTCTTCCAATTTTTTTTCTCCTGTGCTTTTCTTTTTTTTTTCTTGCACAATTCCATTGACCTTTTTTTTATTTCCATAAAAAAGTGTCTAAAACAACTGATCGAAAAGAAAAACAAAGGTTTTTCTAAAAAAATATTATCAATTTCTTTTTTTCGATTTTAAGCAGCAATTGTCTTTGTATTTTTGATAGTTTCATTAACAAACCACTTTTTTACCTTAAGTGATGCATTAAAACTTCCAAAAAAAATTTCTTATTTTGTGTCCCGCAAAACTAATTTTAGAAAAGCAGAATGATCACTTCATAACCGATGTTACATCAGCACAGTACTGGAAAGATTAGTTTTCTGAATAAAAAAAATCTATCTATTTTTGTTGGGTGGATTTGGTCTTCTCCATGTTACTTGGTTTCTGGATTGATTTCTCTCCATACATTTTAAATTCCATTTCATTTGACAACTCACCTTTTTTTACTCGTGGGTTATTGTTATGTTAAAATGAATGCCCAATGCGGTTTAAAAAACAAGTTCCACCCCCCCAAAAATGTTTCTGTCGAAAGTATTTTGTTGAATTTTACTTTGTAAATCGTGTAAAATTGGGGAGTGTCATTTTTTGGACCATAAAACGTTTAAAAGGGCAATTCTTTTTCCATAGACGAAAAAAAATAAAAATGAAATACCCCGGCCTATAATTTTTTTTTAAACCTTTGAAATAAAAATTTGTTTTTAAAAAAAAAATTGCAACCCCCCTTGTTTTGGACAAATTAAAGCAAAATAACAATCAAATCCCCATTGGGCCTTTATTTGTTTCTCTAGCTTTGGGGGAAATAGTGCGAAATAAAATAAGTTTTGTTTCTGTCTAAAAAGAAAACTCCCTTCTTTTCGAAAATTTCCAAGGCCTTGACATTCGCTGAGGCTTTGAGAGACACTAAAATTTAATAATTATCATTTTTTAAACATTTCCCCCAAGGCTTAGCAAACCCTGTTCTGTTTTATTTTGTACAAAACAAAAAAACCAAAATGTGAACAAGTAAATACAAAACATACAATTTAACATCAAGAACACACAAAACAAAAAAAGATTATTTCAACGGTGACTACAGGCCTCCCTTCGGCGGAGTTTGATGTCTTTCTTACAACAAAAAAAACTTTTTGTTTTCAAAATACTGCGGGACAGTGAACCTCTTCAAAAAAAAACCACAAAAACCAGTAAAAAAAACAGAAAGTGCGTCAAATTTAATATGTACCCAAGATTAAAAATTTTTTTACTTTTCCAAAAACTAAAAAGCACTTTTACGTTTACCCTTTCACCACAATTTTTTGCACATACATAACGGCACCTTTTTCTTAATACCACTCAGCTCCCAGAAAAAAACCAGGGTTTAAATCCAAAAAAAACAAAAACAAAAAGGCACCCTCCAAAAAAACACCCAAACACAAAAATATTTACATTTTCCCAACCTCAAAAACCCCTTATTTTTTTACCCTTTCACTCAACAATTTTACACAACATCCTATACTCCATTCCAAACACATTTTTCCCCCCAAAAAAAAAAAAATGTGATCATCTCAAAAAAAAAAGAAATCGAGGGTTCTTTAAAAATGCACTCCACAGAAAAACCCTTTTTGATCTAGGGCCCCAAAAAATAACCAACACCACACACACACACAACACACACACCACACACACCCACACACACCACACTCACTCACTCCGCGCTCGCACACACACACACACCACCACGCACGCACCACGCACGCACCACGCACGCACACACACACTTTCCCTACGCACTTACTTACACACACACCTCCCCGGGCGCGCACGCATGCAGGGATTCGCGCACGCACACCAAACCCACATGCACAGGGACCTAACCAGTTCATGGACAGGTTTTTCACATTTAACCCTAGTGACTGAAAATATTTGGGTTCCCACTTGCAAAAAACAAAAATAAAAGAACCAATATGTAAGCACCACGAAATCATTAAAAAATCACAACAAAACACTCCGCATTCAAACATTCAAAATCACAAGCAAATACTCATCTGCAGTTCAAATCAAAGCGAAGTGCCTTGAAGAAAAAAAAAAAAAAAAAAATACAGGGCACTCAATTTTAAATTTATGGGTAGGGGAAAACGGGGAAACAACGCAGGGGGTTTTTCAAAAAATTAATGTTATTACCACTACCAATCCACCACCACCACCAATAATAATAATCATTGTAAAGTAAAACGAAATTATAATAAAACAACAACAACAATAATAAAAAATAACAAAACAAAACAAAAATAAAATAATAAAAATAACAATATTATTATAAAAAACAATCAACAAAAATTTTGTGATAAAAAAAAAAAACAATAAAAAAAGACACTACCAATATTGGGTTAATCAACACATTGGAAAACGATACGGCAGAACAGCACAACACAATCGGAGCAATACAAAGGGCTAATAATAAAACACAAAGAGGTAATGATGCATCAAACGATTATGGGGTAATTGACCAATGGGTTTGGGTTTTTAAAACCCCTTCGATTCCCCAGCAGATAGTTTGTTATGTATTAGCACGCCAAAAAAAAAATTTAAAAATTAAATCCCAACATCCACTAAATTAAAATCACTGTTCTCTGAATCACAATTTTTACAAAGAAAATTTTCAAGAGGAGTGGGTTTTCTATTTTCTTCCCCCCCCCCCCCCCCCCCCCCCCCCCCCCCACCCCCCCCCAAAAAAAGGGGTTTTCACACCTTTTAAAACGCCGGTACGAGCATAATCATTCAAACCTCTGCAATCCTCCAAACACCCAAAAAAGCTTTTTATGTCTTCAGTACAGCAGGAAAAACCCAATTAAAAAATTTCACAAACCCAAAAAATTTTATTTAAAAAAAAAAAAAAAAAAAAAAAAAACGGCCATACTTCCACACGTACGTACAAAATTTTGCCCCAAAACAAACATTTGGGCCGGGGGACAAACCAAACACTGTTTAACGAAACGTTTTAAGCAACTCACCCCACACACCCCCAAAAATACCCCAAAAAACCACATTTACCACCCAAAACGCCACGCCCTTTGCACACACACACCGCACACACGCACGCCCCCGCCGCACGCACCACACCCCCACACACACCCACACACACACACACCCCCACACACACACACACACAAGGCCTCCAAAACACACAGTTTTTTTAATTGCCAAAAGCATAATTATTGCTTTTGATTTCGGGGAAAAGGGGGGGTGAGGGGGGGGAAAGCAAAGGGATGGGGCAGAACGGGGTAGAGGGGCAGGGGGAGGGGGGGGGGCAGAGGGGGGTGGGGGGGTAAAGGGAATTTTTTAGAAAACAGAACCCACAGTCCACCATCATCCATGACGCATAGTTATCTTTTATTTCGGAGCAAGGGGGTGGAAGGGGGAGGAGGGGGAAGGGGGGGTAGTAAAGGGTGGGGGCCGGGGAGGAACAGAGAGAAAGGGGCAGGGGGAGAATAGACGGGGAGAGGGGGGGGGGGGGGGGGGCAAAAGGAAATTTTTAGAAAACAAAACACAGTTCTACCACAGCCATATGCAAAATTTTAAACTTTCGATTCGGGGCAAGGGGGGGGGGGGGGGGGGGGGGGGAAAGGGGGGGGAAGGGGGAAAGTATGGGGCAGGATGGGGGAGGGGGGAAAGGGGGAGGGGGGGGGAGGAAGTTTTTTAAAAAAAAAAAAACATAAAAAGAATACATGATAAACAGACTAAATAAATAAAATTTCCGGGACTCTTTCCCACCTTTCTCCTACCTCAAACAATCATAAAAAACCCCCTTTAAGAAATAGAAAAATTAAACCCGCAATGAAAAGCATACAACTGATTTAAAAATTTTAAACGGGAATTCAAAAGGGCAGACCATGTTTAAAAAAAAGCTTCTATAGGGGTTCGTTTTTTTTATCGCATAAGAACGAAGTACTAGTTTCATGGTCCACATTAATGAAAAATGTATTAATGCACAAAAGACTTAAAAAAAGCATCTTATACTGGCTTACAACCAAGTATTTAAGGAAATGAAGAAAGCAAAAACAACGAAAACAATTTTTCGTGGGTTTTTACTCAAAGGAACTCAAAGGACATTTTCCCTTTTGGGGAAGGGGTTTTTCTTCGTTTTTAAGCTCAGTCGAAGTCTTTTCCTTTTTTTATTTGGCGTGAGCCTTTGATGCCCAGGGTACATTTTGGGTGAGTGATCGGGTGCCTGTTTCAGTAATTTTAGGTTCATCAGTCAAAACCCACTGATTAAATTTCCCGTTTGCTTAGTTTTCTGCGATTGGCCAACATTCTTTTTTCTTTTTCTGGAAAAAAACTTTTCCAAAATTGACGCGGGTTTTTTTCCCTCCCGCACCCCCTGTCGGGCCCCCCGTCGCCGCATGCGCGACTTCGACGTCGCAGCACGGGCCACACCCCCCCTCCGAAACAGCGCACGCACTTTGGGTGCAGTCAGCCGCGCTTCCCCCCGGGTTTGGGGCCTCTTTTTAGCCCTGTAACAACGTTCCAAAAGCCCTGCGCTCAGGTCGTTTTTGTGCGCCCCACGCAGGTCTCCTTCGGCTGGCCTCCACCTGGACCAGGGATGCGTTCTCGGCCTTCAGTTGTTTGCACCCCCCTGGGGCAGACTGTCCATCTTTCTGCAGGGCGAACAGGCTGCTTTCAAGGAGCTAGCCGCCGACGAATCTTCTGCCCCGGTCTCTCACTCCCAACTCGGGCCTCATGCTCTCAATGTCCTCCTTGGTACTGACTGTACTACTTTTTCACAATACGCCCAGGGTGCTGTTTTACTTCTTTTCCATAAAGTGGCACAAGTTTCATTTTTATTTTTTTGCTGTCACCCTCCTTTTCTCCTTTCTTTTCTTCTGAATGTTCACTGTCCGTGAGCAGTTCGTCGTTGACACAAAGTTTTTCTTTCCCCCTTCTGTAAAATGGGGGAAAATTCCGTTTCATAATAAGAGAGCGTATATTCTTCCGTAGGGCCCACAACGGTTCTCCAAACCCCCTAACACTCACTGTTCACTGCTCTCTTGCACGCTCCGTTAGCCAAGCTAGCCTACTGCGATTCACATTGCATGTATTCTCACTGCGAGAACTGGAGCGAGAAAATGCGACCGCACACCTTGACGGTCACCGGTGAACTCCTGCATATTCTTTCTACACACATACAAACATACAGCTTTGCTATTCCCTTCTCACTTATTCCTGTCCACCCTCTTCTCCGTCACTCCCTTATTACCCACATGATTGACGACATAATTCATCATATGGTACAAAGGAATTAAAAGAAAATCGAAATATTTGTCTTCCAAGTAAATAACGTAATGCCCAAGAATTTGTGCTTTCCCTTACGAAGCAGAACACTCATCGATTCCACTTGTGGGCTGCAACCGTTTGTTTGTTTGTTTTTCTGTTGGTTCTTCCAGAATCTTCCGAGACCTTACAGCAATACCGCTGAAATCAGTGCCGACATCGGCAAATCGTTGCTGTGTCTCGCTGCGGTATTTTGGCGACACTTAAGTTGAAAGGGCTACGGCAAATCACCAGAAGAAGGAGCAAAATAACCGAGCGCTAGAACGGGTCATTCCATAAAATTAGGTTCGACCGCCGTCTTTTGTTCCACACGCGGCGGACCGCCGTCAGGGAAGTATATGGAATTGATATTGACAAGGAACGGCCAGCTTACACCACAGACGTGGATAATATTGATAACCTTGTTTGCCTACGTCTTGGCTAGCTCTGGAGTTCGTCAGCTGTCAGCCGGCTGGTGTTGGGTACTCTGCGCCACTATTTTCATCGTTTCTCGGGTCTAGTGGTTACAGTGACCGTCTGCAAACAACCTAACACCCACATGCTCGATTAAAAGTTCGAACCTTGAATGTTTCTCGTCTTTTTCAAAACAGTGAATTACACGATCGTATTACACGATCGTTTAGAAATCCCTGTTGATGTTGTTGTTGTTGTTGGTGTTGTTTTCAATATACTTCTCGCTGCAACTGCCAGGAGAAAAAATACGTTAAAGGGAAAGAAAGCTTATCGTCTGCGATATTAAATTCTCGGACACTCAGCTGATTTTTCGCGCGACGCAGGTACATGTGGCTTACTTGAAGGAGTTTTTTAAAAAAAATTTAAAAAAAACCACCTGCGATCAAAATTGGAAGGGGGGGGGGGGACGCTTGGTTTGAGTTGCGGTCGTCTGCCTTGAGAGAAGAGAAGAAGCGTGGCTCAGGACAGAAGTCGATGTGTACACCTGCATTTACGTCATGTGGCAGACGCTTATTTTGTGCAAGTCGGAAAAAACAAATGATGGCAAAGTGGACTGGTAAATTCGTTTGCTCCAACTTTGCTTTTCGGTGCTGACGGTAGGTTTCATCGTGGCTGCGTTTAGCCAAATGCTGTCAAGGTGTAAAACAAGGCCAAGAAGTTATATATTTTTTAAAAAAAAGGTCTATGAACATGATTAGAAAGCATCCACACAATAAGTTAAATTGCTGCATATCTAACAGTTCCTTCCAGACACCTCTTATCAAATCTATGCGACAAAATATTACATTCAGGTCTCATAGCGGAATGGTTGAACTTGCTCTTTCTAGAAGAGTTACTTAGTTCATATCACCCAATTTTCCACCTGACTGACATTCCCAAGGCAACCAGCTAGTCAACAAAACGATGACGACTGAATAGGCTTCCTTGAATTAACGTTCAATAGCTCTCATAACCGCTCGTAAATACATATACACACAACACCTGATTCATGTTAAAAGATTGAATAAGTGTGACAAGGAAGGAAAAAGGTAGAGAATAAAAAAATTACACCTGCAACGGGCACAGGCTCTGTACAACGGCAATCCACGTTCGGAAAAAAACGTAACCATCCCAATATGAATCACATTCAACTGAACAAAAGGCTTTCAATTATGTCGTTCATATGGCAATCTACTGATACTACAAAAGCCACATGACATAACAACAACAAAATGACGATACAGAGCGAATCATACTACAAATGAGTGAAATAGCTTAAGCGGCGTCGTTCCTACTGCAATATCCTGATAAAAAATAATCCACGATTATACCAAAATCAACGACGATCAAAATACAATTAGTGAAAAAAATTAAAAAAACATTTCCAATGCATCCCTTACTGGTAATATGAAACAGAATCTGTAGAAAACTTTGCGCGCGCGTTTCGAGTGCGTGCGCGCGAGCGTGCGTACGTGCGCACGCACGCTCGCGCGCGCGCGCGTGCTTGTGTGTGCGTGGGTGAAAAAAAAGGGAGCGGTGTTGAAAATACAAAAGTTCACGGCCCTGAAAAACTGCAGCTGTTGGGAAAGTGACTGTCAAACACACCGAAAACCTCAAGGAGGCGGGGAAAAAAAAAAAGATTGGCAACAAGGCGAAAATTGCATGTTAACCTCCCCGTCACCTTTAAGACCCTTCCAGCGAAAAACAGATGTTGCCCGAAGATAAAACTAGAAGCAGAAACTCGTCAAACGTCAACAGGAACAGGCCTTGAAGTTGTAAGTACAACATTCCCCGCCACCTTTTTTTCCCCCCACCTCACCCCCTTCCCACACCCACCTAAAAAAAAAAAAAAACTTCAGTCGCCTACATAAATCATAGGAAATGACGTCACGCGAGAGACATTAGGGCCGGAAGATGGAAGCCGGGAACTGTGCCTGACTGCCTGCGGTTCTTCGTGCGCCATCTTTTCCCTGGATCCGAAGGCGTTTCACCAACCAGCCGTGAAACCGTGTTCGCTGCGGGAAACTGCGTCATTTCTTTTCTCCTCCGAAATTTTTCCTTTCCGCTTCGGGTGATCACATATTGGCGCTCGCTCGCTCCTCCCCTCTCTCTCCTCTCTCTCTGAGTGTGGGCAGGACACATTTGTTCTTTGCTTGTTTAAATATGCTGACACTATTTTCATTCTGATTTACATTTTATGGCCGCATGTGTGATCTCAAAAAAAGATCATTCCCGCAAAAAAGAATAAGATTTTAATCAACTTATCCATTTTCAAACATCTGAAATGAAAAACAGACACCTACTGTGACAGAAAGAATGAACAACGGTTATCATTTAAAACTTTACGGAGAATACGCTTTAGTTTACGCAACAACGTTGTTGTCAGGCAAATACATTTTCCTTTTAGTCAGACGTGAAACAGTATTTGGAAGGGTGCTTTGTTCGACGCATGCAAACAAGAAAAATGTCAAAGGTTTCGAGCAGTCGCTCCGAAACCAAACGTGTGTACTAAACTATTTCCTGAACGCTGCCGTCGTTTTTGTTGTCATGATGTTAGAACGGGGCCAGCAGAAAGAGGAAAAACGCCAGGGGAACTAATGAGGAGTTAGTGAAGAGGTGAAGACACCTCGGTGGTCGGAAGCGCCAGACACGTCTAGTTGGTGTGCCAGTGATTGAACAATCTACTTACCAAATCTCTGGGTGTTTCGTTTATTTGGTCACCAAGTGTGACTATGCGCGCTGGTTTTGAATGGATGCCAAAATCCGCACGTAGTGAACAACTAAAAGGAAAGAAGTTCAAGTCGAGGATTCCTGGCTCCTTACTATATGTGTCGACATAGTAAAGGAAGACGATCCTGCTTTTCTCTTCATTCCCTTGTTGCTTGTTCGTTTGGATGGTTGGTTGGTTTTTGTTTTTGTTTTTTTTTTTTTTGTTAACGATCTAAGATGGGGGGAGGTTCGCTCATCCCCTGTCACAAAACTCAATTTGTTTTCGGGTGACGGCTCTCCTGGAATAGTCAGCTCGAGATTGGGTATCTAGATTTCCATTCTTGATTATAATTATACATTAAGGGCCCGCAAAATTTTCCAAGTTCATAAGGTTTTGGAAATAAATTTCCCGGAAAAAAAAAAGATCCTGAAAACGGTGTCACACCCTATTCAAAACCGCCGAAATTTCCCGTGCATCTAATAATAACGGCCTTTAAAACAGGAAAGAGTATCGATGCTCCTTAGACTGTAGTATTCGAGGCCACCAAACAGCATAATAAAGAAAAAAAAACCAACCAAGGAGGGAAAAAAATTCCAGGCAAAAAACTTTCCCACAGGGTAATATAAACATGCAGGCACATGTAAGCACTCGCAGCTCATAAACCCACATTCAAAAGAGCAATTACACACACACACACACACCACACAAAACACACACACAGACAAACACACACACACCAACAGAGCTGGAAAGACACTCAGGAGAGGCCCAGACTTCCGCCGGAGTTGATCGAATCTCGGATCCGCCTGCGAGTCAGCATGGTGGGGACCGAAGGTTTTGTCGCCAAGGAAGTAATTAATTGAAGAAGTTGTTTTCCCAAAACCTTTTTTTTTTTTTCCCGGTAAAGAGAGCCGCAAAACACACCACACACACAAACACACACACACCACACACACACACCACGTACGCACGCACGCGCGTACACCACACACACACACACACACACACACACCCCACCACCCCCCACACACGTTCGCACGCACGCCGTACACCACAACACACACAACCACACACACACCCCCACACACACACACACACACATGCGCGCGCTTTCAAATCGCGATTGTAATTTAAGGGCGTTTATGTTCAGACACGAATTTTAGTACCAGTCCCCGTTTCCAACAAAGGGAAACAAATGTGTTACGAACTTACGGTATTAATTAAGGTGAACAATCTGATCCGCAGTCTGATCCGACCCGTACCCCAAAACCCGGATCCCCCCCAAACTTTAATGGGGTCGTCCGTGAGTCACACTCCATTTTTCACAATTTCGTAAAGTGGTTTGTCTGTTTCATTTCCTGTAATTCTGCTCACTGGCTATCTTCCCCACAGATGCCAGCAACAAAATATAGCTTCGCTCGCGGGTTTTTAAAACCTCTCCAGACAGCGGAATTTAAGCATTTGCTTATCCTCCAAGAAGATAAACTTGACATCATGTGATGAACTAATTCTGTAAATGAAAAAAAAGAAAAAAAGAAAACAAAAGGAACAAAAAAATGGTGCTTTATGGACAAGCTGAAACTGAGGAACACAAACAGAAACACAAACATGCGCGCGCGCGCGCGCCACACACACACACACACAACATACACACACACACACAACAAACCACACACAAAAAACCACACAACAACACACACACACACACACACCACACACACAAACAACCAGCAACAAAACAACAACAACACACACACGCCCCAAACAAGCACGCACACACACACACAAAACACACACACACACACACACCACACCCACACAACACACCCACACCAACACAAAACAACAAAACACAAAACGCACACGCACACACAACACACACACACAAAAGGAACTCTCCCCATGGTTATCGTGTTCCTGACAGCTGAGAGGCGGCCCTGCAGTCAGCACAGCTGTCTACGGGGCTGTCGTTGGGGGCTGGAGGCCAGGACAGGCTCTGGATAGGGAGGCGGTCGGGGGCCAGCCTTGGCAGCCCCTACACTTGTCATGCCGCCTTTCCGCAGAGGCTTGGCTGGGCTGAGAACCTCCAAAAGTCCTCTCTGTCTGTCTGTCTCTCTCTCCGCCCCTGTCCGTCTCTCTCTAAGTCTCTGTCCCCCCTCCCCCCCCTTTTTTCCGCCTGTGTCTGCCTCTCTCTCTAACTCTGTTGTGTGTGTGTGGGGTGTGTGTGTGGTGTGTGTGTGGTGTGGTGTGTGGGGCGCGCGCGCGCAACATCGCCATTTTTGCCTCCCTTGATAGATTACCCCTACTCTGTCTCAGCTAATTTAGATATTCCCCCCCCCCCCCCCTCCCCCTCTCTCCCCTCTCTCTCTCTCTCTCTCTCTCTCTCTCTCTCTTCTTTTTGCAAAAATCACCATCCATCGCCAAATCGCCTCTACTCTATTTAGAGTAATTTAAGAACATCAAACCTTCCACTCACTCACTCTCTCTCTCCTCTCTCTACTCTCTCTCTCTCCCCTCTCTCTCTCTCCTGGAGTTTTCAAGCTAAACACCCCCTCTCTCTCTTTGTGGTTTCTGTGTAGTGTGCATTGGGAGGGAGGGGTACGCGCCTTGCGTTTCTGTGTTGTCGTGGCGTGCGTGGACGAGTGTGTATCGCTATTGCGACATTCGTTTCCCTTTTTCCCAATTTTTGAGCTCTTTCCCTCTCTCGTCTTTTTCTTCCTCTCTCGGTGTCGTTTTTTAGGCAACATAACGTTTCCCTTCCTCTCTCATTCTGTATTTAAATCATTAACCCTTCCCCCCCCCCCCCTCTCTTTTCTTTCTCCAACTATTTTCGCACTCTCTCTCTCTCTCTCTCTCTCTCTCTCTTTTCCTCTCTCTTCTCCTCTCTTCTCTCCTCTCTCTAGGTTGGGGTGGCAAGAGAGCCCTGCACAGAGCAGCGCCCGGAGTGCTCTAATGTTGCGCAAAAATCCCCATTTGCCTCGTTGTGGCGGCGGCCGTCTAAGACAACCTTGGCAGCCAATGGCGGGCGGAAGTGACAAGAAGATAAGGGGGGACACACTTAGTCAAGTGAAACTGACGTCGACAGGAAGACCGGAGTGAAGGGTAAAAGGGGGGACGGGGGGGGGGGGGGGGGAGGGGAGTGGGGGGGGGGGGGGGGGGGGGGGAGAACAAGGGTGGGGGTGGGCAGACAGGTATTTAAAAAGCTTGCGGGGGTAAAACCTCCTGAAGCTTAGACATGCGAGGCCAGAAAATGCCAGCCTTGTTGACTGGCTTGATGGTAGTGAAAACACATCGCTGGGCAGAACATCACTTACCCAGTTTAAGTCGCGTCGTGTCGTTTATAGCTCACCGACCACGGGGGCCACCAGATCATCTCACAGCTGCAGGCAAGTTTAAAAAAAAAAAAAAAAAAAAACCACACACACACACACAGAACTGTATACGGGGGGGGGGGGGGGGGGGGGGGGGCTAGGGAGAGGAGGAGAGAGGCAGAGAGCGTTTAGGGCGAGGGGAAAAGGGTATGAGAAAGAGACGTAAACGGAAAGCGGGGGGTGGGGCGGGGGGGGGGGGGGGTGATAGAGACAGACAGAGAAAGAGAGGGAGGGGAGAATGAGACAGACAGACAGGACAGACCCGACAATAGAATGAGAGAGAGGGGAGAGAGAGGAGAGAGGGGGCGAGAGAGAGAGAGAGAGCAGGACAGACAGACAGACAGGACAGACAGACGGACAGAGAGCAGTCAGTGCACGTCCAAAAGCCTCGGCCTCATTGACTCGGGAGAGACAGGGTCAATGATTAAGAAGACAGCACGACAGTTTAAGACAAAGCTGGCCAACAGAGGAGAAGCGTTTGGTGGCGGGCCCACGGGAGTGGGCCAACGAAACAACATAGGCCCGCCAAGACCGTCAGTTTGGGAGGCCGGTGACAAAACCACCAGACGACGCACTGGACCAGACAAACGGGCCACTCGGCTCCGGTCCCCGCGCGTGTCCAGAAATCCATCTTCATTACTGACCAGCCCCCCGGACCCCCTCTGTGAAACTCCGGCTCTGCCTGCCTCTAGTCGCAAGGCTTGCGGGTGTCGGTCGAGGTGATGGCAGAGAAGGAGGAGGAGGAAAGACGGTGACAGACAGAGTGGTCTGCGCACGTCCATCGCCATTCCCACCTCCGACGGCTGACGAACGGAGCGGTCAAACCAGGGCGCGGGGTCACTGCATACATCAAGTGACCATCGCCGGCCGGCCTCAGGCGAGGGGTCAACCGGGCCAATGGACTCGGCGGAGGGGTCAGATCCAGAGACTCTCTCTTGTCAGGTCACTGCCGGCGTCGTCCGCTTCGGTGACCGCTCTCCGCTTCTGGAGGCCATCGGCAAAGACTTTGCCGACTTTCACTGTTGGCGCCGGTCGTCCAGTATCTTCGGAGTAATGCAAAATTACGTGACTAGTTTCGAGTTTGACTGTGTGTTTTTATCTGGGACAGTGGACTTTCGCCCCCCTCAAAGCGTCAATATCGCATTACTTGAAGGACAGGGACAAGATTTCAACTGAGTACAAAACGCATAAAATCATCAGATTGTGTTGCCTCTCCCCTCCCCCCCCCCCCTCTCTCTCTCTCTCTCTCTCTCTCTCTCTCTCTCTCTCTCTCTACATAGGTGGTGATCGCAAGTCCACCATTGTCTGCATACTGACTGATTCAAGAACTGCAAACCAACAATAGCATGTACAGTGAACTAAAAGGTGTATTTCATTACGATGAACTTGTGCTCTTCTTGAACTGCCATTCTTCATAGGAAACCTCTCTCTCTCTCTCTCTCTCTCTCTCTCTCTCTTCTCTCTCTCTCTCTCTCTGCGCGCGCGCGCGCGTGTTTTTGTGTGTGTGTGTGTGTGTGTGTGTGTGTGGGTGTGGGTGTGTGTGTGTGTTTTGTGTGTGTGTGTTGGTACTCCGACTACACATTGTGCGGCTGCTAGCTAGAGAAACAAATGAACATCAAAATGTATATTTGTGCCGATGTGAAAAAGTGTGAACCAAGGGGGTGAATCTCCTCGGGGATTGGGGTCACGGGGGAGACATGGAAAGAGGGAAGGGAGGGGGAGGGGGCCGTAAGTCCACAGTCTCGTCTGTCCGCTACTTACAGAGACAGTACAGAAATGGCTGTATTCGGCGACCGCCTGGCTCTTCAATCACGCCGCGTTTTCATTGTTGTTCCGATTTTTCCCCGACGGTGGTTGCCATTTTTCACCCTTCGGTTGGCTTGCCTCTCTTTTAGCCAGAATATGCACACACACACACACACACACACACACACACACACACACAAAAGTAGTGAACTTATGTTAACATTTTTGGAGGGGAAGCTGGAATGTGGACCGAGGACCAACAAATCTGGATGTGGATCCGCTTTGTGAATGTGGAACAAAGGGTGGATGGATCCGTTCAAAAAGACTATGTTACAAACCACTGAACCAACTCAACCAAATTTTGTGGAAATGTTGTGGCTCAGGGCATGTCAATGAAATGTTGTGGCTCAGGGCATGTCAATGAAATGTTGTGGCTCAGGGGCATGTCAATGAAATGTTGTGGCTCAGGGGCATGTCAATGAAATGTTGTGGCTCAGGGGCATGTCAATGAAATGTTGTGGCTCAGGGGCATGTCAATGAAACGTTGTGGCTCAGGGGCATGTCAATGAAATGTTGTGGCTCAGGGGCATGTCAATGAAACGTTGTGGCTCAGGGGCATGTCAATGAAATGTTGTGGCTCGGGGCATGTCAATGAAATGTGGCTCAGGGGCATGTCAATGAAATGTTGTGGCTCAGGGGCATGTCAATGAAATGTTGTGGCTCAGGGGCATGTCAATGAAATGTTGTGGCTCAGGGGCATGTCAATGAAATGTTGTGGCTCAGGGGCTTGTCAATGAAATGTTGTGGCTCGGGGGCATGTCAATGAAATGTTGTGGCTCAGGGGCATGTCAATGAAATGTTGTGGCTCAGGGGCATGTCAATGAAATGTTGTGGCTCAGGGGCATGTCAATGAAATTTTGTCGAGGTTCGGTGTGCGGATCGGATCAAATAACAGATCCAGAATCAGTTCAGCCTTCTTGTATTTGTGTGTGGGTGGTGGGGTGGTGGTAGTGTGGTGTGGTTTTGTGGTGCGCGCGCGCATGTGTGTGTGTGTGTGTGTGTGTGTGTGTGTGGTGTGTCCCGGGCTGTGTACTTGAGGATGGAGGTGGGGAGATGATTTATTCCTACCTTGTTAAAAAAAAAAAAAAAACCCACTGAAAAGACCGCTCGTTTCTCTATTGCTTATTCCTTCAAGCCAAATACTCGGCAGGTCCAGGTGCTTAGGCGAACATTTCACATCTCACCCC
>CM031604.1:31269970-31272470 GCA_018398815.1 Conus ventricosus
TGTTTTGATTGGAACAAAGGGTGGATGGATCCTTTTCAAAAAGACTATGTTACAAACCACTGAACCAACTCAACCAAATTTAGTGGAAATGTTGTGGCTCAGGGGCATGTCAATGAAATGTTGTGGCTCAGGGGCATGTCAATGAAATGTTGTGGCTCAGGGGCATGTCAATGAAATGTGGCTCAGGGGCATGTCAATGAAATGTTGTGGCTCAGGGGCATGTCAATGAAATGTTGTGGCTCAGGGGCATGTCAATGAAATGTTGTGGCTCAGGGGCATGTCAATGAAATGTTGTGGCTCAGGGGCATGTCAATGAAATGTTGTGGCTCAGGGGCATGTCAATGAAATGTTGTGGCTCAGGGGCATGTCAATGAAATGTTGTGGCTCAGGGGCATGTCAATGAAATTTTGTCGAGGTTCGGTGTGCGGATCCGGATCAAATAACAGATCCAGATCAGTTCAGCCTTCTTGTATTTGTGTGTGGGTGGTGGGGTGGTGGTAGTGTGGTGTGGTTTTTGTGGTGCGCGCGCGCATGTGTGTGTGTGTGTGTGTGTGTGTGTGTGTGTGGGTGTGTGTGTGTGTTTTGTGTGTGTGTCCCGGGCTGTGTACTTGAGGATGGAGGTGGGGAGATGATTTATTCCTACCTTGTTAAAAACAAAAACAAAACCCACTGAAAAGACCGCTCGTTTCTCTATTGCTTATTCCTTCAAGCCAAATACTCGGCAGGTCCAGGTTCTTAGGCCCGGACATGGCCATCTACCGACTCCATGGCGACATACCTCTACACCATTTTCAAACAAACGTCACCCTACTTTTTAAACCGACTCGGCCAACAATTTCAGTTGCACAGCCTTCCAGGCACACCGTTTAACTGCCATCTTGTTTAAAATTAATTGCCATCTTGATTTTCCTTTTACGACCAATTTGAACTGAGGCCATACGCAATGCGTCCTCCGCAAAAAACAAACAAAAAAAAAAAAAAAAAAAAAAAAAAAGCGCGCGCGCGCGCGTGTGCACACACACACACACACACACGACCTCAACGCTGAAGCACGGAAACGGATGCCTTCACAGTTGCGCAAGCCCGCTAGCTTTCACCGATCACCGTTGCCGCTGCAGCTGAAGATATTTACGGCAGGAAGCTGTCCAAAGCCGCTGCAATTTATTTCCGTCTCCCGCACCCCCGAACGCTGCCCGGCACAAATAACTTACTTCATCAGTCCACGCTGAAAATCTAATCCTAATTTGCGTAATACGTCGCTGCCGGAGCCTATAAAAGCGCTGGCTCGTGCACGGGCATTCATCTCCACGCGCTGATTATCCCAGCTTTTTTTTTTTTTTTTCTTTCCTTTATTTTTTTCGTTTAATCTATTCTAGCTTGGGTTGATTCGCTGTTAATGTGGTTACGCTTTTCGTTACTTACACCACCTATACCTCCCTTTCCCCCCCCCCCCCCCTTTCTCTCTCCCCCCCCTATCTCTCTCTCTCTCTCTCTCAGACACTCTCTCCCCCCCCCCCCCCCCTCCCATCCCTTCCTACCAGTTCTAACTGCGAAGTCTTCCTTCCGTCCCTTCCCTCCCTTCCTCTCAACTTCCCGTTCAGCAATACCGTCCATGCTATGTATTTCTTGCTTGGAAGGCTTTTCATGCTGGGAAGCTTGTATTTATCTGAAAACCTACACGCTATTCAGAGATTCCTACTGGTCTTTTGACTGCTTATCTGTAGGTATGTGTGGCATTATTTCATTCAGTGTATTCTCCCTGTGTGTGTGTGTGTGTGTGTGTGTGTGTTGTGTGTGTGTGTGTGTGTGTGTGTGTGTGTTGTGTGTGTGTGTGTGTGTGTGTGTGTGCGTGCGCGCGCGCGCGCTCGCGTTTGTGTGCGCGTGGATGGAGGGGGGTGGGGTGGATATGGGTGTGGTATGTACGTGTGTGCATGTAGTGCACGTGTGTGTATTTACGTGTGCGTGTGCTGATTGCTTTCTGTTTCATTAAATGCAGATTTTCACGTGAATCAGCGATTCCTATTGATTTTCTGTTTAAACTAAATTTGACAAAACTAAACGAAATATTAAGATGTATTCACTGGTCAATTAACACGCCTGTGCAAGTCAACATCTGTGCCTGGGTTTGAGTGGGAGACAGTGGTGGTGGGGGGGGGGGGGGGGGGGGGGGGACTGGTGATAAAGAGGGAAAGAGGAGAAACAGATGGGATGGAAAACGATCCCGGGAAAAAATAAAAATCACGTAATTTAGATGACACAGGAATAAAAAAGAACAAAAACCCCCACTATACTCGATAAAGATCAGTCATGAAGATAATGTTGAAAAATTGTCCCTCTACTGAAATTAGTCAGAAGGTGAAAGTTCATGCCGTGCCATTCAAGAGATTTATAACACCCCTGCGTCAGCTACACACACACTCACACACACACACACACACAGGGGGAAAGAGCGAGAGAGAGGTGAAAGCTAATCACACATGGAGGGGGTACAAGGGGACGA
>CM031604.1:31277470-31282470 GCA_018398815.1 Conus ventricosus
AAAAAAAAAAGCGCGGACGAAAGGATGAAAGAATGATCGCATAAAAGAATTCAATGAATGATGTAATAAATGAATGAACGAAGTAATGATGCATGTACGAACGAAAGTTTGAATGAGTGAATGAACTAATGCATAAATGAACGAACGCATAAATAAACGAACAAAATGATGGAGAAATGAACGAACAACTGAATGAATGAACGAATGAACCATGACACAAATGAATAACCGACAGATGAGTAATTAAATGAATATTTTTAAAAAATGAAACAAGGGGGGGAGGGGGGGGGATGGAAAACTGAATGAAATAATGTTCAACATACTATTTAATTTATCAAATTCAATGAATTAATACAAGATGAAAGCGAGAATGGAAAATGAATGGACGAACGAGGGAAAGAAGGAATGGAAGGGGAACACAAGATAGGAATGAATCAATAAATGAATGGGGGGCACAGGATGGGAAGAAATTCCCCTTCAATGAAGTATAGCTGCTCCTTAAAACCACCCAAGCTCCTGTTTGTGGCTAATACCTTCCCTCAATTACGATTTTTTTTTTTACAGCATAAAAAGGCTGTGCAGCGAAGGGATACTCGAGAAAATGAATAAACGTGTGAACTGTATATATGGAGAAGGAATGGGAAGCATACACGAAAAAGAGAAGGGTAAAGAAACAAGAAAGGAATGTGCAATCCCAATCTCTCTCTCTCTCTCTCTCTCTCTCTCTCTCTCTCTCTCTCTCTCTCTCCTCTCTCTCTCTCTCTCTCTCTTTCTTGATTATCTCTCTTGATGTATATCATTGACGAAGGCCTTAGCCGAAATATCTGACAATATATACAATTCTTTCCATCTGTGCGTGAGCGCGTGCGCGCTTCTAACCCTCCCGCTCCCTCCCTCCCTCCCTCTCTCTGAGAAAATGTGTGCGAGCGCGCACGTGTGTGTGCGTGCGTGCGTGCGTGCGTGCGTGCGTGCGTGTGTGTGTGTGAGAAAGAGAGAGAGAGAGAGAGAGAGAGAGAGAGAGAGAGAGAGAGATAGACAGACAGATGCACAGACAGACAGACGGACAGAGACTGAGAGATAGAGAGAGGGAGTACATATGATGAATGTATATAAGTGTGTGTCTATGTGCGAGGAGGAGGAGGGGGGGGGGGGTATTTGTGGATGCGCTCGCGTGTTACACAGTGATATTTCCGAACGTGAATGGGCGGTGCATCCCTTGCGGTCATACGAAAGAGTTACGAAGGGCAGGGATGACGTGATGGAGAGAGCGATAGGTGTGTGTGTGTGTGTGTGTGTGTGTTGTGTGTGTGTGTGTGTGTGTGTTGTGTGTGTGTGTGTGTGTGATGGGGGGGGAGGTGAGGGGAGAGGGAGAATGAAAGGGGATGAGCGGAGAAACTAAGCCCCAATTTCTACTAGCCGACTATATGTTCACCGCTGGAACAGACATGAATGCCTTGTATAATGACCAAAATACCTCTTGGCTCTCGCAGCAGGCGTCAACACCGATTCGTGTCTGTGGCACCCCCACTCGATGACAGACAAATGAAATGCGTATATTTAGAATGTAGGTTTGACAATCACGTTTTACATTAACCAGCGGTGGGAGTGCAACTCCTTTTGTTTGCCTGTCGACATCAGACATTGCGGTGTGTTTATCGCCGACACACACAAAGAGACACAGACACAGACACACACAGGCACACATACACTCACACATACATACACCCACAAAGAGAGAGAGAGAGAGAGAGAGAGGAGAGAGAGAGAGAGAGAGAGAGAGAGAGAGAGAGAGAGGCAGAGACAGAAACAAACTCTCCCTCTCTCTCTCTCTAATTCACTCACTTTCTTTACACGTCTGTCTCCCCCTGTCCTTCCTCCCTCTCTCCAAGTAAATGTCATAACAGTCGGCGGTAGAGAATTAATAATGTCTGTCCCTGTTGCAAAAGCTTCAGCGAATCTCTCTCTCTCTCTCTCTCTCTCTCTCTCTCTCTCTCTCTCTCTCACACACACACAGAGGCGCGCGCGCGCACACACACACACACACACACACACACACACACACAAGCACGCGCGCGCACACACACACACACACGCACGCACGCACGCACGCACGCACACGCACGTACATACCGAATACCACAGACAGAGAGAGAGAGAGAGAGAGAGGAGGAGAGGAGAGAGAGAGAGAGAGAGAGGAGAGAGAGAGAGAGAGAGAGAGAGAGAGATTTTGACACTTTGACATTTTGCTGTCATTAGCCAAAGAGCCCTCGTGGCAAGCAAAAGAGGGAACAATTCCACTGTAGTTTCTGCGACACATTTTCCCAGGATTCAACAACAAACCTTCAACAACAAGAAAAAAAAAAGATCAATCGATAGCATAAAAAGCAACACAAAAGTGAAAAATCGACACTGACATTCACAGACAGAGAGATACCTGCATTACACCAGACGTTGCAGGCCATATAGACGGTCTCCATCCGTCCAAAATAAACGTTATCCCCTGATCTTCCTGTTTTTTGTCCCTTCCATTATTCTTCACAGAAAAGTTCATCTGGAAATAAGGTCTCGACAAAAGTGAGCATCAACTGTGAATTCCCAGCTTCTGCCGAGATGACGTCAGTTGCGTCTTTTCTGAATGCTTTCTAGTCTTGTTCCCATGGCATCTGTTGCATGCTTTGTAACTTTTACAATACGGAGAAACGACTTAAAAATGTCGAGTTCGAGGTGTGTGCATGTGTGCGTGTGAGAGAGAGAGAGAGAGAGAGAGAGAGAGAGAGAGAGAGAGAGAAGAGAGAGAGAGAGAGAGAGAGAGAAAGAGAGTGTGTGTGTGTGTGTGTGTGTGTGTGTGTGTGTGGTGTGTGTGTGTGTGTGTGTGTTTGTGTGAGTTTGCCAGCGTGCGCGCGCGTGTGTGGGCGTGTGAGTGCGCGCGTGCGTGCATGTATGCATGTGTGTGTTCCTGTGACTGTGTTAGTATGCGTCCGTGCGCGCGCACCCTTGTGTGCATTGCATCGGTTGCATGTTTCCTTAACCTGTTCTGCCGACAAGTGTAGAAAACGTTTCTGCAGAATTCGGCGCGCGCGCGCGTGCGTGCGTGTACATGCGCGCGTGTGCATGTGTGTATGTGTGTGTGTGTGTTTGTGTATGTGTGTGTGTGTGTGTGTGTGTGTGTGTGTGTGTGTGTGTGTGTGTGTGTGTGTGTGTGTGTGTGTGTCTGTAATGACATCTGTTGCGCTTTCTTTTCGTTAAAATTTGAAGACAAGTCTTCTTCTTCTTCTTCTTCTTCTTCTTCTTCTTTTGTCAGGGGTGGGTTGGGAGGTTGAGTTTGGTTTAAATGTGCGTGTCTCCCCGCGTACGGTGGCCTGACAAAAATGAAAATACAGTTTAGCTCAAAAGCTCACGTTTCGGATTTCATCGAGGGAAAGACAGTCATGTTATTCGTGCTGAAGTTTGAACTCTGACCTAGTCATGGTTTCAAAATGGACGAAGCTCTGGAATTTTACTTTAATGGGAACAAAGTTGAACTTGTAACTTTTACTCGAGATCGGGAACAAATGCACATATCATTCCACATCACGCTTCTGCAGCCAGTTGCACATAGAAATATCTTGGTCTGATCATTCAAAACAACAACAGATGGGACGAAAATAACTGATACACAAAGAAAAAGATTATCATGTTGATTACTTGCCTACAACACTACAAAATCACCGTGTATATACCATTCGTCTTGACTCAATCTATCTATGCAGATATTGTCTGGGACAACTGTAGTGAGACACAAGCAAACATGTTAGAAAATCTGCATTGAGAAGCAACTCGCATCATTATAGGAGGTGCAAAAAGAACAAGTCACACACAAAAAATGTATGAAGATTCCGAATTCCTCTCTTTTAAAAGAAAGCAGGAGGCACAATTTGATTAACTTTTTATAAAAATGGTCAACGGTTTGTGTCCAGAATACTAAATCAGTCTAATCATAGACTTACAGTCAACAAGAAACCCCTGTTCACGACAAAAACCTCTTGAAACACACGTGTCTCTAATCAAGAAAGAACTGTAAAAAAAAAAAAAATAATAAAATAAAAATAAAAGAACAAACCAGGACGTTTATTCCAAATTCAATAAAACGTTGAAACGACCCTCTAGATAACGAGGGCCACAACATCTCTCAGCGGATTTAAACGTTTTATTTCCCTCGATGTCTCGGTTATACCCATCAGTACTCTTACAGAGACAAAAACAAACAGATGAACCATCCCGCTTTGGACTGAGCAACTTAAATCAAGATAGTGTTAGCCGTTGTATAAAAGCGGTTCCACTTTGTGCATCTGGTACCGATTCAGAAACGGCCGAAGATTTCCTACTGTATCATCCGAATTACAGTACCATTAAAAGAGGCACGGTTCCCATTTTTTCCACCCAATCGACTTGGAACTGATACTCTTCTCCGTGGTAAGCAAGCCCCAAAACGCGAAAAATTAAGATAATGAATGAATCAATGTTCAGAACTGCCCATCAATTTATAAAACAATCACATCGTTTGTGACTCACACAGGAAGAAAACAGGAACGCTCGTTATCTTTTCCAGAACTGATATAAAAGTTTATGACAAATGGAACTGTTAAGCAGAAAACCCCTCTCTCTCTCTCTCTCTCTCTCTCTCTCTCTCTCTCTCTCTCTTCTCTCTCTCTCCTCTCTCTCACAACACACACACACACACACACACACACACACACACACACACACACACACACACACCTGAAGAAGTATTTAGGTGTTAGTCTTAGTAATCCAAACGATTTAAAAATAAATCCAAACGATTTAGTTTATAATGAGTTGAGTAGATTATTATCCTGTTCACTATCAATTTTGTTGTGCAATGTGTCCGTTACTGGTTTAAAATACTGCAGATGTCAAATGACAGATTACCCAAGAAGGCTTATGTTATGGGCCACACATGTTGGATCATGTTTGTTTAGATATGGATTTGGATTTGTGTG
>CM031604.1:31287470-31288607 GCA_018398815.1 Conus ventricosus
ATCACCCGACAGGATACATGGTAATGCCCGTGTCATAAGGTGTACTCTAGAATGATATTTCACAAAGCGAAAGCTACGACTGTCAAGGCGATTATATAAAAACAACAACAACAACAAAAACAACAACCACCACCAACAACCACAAAAGCTGAATCTTTATGTTTCCCGAAGAGAAGTTCGGAAATATGCTCTTGCCTGACAGCCAGCTTGTACACATTCCCTTCATGCCCGACCCAACTGATCGCTTACCCCGGCCAGACGGGCAACCATCACTGTCCTTCCATGCAAGGTCAAGGGGTCTACAATTTACGTCATACAGATTCACCGAGTGAGAGGAGACGCTAGGTTAGAGGAAAAGTTGTGTATGTGCATGTGTGGGTGGAAAAAGGGTGGATGTTAGAGAAACGCTGTGTATGTGCAGTGTGGGTGCAAGAGGGGTGCGTTAGGAAACGCTGTGTTGTGCATGTGTGGGTGGAAAAGGGGTGGAGGTTAGAGGAAACGGTGTGAATGTGCATGTGTGGGTGGTAAAAAGGGTGGAGGTTAGACGAAACACTATATGTGCACGTGTGGGTGAAAAAAGGTGGTTTTAGAGGAAACGCTGTGTATGTGTATGTGTGGGTGGGAAGAGGGGTGGAGGTTAGACGGAAACGCTGTGTATGTGCACGTGTGGGTGGAAAGACGGGTGGATGTTAAGGGAAACGCTGTGTATGTGCATGTGTGGGTGGAAAAGAGGGTGGATGTTAGAGGAAACGCTGTGTATGTGCACGTGTGGGTGGAAAAAGGGTGGAGGTTAGAGGAAACGCTGTGTATGTGCATGTGTGGGTGGAAAAAAGGGTGGAGGTTAGAGGAAACGCTGTGTATGTGCACGTGTGGGTGGGAAAAAAGGGTGGAGTTAGAGAAACGCTGTGTATGTGCATGTGTGGGTGGGAAGACGGGTGGAGTTAGAGGAAACGCTGTGTATGTGCACGTGTGGGTGGAAAAGGGTGGATGTTAGAGGAAACGCTGTGTATGTGCATGTGTGGTGGGAAGACGGGTGGAGGTTAGAGGAAACGCTGTGTATGTGCATGTGTGGGTGCAAAGATGGGTGGAGGTAGGGCACACGAAAAGGAGATTGGAAAACGAGCAGAGAACGAGATG
>CM031604.1:31288707-31298812 GCA_018398815.1 Conus ventricosus
AGACTTGCAAATTCCCCTTTTTTCAGTTGTTAGCATGACCGAGACTCCCCCGAGGAGAGAGTAGGAGAGAGGAGAAAGAGAGGGAGAAGAGTGACTGTGTGTGTGTGTGGTGTGTGTGTGTGTGTGTGTGGTGAGTGCGTGCGTGCGTGCGTGCGTGTGTGTGTGTGTGTGTGTGTGTGTGTGTGTGTGTGTGTGTGTGAGAGAGAGATGAGATAGAGAGAGAGAGAGAGGAGAGAAGAGAGAGTAGGAGGAGGGGGGGGGGGGGGAGAGAGACCAGCATAGACAGAGAGATCAAACATAGGTCAAACATTCAAGGTGGAATGTTTGTTTACACCAAGCAATCCGAAATAAAAATGAAACCAAATAAATATATATATATATATATATATATATATCTATATATATATATAATATATATATATATAATATAAATATAGAACATAAGCTTGCTGAAGGCTCATTTTGAGAAGCATTATTTTATTTTCCCCCATTCGCCCACTCAAGCACATACTGTTAGTTGGGCAAATCATCATCTACCACTGCAGATATGAATGCGTATCTCCCCCTATTTCTTCAATCTAAGACATAAGAGCAAGCTTTGTTTATAATTCAATATTTCTTGCAGTCATTGCAACACCCAGGCTGCTTGTAAGTTGCTGGAATGGTGCTCGTACTTATCCTTGGAATTTATTAGTTTGTTGTATAATATATATATATATATTATATATATATATATATATATTATGGAGGAAGAAATAAAAGAGGAAAAGAAAAGAAAGTAGAACAAATAAAATAAGTGACTGGATCTGAAAAGCGTGTGTGTGTTGTGTGTGTGTGTGTGTGTGTGAGTGAGTGAGTGAAGTGAGTGAGTGAGTGAGTGAGTGCGCGCGCGCGCGCGTGTGTGTGTGTACGCGCCTGTAAGAGACAAATGTGACGTTGATGATTTGTGTAATCTTATCCTATGAATGACAGAAAGGAATGAAAATAAATATATCACACCGCTCGAAAACTCTGACTCCAGTTTACGCCCTGTTCTATTGTTAATAAGCAACTTTTAAAGAAACCCACCACAGAGAGGAAAGGGGCGAACAAGGGCAACAGATTAAATGGATGGTAGGCTAGTAGTGGAGGAAAGAAACTGTTTAAGCCCATCAAAAAAGAAACAAAACAAACCAAAAAAAACAACAACAACAAAAACCTTGTGGATTTCTGTAACAGTCAGATTCAATGATTCTTGAAAATTCCGTCTTGTCGTTTCGTTGTAAGTAATGCAACAATTAATAATGATGACATAAAGGATCGGAGAATGGGAGGGTGGAAAGGAGATGTTGACGGATCGGGTGGATTGGTGTGGTGCGGAGTTAGTGGACGTGCGCCGATCTTGAAAAGAGTGGGACCACCTCGTCTCAGCCATTTCTAAAGGCGCACAAAATGTTGTAGACAATTGTACCCCGATTCTGTGTATTCGCTATGAATGTTCCATCGAGAACGAAAAAGCATTACAGTAGCAACTGATTGTGTGCAGCCTGCCCTCATTGTCATTGTGTCAACCACTCATTTCCCCTCTGCCCTACCCAACCTACCCTCTCTCTCTCTCTTCCAGACTGGTTATACCAGAGCTCTGGTTATACTTTAATCTTTCACTATTGCATAAATTTGTTTTATTTTTTTCTGTTCATATATCATGATCAACTTCTTCAATGCTTTCCCTTTTGAGCAAGGTATAACGAAGTCTCCATGCGCTTAATAGTTATACGTTTCCCTAAATGAATGAGATTCATTCATTCGTTTCTCTCTCTCTCTCTCTCTCTCTCTCTCTCTCTCTCTCTCTCTCTCTCTCTCTCTCTGTCTGTCTGTCCACTTAACCCTCTTGCTAGTCTGTCCCTCCAATCCCCCTTTTTGTCTTCTCCCTCATCCTTTCCCCTATCTATTCGTCTGTCTTGTCTATTTCTCTGAACCCCCCCCCCCCCCCCCCCCCCCTCTCCAATTTCCCTCTCGCCCTATCTACTTGTCTGGCCAGCAAATCTCCTTTTGTGTCCTTTCCTCTCATCCTATTTCCAATCTACCTGTCTGTCTGTCTGTCTTGCACAACTCTCTGTCTTTTCCTCTCATATCCATCCCATCTACCTGTCTGTCTGTCAGTCTGTCAAACCTCTCGTTTCTGTCCTTTCTTCCAATACTCTTCCCGTCTACCTGTCTGTCTGTCAGTCTGTCAAACCTCTCTTTCCCGTCTACCTGTCTGTCTGTCAAACCTCTCTTTTTGTCCTTTCTTCCAATACTCTTTTACGTCTACCAGTCCTGTATGACATCTCTCGTTCCACCCGCCACCCTCTTTACCTGACCGTCTGGCTCACCTTCCCCGTCTCTCAGATCCCCATTCCCTTTCCTTCACTAATGACTACATGATATCCGATCACTCCATGATCAACGGCTACCTGGGTGTCGATATGGACTGCATACTTCTACTGATGAGTTGCATGCACACTTATTGAATGATGATAATTATGCACACATACCTATCGGTCTATAAGATGTGCACACATCGACTCACAAGACGACAATCATAGATGTAAAATGTCCGACGATCAAACCATGAGACGGACGAGGGCGTATCTATGTGGCGAATAACTACCCACTTTCCTGCTAGATTTGCACAGTGCGTCAGGCCACAAGCGATGCTGCTGTACCTGCCGATTTCATTCACTGCCCAACCCACCCCCTTCCCACCCCTCTCCCACTCCACTCCCATGTCCTTAACAAAACATAATGTGACACAGCTTTACCCCACAATCCCTCGTATGACCCTTCCCTCCCCACCTCTATCCCCCCACACTCTCCTTACTTTCTAACCCCTCCTCCCCTCCATCTCGTCTCGCAAGAAATGTTAGTTCGATCAGCCAGACTAGGGCTGTTTCAGAGGTAAAGATGTGTTTCGCACTCATTCTTCACGAACATTTCCCCACACAAGCAGATCAATCGACCCCTTTGCCCATTCTCTCTCTCTCTCTCTCTCTCTCTCTCTCTCTCTCTCTCCCCTCCCTCCCTCTGTCTGTCCCTCTGTCTCTGTCTCTCTCTCTCTCTCTCTCTCTCTCTTTTCTCTCTCTCTCTCTCTCAGGTCCTGGGATCTTTCTTCGTCCTCACCATCCCTCTCCTCCATCTTCCAGCTTAGAGCTCCCTCCCATCCATCCATCCCGTTCGCCTCTCCCTTCCATTATGGGTCTGACGGTCACTGCTGCTGAAGAGAACGACAGTCAGAAAACAAAAGAGGAAGAGCGTGGAAAGAGTGAGAATGCCGCGAGTTCTCTTGGCCAATCAGATGACGTTCCTATTTTTGAGGCATGAGGGTGTGTGTGTGTGTGGTGGGGGGGGGGGGGGGGGGGGGGGGGGGGGGGGGGGGGGGGGGGGGGGGGGAGCAAGGGCGAATAAATTCAAAACATTTCCTTCTTTCCCTGTTTCGTCCGTTGACAACATTTGTCTTGTCTGTCGCGAAGATTTAATGGGTACCAAAAGGGCAGAGCCAAGTCTGTTTCTGAGCTCTGTCACTTTTATTTTGAAATATTGATGTGTGAGTCAGGGCTACGTGATTCATGCAAGTTTCTAAACGTCTTGCGATTGGGACGCACAGCCTGCGATATACACTTGGTGGTGGGACAGGAGAGGGGGAAATTAGGCAGAAAGGGGACGAGGGCACAAGGAGTGGCAGGGTACAGAGAGAGAGAGAGAGAGAGAGAGAGAGAGAGAGAGAGAGAGAGAAGGAGAGAGAGAGGGGACAGACAGACAGACAGACAGCCCCAGCCAGCCAGCCAGCCAGCAGACAGACACAGCGACGGAGAGACTCTGGGTCGCGCGTGTGCGTGTGTGTGCGTGAGTACGTGCGCGCGCGTGCATGTGTGTGTGAGAGAGACAGACAGACAGAGAGGCAGAGAGAGAGAGAGAGAGAGAGAGAGAGAGAGACTGAGATCTGGGTCGGATGTGTGTGTATGTGTGTATGTGTGTGTGTGTGTAAGAGAGAGAGAGAGAGAGAGAGAGAGAGAGAGAGAGAGAGGAGAGATAGAGCGCGCACAAAGAGAGGTGGAGGGCAAAGCAAGTTAAGATCAGAAAGAAGAGGGAAAGGGGAAGGGGGGGGGGGGGGGGGGGGCAGGAGGGACAAGTAAGGTGCTTAACAACCATGAAAGGCATAAATGCGAACCTCATTATAGGCCATTAGACAGTCGGCCCGGAGGCAATACGGCGCAACAGGGATCGATACAGTGACAATTAGGGCAGAAATGTATCCCCCTCCTCGCCGCGTCCTGGCCCTCCCTGCCTGCCGCACAGCCCAGCCCAGCGGAGTCCTCCCAGCCTTCCTCACTCCCATCTCCAGCGAGGGCTAATGTACTTCATTACATACATCCACAGACTACTGTCCGTCTCCGCCTCGCTACCGGTTGGAAGTAAAGCCGGCTGTCCTCCTCCACAAGAGGGGGAACCGACAGTGCGTGAAAGAGATCAATCACGTTGAGGGCGCAAAGCTGCCGATCACATTGTCCAATCCGAGTCCGTCGTTCTCGGACACGTGACACGTCCCGTCGATGACGGTTTGGCCACATAAAGGGCGTCCGCCAGGGGTTTCGCAGGATGCAGCGAAGCGAGAAGTGGGGCGGAGGGATCGAAAATGCGGGCCTAAGCCCCCGTCACCGACACCTCATTTCCATTTCTGCGCTCTACCGTGAAAGACAATACCTGGATGTAACGTAGTTTATGCCCAGCTCCGAGTAGGACAGGCTGAAATCTCTCCCCCCCCCCCCCCCCTCCCCAACCCTGTCATTGTCCATGGGTGTCGTTAAAACCGCCGGCACAGCACGGCAGCTCCAACGACGTGTGGATGACGGTGCCGAGTGTCAGGGGAGGTGACGTGAAAAATAAATCACTCTAAACGACATGCGCAATTAGAGGACAGGGTTTCTTCTTTCTTGTTCTTTTTTTTCAACCGTATTTATTGCTGTTCAATGTTTTGGAAATGGTGTTGCAGTTGCTAGTCCTCCAAAGCGCGAAGATTTTGCAACTAATGAAAATGATCCATCTTTTGAACGCCCGTGTGCAAAATGTATCTGTTGGCATGCGGATCGAAGAAAACTGAGATGTCAAATAAACACCAAACAAACAAAAAATTGGAAATTTCCTTTTACTTTTTTTTCTCTGTCAGCTGTGAGCTCTGACTTCACCGCGTACACCGCGACATTCAAATTACACGCCTGCTTTTGGTTTTTAACATAACACGTTGTGAGCTACTCCCATTTACACACAACAGTTGTAAAACTTCGCAACAAAGACTGATCCCAGAAGGATATGGCATTTTCTCCCCGAAGAGTTTTTTTTAAAAATTATATATCAACTGTTGGTCTGCATCTCAGGGGGAAAAAAGACTACGGCGGCAAGGTACTCTCAGTTTCCATGTAACCTATCTGTCAGAATATGTGAATATATATAAAGGCATAAAGCAAATACTACTAGTATGGAGGTTCGAACTCTCTCTCTCTCTCTCTCTCTCTCTCTCTCTCTCTCCCTCTCCCCCCTCCCCCCCCCCCCTCACACACACAACACACAAACACACACACACACACTTCCGGTCTTGAAAAAGGCTCACTCCATCTCTAAAAAAAAAAAAAAGGCCAGCAGAATGACATATGCCAATGTTGTTACCGTTTAAGGCTCACCCCGTCATCATCATACGTAGATGACTATTAATTGCAAATTTCAAAGTGATCCTACCCCCACCCCCCATATCCCCGCTCGCATATATACACCTTCACGCCCTTTCTTCCTCCCTCCCCCATCCCCTCCATCTCCTCTCGGGTGTTCCCAGAAATACGGTGACACTTCATCTTCTTGCTCTCCTTCAGCCTGATGTCTACTAACTAAGTCCAGAGTCTCCCCCCCCCCCCCCAACCCCTCCAAGCCACCTATCCCTGTCTGTCTGGCCAACAGGAGGACAATCGATTGCTGCGACAGAGCAGTGTGTCCACAGCCTACAAAAATCATCAAAGTTTAATCACATGAGAGCTCAATCATAACACAGTGCGGCAAGATTTCGTCCTCCCCTCCACCCCCCCCCTCTCCCTTCTCTTTCTCCATCTTCCTCCGCCCCCCCCCCCCCTCCCCAAACCCTTCTTGTCAAAAGAAACGTGCTCAGAAGCGCCCTCCAATCCGAGCAAGAAGACAGAAAGTATGGGAAAAACCAAGAATCCACACTGCATGCATTTTGCTACAGCTGGCTTGACCGCCTAAACAAAACAAACAACAACAACAAAATCACATGTTGTCGACAAAAAAAAAAAGAAAAAAGAAACAACTCTTGGTAACGAATACGCCAACACACCAGGTTTAAAATAATGGAGCTAATACGCCGAGAACATTCCCATACAGAGACAGGAAGCGCAGGCATGCTGTAAGAGCTGCACATCGTCGCCCTGCTCTTACATCAGGGTTTGTTTCGGTTTGCTTTTCTTTGTCTGTTTGTTGTGTTTGTTTTGGATTTTGTTTTGCTCCGTTTTTTTTTTCTTTTTTCTTGCCAGTATGAGGACAACTGCACGAGCGCGACAGAGAGAGAGGAGAGAGAGAGAGAGAGAGAGAGAGAGAGAGAGGGAGGGAGAGAGAGAGAGAGAGAGAGAGACAGACAGAGAGAGAGAGAGAGGAGAGAGAGAGAGAGAGAAAGAGACATAGAGACAGACAGACACATAGAGACAGACAGACAGAGAGACAGACAGACAGGCAGAGACAGACAGAGAGAGAGACAGCGAGGCGGTCTCTGAACATAATACACACCTACAGATTTGGAAATTTTGTGATCGACGCTTAAGCAGGCAAACAAAGCCTGATAATTACCTACGCTTCTCCATCCCTACCACTTCATCAACAATTGATTGTGCTCGTTGAATGCCGCCACAAATGAAACTATTCAATCAAAGCTGAGACCTTTTAGAGGCTTTTATCTGGAGACGGTCAGTAATGACCTTCACATCCTCTCTTCAGATAACTCAAAAGGAAATAAGCGAACATATTCTGTACGGTGTATGTACTGCGCTGTGTGTGTGTGTGTGTGTGTGTGTGTGTGTGTGTGTGTGTGTGTGTGTGTGTGTGTGGTTTCTCCTCCCATCTCTCTCTCTCTCTCTCTCTCTCTCTCTCTCTCTCTCTCTCTCTCTCTCTCTCTCTCTCACACACACACACACACACACACACACACACACACACACTGCGTGCGTGTATGTGTGTGCATTTGCCACTGTAGTAATTTCTGAGAAAAAAAATTCACTCCATACAATCGAAGGACTCTACGACTGCCACAGAAAACGACAGGGGTGTTTAGAGCCAGCATCGTCAAGCAAGAGAACAGCTTGGAAAGCAAGAAAACACGTCTGCTTTACAACTTCGCTGCGTTCTGCTGAGAACACCGACATCAAACTCTCTCTCTCTCTCTCTCTCTCTCTCTCTCTCTCTCTCTCTCTCTCTCTCACTCAAACCCTCTTTTCTCTGTCTCTCTCTACCCTCCCTCTCTCTTGTACGTCTTTTAGTTTAGTTCGCGATCGCCGTCTAGCCTCCCTGCCCTATTCCCCCCCCCCCCCCCCCCCCCCCCCCCCCCCCCCCCCCCCCCCCCACCCCCCCCCCCCCCCCCCCACCCCCCCCCCCCCCCCCCCCCCCCCCCCCCCCCCCCCCCCCCCCCCCCTTCCCACGCTAGATCTCGGTTCAATGCTTTTTGTTGAAAGACCGACTAGCACGCAGGTCACCACGTAAGGTCTAAGATTCGAACCTTGGACCCTGCCAGCTCATCGACTTGCCAAAGGGGCGGGACAACCACACGGCGGTTTGAAGTTTGACCTGTTTTCACTCTGCACATGGTATGCGACTGGGGCAGCCGTGGAGGTATTTTCATTAGATCACGTGATTCAAAAACCCCACTAAATAATTTTCCTTTGATAGACAGCTTTTTTTTTAACTTCAAATTTTCAGTTCTAATGATCTGAATTATGCCGACATGTATGTGCGCTTGGCATATTCTGTACAACATTCTTGGATTTTCTCAAGAAAGTGATCTTTGGCGGTAGGGCGGGGGGGGGGGGGGGGGGGGGGGGGGGGGGGGGATATGCGAGGGGGAGTCATGGGGCGGGAGGGAAAATAACAAGTGAGACGGGAGTGGGCGAAAGGACGCGACAGCAATTAGCAGGGAGGGAAAATAAATACAACAACAACAACAAAAACTAACCATCAAAGAAAAAATGCCGTCGTCGTTGAGTTCCTAGGCTGAGCAGCTCTAAACTCGAGTGAAGTGGTGAAGACGAGAGAGAGAGAGAGGAGGAGAGAGAGAGAGAGAGAGAGAGAGAGAGAGGAGAGAGAGAGAGAGACAGACAGACAGACAGAGACAGACACACACACACCCTCACACACGTGCGCGCGCGTACACACACACCTATTCACGCGTGTGCGCACAGTGAAAGAGGAGACAGACAGACGGCAACAGACAGAGTGAGAGAGGCAGACACTCACGGAGACAACCACAGAAACGGACGCACAAACAAGTGTCAAACGGACAGACAGAAAGCATCACCAGAAGGAGACATGAACACATAAACAGCTGTACTGCCCGCCCACCACCCACTTGCCTCTGGTCAATGCCGAAGAGGCGTTTATTACTTTTTACACTCCTTCCCGCCTCCCCCCCCCCCCCCTCCCCCATACACACACGCATTCGGTTCGCGCGCGCGCTCACACACACACACACACACACACACACACACAACTCTCTCATCTCTCTCACACACACACACACACACACACACACACACACACACACACCACACGCGCGTGCAAACACGCACGCACGCACGCTAGAACCATAAGAAGAAAGAGCAAGGGTCCACTTTGCCATCTTAGCCTCGATTGGACCATTGAGGTCAAGAACGACAACCGATGATGGAAACCAACGGTTACTGACATTCTCACAGTCTTTGCTAGATAGAAGTGGACGCAATATTTCCCATCCCACCCCCACTAGCTACCACTTCTTTTTCTTCTACTACTCCTTCTTCCGCTCTCTCTCTCTCTCTCTCTCTCTCTCTCTCTCTCTCTCTTTTCTCTCTCTCTCTTTCCCCATCATCCATTCATTCCTTACTTACTGGGCCTCCCATACCCGGTTCATTCCTACTTGGAGAACTGTGTTTGATTTACGTTATTCTGACATAGAAACGACCAAATCGTTTGTTTTCAAGACCAAAGGCACCACAGCCGAATAGCTGGTGTGTTCGACAGCAGAACTAACAGTCGTGAGTGTGAACCCCTCGCGGAGTCGAACGTTTACAGCATGAAAACCCCACCCCCCCCCCCCCCCCTTTTCCCCCTCTCTTTTTCATCCAGCAGTAAAATGGGAACTACGTTCTGTGAAAAGAAGATGGAAGGGGCACAGGGAGAGGGCGGGCTCCGCTTTCCAAAACCGTCGAGCCTGAAATAGGGTGAACCTCTCGCCATTGACTACCCTCACGCTAAAAGGGACTTGGACCTTGACCCCACCGTGTTTATGCACATGTTGCCTCTTTAAGGGTGCCAACGTACGTTCTCCTTAGTTTGTTCTTTTTTCAGTTCTTTCAAAACTGAAATGAAATATAAGAAAAAAACCCAACTTCCTTTTATCCTTTTGCTGCTGTAATACATTCCTCTCTCTCTCTCTCTCTCTCTCTCTTCTCTCTCTCTCCCTCCCCCTCTCTCTCTCTCTTCTCTCTCTCTCTCTCTCTCTCTCTCTCCCTCCCCCTCTCTCATTCTCTCTCTCCCCCCTTTTTCAACTTTACTGCTTTTTCTCTCTTTTCGTTTTCGCGTTTTTCTCTGACGTGCTCCTTGCTGCACTTATCCAGCCACGTCGGATAGTTCAAATTTCTAAAAACAACAACAAGGCACACGAAAAAGAAGTCCACGAAAACCTGCAGGCCCCCAAAGGAACAATGATTGATCGACAAACAACAACTAGCAATTGTATGCAATCACTCAGCCAGCTCAATGCGGCGTGAACTTGGAAAGGGAGGAGAGAGGAGAGAAGAGAGGAGGAGAGAGAGAGAGGGAGGAAAGAGGAGAAACTTTTGGT
>CM031604.1:31299812-31319935 GCA_018398815.1 Conus ventricosus
TTGTGTTTGGGGTTTTTACGCATCCTGCATCGACATCCTGTGCGTGCACGCGCGAGGACAGCAAGCATGCGCGCACCACCACCTGTAAAATAAGTATGCACAGGAGAACAAAGAAACAAAAGCAAAAAGCAAACGAAAGCAGGACAAAAATATCAAGTCAACCGCGCCGTGGAATTGATTTTGTCATAAAAAGGATCAACTTTCGTCCTCTCCAGCTCACGCCTCAAGTTTTAACACAAGTCCTAATGGCGCCGTGCGGCTGCACAACAATAGCTAGATTCCTGAAGCAAACGCCGTAAGAAGCGCATGACAGCGGTCTCAAATTTCAAGAAATTTCGCACGAAGACACTCGCTCTCGCTCGTCGCTCGCTCGGAAGGACGGACGATGAGAGCCCTCTCTCTCTCTCTCTCCCTCACTCATTCTCACTGTCTCTGTCGCTGTCTGTCTCTCTCATTCCCTACTCATTAAACCCCCTCTCTCCTCTCTCTATAATCTCCCCGCCCTCTCCCTCCCTCACAACCCTCTTCTTTCTTTCTCTCTCTCTCTCTCCTCTCACTCTCTCTCTCTCTCTCCTCATCTCTCTCTCTCTCTCTTCTTTCTCTCTCTCTCATTCGTTCTCTTCTCCCCAACTCCCCCCCTCTCTCCATTCCTTCCATCTACACATGTCTTTCTCTCTCCCCTGTCATTTCTTCCCTCACTCCACCTCCCTCCGCACTCTATGTCCGTCTGTCTGTGTCTCTCTATCTCTGTCTGTCTGTCTGTCTGTCTCTCTCTCTTCCTTCCCTTTCTACCTCCGCGTTTCACTTTTTGACGATATCCCCCCCCCCCCCCCCCCCCCCTTCCCTTCCTACTGAAACGCTATACCGTAAGAGCCGAGGAGAATACACGGAGTTACGGAGAAGATAAAAAACAAACAAACAAAACAAGCTAAGTGACTTCATACCTTTTCACATTTCGTTCCTCATACACGCTGAAGGGCCCACCCCATGCCGTTTCCTCCGCTCGGAGACTTCGCTCCAGCCTAGACAACAGCGAGACCTCGAGCTTCGGGTTTCATCCCGTGCCGTGGTCCTGGGGCCGTTCCGTTGATGAAAGGGCACGTGCAGCTCATTAATTTCCCTGCAACGGCAAAAGAAAATGAGTAGCTGCGCATCGTGCTGTTAAAAAGCCCGGCCGACCGCGTGTTGCCATCCCCCCCCCCCCCCCCCCCCCCCCCCCCCAGAGCGTACGAAGTACAAGGATTGTACGCTTTGCTGGAGCACTGGCGCTTTTAGTTGTCCCATCAAGGACAGTTCCTCCGCGTCCCATCAGCTCGGTCCAGCCATGCTCGTACGTCCACTCTTCTTAACAGCCAATGATGACAGCGAGGAAGAAGATGATTAATGATGATTATCTTGTCATTTCCGTACCCGGTCCGAGACTGCACTTCAGGCAGGGCTAGACTCCGCAGTGTTGTGTGTGTGTGTGTGTGGTGTGTGTGTGCGTGTGCGTACGTACGTGTGTGTGTGTGGTGTGTGTGTGTGTGTGTGTGTGTGTGTGTGTGTGTGTGTGTACGTACGTGTGTGTGTGTACGTACGTGTGTGTGTGTGTGTGTGTGTGTGTGTGTGTGTGTGGTGTGTGGTGTGTGTGTGTGTGTACGTACGTGTGTGTGTGTGTGTGTGTGTGTGTGTGTGTGTGTGTGTGTGTGTGTGTGTGTGTGTGTGTGTGTACGTGTGTGTGTGTGTGTGTGTGTGTGTGTGTGTGTGTGTGTGTGTGTGTGTGTGTGTACGTACGTGTGTGTGTGTGTGTGTGTGTGTGTGTGTGCGTGTGTGTGTGTGAGAGAGAGAGGGGGGGGGAGAGACAGAGCGAGCTAATTTCAGATCAAAGCGTGCTCATGTATTAGCTCCGATCATCTAACTATAAGATAGAGCAGAGAAAATGTTACACGAATTATCATGATTTAAAGAGATTGTATGGAAAACTAGGTTTTCTCTCTCTCTCTCTCTCTCTCTCTTCTCCTCTCTCTGCTCTCTCTCTCACTCTTCTCTCTCTCTCTCTCTCTCGTTTGTTGTGACAAATCCTACCACCATACAGGCGTGACTATTTCCCCGTTGGATCCTCTTCATCCAGTTCAGTTGCAATATTCCTGATCTTTTTCCCACTTACAACGGTTGCGCAGCATTGATTTCTAACTGAAGCCGAGATACAAACTTTCGGTAAAAAACAAAAGCTAGTCAAGATGTTCTAGATGGAAGAAACTGAGAAAGAAAGAGAGAAAAAAGTTCAAGTGCACCAAACAGAAAAAAACATCGTTGCAAAACACACACACACACACACACACACACACACACACACACACACACACACACACACACACACACACACAAAAGCCGTAAAACAAATGGAATTTCTCTCTTAATGTGAAGCAACGTTATATTTACTGTTGACAGTCGCTTTTGTTCAACGATTTTTTTTTTTCTTATTATCTCCTGCGAAAGCCGGTTGGAAATGACTAAAACGTGACAACGGAAAAGGCAGGGGGGGAAAGTAGGGAGGGGCAATCAGGGTGGGGAGAGGGAGTGGGGAGTAGGAGAAGAATCTTCCACACAGTTTCAGTTTGGTCGAGGAGTCCCTGCAAAGCGGACTAGTCCAGATGACACCTTCCACACAAAACCCTGGTTCGCAGATACAAATGTCGGTCTCACTGAATGTTCGGTTAAGAGACACTCGGTTTTAACGTCCACAAGCACCCAAAGGCGATATGATATAGCCGTAAGGATTAATTATCCTTGAAAAGTGTCGAAAGAAGGGGGGGGGGAAGGGGGGGCGGGGGGTAGGTGGGGTGAGGGGAGAGGAAGGAAGATTGAGGGGGGGGGGATCCAAAAGTGGTGGTGGTGGTGGTAGAAAGATCTTTCCAACACTTCATTTACAACATTTGACGCCAACAGAACGTCAACATGATGGGACGAGCAGCTAAACAGCCATGACATGCCGGGCACAAGCGGGGTTTAAACTCGCAACATTTGGCAGAGAAACTCGAAGCTCTGCCTCTGAACCGATCTGGGGATCTAGCAATCAAAAGGAACCCTTCTTCTTTTTTTTTACCTCCGCCCCCTCCCGCCCTTGAAAGAGACGATGACCCCTGTCCCAACCCCACAGATCCCACCTTCCATCTGAAAACTTGAGGAAGTGGAGTAGGGCGGGGACTCGGATGGTGCCATGGTAATTCTTTCAGATTAAGATGACACTCTCTAGGAACCGAACATTTCTCTCTCTCTCTCTCTCTCTCTCTCTCTCTCTCTCTCTTCTCTCTTCTCTCTCTCTCTCTCTCACACCCCCACCCCATCTCTCATTCACACACACAAAACACGCACATCTACATCATTTAAAAACAAAACGTCGACCAGAGACGACGACAAAACAACAGAAAACAGTTAATATTGGATCTGAAGAAATAAAGAAAAAACAAAACAAACCAGAAGAAGGAGAATAGGGGGGGGAGGGGGGGGGGGGGGGGGGGGGGGGGGGGGGGGGGGGGGGGGGGGGGGAGAGGGCGAGCTGATCACGGAAGACAAAAAAAAGGACGAGCTACTTTCCGCATGACGTGCGCTCTTCTTGCGGTAATCTACACTTTTTTTCCGCCCGTTTCTTTTACTTTCTGGGTCGGCTTATTTTGGTTTTTGTTTGTTTATTTGTTTTCGTTTTGTTATGGTGCTTTTTTTTTTAAAAAAAATCCCTTTTCTTGTCAGCATGTTTCATATTTCAGGATTCTCTCTCTCTTCTCTCTCTCTCTCTCTCTCTTCTCTCTCCTCTCTCTTCTCTCTCTCTCTCTCTCCTCTTCTTCTGTCAGTTCAGTGAATCCGTTGTTTCAAGTGACACTAAGGGTTTTCTTTCTTTCTTCCCCACAGTTTTTTGTCCAAGATGAAGCGGATTTTACACGGAAAGAAGCTGACTTACAGACTAAATTGCTTTTAGACTTGGTCTTTTCCCTTTCTTTCTCCCTCTCTCTCCTCACAGTCACCACCACACACACACACACACCACACACACACACAACACACACGCCGCGCCGCGCGTCGGGTTACGTGATTGGCTGGGAGAGGAATTGGAAGTCACTGACCTACTTTACACACAAAGCCTAAACACACGAGTGAATTTTTCTCAGATATGTTGTGGTCAGGCGTCACAAACAATAGACATACAAAACAAAAAACAAAACAAAACCAAAAAGCACGAAGAACAAATCTTTCCAGACCGCTGGGGGTATGAGAAATGTTGACGTGTCTGTTCTGCATCGTGTATTAATTGAGCTAGACAGACTTGAACTCCCTCAAGCATTTTCATTTGTGTTTATTTTTGTTATATTTGTTTGTTTTGTTTCTTTTTCTTTCGCTCGTTTGCTTGTCTCTTCATTTGTTTTTGGTGTGTGTGTGTGTTTGTGTGTGTGTGTGTGTGTGTGTGTGTGTGTGTGTGGTGTGTTTGTGTGTTGTGTGTGTGTGTGTGTGTGTGTGTGTGGTGTGTTTGTTGGTGTGTGTGTGTGTGTGTGTGTGTGTGTCTGTGTGTGTGTGTGTGTGTGTGTGTGTGGTTTGTGTGTGTGTGTGTGCGTGCGCGCGCGTTCGTGCGTGCGTGCGTGTATCGCGCGTGCTGCGTGTGTGTGTGCGTGTGTTTCTAAATCTAAACACTGATTTACACACACAAAATAAGAGTCCATATTCCCGTACTCTCCGCCACAGCCCCAAACCAGTCCTTACCCTGCTACCTCCCCCTCCCCCCCCCCCCCCCCCTCCTCACCTCACCCCCAAAGCATTTGGGTCAATCTGCCTTCCATTCTGGGGAACTCCTGAGGCTAGCCCCGGGAGCGAGACAGACGGCCGAACCGATACGTCACACAAGGGCGACATTGAAATCCCATTCGTCACAAAAGCTTGCGGTAACGACAAGGGGGAGCGAGGTGGTGGTGATGAGGCTGGCATGGGAGAGGAACGGGGAAAATGATGGTGGGGGGAAGTGGGGGTGGGGGTGGATGGGGACAGTAGGTTTTAATGCAGGGCGGGGGATTGAAATCGGTGGCCAGGGTTAGTGATCAATACAACGGAAGCGGATTTTGCCGAGTTGCTCTGGACCAGTCCTTTCTCGGTGACTATGTCTGCGCGTTTCTGTCGATGTGAGCTTGACACAACGGTCCAGCCACTAACTTGGGTCTCAGGAGTGTTATATATTTTAAAAGGAAAAAAATATCCTACGAAACATTCTGAAGCATTTTAAAGCTACCCGCATCATTAAGATAATTATCAAATATGTTATTCTCTGGGAAAAAAAAGGTCCCTAAATTTGTTCCAGCAGAACTCGGAGCCCAAGCGTGTATATTTTTTACTCTAGAACTTGAACGCGGCATGGTACTGCAGACAACTCCTCATTTTCGTGAGTTCTACAGATACGGAACAAGGCTTTACAGTCACGCCACTGTATCTAAAACACTCAAACATTTCTATTTGTTTTTTTGAGAGAGTTTCGACTTGTAGTGGCAAGGGAATGACACAACACTGTATTTAGAAATATCCATCATATTTGAGCTTGGTGTTTAATGCTGCTAGAGCCGTCTTATTCTGCTGAGAATGCTGGACGTATGGTTATCAGTGGTGAGAATGTAGGACAAAATGCTTTGTTTATTTGTTTTGTTTTGTTGTTGTTGTTGTTGTTTGTAACCATTAAAAAGGGGTTTAATCAGCCGTTATTTTGTACTTTACCACTGGGATTACATTTTGACGCATTTTACTCATAAACAAATAAATTTGCGATTTGTACGGTTTTGACCAGAGTCAAGAAACTTCATGCGAACTCACTGGGGTCAGCATGCAACAAAATGGCGCCGCGATTTTTACGGTTTTGACCAGAGTAAAGAAACTTCATGCGAACTCACTGGGGTCATCATGCAACAGAATGGCGCCGCAAACCCTTCGTTTTCAGAACCTCATGAAAAGATGAACTGCAGATGCAATGAAAAGACCATCTTTCCCATTTCAAGAAATTATGTCCTTGTTATCCAACACTGCTCGATAAGCGGTTTAACTTGAAGAACGTTGGTCTCAATTTGAAGGCGAGGCCCAAACGATAATAAAATCATGAAAAAAAGCTTATGACAAGTAATTTGAACTTAGAAATAACTGGTCTTTCACCTAAATTAGGAAACATTGGAAAGTGTTTGGGGGTGGAAAACAACATTTAGCATGTGGGTTGATGGTACGCGCACGCGACCGAGGGTGGAGTGAGAGAGCAGAGAGAGAAAGACAGAGGAGAAGACGATAGAGACGGGAGACAGACAGACAGAAAAACAACAGATGACACGAGTCAAAGAGAGATAGAGAAGACGGAGACAGAAATACAGACAGACTGAGGAGTCAGAGAAAGAAATAAAAGGGAGACAGAGAAAGAGTAGATAAAAAAAGAACGAATGCGGATCGATCAGCCTTAAACCCCAACCCACAGAAAGAAGTAATCTAGTTATCTGTCCATACTTATTATCTCCCCTGCCGTCCTCCCAGGTTACCGAGGACATTTTTTTAAACTGAATATTGAACCGCGAACTCGGTCAGTTCCAACTGCCCTCTTATTGATGCTACCGTTTTAGTAGCAGCATAAGTTCTATCAGTAATACTACGACAAACTGGGGACTACTGTCGCTACCACTCTATTATTACTCTACCAATTAATGCTCGGTGCTGGAAACATATACACTACAAGGTTAAAAATAAGCAAAATGGTGTGTGTGTGTGTGGGGTGTGTGTGGGGTGTGTGTGTGTGTGTTGTGTGTAGTGTGTGTGTGTGTGTGTTATTGAAGTTGACAACTAGTAGAAAAAGACGCTCTCTCTCTCTCTCTCTCTCTCTGGCCCCCCCCTCTTCTCTCCAACAGAGAGAGAGAAAAGGAGAGGAGAGGGGAGGAGAGGGGGAGGGGGAGAGAGAGAGAGAGAGGACTGACGACCGACCGAACGAGAGACAAACAGTCAAGAGATGGACAGACGGGACGGCATCCTTTAAACAAAATAACGATTTCAGACTTTACCTTATTACACTGGGGGAAAACCCTACAAAATGAATGTGTGTGGTGTGTGTTTTGTGTGTGTGTGTGTGTGTGTGTGTTGTGTGCGTGGCGAGCGGTGTGTGTGCGGCGTTGTGTGTGTACGGATCTATAGGGCGCGCATACCACATCATTATGCATGATAAACCTCTGTGAGAGAGTACACGCGCGCGAGCGCTAACCCGCCCCCGGTGACTATTTGTAATTAACGGGGGGGAAAGAAGATTCCGGGCTAAATTAGGTCAGAGTCACTCCTGGAGTCTGGTTTAAAGCCACTGGCGACGCACTAAAGAGTTCAGAAAGTCTAAAACGTCGTGCCGTAAAACTTACCTCCCTAATTTATAGTGTGCCCGGCAGGGATCGCTCTCTCAATCTGTCTGCCTGCCGCCTGTCTGTCTGTCTGTGCCCTGCCTCTCTGTCTGTCTCTCTCACACACACACACACACCCATATCTCCCCCAACGTGTTCTTTTTTTCAGTCAGCGGGGGCCTGTCGTCTGTCTCCCTCCCCCACCCCCTCCCCTTTATCTTTTGCGTGGTGTCGCCAGGGAAATAGAAGATATATGTACGGCAGGAGAGAAGAGGGGATGAGCGGGAGGAAAGGAGGGAAGGGAAGGGGAGAGAGAGAGAGAGTACGGAGAAGAGAGAGTCAGTCTGTCTGTCTTCTTTTATCTCCCTCCTTCCCGCCGTGTGTCTCTTTTTTCTGTCTTTCTGTCCGTCCGTCTTACCTCTCCCACCCCCCTCCCCTTTTATCTTTGCGTGTTCCCCAGGGAAAATAGAAAGTTATAGATGTAGGACCGGGAGAAAAGGGAATGAGCAGAGGAAGAAGGGAGAGGAGATGAGAGAGAGAGAGAAGAGGAGAGAGAGAGAGAGGAGAGAGAGAGAGGGGGAGAGCGAGAGAAAGAGAGGGGGAAAGAGAGAAACAGACACGACACAGAAAGAGAGAGAGTGATTTGAGAAGAGGAAGGAGAGAGAGAGAGAGAGAGAGAGAGAGCACAAAACACATCCACAAAGCAGACACGTAGAAAAACAGCCAAAACTATTTGTGTGGAAACATACCGACAAAAAAGCGCCAAAAATGGTTTGGAGAAACGGTCGAAACCGCTGCAACCCAATAAAACGCGTGGGATAGGACAGAAACAAACAACAGATCGCAGGAAACAAAACGGAACAATAAACGACTCGCCAAAAGATACTCTTTCCTTACTCTTGGTCTTTGCCACACGTTGAAAATCACGCGTCTGTGCTAGGGACTTTCTTATGAGGGTAATTGCAAAAATGTAAGTGGGGGGAAAAATCAGATGACTCACCGGCTGATTACAGTTGCCCCGGGGCCCCACCCTGAGGTAGCTCCCCCCACTGACCGAGAGTTCCCTTGGTGGGCACAGCTTGATGTTCTCCAAGAAGGTGGTACGGAAGTCCTCCATGGTGTAGATGCACACGGCCGAGTCCATGCTGTCCCCCTGCTCGTCCTTCCGCGAGAAGGTGGCCACCAGGACCTCGTCCGTCAGGCCGTCCACGTAACCCGAGCGACTCGCGGAGCCGCAGCCCCGGAGGGATGATCTGGGCCGCCTCCAACACGTTGTAGTCCACGCCGTCCTTGGCGCACTTGATGGGGATGTCGGCGTAGGAGAAAAAGAGTTGGAGTCGTCCTGGCAGATCTGCACGATCTTGGACACCTTCTTGTTTTCCACGCGGTCCTCCACCGACTCGTTCTGCACGGTCAGGAAGTAGCTGAAGCCGGCGGTAGCTGAACCCGCGGTAACCCGTAGTGGATGAGAAGTAGGAGTGATCCGCTCTTTAGGTTTGATGGAGGAGGACATGCCCCTGAGGGGGGTTGGAGACGGCGGCCCGGTAGAAAACGGTCCTGGCTCTTCAGGCTGCGGGTGCTGACGGCGGGCACCTGGTTCCCCGGTAGATGTGGGAGGTGCGGGATCGGCCCGTGTAGGGGGCGGCCACGTACAGCACGGTCCTGGGGGTTTGGACGGAGGGCCCCGGGGCGATGAAGGCCACGGTGCTGGCGTTCTGCGAGTTGGCTGCCACCGCAAAGTCAGTGAGTCGTCGGCGCCCTAATACTTCTGAAAGTCGGGGATGTTGGTCAGGGAGCGCGTCTCGCGGCTCCCTGGTACACGCTGCCGCATGTGATGAGCAAACCTCTGGGAACGGTCCAGCAGAGGATCTTGTTGTAGTTATCCGTGCTTTTGCGGCCCGTGGCGCACTCGTCGTGGGGCGGCGGCAGACAGTCGATGCGTTTCCTTGGGCCGGTGACGGCCTCCCCAGAAGGTCCAGGTCAGGATTTCCAGCTGGTAAGGGCGGTTGACGCCGCGGCGTACAGAACGCCCGTGTCATTGTCCAGAACGAGGTGGCTCAAGTGCTGCCCCACGTACACTGTAGTCTTGTCTGGCTGAGCCCACGTCACTGTCACCCAACAGGTCACCAGCACGGGGAGAAGGGCGGGGGTAGAGGTCGTCATGGTGAGGGTTTGGCATGGGTGGGAGAGGTTATGGGATTGGAAAGGGGGAGGGGGGAGGGGCGCAAGGGGCGACACTAAAACGTTCACCTGTCTGCTGAGGTGAATGGAGAAGGCGAACGAACAGCGGCTGCTATCAACTGCTCTCTCTGCTGCATATTTCACTGCCCAGAGCACTCATTGTCCTGAAACAAAAGGAATAAGCACGTGCATGAGTGCATTGCACACTTGCGATCAGAAATGAAAAAAAAGCAAAAATAATAAACATTTAACACAAGAAAAGAATCAAGCAAAAACATGTTCTAAAATGGGCCGCGCTGAAATTAACAGATCTTAAAACTGGTGCGGTCGATGCGACAGACACATACAGTTCAGACAGGGACAGAGAGGCAAGCATTTGGCAACACGGTATTGATCTTCGACTGATCGATTGTCCTGAATGCACTGTCTTATCATTGGACAAATCTGACATGATCGCTTTGACAGTGGCAAGGAGCAAGCAGGAAGTGTAATAATCATAATCGATCGAGCCAGTAGCTCAGGAGACTTCGCACAAACAGCATGCATGGAGACAAACGAGCCGTTCGCTGAGCAGCACGCCTTTTTCTACCTGTCAGTTCTGGTGGTGCTGATTTCGTTTGTTTCGTTTGTTTATTTGCTTGTTCGTTTGATTGTTTGTTTTTAATCATTATTAATGAGAACTGCCAACGCGTACTGTTCCACGCTCTGTTCTCTATTTGTTTACTCTATGTTGTTGTTACCTTTTTTTCCCCATCCAAGAATCAAAACTATCCTTTTTTTTCCCCCCCATCCACGCAAAACTAGGGAGAAGGGGGTGGGCAAAAGAAAGCTCACAGTTATGCCAACCCTCACAAACATAATTCATTCGCCGCGGAGGACTTTAAGGAATCAAAGCAATATAACAGAAGCAGAAAAAATATAAAGAACATTGTCACATGGCAGGATGGTGTAGTGGAGCACAGAATGAGGTGGGCGTTATTTTTATTTGTGAAAAACAAAATGACATGCAAGAAGAGAAGCAGTGTGAAAAAAGTACACATCAGAGGGACATGAGACACACGGATGATGGTTTAGACTAGTGGAACATCGAGAATTATTCACGCTGTGTACAGCCAACCCTTCCTCTTCTCAAGAAGAGATCATTCATTCAACGTTCTGCTCCAATGCAACAGAATCGAACCCCGTCATTCTCTTGGTCCATTCACATCGATTATGGATGTATGAGGTAGGTGTGTGTGTGTGTGTGTGTGTGTGTGTGTGTGTGTGTGGTGTGTTGTGTGTGTTGTGTGTGTGTGTGTGTGTGTGTGAGGATGAGAGAGAGAGAGAGAGAAGAGAGAGAGAGAGAGGAGAGGAGAGAGAGCGACAGATCAGACAGACAGACAGACAGATAGGCGGCCAGAAAGATAGAAACTGACGGACACGCAAGACCGAGAAGAGAGAGCCAGAGAGAGGAGAGAGAGAGAGAGAGAGAGAGAGAGAGAGAGAGAGAGAGAGAGAGTACATGAGTACTGACAAGTTGTTCTCCCACCCCCTCACCAGGTTCTATTTACAATATCAAAAATAACAAGCATACGAGACAGGTGGGTATGGTGGAGTGGGGTTTGGGGCAGAACAGGGCTGAATCTGGCGTTCATCTTAACCCCCCCCCCCCCCCGAGAACACAACTCAAACCAGCACATTAATCGCCTCTTCCCTCTCTAGCATCATCATGAACCCATCATGACGTCGACTCAGCGTCTTCTCCACTTCCAGCTGGACGAGTAACGACACCAATCCGCCGATCACCATCTACCCCCACCCCCACCCCCCCCCCCCGCCCCCATCCTACGCCCGCCTCCACCTCAATCCCCCCCCCCCCCCCATCCCCACCCCCAGCGTCTCCTCCTCTTCGGGGTGCAGACGGAGACAAGAGTTCAATCCGTTGGTAATGAGATCTAACTGCTTCCCTCAGCCCCTGTGGGCGCACTGACTGAGTGACCTTTCTGCATCCATCCACACCGTCCCTCTCTCATTCCCTGTCTGTCTGTCTGTCTGTCTCTGTCTCTCTGTCTCTGTCTCTCTCTCTCTCTCTCTCTGATGAAATTTCTTGGTACCAAGTAAGATTTCTATCGAATCTCTTTAACACACAGCTGCCAGCTGATGCAGGTCGCAAACTAATTTTCTGTTGAGGTTCTAAACTACATGCTGTGTTTCGAACTACTGTAAGCTCTGGACATCTTCAACTTACCCAGACACGTATACACCCACCCACATACCCCCACCCCCTCCCCCTCCCCCTCTCTCTCTCTCTCTCTCTCTACTCTCTCTCTCTCCTCTCTCGAGAGAGAGAGAGAGAGAGAGAGAGAGAGACAGACAGAGTGAAAGAGAGACAGACAGAGACAGACAGAGGGAGAGAAGGTGATCGAGCGAGAGAGAGAGAGAGAGAGGGAGAGAGAGAGAGAGAGCTAGCTTTGACAGACAGGAGAGAGAGAGAGAGAGAGAGAGAGAGAGAGAGAGAGAGAGAGAGAGACAGACAGACAGATAGACAAAGACAGAGCGGTAGAGAGAGAGAGAGCGGTATAGAGAGGAGCGGGAGAGAGAGAGAGAGGGGGGAGAGAGAGAGAGAGGAGAGAGAGAGAGGGGGGGGGGGGGGAGAGAGAGAGAGAGAAAAAAAAACGTCAAAAGATCATCGTCACTTTATGGACTCCGTATCCAGAACCTAACTCCTCTCCGGCAACCTACATCCCCTCCCGACCCAGATATCTTCCCTGCATCACCTGACTTCCTCACCGCGTCACTCACACGTCCCTCCACCCCCATCCCACACCCCCCAAAAACGCCTCCTCCCACAACCCCCCCCCCCCCCCCCCCCCCCCACCCCCCCCCCCCCCCCCCCCCCCCCCCCCCCAAGGCTGCAGACGCAGACCTGGCTCAGTCCGTCGCTAATGAGACCTAACTGCTTTCCGGGCCCTCTGTCAGAGCCTGGCTCAATGGCCCCCTCTTTTCTGCCAACCCCCCCCCCCCCTCCTTCCCTCCCACCCCCCACACACACACACACACACACCAAGTTCTCTGCCATGTCACCAACTTTTTTCTTTTCTTTTTCCCTTACCGACTGCCTGTTGACATCTTAGTAGCTCATGTCGGCTGCCTAAGAACTGATTTTCTGACAGTGCTGCATTTCCAATCTCCTCGCAATCTTCAAAAGCAAAAAAGTTGTTGTTTTTCTCCCTCTCCCCCCGCCCCCCACACTCTGGTATCACACACACACACACACACACAACCACACACACACACACACACACACACACACACACACACACCACAGATGGTGTGCATGTGCGTTGTTTTCTTTGCTTGCACAGACTCTCCATTCAACCGCACAGTTTTAAAAAACAAAACAAAACAAAGCATAAAAAAAACCCTGACCAGCAGCCGACGCTCTGTAAAACACACACACACACGCTTCAACGGTCCGTGAGAAATTGGTTTCACTGTAAAAACTGTGTATAACAGAATATTGTACACGCTGATCTCCATAACCAACATTAACCTTTCTTTTCTTGTTTTCTTCGTTCTCTTTTCTTCTTCCTTGTTTGTTGCCCTCATTACAAATACATGCACGTCTAATTAACTTGGCAGACACTATGCGATAATGGTTGGGTTGGTGGTTATATGAGAAGGTAGATACAGGGGTATCCAGGAAGTGTGTGTGTGTGTGTGTGCGCGTGCGTGTGTGTGTGCGTGTGTGTGTGTGTGTGTGTGTGTGCGCGTGTGCGTGTGTGTGTCTGTCCGTCTGTCTCTGTGTGTATGTGTGAGAACAAGTCTATAGGTGTGAGAATGAGAGAGAGAGAGACAGACAGACAGACAGACAGACAGACAGACAGACAGACAGCTTGTGTCTGTGAGTGCACGCACGCACGTGCATGCGAGCGTATGTTTTTATGAATATGTGTAAGTGCGTGTGGTGTGTGTGTGTGTGTGTGTGTGTGTGTGTGTGTGTGTGTGTGTGTGTGTGTAAGTGCACGCGTGCGTACGTGCATGTGTGCGTGTGTGTGTGTATGTGTGTGACGCGCGTTAATTGGTAGGCAGATAGAATGGTAGTGAGGTAGGTAGGCAGGCAAGTAGATAGGTAGATAGATAAGTCAGCAGGTAGGTACAATGGTAGGTTGTCAGGCAGAATATCACATAAATAAGTCCATGATTAATCAAGAAAATACAATAAGCAGTTAAATAAGTCACCGCCTCCTTGCCGTTCAATGGTCGCCAATTCCATCCCTCCACCTTTCGTCACAACCGAGCCACATGCCAGAAACGCAAGGCGTGTTCCGAATCCCCACCACACCTCCTTCCCACCACCACCCAATTAAACACCAGCATCACAACAGACAGCAGATCTGGCACCATCATATCCCTCAACACACACTGACGACTTTTTCCAGCGGACACTCAGAGCGACCACAGAAGCAGACTGCACACAAAAGCAGACTGCAAAAGAACCAACAGATGACCGTGGTAACCCGACGACCGAAGAGACACCAACAGGCGATCGAGGCGACAGCCTACGCCGGTCTAGTCGGTGGAGGTTAGCAAGCACTTTGACTCCATGCCTTTTACATCACTGTGACCAGCCCACACAGGAAAGTAGTCTTAGAAAGAAAAAAAAAGAATGGCGGAGAGAGGCTGGTTGGCAGCAAAGGAGATGAAGCAGGATAAAATGTGAAAAGGAACGACTCCAGCGGGGAGGGGGGAAAGGAAAGAGGGGGGGGGGGGGATGACATGACTTGCAAAAGCGGGTGAGGGGGGAATTGAGGCTGGAAAAGGCGGGGAGATCGAGGAGAGGCATGCGGTGGGGAAAAAGATACACGCGAATACACCAGTGGGACCCAGAAAAGTACTGTCCTCGTCTGCCGAACCACCCAGCCAGCAACAATCCTGCACAACCCGTGGAATTCTGAAATGTGTTTGAATGGGGTGCAGGCACGCACAAGGCATTCCTTTAAGACGTCAAGGGGGACATAACTGCTCCCTAGCAGATGCCACTGTGTAACGGGCCATGGATGCAACACAGCAGAAAGTCCCAGTGGGTGTACCAGCCAGTATTTCATAACTGCAGAGCCCAACGGCGAAAAACGCCTTGTTTGCGCGCAGCCCCGCTCATTGCTATTTTGTTGACAGCTGAAAACAGCACAACTCCAGACACAGCAAAGCTTTCGCCAGACGGTCTCTAAAGAGGATCCCCTGTTGCAGTCTTTCCCGCTGTCAACAGGACTTCCCTGTGGTCAGTGAATCTTGCCTCACCGTCACTGAGCTTTTCCCTAGAAGGCAGACAAGAAAGAGACACAAGTTTCCTAAGGCGCCAGTGCTGGTGAAAAAGGGCACAAACGGTGCTGGTGAAAAAGGGCACAAACGGTGCTGGTGAAAAGGGGCACAAACGGTGCTGGTGAAACGGGGCACAAACGGTACTGGTGAAAAGGGGGTACAAACGGTGCTGGTGAAAAGGGGCACAAACGGTACTGGTGAAAAGGGGGTACAAACGGTGCTGGTGAAAAGGGAGTACAAACGGTGCTGGTGAAAAGGGGGTACAAACGGTGCTGGTGAAAAGGGAGTACAAACGGTGCTGGTGAAAAGGGAGTACAAACGGTGCTGGTGAAAATGGAGTACAAACGGTGCTGGTGAAAAGAGAGTACAAACGGTGCTGGTGAAAAGGGAGTACAAACGGTGCTGGTGAAAAGGGGCACAAACGGTGCTGGTGAAAAGAGGGCACAAACGTTGCTGGTGAAAAAGAGCACAAACAGTGCTGGTGAAAAGGGGCACAGACGGAAACGGGCGCATTTGGACAAATCGAGTTCTGGAACGAAACGGGCTGCAACACACATTCCGCAGATTGCCGAGTCCCGGCCGTCAGGGAAGGGGGAGGCGTTCCCATCGATACTTCTCCCCCTCCTCTCGAGCTGAACAGCTGACGCTGTGCGGGACTGGAAGGTGTTAGTTTAAGTGATTGGCAGGGGATCAGACTGTCCCACCGTCGACCAAGTCAGACGGGAAAATCAAACACAGGGAGAGAGACGCTAGGACGGGCCAAGACGATGCTAATTCGAGACAAATCTGTGTCGGTCTTGGACTTTGAGAAGAGGGTGATGGAACGGCGGGCAGAGAGAGAGAGAGGAGAGAGAGAGAGAGAGAGGAGAGGAGAGAGAGAGAGAGAGAGAGAGAGAAGAGAGAGAGAGAGAGGAATCTGCCAGCGTATTTTCTACTTCTTCATAATACAGAATAAATGAACGTTCACATGCGAGCACACATGCGCGCGCGTGCCGGCACGCACGCACGCACGCACGCACACACACACACACACACAGAGAGAGAGAGAGAGAGAGAGAGAGAGAGAGAGAGAGAGAGAGAGAGAGAGAGAGAGAGAGAGAGAGAGAGGTTTTCTATGCAAACAAGCAGAACTAAAAATGCCGTCTTCAAGTCCTAGCTACCCAAAATACCAATGTTTGCCATACGTAATAATGAATGATAGTAAACAACAGCAGCAAAAACAACAATAATAACAATAACAACAACAAAAATAATAATGATGATGATGATGATGATGATGATGATGAAATAATGAATAAACGAAGAGTAACTCTTGCTCCCATGGGGAGGTAATTACAAGCCTACAACTCCAAAAGAATACAGCATGCGGCACCCATTCGCCTGATAATGTTTCATTATTTCGCCTGACATTCTGGAAAGTGTTTTATTTCTATCCATTAACACGACAAAAACAACAACACTGTAAACACGTCCATTCATAATCTCTCTGACTAAAAACGGGGGTGGAGAGAGAGAGAGGAGAGAGAGAGAGAGGAGAGAGAGAGAGAGAGAGAGAGTGAGAGAGAGAGAGAGAGAGAGAGAGAGAGACAGACAGACAGACAGACAGACAGACAGGCTGACACACAGAGAGAAAGAGAGACAGAGTATAATGTGCAAGTTGGGATCACACAACAAAGTATAAGGCATTATCATTATCATTACTGGCGTCTTTACCTTAATTGCTCAGCCTAACAACTGTATGTGTATGAGTGTTAGTATATATGTACGGACAGAGAGACGGATGTATGTATGTGTGTGTCAGAACGTGTGTGTGGGGGGGCGTTTTTTTTCCCCCAAAGCACTGCAGAAAATAAATCCAACTGGAACATGGAATGTAGCTCCCAACAAAACGAAAAGGGAATCTGACCTGATTCGCACCAGCCACGCCAAAACAAAGTACGTCCGAGAAGCGGAAAGGCCCTCGTCAATCGAGGTCCTCCAGAAGACTTGACTGACGTTCGACGACACTCTGTCTCTTGGGGTCTCTCTACGACGGTGTTCCACAAACCCCCAACCTGTTCGGAGGATCGTGACGACAGACGAGATCCGAACTATCGGCAAAGTTGTCTGCTAACACGCACCACTGCCCTCTCCGGCCCTGTCTCCGTTCTCCTGCTCGGGCGAGCAGGACAAGAGATGGACTAATCACGACGACCGTGATTGGAGCCTTTTCACCCCTCAAGTGGCAAGGGAGCACCAATTGCCGTCCACACAGCTCACTCCAACCGACCAACAGGGGCCTTTGACAAGCTGGGAGAGGGGTGGGGGGTGGGGGGAGGGGGAGGAACGTGAGTGATGGTGGAGGAGGACGGGGGAAAGTTCGGGAGGGAGTGGAAGGGGACAGGAGGGGGGAGGGTGGGGGTGGGGGTGGGTTGGAAGTGACTGGTGGTGGTGGTGGTGGTAGTAGAAGCTCTTATAGCGCGACACACTTAGACCCACTTCCTTCTTGGCGCCTCATTAAACCTGGCCCAGACAGCTCCCCCCTTCCACTCCCTCTCAGTGACTCCCCTCCCAATTCACCTCAACACCCCCCCCCCCCCCCCCCTTCCTCCCCTCCCCCCACCTCCACCTCCGCAACGTTTCGCCATCGCCGCCCAACTTTTTTTTTTTAACCCACACCATCACCACCCTCCTCACTTCGGTGCCGTCAACACCCTCCTCCTCCCTTCCTTCCATCCCACCCACCCCCTTTCCCCGCCCTCTGTCGATTTCCTTTAACTCTCTCCCCACTTCCACCTTGTTAGATCTTTTTCCTTTTCCTTCATTGCACTCTACTGTCTTCCTGTCAAGACTTCACGCTCCACCAGGTTCTATTCGGATCTTTAAAAAGAAAGGAAAAGGAGAAAGAAAAAGTCCACTGAAGGGTCAAGTTTACCTTAAAAAAAAAAAGATGGCTTTAAGACGAAGATATGGAACTTCACATCGATTACGCTTGATGGAGACATTGTGTTTTTAAGATTCGTGAGAATTTGTTTTCAGAGAGAGAGAGAGAGAGAGAGAGAGAGAGAGAGATGGTGGAGGATGAGAGAAAAAAGGAGAGAAAGAAAAGGCACGGACTGGACAGGTTTCGACTCTGCAAAGTAAAGGCAAGTCAGATTCTCGTCTCTGCAATAAAAAAACCAAAAAAAAAAAAAAAAAAAAAAAAAAAAAAAACCCTGCCACGTGCACAGCTTGGTTGTGGGCACCATCTGGAAATGCATGCATGGTTAGCTAGATGCGGTTTCCATCTGCAACATCTTCGCCAGTTCCACACCCAGCATTCCTAAGTACGGCGCGCGGCGCCACTGAAAGGAGTGGATATAATGCCCATCTTCAAGTTGTCGGTTCTTTGGTCGACTGCAGCATGCGGATCCCCTCACCCCCACTCCCCCCCCACCCCCTCCAGAGAGGATCAAAAGCAGGCTGGCACGTCATGAAAAGGGCTGTGGGGTCATGGGTGGTCACAGCTGACACGGGATAACACACCATCACATTGCAGGTTCGAGTACTGGAGAAGAGGTTCGCCAACCCCATCTGAGCACACCAGCAGACTGATCAGCTGTGAAGCGAGTCGGTCCACCTCATTGTTTAGTGCACCCGAGACTTTGCTTTGTGGGGGAAAATGCCCAGCTCTGTACTGGTGGAATCTAATCAGCCGGACTTTCATAACGCTTTCTTTTACCTGGTTCCCCTTTCAAAGCCACGCTGGCTCGGGAGGGGAGGACCCCATATATGCTTAATACATTAAAACCATATTTTTTTAAAGTGAAAGAAATGATAGTTTTGAGGGCAGACAGCGAAACACCCAAAGAGAATGAGAGTGAGCGAGAGGGGGTGCAGCGAGAGACGAGTGAGGGGGGATTGGGGGGGGGGAGGAGGAGGGACGGAGAGAGGGAGAGAAGAGAACGACAGACAGTAGACAGAGGGGACTGACAGAACAGGCAGAGAAAGAAACAGACAGAGAGACAGAGAGAAGAGAGAGAGAGAGGGGTGAGACAGACAGAGAAAAAAGGAGAGAGAGAGAGACAAACAGAAAAACGGACACTGAGAAAGAGAAAGAGGAGAAAGAGTAGAGAGAGAGAGAGAAGAGGGGAGGAGAGAGAGAGAGAGGGGAAGAGAGAGAGAGAGAACAGACAAAACAAAAGAAAACAGAGAGAGATATTTGACAGAAAAACGGGAGAGAGAGAGGGGGGGGGAAGAGAGGAGGGAGAGAGAGAGAGAGAGAGAAAAGAGAGAGAGAGAGAGGAGAGAGGAGAGAAGAGAGAGAGATTAAACAGACAGAAAACGTACGAGACAGACTGAGACAGGGACATACAATGACACACGGCATATACTGACAGAGCCCCCTGACAGAGAGCATGTACAGCTTAAACAAGGGGACAGAGAGCTACACAGAGACTGAGCTTGTAAAAGAAACCCCATACAGACAGAAAGCTTGTAATGACACAGAACTTACACAGAAAAAAGTACACGTATACAGATAGAGAGAGAAATTTTAGAGAGACAGTGAACTTATATAGACAAAAAAGAGCCTAGCCTATACAGACAGACATAAAAGACCTAACAATGAAACAGATTGAGAAGAGAGCTTACATACAAAAAGACAAAAGAACTTGTATACACAGAGACAGAGAGCTTATACAGCAGAGCCGAGATTTATACACAGAGACAGACAGCGTACCCAGCCAGAGAACATTTTGAGACATGGACCTACACAGATTACAGAGACAGAGAACGTTCCCTGCAGAGACAGAGAGCCCATACAGACCCGAGAAAAAGAGCTTATAGAGAAAGAGGCCCAAAATAGCTTACTTACACAGAGACAAGAAGCTTTATACCGGGACAAAACGTTTAGACAGACCGAGACAAAGAGCATATAAGATCAAGACAAAAAGCTTTCAGAGGACAGAGACAAGATAGCTTACCTACGTATATACAAAGAGCTGATGCTGGGACAAAAGCTTCTATAGAGAGCGTATAAGACCTAGAACAAAGAGCTTACAGAGACGGAGACAAGACAACTTACTTATATACAGAGACAGAGCTTTTACTGGGACAGACAGCTTATAAAAACAGAGAGCGTGTAAGGACGGGACAAAGAGCGTATAGAGACAGAAACAAGATAGCCGACTTATACAGAGACAAAAGGTTATACGGGACAGACGTTGTGAACAGAGACAGGGAGCGTGTGAAGACCAAAATAAAGAATTGTAGGACAGGACAGGGGCTTAAACCAAGAAAAGAGTTTTAGGGCAAAAT
>CM031604.1:31320035-31325035 GCA_018398815.1 Conus ventricosus
ATAGGTTAAAATATGTCTGCATTGTGTAAAGAAAATTTCTTGCCCTCAAGTTTTATAGAAATTTTCTTAACGATTGCCCGCCCCAGATTCTGTACAACTGTCCTGTTTGGTCTGTTGAAGCGAGTTCTATTTTGAAAGTAAGACGCGCAGAGCCTTGGCACATCAATTCATCTGCTCCTAGGTCTGGAAATTTGACAGTAAGAATTTGATCTGCATCAATAGTAGATGGATTTTTGGAACAATAATATTCCGTTTATTTCCCTCCACGCCATGGGGCTCTTTCTGTTTTCTATGCGGGTCAAGAATCGAGCCATGTGCTTGTTGTGGCATTTTTATGAAGCAAAATAAAAAAGTTATTATTTAAAAACATGGCAGCATTGAGGATGAAGATTATGATGTTTTAGATTCTGGAGACGACATGAGTGAAATGACTCCTTGGTACAACATCGCTCGGGGCTCTCTTTGCGGCGTGAATTAACAGAAAGTAAGGTCAGATCATTATACCAAAGTTTAGGCCAAGAACCTCCCGAATTTATAGACCTAATGATTTTGAAGTAAAGATGACCATTTGTTTGTGAGGAGCGACCAAGGACAACTTGTTCAGCTTACAACTAAAAAAGACCCATCAAAGTTTTTAGCCGTGGGTTTCAATTAGAAATAGACTCCCTGCGAGCGTACAAAATCGCCTTGGCCTTGTTAGGCCAAAATTAAGGGCGGAGGCAGTTTCTAAACTTCAAAACACACTGCAAGAACTCCCGACAGATAACCAAATGCAAAACATGGAACTTAAAGAATTAAATCAATCAGCAGGTGAATTAATAAATGTAATAGAAGCAGAATCCAGTTTTTCAGAAGAAACAGCGTTAAAGACTATACACGACTCGCCGCTACCCATGCGAGAACTAACGGCCCTTGATCATGCTTTAAGAACCATCAAAGGCGAATTAACAAACAATTTAGCAAAACTAGGTGAACTAGATGAGCAATAAAAAGAGAAAAAGAAAAACTCGTTGAGGCTGATGACGCCAACTTAGGGCCTGATATTAAAGAAAGAATAGCCCAAAGACTAAAAAGATCTTGAACAAGAAAGATCAGCAAGACTAGAAGTGACAACTACTAACCGGGACCAATTACGAACTCAGTGAATAGAATAAGAGAAACTATCCGAAAAATTTTATATGAAGACACAACACTAGCAGAAAGAATACGAACACTGTTTAGAGAGCAAGGAGTCACATTAGCAAGCGTTTATAACAGCCTTAGGATTTGCAATAGTACACTGGTGATGGCTATTACGGGCGGCGGTGGCCAAAGTTCATTACCTCCGCCGCCACCGCCATCGCCTCCACCTGATAAATCATGGGTAAAAAACAGCTTGATCATCTTGCAAGTTTATTAAAAAAAATTAGCTGGTAAAGCCGTGGACGCTTTACCAGGAATATTGGGGAGTATTGTCAGCTGGCTTTTGTCTACTGCAAGCAAAGTATTTGGCTTTATGGCCGAGCACTTATGGGCATTAGTTCTTGTAATAGTTGGTTACTATTTAGTAAGAAAAAGACCAAGTAATCCTATGCCATTTAAACCCAAGAAAAGCGCTGTCTTTTCATATCAGGGTTTCATCGCGAACAGAGTCCGCGAGCTTTGCTGATCTTCATGGCCCTTTTGGGCTTTGGTCTTCGGGAATTAGTTGACTTATTCTTGGGGGGTCATCTTGTTTTTTTACTGCTTGCAATATTACTGGTCAGAATTTTGTCGTTTTGTCCGACCTTCTGTTCTTTTGCCTGCAACGAGAATTTCATTGTTGTAGTTTATTTTTGTTCCTACCTGGAGTCTGAGGTCAGAAGGTAGCATGAAATAAACCAGTGCCAACAGCAAAGTCTACTTTTGATCTTGCGTATTGTAAAACATTTGGTACCTTTTAATACTTGAAGGCAAATCAACTTTAAATTAAGGGCGCCTCTAAAATTTGCTAATTTATTGTTTTTGTGCATCAAAGCCAGTAGAAGGATCAGTTAATGCTCGATCTTCCCTGTGCTTGTGAACCTAGCAAACACCAAACGTAAGTACGAAAGAGTCGTTTATCGTTCATTCCCGCTCTAGTTAGGCCCTTAGAAGGTCTAAGATAAATGTTGTCCATGCTGTTTTTGCCTCTTGCTCTATGGACCCAGGTGAACAGTTGTGCCTGAAGAGAAAGTTGTGAAAGGAGGATTCCAGTCATACTTATACTTTCTGTGCACGCCCCAATAATAAGGGTGCCTAAGCCATGATTAAGATCAGATTTTTGTCTAAAGTCTGTCTTGATGTTAATATTGAATTCGTTACAGATTCGTTCAAAAGCCTTCATGTCTATTCTTTGCTGAGGGATTAAACGGTTTGTCTTTTGGGTTAATGGCGCTTGCAGTTCAGTCAAAATACGTCTGAAGGGTGTAATAGAAATGAAATCTGTACACTGACCTAACCAAAGGATTAGGATGATTTAAGTGATCAGCATACGACACTCCACACCCAGTTGATGCACAAAACACAGCAAAGTTAAGGGTTCTGATAAAACTGCATCGGATTGACTAAACCACACTTTTGGGATGCGGTCATTTTTAATAGGAGGGTTAAGATATCTGCTTAAGGAGTACTTACCTTTTTATGAAAGGTGTCAGTCTGGGTCACAGAAATGTCGGGGGTTTGTCAGTTGTTATATTTTTAAGATTGTAGTGCGGCCCAACAGAATATTTTGCATCAGTATATTGAATGCACTCATTTTTAATTTGTTTTTAAAAAATGTTTGTAACAATAACAACTCAAGACCGCCCTTCGTTTTTAAACATGCTATTAATAACGAATGGGGAAACTGAACGGTCGCGCTCCATGAAATATTCTACAAAGTCGTATGGTTTAATATAAGCAAAGCCAAGGGAATAATAAGATTAAAAAGTTAATAATAGGGGCCAATTAGTTAGCGAGTTAACCAAAACCTGATGGTTATTATACGGGTTTTGCTCGCTAAAAGAAGAATGAGTAACTTTGACATTGCTCTCAAACTTAACAATGCGAATCTGAAAACATGTTGACCTTCAAACCTGAAGAAGAAGAAGTAGGGTACTTTTTGATAAGAGCTAGCTAAAATGTTAGGCTTTACAACTGCCAATCGACCCACTCTAGTTTTAGAGTTACGTCAAACAAAACTACTTATGAGGAGAAAATCGCTTGATCTTGCATTACATTCATTAATCATGTTCTTTTGGGATGAGCTGAGCACTGATGAAAATTTATATGATGGAAGGCCCTCAACTGTTTTAAGAGCTCTTCCGTCAGGGAAAGCTGCATATTGCGATTATGAAATTATACAATTCCCTAATTTACAGTTCAAAAGATTAGTTTGTGGGAGGGCGGATCATTTAATATAAAAATCAAAGACAAAGCGGGGAAAAAGTTGTGAAATGTGATCCTGCACATTGTTTTGGAAATAAAAAATACGTTGTACTAAAACATGTCGCGTTGGGCCAGAAGAATCGGAGTTACATTAGCGCCTGTGAGGTGTATAACCTTAGAATTAAAAGACCTTGCAGACGTTGCGGACTTTGAACAGAACGGTGAGATAGGTGCTTTGTATGGTTTTGAGTACACTAAAAAAGGTGATTATAAACGCAAAGAGGTTGGCGACAGCAAAAAGTTTCCTAAACTAGAACAAACTGCGCAATTTTGAGGAAAAATAATTTTGGCCAGTATGAAAAAAATAGTTCGAAAACCTGACCTCAAATGGCACTTAGAACCATATTTAGAATGGGAAATAAAATTTGAATTCATAAGCCCTTTTACATATTAAGCCGCCAAAAAAGTTTCAGAAAAGCATTCAACTCTGGGCCCCTTTTCATGTAAGTCTTATGCCGGACGACAATAGTCGGAAAGAAATTGAAATAACGCCGTATGGGAAAAAACAGTACATCCTCCCAGAAAAGAAACAGTTGTAAAAAAATTCTACAAAATTACAGTTCTTTCCAAGCAGAAAATTAGGAGACACTTCACAATGATATTTGAAATTTCTGTCTTTAAAGATGTGGAGAGGGATGGGTTGTGGGCGTTAGTGATGACCTTATAAAAGGAATTAATATTAGCTGGCAAAACTTAGACGTTAAAAAGCCTTAACGTTACCATCGTCGTTCTTCACAATGGTGGGATATTAAGATCATAACAACAAGCAACAAAATCAATGTTGACTTAAATAGAAACAATCTTACAGAACTGAATTGGATTAATCTTACCCATTTAGGCCTCTAGGGTTTTATTATACTGAACAAGTTTTGACGGAGAGTATGATAAAAATAATAACTGGATTAGATTAAATTCTGTTATAAAACTATGGAGCAGTTAAACTTTATGAAAAATCCCCTCATTGTTTCAATGATTTGTGGGCAGACTGGTTTGGAAAAACAATATTTTTCCTAGACTTATTACAAACAGTTTTATCGCTATAATTTTGATCATATTGTGATTTCTGTCCAACACTAAAAGGAACAAAGCATATCATGTTAGAAGGTTTATATGGACAGACAATGACGTATATTTAGTTTTTTCCTAGCCTAAACTGAGGGGAGTGTTTAGAAATTTTATAAAGTGTTGAAGGAACGCAGACACTCTTTATATAGATGACTGTTCGGCAGAAAAAGATATAGTTAAAAAGAGAAACACTTTGTCAAAGGGTGGCTTTCAGCGGAAAACATGATGGGATAAGTGTTGGATTTTATGCCAGAAATATAACTCGGTTTAAAAGACTTTAGAGAACAGTTAAAGACTGTAGTGTTATTTCACATGAAGACAGAGACTCATTTGAAGAATTGTTTGCGCGAAAATGATGTTATTGAAAACGATCAAGAAAAACATAGGATTAAACAAAAACTAAAATCTGAAAAGTTTTGTAAATTAGTATTAAAAACGAATAACCCTACACAGTATGTCTGTTGTAGATAATCGTTATTTTTTTGGTTATTGAAGTCTTACTTGTCGAG
>CM031604.1:31332535-31362535 GCA_018398815.1 Conus ventricosus
CTGCAGAGGAAGGATTAGGAGAATGGGGAGGTTCTAATAATGAAGGGGAAAGAAAGAAAAAAAAAAAAGAAAAGAAAGAAACCGCCCCTTTTGAAAAAGAGCAGACTAAAAGGGAGAGAGAGAGTGCAATGCGTTAATGCGGGGAAGGAAAAAGGAGAAAGACGATGTTGAAAGCCCTGTTCTATCTTATGGGGTTCGCCTTTATTGGCCAGGCCACTTTCATCGACGACCCAACGGTCCCAAAACGTTCATCTCCAGGCGCCAGAGCCAAAGCCCATCCCGCAGTTGTGCGTGCTTGTGAAAGTGACGGAAAAGAAAGAAAAAAGAAAGAAAGAAAAGACATTGATTGTGATAGTTAAGACCCTCCCCAGGTAAAGTAGAAATCATTTATCCCCGGGGTTAGTTAATGGGGGTTTAGAAAAAATGATTTTGTGAAGTTCAGGAAAGGGAGAATTTTTTTATTTTGTTTGTTCCATTGCATTGATGGTTCGTTCTAGAAATGTGAGTAAAGTTTGACTTTACTAGGGGTTTGATGTGACAAGCATGATATTGAATGGATCGAAAGCAAGCTGTGAGTGTGTTTGGGCTGGCGCTAGCCCTTCCCCATCGAACACCGAGGTTGACAATTTTTGGGGAGCCGCAGTTTTTCGGGCCCCATTTATTAAATTGTTAAAATTTCTCAGAGAGGAAGCTGGGTGGGATTCAGTATTTAACCCTATGACAAGTTTTGCTTACTGTATGTTCCCGATAGTTAAAATACTAGGTTTGGGGCATTGCTTCCAAATAGTTAAACTAGGCTTGGCATTTCGCCCCAGAGTACTCTTTTCGCACAGATTGCCTAAATTCGCTCTCAATTTGGGGTCAGGCGCTGGGCTTTTAAAAACTAACACGTTGTCCAAGCAAATATTATCATTCATGGGTGTGCTTTACGTACTCGTGTGGGAAACCCCACCAGTTTGGCTGTCGTACAAAAAAATCTTTTTAAAAAAAAAAAAAAGGAGAATAATGGGGGAAAGAAAAAACACCCCTATTGAACAATTTGTGAGGTCGTCGTGATTTAGGCTATTGGGAGAAGATTTGCGAGCTTCGTTAAAAAACAGCAAAAGGGGAAAAGGGATGAACCGCGGAAAGACGCCGTGTTGCCGTAAGATGATTAAGAGCAGGAAAGGCCTAAAAGCTAGGACCGGAAACCGGGAGAATAAGGAAGCGCGGGAAAACAAAAAAAGAATGAAGCGGGGAAACAAAAAAAAAAGGGGAGCGCAGGAAACAAAAGAAGAAGGGGGAAACAGAAAAATAAGGGGAGGCGCAGGAAAAAAAACAGAAAGAATGAAGGGGAAACAGAAAAATTTAAGGACGGTAAGATAATCAGGTAGGGAAAAGGGGGGAACAAAAAGAATGGGAAAGCGCCGGAAACCCGGGAAGAAGAGCGGAAACGAAAAAAATTTAAAGGAAAGAGTTAAAAAAAAACAGGGGGGGGGGGGGATTAGCCAAAAAAGGGCCAAGGAAAAAAAAAAAAACCAAAAGGAACCGTTTCGATTGACGCATACTCAGTCGTTTCAAACGTTTGCGACCAGAGGGTTGGCCCCAGAAGGGGGGCATCATTTGTCGGCGTTACTGAGGGGTAAGGCTTACAAATTTTCACTGCTTTTACCAGCGAACAACAGTCTGTTTCGGGCTGTGGGGAAATCGTTGATAAAAAGGATTTGACCTACAGGGGAAAGGTTTAGAAAAAATTTGTTCAGTAGTTGCAAGCGGGGAAAACGTACACTCTTTTGGTGCACGTTAGATCACTATTTTGGAAAGGGTTTGAGTTGAGTGGTACGAAGAAGGAGTTGCTAAATTGAAAGAGCTATTTATAAAGAACAGTTTTGTCAGGTTGGGCCCGATTTAACCATTTTTGAAAGAGAGCAGCCAAGACAGCGGGGAAGTTGTTGAAGTTCGCAAGGTGATAGAGAGGCACGTTTGGGACTAAGGGCAGGGAAACGGGGGCGGCCAGGTGAGAAGAGTGCAAGGAGATAGGGGGTTTTCTGAAAGGGGGGGGGGGGGGGGGGGGGGGGGGGGGAAAAAGGAGGGAAAAGGGAATTGGTGTTTTTTGTGGGGGTGGGGGGGGGTTTTTTTTGGGGGGGGGGGGTTTTGGGGGGGGGGGGGGGGGGATGAGTAAAAGGGATTAGTTGGGAAGGGGGGAGTGAATTATATAAAATGGAAATTTGTGTGGGATGGAGGGATAGGGATTTTGTTTTGTGGAAGAAGGGTGGTTTTTGGTTTTAAAATGTTCGGGAAAAGGTTGTTCATGGGGGTTACGAACAACCGGGTCGAGAAAGGGGGTTGACGGCAAACCCCCTGTCCAATCGATGGCACTGTGGGGAGTTTCCCTTGCTAAAAATAAATACTACCCCCTTTCTTCTACGGTTGTCTGCGTTGGTGATGGAAAACCCCTTCATGATTTGTCACGGAAATATTCCAGGGGGGAAGGGATCCAGGGGCCTGGTTGTTGACGTAAGGGCAGCAGTTCAAACAAGGAGCGAAGGGGGAAAAGGGGGATAAACCGTTAGCCGTTCCCGCAAAGGGAAATCGGGGTAGATGTGTCGCTGATGAGTTTAGGGGGCGCAGGAACAAAACCCCCCGCTCGTGAAGTCTTGGGGGTTGGCAAGAGGTGGGAGAAACAGGGGGTTGAGGAGGTGAACAGAATTTTTGTGAAAGGCGGGCTTTTTACCGGGTTCACCAAGGGGAAACAGGTAGGTGACCACCATTGAGGCCCGCAGGTTTCGTGACACTGTCTTTTCATGGGGCACGAGTCGCTCAGGGGGTCATCTCGGCCCACAAAACGGACCCAATTTGTGCTTTCATTGGCCAGGGGGGAATGGCGAAAAAAAAGCGTTTCTGATGTCAGTGATGTGTGTCAAAGGTCGCCACAAAGGGGGGGAAGGGAAGGGCCCCTTAAACCCCCCTTTTAAATTTAACCCCCATTCAAAAAGGGCTGTTTATCTGATTGGCCCAATCTGCCCTGTTCCAAGGTGGGCACGGGATGAGACATGTAAGTTGAAAAGGGAAGGTTTGCAGGAGGTAGGGTCGGGAGAAGGGAACAATATACAAAAAGGTGAGGGGAAACAATCCCTCAAGGCGGGGGACAAGTCCCGGTATGCTTCCCCGGGCACAAAACTGCTGATGCATTGGAAAGGGGCCCTTCACCATCACTGAAAAGGGCGGTCGGGATTACCGAATTTAGTGAAAGGGAAACCAAAAAATTTTTCCCTGCGAATTTTCCCCGCAAATTATTTAGCGTGAGACTCGCCTGGGGCAGCACAATCTTGATGAGGTGAAGGGACCCCGCAGAAAAGGGGGGATTTTGTTGCCTGGGTTCCAGGAAAGAGTCAAAAGGGGTGTTAGTTTAAGGGCTAGACAGTAGGAGTTCCTAGGTTTTTTTTGTCGGGGGCGCACAAACAGCCAGAGAGGGGGAAGGTGGAGAAGGATGAATTCAGGAGACCAAGACCAAAACAGAAGTCAGGATCTGCTAGGTTTTATTGGTTTCTTAGGGGGTTTGTTCCCCATTTTGCGCAATCACGAGTCCCTTTAGTGATTTGGGAAGGGGGGGAAACCGCAGTGGGCGGTGGTCGGACGCTGCAGAGAAGCACTGCAACGTGTTGGAAAGGCTAGGCTCCCGTCCCATCTTTAAGCACCAATATGTCCAAACCCTTTTTTTTGCGGACAGATGCCCAGGTGGTGGGATAGGTGCAGTATTGTTGCGGAGCATGAAGGGGGGGTTCCCCTTTAGGGATGCAAACGGAAGTTTACAAAGTGGAAGAGGGGACGCAAAGGTGGGAAGGAGTTTTAGCTGTCGTGTGGCCCGGGGAGTTCCACAAATACTTGATGGGGAAAAAGTTCGTGATAGAGACGTTTCCCCCCACTCAAATTTCTGCGGAGGCCAGTTGAAAAACAGCAGAGTGCTGCGTTTGGGGAATGGCACTGCACCCTAAGGTATCGAGTGCAGTACCCCGGTCGAAGAATGCGGAGGACATTTAAGTCGCGGTCTAAAGCTGCAAACTCAGAGGAAGTCAGTATATCCGGGGCTTTGTTGAAAAAGTGTTGATTTCAGTTTTTGTTTATTGGAATGGGTTCATTCCCCGTTGGCTATGGGTTCACATTTTTGTGTGAGCTTGTTATGTTTTCTTTGTGGACTTTTTCATGTGAAGTAGTTATGCTTGGGGCATACGTCCTTGTGAGGATGCTTTTTGCAATAAGTGGGATGGAGATCCTCGTGAAGTGTCATGGATCGTGATCATAATATTGGCTTTTCATAAGAATTGTGAAAAAGAAGATATGGCAAATTTCCCCAGGGAGGGGGATTCATAGGTGCCCAGAGGTCGTTATAAAAGGAATTGAAATAACGCAAGAGCGCACGTCAATGATAACTCATTGGAGTGGTTTTTCACTATGATATATTTTATATTTAAAAAACCGTTGGTTTGAAAGTATTTTTTAAAATTTTGCACGTGTACTGTGTGTCAGCAAATTCGGTTGTTGTTTTTTTGTACCATGGTTTTGAGACGATGCGGTGCATAGTCTTTTGAAAGGGGGGAAATTGTCAGGCCCAAAATGAACAACCAAGTCGTGGTCCAGGTTGTTTGGACATAAGCTCTAACTCAAATATTCGGGCGCCACGTAGACGGGCCCATGGTTCGGATCCAGCCAATTAAGCATAGGGGAGAGGCTCCACAGAGACGGTCGTCCGGCCAGACGGACTAAGCAGCTTTGACCGACGCCTCGATGTCTAGCGAAGACGAGTCGTAGCGCCTGGCTCAGGCTCATCTAGCCAATTTGTGGAACCAGCGCCATTGTTAGTCGGACGTCGAAAGGTTAAAGCAGGAAAAGGGAGAGGGGAAGGTAGTGCGTGGTGGGGGTGAAATCTAGCTAATCAATTAAATGACCAATTGACCCCACAGAGAGTAAGGCGTGTAGGCATGACTGGCATGATTGAACATCCAATGGAATTAGAGGGAGATAATTTCGGTACGAGGCAGAAAAATACTGACCAATGGTACTCGCCCTTTTTGACAGATCGGAACGGGATAAGAAGGATGTGAAGTGAGAGAACGGGAGAACGAGGGGAGAACGAACAAGAGGACAGAAGAGAGAGGTCTGAGTGTAATCTCTGAGGAGAGAAGAGCAGAGAGATGAGGGAGGAGAGGAGAGAACCAAGTGGGGCATTAGCACGAGATAGTCTCAGAGGAAGGACTTAGGAGAGATGTGGGGAGAGTTGCTAACTAATGAAGAGGAAAAGAAAGAAGAAAAAAAAAGAAAAGAAAAGCAACCATGTCCATTTGATAAGAGCAGACTAGAAGAGAGAGAGAGAGAGTGCAATGCGTTAATGCAGGAAGGAAGAAAGGAAACAGATCGATGTTGATAGTCACTGTTCTATCTTCACTGGAGAGAACAGTATTTTACCAATCCTGACTCACTTGCTCAACACCGTGTTTTTGGGCGAAAGTGGCCTGAAAGCCGCCTTTTCTGTGGCGGAAGAGAGAGAGAGAGAATCACCGGCAGACAGACAGAGAAGAGAGAGACAGAGAGAGACAGACAGACAGACAGAGAGGCGGGCAGACACACACACACACACGCAAGCGCATATTACTGTTCTCTGGAAAGTAAGACTTCAATAACTAAAAAATAACGATTATCTACAAACAAACTACTGCGTAGGGTTATCCGTTTTCAATACTAATTTACTAAACTTTTTAGATTTCAGTTTTTGCTTAATCCTGTGTTTTTCCTGGCCATTTTCAATAACATCATTTTCGCGCAAACATTCTTCAAATGAGTCTTTGTCTTTCATGTGAAATAAAACTACAGTCTTTAACTGTTCTCTAAAGTCTTTTAAAACCGAGTTATATTCTGGCATAAATCCACACACTTATCCCAGCATGCCTTCCGCTGAAAGCTAGTTTCGACAAAGTGTTTCTCTTTTTAACTATGTCTCTTTCTGCCGAACAGTCATCTATAATAAATAGTGTTTGCGTTCCTTCAAACAGTCTATAAAACTGTTCTAAACACTCACTCAGTTTATTGCTAGGATTAACTAAATATATGTCATCATCTGCCCATATAAACCTTCTATTATGATATGCTTTGTTCCATTTAAGTGTTGGACAGAAACCCACAATATGATTAAAATTATAACGATAAACTGTTTGTAACAGGTCGAGGATAAATATTGTTTTTCCACAACCAGTCTGCCCACAAATCAATGAGCAATGAGGAGTTTTTGTCATAAAGTTTAACTGCTCCATAGTTTTATAACAGAGTTTAATCTAATTCAGTTATTATTTTTATCATACTCTCCGTAAAAACTTGTTCAGTATAATAAACCCTATGAGGCCTAAATGTGTAAGATTAATCCAATTTAGTCCTGTAAGATTGTTTCTATTTAAGTCAACAGTGATTTTGTTGCTTGTTGTTATGATCTTATATCCTCGCCATTGTGAAGAACGACGACAACAACGTTAAGACGTTTAACGTCTAAGTTTTGCCAGCTAATATTAATTCCTTTATAAGGTCGTCACTAACCCCCACAACCCCATCCCTCTCCACATCTTTAAAGACAGAAATTTCAAATATCATTGTGAACGTGTCTCCTAATTTTCTGCTTGGAAAGAACTGTAATTTTGTAGAAAGCTTTTTTTACAACTGTTTCTTTTCTGTGGAGGATGTACTGTTTTTTCCCATACGGCGTTATTTCAATTTCTTTTCGACTATTATCGTCCGGTATAAGACTTACATGTAAAGGGCCAGAGTTGAATGCTTTTCTGAAACTTTTTTGGCGGTCAAAAATGTAAATGGGCTTATAAATTCAAATTTTATTTCCCATTCTAAATATGGTTCTAAGTGCCATTTGAGGTCAGGTTTTCGAACTATTTTATATTCATACTGGCCAACATTATTTGCTTCTAGATTGCGTAGTTGTTCTAGTTTAGGAAACCTTTTGGTTGTCGTCAACCTCTTTGCGTTTATAATCACCATCTTTAGTGTACTCAAAACCATACAAAGTGCCTATCTCACCATTCTGTTCAAAGTCCGAAACGTCTGCAAGGTCTTTTAAATTCTAAAGTTATACACCTCACAGGCGCTAATGTAACTCCTGGTTTTTCGGGCCCACGCGACATTTTTAGTACAGCTTATTATTTTATTTCCAAAAACAATGTGCAGGTTATCACATTTCACGAGTTTCCCTGTTTTGTCTGCAATTTTTATATTAAATGATCCAACCCTCCACAAACTAATCTTTTAAACTGTAAATTAGGGAATTGTATAATTTCATAATCGCAATTTTGCAGTTTTCCCCTGACGGAAGAGCTCTTAAAACAGTTGAGGGCCTTCCATCATATAAGTTTTCATCAGTGCTCAGCTCATCCAAATGAACATAGAGTAATGAATGTAATGCAAGATTGAGCGGATTTCCCCCTCATAAGTAGTTTTGTCTGGCCCAGCATAAAACTTATGAGTGGTAAATTGCTAGTTGTAAAGCCTAACATTTTAGCTAGCTCTCTATCAAAAAGTAAGATGTTCCTTCGTCTTCAAGCTTAAATGTTAACATTGTTTTTAGATTTGCATTGTTAAGTTTGAGAGTAATGTCAAAGTTACTCATTGCTTCTTTTAGTGAGCAAACCCGTAATAACCATCAGGTATTGTTAACTGGCTCATTTTGGTCCCTGCTCTGTTAACTTTTAGAACCTTATTATTCTTCTTGGCTTGCTTATATTAAACCATACGACTTTGTAGAATATTTCAGGGAGCGCAACCATTTTGGCCCCGCATTCGTTATCAATAGCATGTTCAAAACAAAGGGGACGGTCTTGGGTTGTTATTGTTACAAACATTTTTAAAACAAATTAAAAATGAGTGCATTCAAATATACTGGCGCAAAATATTCTGTTGGGCCGCACTACAATCTTAAAAATATAGCAACTGATACTCTTGACATTGCTGTGACCCAAACTGCCTCTTTTCATAAAAAGGGGAGTACTCCCATTGAAGAGCTATCTTAACCCCCTATTGAAAAAGAGCACATCCAGAAAGCGTGGTTTAGTCATCCGATGCAGTTTTATCAGAACCAGTTAAACTTTGCTGTGTCTTGTGCATCAACTGGGTGTGGAGTGGCGTATGCCGATCATTTAAATCACCATGATCTTTTGGTGAGGTCAGTGTACAGATTTCATTTCTATTACACCTTCGGGCGTATTTTGACTGAACTGCAAGCACCATTACCGAATGACAAATCGTTTAATCCTTTTCAGCAACAGAATAGACATGAAGGCTTTTGAAAGGATTTGTAACGAATTCAATATTAACATCAAGACAAACTTTAACAAAAGTTGGATCTTAATCATGGCTAGGCGTCATTTATTTTCAGGGCACGCACAGAAAGTATAACTTTGACCGGCGTTCTCCTTTCAAAATTGTTCAGCCCTGGTCCATAGAGCAAGAGCATAAAACAGCGTGGACAACATTTATCTTGGACGCTTCTAAGGGCCTAACTAGAGCGGGAATAGAACGAATAAACGACTCTATTCGTACTTACGTTTGGTGTTTGCTAGGTTCGCAAGCACAGGCAAGATCGAGCATAACTGATCCTTCTACTGGCTTTGATGCGCAAAAACAGTACTTGGCAAATTTAGAGGACGCCATTAATTCTACAGTTGATTTGCCTTCAAGTATTAAAAGGTACCAAAATGCTTTACAATTCGCAAGATCGAAAGTAGACTTTGCTGTTGGCACTGGTTTATACATGTTGCCTTCTGACCTTAGACTCCAGGTAGGAATAATAATAAACTATAATAATGAAATTCTTATAGCAGCAATGAACAGAAGGTTGGGAAAAAAACGACATAAATTCTGAGCCAGTAATATTACAAGCAGTAAACAAACACCCAATATTAAGTCATCTAATTCCCGAAGTCCAAACCCCAAAAGTCATTGAAGACTCAGCAAAGCTCGCGGACTCTGTTCGCGATGACCATGAATATGAAAAGACAGCGCTTGTTCTTGGATTAACTGGCATAGGATTACTTGGTCTTTATCTTACTAAATAGTAACCCAACTATTACAAGAACTAATGTCATAAGTGCTCGGCCATAAAGCCAACTACTTTGCTTGCAGTAGACAAAAGCCAGCTGACAATACTCCCTAATATACCAGGTAAAGAGTCTATAGCTTTACCTGCTAATTTTTTTAATAAACTCGCAAGATGATCAAGCTGTTTTTTTACCATGATTTATCAGGTGGAGGGGATGGTGGTGGTGGCACTGGGCTTTGACCACCGCCGCCTGTAATAGCCATCACCAGTGTACTTATTGCAAAACCTAAGGCCGTTATAACGCTTGCTAATGTGACTCCTTGCTCTCTAAACAGGTTCGTATTCGTTCTGCTAGCGTTGTGTCTTCATATAAAATTCTTTGGATAGTTTCTCTTATTCTATTCACTTGAGTTCGTAATTGGTCTCGGTTAGTAGTTAGCACTTCTAGTCTTGCTGATCTCTCTTGTTCAAGATCTTTTAGTTTTTGGGGTTATTCTTTTTTTATATCAGGCCCTACGATGCGGTCGTCAGCCTCAACGAGTTTTTCTTTTTCTCTTTTTATATGCCCATCTAGTTCACCTAGTTTTGCTAAATTGTTTGTTAATTCGCCTCTAATGGTTCTTAAAGCATGATCAAGGGCCGTTAGTTCTCGCATGGGTAGCGGTGAGTCGTGTATAGTCTTTACGCTGTTTCTTCTGAAAAACTGGATTCTGCTTCTATACATTTATTACTTCACTGCTGATTGATTTAATTCTTTAAGTCCATGTTTTGCATTTGGTTATCTGTTGGGAGTTCTTGCAGTGTGTTTTGAAGTTTAGCAACTGCTTCTCCCCTTTAAATTTTTGGCCTAACAAGGCCAAGGCGATTTTGATCTTTCACACTGAGTCTATTTCTAATTGAACCCACGGCTAAAAACTTTGATGGGTCTTTTTTAGTTGTAAGCTGAACAAGTTGTCCTTGATCGTTTTTCACAAACAAATGATTCATCTTTTAATTCAAAATCATTTGGGTCTATAAATTCGGGAGGTTTTGACCTAAACTTTGGTACAATGATTTAACCTTACTTTCTGTTAATTCATGCCACATTGAGAGCGTTGAGCGATGCTGTGTTAAAGGGATCATTTCACGCATGTCGTCTCCACGATCAAAAACATCATAATCTTCTTCGCCTTCAATTCCTGCCATGTTTTTAAATAATTAACTTTTTATTTTGTTTAAAAAAAATGCACAAGCATATGGCTCGATTCTTGACCCGTATAGAAAGCTGAAAGAACCCCTTGGCGTGAAGGGAAATAAACGGAATATTATTGTTCCAAAATAATCCATCTACTATTGATGCAGATCAAATTCTTACTGTCAAATTTCCAGACTTAGGAGCGGATGAATTGATTGTGCCGGGCTCTGCGCGTCTTACTTTCAAAATAGAGCTCGATTCAACCAACAGACCCAAACAGGACAGTTGCCCAGAATCTGGACGGACAATCGTTAAGAAAATTTCTATAAAACTTGAGGGGCAAGAAATATTTTCTTTACACAATGCAGACATATTTTTAACCTATTCTGATCTATGGCTAACCGGGAATGAAAGGGCTGATCTTGCGTTTCAAGGAATTGAAATGATGATGGACTAAAACACAGAATAGACGCCGCAGATGCTAAAGACAACAAAAAGCATGTAGCCGTAAAGTTTGCGTATGGAAATCGCTTTTCCATTCCCTTAGATTTTGAGTTGTTTAAAAGCGCATGCGCCATACTTTCAAGGAGCATTAAAAGACAGATTGTCATATGAACTAACTTTTAATGAATACAAACGCGTTAATCAGATCATCAGACACCGAAGCAAAGTACAGCATTTCTGACATCTTGTTAGAGTTTGACGTTGTTAGCAACTCTAATTAGCAAGGTGATTGGCACCAATATGAGTCAGATTGTAATATATTACGAAAGAGTGATTCATCATACAACATACCCTAGAAGCAGGGCAGACACTATATGGAATTTTAGTTTTAGTGTTGCAGCAAGATCGCTTAAAGGTATTTTATTGCTGTGCGAAGATGAAGAACCGTTCAAAAGAGCAAGTGAAAAGTTTTTTAATCCAAAAATAACGAAAGTACAATGTTCGATTGAGGGTAGTCCTACCAAATCTACGCTAGCGGGCTTAAACCTTATCAGCATTTTGATGAAATAAGAAAACTGTTTGGGGCGGGAGGTGTAGAATCCAACAGTTGACCTTGCGTCTAAAGATTTACCATCTTCACAATGTTAGGCTTGATGATTATTTAACAACGAAATACGGTTTATGGATTGACTAAGGTCAACAGAGGAAATCAGTTGCATGGAAGCGGAGAACTGTGAGAGACGTAATAAACATTCAAATTGATAAAGAAGAAGAAGCCGATAACCGCTTAATGTACATTTGTTTTATTATATGATGCGCAGCTGAATATTAGAGATAACAGATTAAAAGATGTACTATACTAAATTATTTTCATTTTATAAAAAGCATGTCTGTTCAGGTTTATCCAAATGTGCCTACGCGCCGTCAAAAGAAGGTATAGCAGGCAATTCTGCTGTTATAGAAACCCCTGAAGTAAAAACCTTCAGATTAACCAACATTACACAAATGCAGCAAGTACTAGAGCAAGACCTTTCAAAATACAGCAAAACCAACGAAGGTATTCTGCTGCCTTTAATGCTGTTACATATGTTAATACGGAGCATCAACTAAAGCGCTCTATCAGCAGGAACGAGTGTTGGTCTCTTAGCAACGGGCATAGGCGCACCCGCAGCTTTACCTCTAGAGGTTTGTCTTTAGCTCTCGGCCTGTGTTCATTAGCCGTAGGTGCTGCTAGCAAAAAAATAAAAACTAAACTCCAAAAGCACACAGCTATGGTTCAACTAATAACAGCTAAACTTAGCTCGTTTAAACTGACAATAAATAAAGCGCTTGTTGACTAAACATCACGGATGAAGAATTTAATCGTTTACAGGCCGATTTTGATGACTACAAAAGACAAAAGTTTGATCTTCAAAGAAAGGCGGTGACAAGTTTTTTCTCAACAGCCAGACCCCGAGCAGATAAAAAGGAATGCTTACAAAAAGTAAACGAGACATTAAACTCTGTTCTAAACAGCTCACTTTAAACAACACCAAAAGGTGTTTATACTTTAGTTTATGAGTCCAAGCACAAAAAGACCGTTGATATTGGTTCTGATTAAGTATTTTTTTTTTAATTTAAATAAATATTTTGAGTTAGAAAAGAGACTCAACATGGCTAAGATATATGAAGGACAAGACGAATTTTTTGAAGCAATGCAAGAAAATTTATCAAGAGCACTGAATGATATTGATTTAGAAGTATTGATCCAGGAAGCGTACGGGCAAGTGTTGCTCATGCTATTTCTCAAGTTCCGGGTAAACTAACAATAGAACCCGCCAGTTAAAGTAATGTTAGCTGTTTTAATCGACTATGTAACAATAAATGAAGAAAACCTAGAAGTCTGGTCTAAACTAAACAGCAGACTATTCTTTCCTCTAATGACTTAACACCCGGTTGGGCAGACGAACTGCTTACACAGTTTGACGCTGCTGCTGAAGAAGCTAAAATGAGAGGCTCTGGTTGGTCAGAGGGCGAAGTCTTAGAGATCAGATTAAAACAGGCTAAGTATGCGCCGATTGTAGGCAAGTCTCACATTCCACTACCCCAGCATTAGTCGCAAAAAGAGCAGTTCTAAACATAAGGAATTCAGACGACAAATGTTTTATGTGGTGTGTTCTTGCAAGGCTGCATTACGCCCGCAAAAACGCAGAGAGAGTGTCTAACTATCGCCCTTACATCAATGATCTTAACTTTAGTGGAATATCCTTTCCCGTTAGCGGGGATTCCATTGATCTGTTTGAAGAACAAAACAAACCCATAACTGTTAATGTCTACACATGGGATGGAAAACAGATTTGGTGCCAATTAAAGTGTCCAAGAACAGTCCAACGATTGGCGAGCCAGACAAAATCATGTTGACTTACTACTAATGTTTTCACCAGCGGGGGTGCCACATTATACATTGATACGAACAATGAGTAAACTAATGCAGCATACTTCAAAAGATGGGCACAAACAAGAATTCTGTAGAAAATGTTTAACAAGAATGCCATCTGTGCAAGCTGCGAGTGAACATAAGAAACATTGTATCGGCCCAGTTGACTGTAATACAGAACTAACTACGCCCCCGCCCGGATCTAAAGTTAGTTTTAAGAACTGGAAACGGCTGCAACATTCTCCATATGTTGTTTACGCAGACTTCGAATCACTCATTGTTCCTTATGAAGGGCCAGCGCCACAAAAACTTCGAAAAACAGTCTTAATGAGTAATCATCAGATTTGTTCATTTGCCTTCATTATTGTTAGGTCAGATGGCGTTCATTCAGAGCCAGAATTATATAGAGGCCCAAATGCGGCTAGAAGATTTTTACAGCGCATGCAGCAAGTGCGTAATGACTGTTCTAATAATCTAAACTTATCTGAAATCATAATGAACGCCTGAAGACCAACAACAGTATGACTCAGCCACGCATTGTTGGATTTGCGGTTTAGAGCTAACGCCCAAGAGTGTAAACCCCACAGTAAGAGACCTGATCACATTAGTGGAAAGTTTAGAGGTGCAGCGCACAGTAAATGCAATCTTCAACTAAAGTTTGATCCAAAGACATGGAAGCTGCCTGTATTCTTTCACAACTTGCGGGTTATGACTCTCACCTTATAATGCAAGCAGTAACCAGCGCCTTCAGGTAGCATGCATTGCACAGTCATCAGAAAAGTACATGTGTTTCACTTTAAATAACATGTCTTTCTACGACTCTATGCAACACATGATGGGATCATTAGAGGCACTGGCTATGTCCTTAAAGTCCTGCCCAATAACGGAAGAATATTTTGACTCAACTCTTGTTAGAAAGGGCGTTTACCCTTATGAGTACATGAACAGTTGGGAAGGTTGATGAAGATACACTTCCGCCCAAGGCGCGTTCTTTCTAGTCTCAGAGGAAAGGACATCATGATTCTGATTACCAGCATGCTCAAGATGCGTGGCAGAAGTTAGATTGTAAAACGATGGGAGACTATCATGACTCCTACTTGATGGGTGATGTATGTTTGTTGGCGGACGTCTTTGAAAATTATAGAAGACCTGCATGAAACATTACAGCCTGGATCCCGCGCATTATATTTCTGCGCCCGGGATGAGTTGGGATGCTTTCTTAAAGTTTACCGGAGTACAGATTGATTTATTGTCAGATTTACCAATGATTCAAATGATTGAAAACGGATTGCGTGGGGGAATTAGTATGGCGTCGCACCATTACTGTAAAGCAAACAACAAATACCTAGATGATTATGATCCAAGTAAAAGGTCTAACTATCTTATGTATTTAGATGCAAACAATCTGTATGGATGGGCAATGGCGCAATCACTTCCATTACGTAACTTTAAAATGTACACAGTGACGAATAATATTCAAAAGGCATTAAAGTGGTTGGGGAGTTTAACGCCCAATCAACAGCGTGGTTTCATTCTAGAAGTTGACTTAGAATATCCCATGAACTCCATGACCTGCAAAATGACTATCCATTAGCAGCAGAAAGTCTAAAGATGGATCCAAGAGAGCCGCCTAAACTTGTGCCTAATCTTCGCGGCAAAAAAAATTATGTCTGTCATTACAGACTTCTACAATTTTATTTAAGACATGGTTTGAAGTTGACAGCAGTTCATCGTATAATTGCTTTTGATCAAAAACAGTTCATGAAACCATAACATCATGAAGAACACTGATCTTAGAACTAAATCCACAGATGCTTCAGAAAAGACTTTTTCAAGCTGATGAACCCAAAAGCTGTTTCGGAAAGACTATGGAGAATCCCCACAAGCGTAAAGATGTTAGATTGGTCACCAGAGAGAACGAAGCAATTAAGCTGACTTCAAAACCAAATTATCAGGACTTTAGAAGATTTCATGATCAGCTTTTTGGCATAATGATGAAAAAAAAGAAGTCAAATTGGACAAAACCTGTATTTATTGGGTTTACTGTTTTAGAATTATCAAAGCTTTGATGTTAGAGTTCTTTTATGATACTTTAAGCCCTCGTATCCTGAGTCCAGAGTACTTTACACAGATACAGATAGTTTTGTTATAGATATCCCTACTGAAGACATCTATAAAGACATGGAAACCGAAGTGGCTAAAGGTCATGCGGGATGGTAATGACACGTCCGATTATCCTAAAGATTCGCCTTTGCATTCAATTACTAATAAGAAGGTTTTAGGAAAGATGAAGGATGAATTATCTGGGAAAAGGGGATCAAGGAGTATGTGGGTTAAGATCGAAAATGTACAGTATTTCGAGCCAGGAGAAAATCATTAAGAAAGCAAAAGGAATATCTCGCAGCGTTGTGCAGTCAACATATCGCATGACAACTACAAAGAAGCATTGTTTGGCAATAAGACTTTTCATCATGACAACGTAAAACTACGATCTAATCTACATGAGATCAACACAACTGTTGTAACAAAGAAGTCATTAGATAGAACAAACACAAAACGGGTGTTTGTTAATCCCGAGTTTTCATATGCAATTGGGCACTGGAGAACCGTAAATTAATTAAAGCGGAACTGTGTCTGGCGGAATTATCTGCAGTTCTTCTTTCACAAAAGATCTTTGAGGAGCTGGTTGTTTGTTGTGCCAGTTTCTCGTAAATAATACACGGGCGGATTCATTTTTACAATTCTTTTTATTTCGTATGGATCAACACTCCAAACTGGATCTGTTGCCCTGATGCGAGTGTCCCCTTCTGCTTCCCCGGTAATAAAGTACCTTACTTTCAATCCAAATGGTAATAGTTTGCTGGTTGTACTGGAGTCTCCTTCAGCAACATTTATTGTTTTTCTTTTGATTGCTTGTACTGGTTTTTAGCCCTTTAAATTCTTCATTATTCATTGCTCGCAAAACTGAGGGCAGTCTTCTAACCCATTCTGTGTTGCGAGAATTGTCAATCAGCTCTCTGTGATACTGGTAGGAGAAAAGTCTTTCGGCTAACTGTTTGTTAAAGTTTCAACTAAAGCCTGTGATCTGTGAACTCCCGGAATGCTCTTCTAATAGTAACTCTGTGTTTTAACAATAATTGATTCACTTGGCCTTTAAATTCTTTTCCATCATCAACTTGAATCATGCGAGGGAAAGTTAGGGGGCCCCGCTGGTATATCAGCTGTATGGCAACAGCAACAGCAGAAGCACTCTTTTGTGTTAATGGCTCCGCATCTTTGTATCTTGAAGCCATGTCAATGACTGTGAGTGCGTACTTAAATCTTTTTCGTCTAATCCTATAGAGGGTAAATATAGAAGATCCATTTGATGGGTGTCGTTTGGAGTTGTGTTCACAAAGTGCGGTCTCTGTATTCGTCTAGGCGCTGGTAAATAAATTTGCCAGATTGCTTGTTTAGATAACCATTCCTTTGCTGTTTGTTCACTGACTCCTGCCGCTTGGCTTAGCTTTTTTATTGCCGTGATGCCCTTCCAATATCCTTTGGCGAATAATAGATTTTGTTCATTTTTTACTCAGCCAATATTATGTGCAACAAAATACACGACGGTCATACCAACGACAATAAACCCGATTTCTTGCATCTTTTGTTTTTCTGATGGTTGATAAAAGTCACTGAATTTTGGTGGGGGCATGTCTGGATGGTTTGCCTGTTACTAGATATATTGTTTTTTGCTTGATCAACATTTTTAAAAGTGTAAGCTGCATGCCCCTGTCTTTTCAGTGTGTCATTAATAAAATCTAACTGCTCAAGTCTCTGCCTTTCATAGGCGTCTTGTGCAGCTGCTAGTTGCTCCATAGCTTTGTTATGCCTTTTTCTCTCGCTGTCATTCCCCAGTTTACTAAATGCAAAATTACTGCCACTAAAAGCAAGCGCATTCACCACAGCGCCGCCTATCATTATTGCGAGTGAAGCCATTTTTTATAAATTATTTTTTTTTCTTACATATTTATATTCTCTGGAATTATTCCTTGCTTAACTAGAAAATCTTTCGTAGCAAATGAAGCTGCATAATAGCAATCAGTTTTGCTGAATCCTCAAAGTCTAGTTTGCCAAGATCTGCCGGTTTTATTTTAACAAGCTTTTACCAAGCATTGAGTATCCTACACTTAGACCTCCAATAACAGCAGAATGGTATACAAGGTTAGCAACAGTTTTTTCGGTGCTCATTTTTATAAATAAAAATAATTATAATTTAATAAAAACATGAACAGCGATGATCTACTACAGCTACAAGGCAGCCTAAACCTTCCTGAACTTATGAATGACCAAGCTAATGACCAAGCTATTATGCCCAAAAAGGAGAGGCTGTATTCTTTAGCAGCATGTGGAAAACAAAACAGTTCCTCGGAACTGAATTCAGCATTGAACAGATTCAACAGATGTCGCCGCAAGACATTTTAAAGTATCATAACAGGTATGAAGCGCAGCTGGGGTCAGATGGTGAAAAGTGTGGGGCAAACGGTTCTTAGTTTGTACACTAAACTAGTCAGTAGATTTGCTCCCCTTGATTCTGAACAAGATCTTACGTATGATTTAACGCAAGATCCAGTTTTAACAAAGTCATTAGAGTCTCTAGGATGTGATCTATACTACAGATTTGGACATTGTTATCGCCATTAATCATGGGGTTAATAACTTTTAATCATATAGATTTTATTTCCCTTCAAAATGAACGATCTGGAAAATCAGCAGAACCAGAAAACACTGAATCAGGTGGAGAAAGTAACCCAGAAAACACTGAACCAGGCGGAGACCATTAAAAATCCTGGGCGTGTTGAAGCAGGAAAAAAATTAGCAGAGTGGAACAGACAAAAAAAAAATTTAAAGTTACAGCATTATGAAAACATAACACCGCCAAAGCCAGAACAAGTTGATTCAATGCCAGCTATAAAAACTCCATGTGATACAGGGCCCCAAAGTCTTCATGGAATATTGAACTTAAAACTGTTGCCATTTTTGGCGCCCTTGCTGCTGTTGGGGCAGTTATTATGGCTATAAAATATATACACAATGGCAACAGAAACGAAAGAAGTTAAAACAACCTGAACCGTTTAAATACAGAAAAAGACAACTGCACGCCAAAACCGCCAATAACAAAGCATCATTTTGAATCCATTTATAATGGAATAATATTTTAAGAACTTAATTTTAAATTTTTTTATAAAAAATAGATCATGGCGTATTATAAAATGATAAAGTCAATAAATAAAGACATGGAGTCTATAAAAGACATTTCCATAGACCCGAATTGTAATCAATGCGGTTGCTTCGGATGTAAAACCTTCCTTAAGATTTATGCAGAGAACGCTGAGCAAGACATCCTCAAAAAATGACGCGTTTTTTTGAGGCGTGTGTGTACTATCTTAGACATTTACTATTTAAGATAAAAACATAGCTTGTATTTTTTTGATAATTATAAGATACTTAAATAAAGAACTTGGTTGTCCTTAGAGGATGACTTAGTTATGATCTTAGGTTAACTTGGGTAAGAACTTGGGGATGACTTGGGTGACTTAAAGATGACTTAAGTAAGAACTTGTAAATGACTTGAGGATGACTTGTGAATGACTTGAGGATGACTTAAGTAAGAAACTTGTGAATAACTTAAGGATGAATTGTGAATGACTGAGGATAACTTGTAAATGACTTGAGGATAACTTGTAAATGACTTAAGGATGACTTGTGAATGACTTGAGGATGACTTGTGAATGACTTGAGGATGACTTAAGTGTGCGTGCGTGGGTGGGGGTGGGGAGACGTGCGTGCGTGGGGTGGGGGTGGGGAGACGTGCGTGCGTGGGGTGGGGGTGCGCAGGAGTTACCTCCCCTTTGTGTCCGCACATAGCAAGTACAGGCAGTACCGTAGCCCTCTTGCTACTATAAATAGGCGTTCACCGCATGAACGGTTATTTATAGCAAGGCGGATTTTACCGTAGCCCTCTTGCTACTATAAATAGGCGTTCACCCCATGAACGGTTATTTATAGCAAAACGGATTTTACCGCAGCCCTCTTGCTACTAAAATAAGGCGTTCACAGCATGAACGGCTATTTATAGCAAGGGTGGATTTACCGCAGCCCTCTTGCTACGAAAATAAGGCGTTCACAGCATGAACGGCTATTTATAGTAGCAGTCAGCAAGGCTAACTTCACCGCAGACCTCTTGCTACGAAAATAAGGCGTTCACAGCATGAACGGCTATTTATAGTAGCAGTCAGCAAGGCTAACTTCACCGCAGATTGCCTCCCACAACAAAGAGTTTCATTATACTTTCCTTCTTGCACAAAAAAGTTTATACCACACCCCTCCTCACCGTCATGTCTCAGTTGGTTTTGATCTTTGAAACATTGTTTGCGCCTTTCAAGGCAGTGACCCATAATCAGAGCATGATGGATAGTTTTTCTTTCGCCAAGTTTTAGTAAAAGAGCACCACTTTGTAAAATGGAATCATTTCGTCAACAGTCGAAAGATATCAAAGCCATCAACATCTCTTTCAGTAATATTGCCCAAATCTTTTTCTAAAACTCTTTGTGGAACCAACAAGCTTTCAAGGTAGCTGTGTAGTTCATCAATGGTTAGTTCTCGTTTTTCTTTCACCCCACCTTCTAAAAACGCAATACTGCTCTTGGCTTACAAGGTAAAAAACAGCGCTCACCTAATTTTCTTTTGTTTATATACTCCATCATAAGCTTGTAGTATTGCATATGATCCTCCATAACAAGAAGTTGGTCCTCTGTAAACAAAGCACGTCCGTCTCCATTAGAAGCCATGGCTAAAATGGCCGGCTCTTGCCAGCGTAGTAGTGTTGACGTGGAGTGTCACGTGACAGTCTAGACTATTCGTGAAACATTTGCTGACGCAATAATGGGCAAGTTGCCCGCAGCGCACTTGGCCAGGTAAGAGACAAAACGCAGTAAGCTCGCGAGGCATGGTTTATTGATTTTTTAGCCACAACATAGGAAGCCCCACAGGTGCAAAACGAGCCGCTCGGCTTGCACTGTGTTCTATGTGTGTGTGTGTGTTGTGTGTGCGTGTGTGTGTGTGTGTGTGTGTGTGTGTGTGTGCATGGTGTGTGTGTGTGTCTGCCGCCTCTCTGTCTGTCTGTCTGTCTCTCTCTGTCTCTCTCTTCTCTGTCTGCCGGTGATTCTCTCTCTCTCTCTTCCGCCACAGGAAAAGGCGGCTTTAAGGCCACTTTCGCCCAAAAAACGGTGGTTGAGCAAGTGAGTCAGGATTGGTAAAATACTGTTCTCTACTGGGGTCGACCTCATACTTGGCCAGCGCCACTTTCATCGACAGACCAACGCCAGTGCCAACAGTCTCATCTGACCAGGCGCCAGCAGACCAAGACCAGTGCCAGCAGTTGTGTCGTGCTTGTGAAAGTGACAGTGAAAAGAAAGAAAAAAAAAAAAGAAAAGAAAAGACAGTGATTCGTGAATAGTTAAGATCACCTGGCCAGGTAAAGTAGAAATCTATTTATACCCGGGTTAGTTAATGATGTTTTAGACAAATGATTTTGTGAAGTTCAGGAAAGAGAGAATGTTTTATTTTGTTTGATTCCATATGCATTGATGGTTCGTTCTATGAACATGTGTAGTAAAGTTATAGACTTTACTAGTGGTTTGATGTGACGAATGCATGATATATGAATGAGATCGTAAGCAAGCTGTGAGTGTGTTTGGGCTGTGCGCTAGTCTTCCTCCATCGACATCACCCGAGGTTGACAATCATTTTTATCAATAGTAGTAGTAGTAGTAGTAGTAGTAGTAGTAGTAGTAGTAGTATTAGTAGTAGGAGTAGTAGTAGTAGTAGTAGTAGCAGTAGCAGTATAGCAGTAGTAGCAGTAGCAGTAGTGGTGGTGGTGGTGATGGTAATAGTGGTCGTAGTAACAGTAATAGTAGTAGTAGTTGTTCCTGTCCGTAGTAGTAGTAGTAGTAGTAGTAGTAGTAGTAGTAGTAGTAGTAGTAGTAGTAGTAGTAGTAGTAGCCGCAGCAACAGCAGCAACAGCAGGAGAAGCAGCAACAGTAGTAGTAGTAGTACTAGTAGAAGTAATAGTCATATTCATAACTGCATTTTTGTAGTAGGAGTAGTCTGTGCCACCACAACGAACATACCAGCCACAGTAGAATAAGGACAGAGAGAGAGAGAGAGAGAGAGAGAGAGAGAGAAGAGAGAGGAGAGAGAGGAGAGAGAGAGAGAGAGAGAGAGAGAGAGAGAGAGAGAGAGAGAGAGAATGAGAGAGAGAGAGAGAGAATGAGAGAGAGAGAGAGAGAGAGAGAGAGAGAGAGAGAGAATGAGAGAGAGAGAGAGAGAACAGACAGACAGACAGACAGACAGACAGACAGACAGACAGACTGACAGAGGGGGAGGATCCCACAAATGATAAAAAAACGACTGAAGAAATACATGGATCAACAGAATTCAAGTGATCCCCTAGAGACAGACAAAGGCAGACATGAGAGAGACAGGGGCACACAGAAAGGCGAGACAGACGGACAAGAACTCAACGAAGCTTGTCTGTTAAAACTCTGCACTTTCCACCCCGCCCTTCCCCCACCCGCAACTCATTCCTGCAAAAAACTTTGTGGAAGCCTGAGCAGCCCCCTGTGACCCGAACAGTAAGCAACAGTAAAAGAATGGGCAGGACAGTGGTGGCATTTCCATGGGTGCGGAAGACAGCACAGCGCCAGGCAGGGAAATCTCTGCGGGGACCCACGCCAATCACTGACTAAAGTTCCCTAAACACACAGCGTCTCCACACCCGCGACCAGACGGCTCCAACGCTCCTAGTTTTAATGGACAGAAAAAGAAAAATTAAAGGGTTTTAACATATTTCGTTTTTCTTCTAAAACCCACAGATTTCTCTCTAAGAATACAGCAAAAAGTTGGGACGTATCGTAACTAATCAAGAAGTTTAAGTGACTTTTGCATCTACGCATTTGTTAAAAAAAATGAATATCGCCAGACAAAAGCCGTACCCATGGGTAAAAGATTGCCCATTTTTAGTAACTGGGAGTTTTTCCTGGTAATTACTGCAGTTGGTTCGAACTTTCACAGCGAAAAATACAAAATGTTTTACGTTGTTTTTAACGTTTTTGTTTTAAAAAAAAAACCCTTTCCATCGATTGCAGAAACATGGTGGCGATACATGGAGTAGTGGTGGATTTAAATAGTGGGGGGGTGGTGGCAGCGGTAGTAACAGTAGTGGTAGTAATTGTACTAAATAATTGTCGTCATAAAATGACAACAGCAAAACCATTAAAAATGAAGAAGTAGAAGAAGAAGAAGAAGAAGAAGAAGAAGAAGAAGAGAGAGAGAGAGAGAGAGAGAGAGAGAGAGAGAGAGAGAGAGAGAGAGAGAGAGAGAAGAGAGAGAGAGAGAGAGAGAGAGAGAGCATCATAAAAACGAGAAGAAAAACTCAAACAATACATGGAACGACAGAGATCAAGAAAATCCTAAAACCCGACAAAGACAGACATGAGAGAGACAGGGACACAAAGAAAGTGACCGAGACAGACAGACAATACCTCATCGAACCTTGTCCGTTCAAACCCCCTACCTTCCCCCGCCGTCGCTCCCCACTCCAACCTTTCCTGCAAGAACTTTGTGGAAGACTGAGCATCCCCTGTGACCCGAACAGTAAGCTACAGTAATAGAATGGCAGGACAGTGGTGGCACTCCATGGGTGCGGAAGACAGCACAGCGCCAGGCGGGGAAAATCTCTGCGGGGACCTCACGGCCAATCACTGACTAAAGTTCCCTCAACACACAGTGTCTCCACCCCGCGACCAACGCTCCAACGCTCCTAGTTTTAATGACAGAAAAGAAAAATTCAAGTTTAACAATTTCGTTTTTCTTCTAAAACCCACAGATTTCTCTCTAAAAAATACAGGCAAAAAGTTGGGACGTATGTAAATTAATCAAGAAATTTTAAAGTGACTGTGTGCATCTACGCATTTTTTAAAAAATAAAATGAAAAACGCCAACAAAAGCCGTATCATCGTAAAAGATTGCCCATTTTTAGTAACGGGGAGTTTTTCCTGGTAAATACTGCATTTTTTCGAATTTTCACGGCAAAATACAAAATGTTTAACGTTTTTTTTAAACATTTTGTTTTAAAAAAAACCTCCATCAGATTGCAGAAACAGGGTGGCGATACAGGGAGTAGGGGTGGTTTTTGATAGTGTGGCGGTGGTGGCAGCGGTATAACAGTAGTGGTAGTAATTGTACTAATAGTAATTGTCGCATAATAATGACAACAGAAAAACCATTAAAAATGAAGAATAGAAGAAGAAGAAGAAAGAAGAAGAAGAAAAGAAGAAGAGAGAAGAGAGAGAGAGAGAGAGAGAGAGAGAGAGAGAAGAGAGAGAGAGAGAGAGAGAGAGAGAGCATCCATAAAAACGAGAAGAAAACTCAAACAATACATGGAACGACAGAGATCAAGTAATCCAAAAGAATCCGACAAAGACAGACATGAAGAGACAGGGACACAAAGAAAGTGACCGAGACAGACAGACAATACCTCATCGAACCTTGTCCGTTCAAACCCCCTACCTTCCCCCGCCGTCGCTCCCCACTCCAACTCATTCCTGCAAGAACTTGTGAAGACTGAGCAGTCCCCTGTGACCCGAACAGTAAGCTACAGTAATAGAATGGGCAGGACAGTGTGGCACTCCATGGGGGCGGAAGACAGCACAGCGCCAGGCAGGAAATCTCTGCGGGGACCTCACGCCAATCACTGACTAACGTTCCCTCAACACACAGGCCCTCCACCCCCGCGACCAGACGGCTCCAACGCTCCTACTTTAATGGACAGAAAAAGAAAAGTTCAAGGCTGAACATTTTTTGTCTTCTTCTCTCAAACAACATGGGAAAAACGTCGAGACGTATCGCGTATTTTCAAGGCGTGACACCGTGTCAAGGCATTTGCGAAAAATGGCTATCGTCAGACAAAAGCATATACCCATGCCAAAGAATTCCGCCTTTTAGTACCTGGATTTGTCCCCTTTTAATAACTGCACTGGATCAGTAAAGAAACAAACAAATTCAAAATATTTCTTGTTGCTATTGTGATGTTTTTCCCATCATCCCGATTGCGTAAACGTGGTGGGGGTATTGAATAATGGTGGTGCTGGAGGTTTTGGTGTGGAAGTGGTGGTAATGGGGGTTATGGTAGTAGTAGTAGTAGTAGTATAGTAGTAGCAGTATAGTAGTAGTAGTAGTAGTAGTAGTAGAAGCTATCATACTAGTAGTGGTTTCTGTTTAAAATGACGATGAGATGATGATGATGATGATGATGATGATGATGATAATAAATAACAAAAATGATGATGATGGGTGATGATGATGATATGAGATGATGATGATGATTATGATAGGGTGATAATGATGATGAAAGATAACAAGAACAAAAACAACAACAACAACAACAACAACAACAACAACAGTAATAATGATACTACTACTGCTACTAAATACTACTAACGAAAGTAGAAGAAGAAGAAGAAGAAAAAAAGAAGAAGAAGAAGAAGAAGAAGAGGAAAAATTCCAGAGCGACGAGCGAAAAAGAGAGAGAGAGAGAGAGAGAGAGAAGAGAGAAAAGAGAGAGAAAAAGAGAGAGAGAGAGAGAGAGAGGAAGGATACGGCATTCAAACATTGGTTCATGAAAAAATGTGAATCGAAAGACAAACCCCATGCTGTCATTCATGTCATGTTTAATATTCTATATTTCACAAGATTTCTGTCGTAACTACATGATTTAGAATGGAAAATTAGCAACAACAACAAAAAATACACTAGTTCACTTGTCATTAAATGATTGAATTCCACTTGAACGTTTGGAAAAAAAAATCATATTTAGTTACTGCTCTTAGACAGCGTCATTTACAATGAAAAACATGACACACCAGCATAAGATTACGAAAGCAATCATTCCCCTATTTCTAGCAAATCCACCATGGGATACGACGAAGGAGAATACATACAGCCTGCAACTCAACAACACATGAAACAATGGTTAAATATGAACTTGCAAAGACCAGAAGAGTATGTGAAAAAATACTCACGGGAGAAGAGAGAGAGAGAGAGAGAGAGAGAGAGAGAGAGATAATTTCAGTCATGGACCTGATAAGCTGTTCCTGTAGTGTAGGAAGAGGTTGACTAGGCCGTCAACACACACAACACAGTTTGGCTGTGGGACAAACAGAATAGGAGACAAGTAAACCGCTGTTGACTTTGCCTTTGCTCTGTTTCACTGGGCGGGAGGGGGGGGGGGGGGGGGGGGGGGGGGGGGGGGGGGGGGGGGGGGGGGGGGGGGGGGGGGGGGGGGGGGGGGGGGATCAGGCTACACTGCCACATAAAGCAGGATTTCTGTTCAAGTGCAGCACACAGTGGACCAGTTTCTGTGTCTGTGTCCTTTTATCAGTCTTGTTTATCCACCTGCTGGTAATTCTTTTTTCTTTGTCTTTCATGTGTGTGTGTGTGTGTGTGTGTGTGTGTGTGTGTGTGTGTGTGTGTGTGTGTGTGTGTGTGTGTGTCTGTGTCTGTGTCTGTGTCTGTGTCTGTACGTCTGTCTGTGTGCGTTGCAAACGTTTACGTTGGTATTTTCGTGACATTTACAAGCGCTTAGATGACCTTGTTCGTCAGAACGTTTCACTTTGATAAGACTCTTCCAGCCATCCTTTGCATGAAGAAAACCGGAAGCGAGTGCGGAGCAAGTGCCGGAACCAGGCCATTGGCAGCATAGTATCATGTTCATCACAGGACACGAGCAGAATGCACGACCGACACTCCTCTTCCTCCCTCTCGCCCTCCCTCCCCCGTCCCCCTCTCTCCCTCCCTGTGAATGCCTTAGACTGTTATCACGGAAAGAGATTGTTATCATGGAAACACAACCTGCATACATCTGCATGCAATTTGCACACTTGTCTCTTTCTGCCTTCGCTCCTTTCCTTCCTGTGGGATGTATTCATCACACGCGAACTAAAACAGGGCAAATGATCGTGAATGTCTAAGGATTATATTGTAATCTTGTTGACATCTCTGTGGCTTGATCCAGAGATGTACGGTGGACATGATCAGCATCTTTGCCTTTCACCAGTTGGCGTTCCACTGCACACATGGACAGCATTCACCACTCTGTTGTGATCGTCTCAGTGTCTGTCTCCTGTTCACTGGGGGGCTGTTTGCCACACCTTTTGCCGCTGAGAGTGTCTAATTACGTTGTCCCTGTGCGAGGAAATGCTATGTCCAAGCAGCAAGTCGACTTTACTTCACTGCGGCCAAAAAGAAGCTGGTATACGTGGTTACCTGAGTGGGCAGCTTAGCCAGTGAAACAATGCTCTCGCCCGGAACGGCTAGTGACCAGCGCCAGAGATCGAGACACGGATTCGATATATTCCAATGTTAAATTCCGATCCAGAACTTGTCTGAATCCCCTTTATTTCACGTGTTGTGAGACGTGAATAGCATTCATTGCAGGCTGTCTGTCGTAAAGCACACTTACCGCAGCACTGCTAGCACAACGTTTTCCATCCAATGTATGTATGCACACACACACACACACACACACACACACACACACACACACACAACACACACACACACACACACACACTCACACAGACGCACACACACACACACGCCACGCACGCACGCACGCACGCACGCACGCACCACGCACACACACACCACACACACACACACACACCACGCACGCACGCACGCACCACCACCACGCACACACACACACACACCACACACACACACACACACACACACACACACACACACGACACACACACACACACACACACACACACACATGCACTAAAACAAGTGAAACACAATTCATTATATATGCACGAGAGCTGCCCAAAAAAAAAAAAAAAAAAGAAAACATACATTTAAAAGAAGGTCATAAGAAAAGAATGACAAACGAGATCAGGATGACATGCCAGTAAAAGAAACTGAACACACGAATAAAAAATGCAAAATATCCCGCACTACGCATGTTTGAGAGTGAATCAGCCGCAAGATGAAAAGGAAACTTTTCAAAAGTGTGCGAACGGAACAAAACCATACGTTATTGGCATTCGAAATGGAAAGTTTTAAACTTGTACGCCAGGCAACATTTCCCGTCCCCCATATATTTCAGTCGTCCCGTCCCTTGCTAGTTCGTGAACGCATGCAATACACACACCCATCACTGCCACCACCACCATCACCAATGCAAAATGAAATTCCTCAAAGATCCACATGTTTCACATGCCCCTGTCCATATCTCCTGGCAGCAGCAGCAACCAGGAGCTCAGGCCAGGAGACTTGGCCTTAGGCATGGCTAGAAAGCGTCCTTCCAGTCCTCTGGCCACGTTGAAGCTGTGTCAACAGAAGACACAGTCCCTCCTTTTTGCTTTCCACTTCTCTGCCAATCTGTACTCCATGGCAGCCTTCTGCAACCACGTCTTGGAAATACACCAGATAGTCTTCACTTTCTCGATGCTTTCACAAACCATCGGTCAGTCTCTGGAAGTGTGTATCTCAAACTCTTAACCCTACCGTTGATAATGTTGCCATGCATCTACGCCCCTCCCTCCCTTCCCCCCCCCCCCCCCCCACACACACACACTTTTTTCTTAATTCATTTCAATATTTTAAAAATCTCTTTTCATGAACATTGATAGATTCTATCAATTTTTTTTTTCCAAATGAAAAACATCCACATTTACCTCTCCACGATTTAAAGTTCAGAAGCGAAAACAGAAATTGAATAACTGACTCAGGAAATTATGACAATTCAAAATGTAATTAAAAACAAGTTACTCACTGTTAATAAGTATGAACACGACAGGTTTTAGCATTACAAGTATTGTGTCAGCAACCACTATTTCTTTTACTCAGTTGGTTATAGCAAAACATCGGCGTCGACTGTAAGAATGATGTATAACGACGACTTATGCAGAGAAGAAGAGGACTGCAAAGAAAAGGAACACGATAAGACGATGAAACAGACAGGAGCAAGAGAACATGAAACAAAAGGAAGAGGAAGGCATAGTTTCCAAAGTTTTACTTCAGTTTGTATTGTTCACCCACAAGATGATAGTGAAGACAGTGCTTCTCTGGGTCCTCCCCAGCACCTTCGGGTGTTTCTTTTTCTTCTGCCTATACTCGATCGTGTTACTAATTGAAAAATAGATAACATTTCACACTACTGAAATGGTAAAATGGTAACATTCCACGTCATTGAAATAGTAGAATGATAACACTTCACGCATTACAATTGTGAAACAGTAACATTTTGCCCACTGAAATCATGAAATAGCAATATTGCACACCACCGACATTATTGCTCTGTCTTCTCACCTCAAACGCAAGAATTTTGTGTGCAAAAAATTGTGCTCATAAAAATCTTCCCAGACTACAAAACGTTTCACAATGCTCCTGTCATCTCCACTGACGACGATGTCTGGTGCATTTTCTTTGATATGAGACCTGAGACGGTGGCTGGTCCCACACTTCTCTGGCGAAATTACAGTAGTTCAAAGAGACCGCACCATTCCCCAGTTTGGTCTCTCCACGTCTGTGAATGGGAACTGCTTGTAAGACTCGTCCCGCAGTTGCATTTTGGGGCGTTATGGAAGGTGCTACTCGCCAGTCTATTTAACGATGCTCATTATGTTTCCTTGCATCTAAAACTTGATCATGACTTCAACTATAGCACCAACAGTTTCCATGGTCCCTGACAGCAACGTATTCGAATAAAATAATACACGCTATTGACAAATCGTGACCTGTGCTCCTTCCAAGGTGTATACCCTGATATTTCAAAAAGATTTCTTTCTCTATCACTATCTTTTTTGTATGCAGAGGATATTTGTTATAAAGGAGAACGATATTTGAAATGGTACACCAATTTCACTTTCAGAGATTACTATTCCCCATTTTGTTTTATCAGCAACAAACGCGGACACACTGAGAAAGGACAGGTCTCTTGGGTCAGTAAATATCATTGACAAATATGCCGACATTACCAAAAAGAAAAGAAGACAAAGGATTATAGAGGATACAAAGTTAAAAAGATGAGAGAAAAATATAATCTAGAAAAGAATGAGATCAGAAAAAAAAATGAAAATGTGACAGAGCAAAGAAAAAAAGAAAGTTGTTTTCGAAAACTTTTCGATGCTAGCTCATTTTACGCTTTTGAAACATCGCGATATAGTGGTAGTCCAGAGGTGAAAATCACACCCAAAAAAAAAAAAGTATCTTGAAATGGGTAGTGCATCAACACTAGGTTTACAACAAGACATTGTTTTTTCTTCAAAACTTTCGAATATGTTAGTACATCACACAGTCAATCGCTGGAGGTATGTATATACTTCTGAAGTATCTTGTCAATTTGATAACGAGAATCTTCTTGAAGAAACGGGAAGAGATACGAAGACAGTCTTTAGACCTCCCCATCTTCCTCTGAGTTCTCCTTCTCCCCATACCGTTCTCTCTCTGTGAACTTTCCTGCTTGCAACTATGGCAGGAACCATTTCCTTTGTTCAAGAGAGCACGATTCAATCTCCAAAACTCTTGGAGAGGTTACAGCTGTAGCAACAGATGACACTCCGATTTGCTTCCCGTTCCTCTGTCAGGCTACACCGTGTGGAAAACATTTGTTGTATTTTTCCTGCAGTCTCACCATAGACATATCTGCCCTTGACTTTATTCTTCGGTTACTTTGATGAATCTCTTTGCAGTATTAGTCGTTCGTATGCAAAACTTTTATATTTTAACATCAGTGGCCTTTTCAGCGCACGCGCACGCACACACACACACACACACACACACACACACACACAC
>CM031604.1:31365035-31370035 GCA_018398815.1 Conus ventricosus
GGAAGGGTAGGAAAGGAAAACCATTTTGAGTTCTGCAGGCAACAGTAAGCCTCTAGGCTGAAAAGAAATTTTGCATAAGGTCAGTAACTTGTACATTGAAGGGTACCTCTACCCTGCCCCCTCGAAAACATCACCGAACACCTATCTGATACTTTACATCCCTACTACTAACGCATCAGCCAAATGTTCCAGGAATAATAGCACGTGAGGAATTTCTTCGACTTGGCGGAATATAGAGCTGGAGGGTGAAGAACACGATTTATGCAATTTAAGGAATACAAGGTGCATCTGAAAAGGTAAACTTCAACCCACCATCCTCATGTTTTCCACACACTCCACCCCACCCCCATCTTCTACTTCCTTCTCATCCCTGCTGTTAGCGCTGCAGCGAGAAGGATGATTTGAGAGATGGTTTCCTGTGAAGAGAATCTTTCATCTTGGTGGATAGGTGCTTCAGGGAGAAAATACACTCAGCGCAGTGAAACTAACCAGAGTGTGCTTAAAGAGTGAAAAACTCTTCCCAACCCCTGTCTTACCAATGGGTTTTTTGAAACATTCCAATAGAGGTCAGCAATGACTTTCTGACTGTATTCATCATTAGTTGGTTGTAGCATTTACTTGGTATGCACAGATATGTAGGAAAACAAATAACAAAGTCTGGAGTCCATCTCTAACACTGTCTCCATACCCCTTTGCTCCACCACTTTCGAGAGTGCACTATCGTGTTTTTAACATTTTGTTTTTCCTAAATGTTTAAGAAGTTGAAAAAAGGAACACCTTTTTTTATTGTATGAATTATGTCAGAAAAATAGGGAGGCTAAGATGTATATTAAGTAAGGTTGAAAAATTTTGATTTGATGTCACGATATTAAGTTTGCTTCAAGTATGTGTGTATGCGTGTGCAGACAAACAGAAACATATTCAATTGCATGCTTTAGCTGTGCATGCATGTGCATATGCACACACACACACACCACACACACACACACACACAGATAGTTCCACATTACAAGCAGGAACGCTGGGAGCAGAGAGATGATACATTCTTATACTTCTCGCTTATTTGTCTACATCTCCAACTCCTTAACCCCTATGCACTACTGTTACTGCTGCTGCTGCTGCTGCTTAACTACTGCTAATGCTTCTGCTACTGCTATTGTTGTTGCTTTTAGTGCTGCTGCTGCTGCTGCTGCTGGTCATGTAGCGGCAACAACAACTGCCACCAATACTTCTACGAGCAGTAGTTATTGTTGTGGCGTTGATGATGACCATAGCAGTAGCCCAAGTAGCAGCACTAGTGGCATTAGGCGCAACAGCAACAGCAGCAGCAGCAGCAGCAGTAGAAGGGAAAAAGCGCACACAGGAAAAAATCCCGCAAATTTAAGAGAAAGTCTGATTTTCAGTAAGACGAAAACATAGAGCGATGGAGAGTGACAGACTGAGAAAAACACAAGAGACACAGGGACACAGAGAGACAGAGATGGAAAGACAAAGAAAGACCGAAACAAGAAGTTTAAAACTTCCCTAACCCCACCCCTCCCATTTCCCCAACTGATGACTGCAAAAACTTTGTTGAAGACACAACGGTCCTCCCGAACCCAGCCGGTAAGCCAAAGTAATAGGATGGGCACGACACTGGTGGCACCCCAGAGATGCGGAAGACAGAAAAACGCGGAGCGGGGAAATCTCTGCGGGGACCTGACGCCAATCACTGACTAACATTTCTTCAACAAACACTGTCTGTACCCACCGACTAGACGGCTGCAACGCTTCTAGTTTTAATGGACAGAGAATGAAAAGTTCAAGACTGAATGTATCTTTTACTCAAAACCCTAAAGATTTCTTCAGCATGATGTAGAGAGAAAGGGTTCAAAGTAGAGTTTGGTTATTCAGTGATGTGAAATATCTATCTATCTATCTATCTATCTATCTATCTATCTATCTCTCTATCTATCCGAAGTACAGTTTGCTTAATCAAAGATTTGAAGTATCTATCTATCTGTCTATCTATGTCTCTCTCTCTCTCTCTCTCTCTCTCTCTCTCTCTCTCTCTCTCTCTCTCTCTCTCTTCTCTCTCTCTCTCTCTCTCTCCTCTCTCTCTATCTATCTGTCTGTCTAACTATATATCTATCTATCAGTCAGTCTGTCTGTCTGTCTGTTTATCTATCCACTTATATGATATCATTATATACATTTGTGATTTTTGTAAGTTGTAACAGTAGACGCAGTCGAGTAGTGGAGGAGGTAGTGGTGGTGGTATCATTATCTCCATCATAATCATCGTCGTCGTCATAATCACCATCACTATTATCCGTATTGTTATTATCGTTATTATTACTATTATTATTACTATTATCATTATTGTTGCTATTATTATTATTATTATTATCATCATCATTATTATCTTCTTATTATCACTTTTATTATCATTGTTGTTATTATTATCAGTAGTAGTAGTAGTTGTAGTAGTAGCAGCAGCAGCAGTGGTAGCAGTCATTGTAGTTGTAACTGTTGTGGTGGTTTAAGCAGCAGCACCACAGCAACAAAATACCAGGAACAGTAGAATAAAAGGATGAGAGAGAGAGAGAGAGAGAGAGAGAGAGAGAGAGAGAGAGAGAGAGAGAGAGAGAGACAGAGACAGAGACAGAGAGATAGAGAGAGAGAGAGAGCGAATGGAGCGATATGAACGAGGAAGACTGAAGAAATACAAGTAACTGCATAGAACAAATCCAATACAACCATGCATCTCTACACATTTAATGATCCTTAGAGATAGACAAAGACAGACGTGAGAGAGACAGAGACAGACGTGAGAGAGACAAAGACAGACGTGAGAGAGACAGAGACAGTGAGTGAAACAGGCAGACAAAAACAGAACGGAACTTGTCCGTTCAAACTCCTCACCTTCTTCCGCCCTTGCTCCCCCCCCCCTCCCTCCACATCTCAACTCATTCCTGCAAAAAAAAAAAAAAAAACCTTTGTGGAAGACTGTGCAGTCCCCTGTGACCCGAACAGTAAGCTACAGTAATAGAATGGGCAGGACAGTGGTGGCACTCCATGGGTGCGGAAGACAGCACAGCGCCAGGCAGGGAAATCTCTGTGGGACCTCACGCCAATCACTGACTAACATTCCCTCAACACACAGTGTCTCCACCCCGCGACCAGACGGCTCCAACGCTGCTAGTTTTAATGGACAGAGAACAAAAATTTTAAGGTTTAGCATATTTCTTTTTTATTCTAAAAATGACAGATGTCTCAATTCGAAGACAGAGAAAAAATCGAGACGTATCACACTATTCAAGAGTTGTATGTAAGAGTGGGTATCATTGCATTTGGTTAAAAAAAAAAGATATTGTGAGAAAAGCCGTACCAACGCTAAAAGAATACCCTCTTACAGTAACTGGATTCCTCTTACCCCCTTGTAATTACTGCAGCTGGTTGAAGCTTACATAACCAAAACACAAAATGTTTGATATTGTTATTATGGATCAGACTGCAGACACATGGGGGTGGTAAACAGAGTAATGGTGGATTTGACGCTGGTAGTGGAGGCAGTGGTGGCAGTGGTAGTAGTTGTAACTGCCGTAATAGTACTTGTTTTTATAATAGTAACAACAACAACAACAACTACTACAACAACTATGATAACAACAACAAGAACAACAACAACAACAAGAATAACCACAAGAAGAAGAGAGAAGAAGAAAGAAGAAGAAGAAAAGAAGAAGAAGAAGAAGAAGAAGAAGAAGAAGAAGAAGAAGGGAGAGAGAGAGGGAGAGAGAGAGAGAGAGAGAGAGAGAGAGAGAGAGAGAGAGAGAGAGAGAGAGAGAGAGAGAGAGAGAGAGAGAGAGAGAAAGAGAGAGAGAGAGAGAGAGAGAGAGAGAGCGGTGTCACAAACAAGGAGAAAGACTGAAAAAATACAAGGAACAACGGAGATTAAGAAGTCCTGAGAGAAAGACAGAGAGAGACACATGGGAGACACGGACACACAGAAAGTGACCGAAGCAGACAGACAAAAACACAGCGAAGCTTGTCCGTTCAAAACTCCCAACTTTACCCCGCCCTTCTTCCCCACGCATCTCATTCCTGCAAGAACTTTGTGGAAGACTGAGCAGTCCCCTGTGACCCGAACAGTAAGCTACAGTAATAGAATGGGCAGGACAGTGGTGGCACTCCATGGGTGCGGAAGACAGCACAGCGCCAGCAGGGAAATCTCTATGGGGACCTCACGCCAATCACTGACTAACGTTCCCTCAACACACAGTGTCTCCACCCCGCGACCAGACGGCTTCAACGCTCCTAGTTTTAATGGACAGAATTAGAAAAAGAAAAGTTCAAGGTTTTAAGCTATCTCTGTTTCGTTCTAAAACCCAACGACTTTTCCCTTAGAACACAGAGAAGTCGAGACGCATCGCACTACTCTAGAGGTGTATATAACAGTATGTATCGACGCTTTGTTCAAAAATGGATATTGTTGGATAAAAGCTGTACCAACGCTTAAAGACTGCCTCTTCATAGTAACTGGATTTTCGCTCTTGCACCTATTGCAGTCAGTTCAAGCTTACACAACCAGAATACAAATGTTTTAAGTTGTTATTATGGTTTTATCTATCATCCGATTGCAGAAATGTGGTGGTGGTAAACGAAGTAATGGTGGATTTGGCGATAGTGATGGTGGTGGTGGTGGCAGTAGTAATAATAGTAGTCGTAATTGTCCTTTTAGTGATTGCTTTTATAACAACAAGAACAACAACAACAACCATAAAAGGAGGAAAAAGAAGCAGGAGAGAGAGAGAGAGAGAGAGAGAGAGAGAGAGAGAGAGAGAGAGAGAGAGAGAGAGAGAGAGAGAGAGGAGAGAGAGAAGTCGTATGAACGAGGAGAAAGACTGAAAACATACATGGAACAATGAAGAACAAGCGATCTTGCGAGACACACTAAAATACTGGTCAGACACAGAAAATAGTAGCCTACAGAGACAAAACAAGAACAATAACAACAA
>CM031604.1:31380035-31397535 GCA_018398815.1 Conus ventricosus
GGGAAGGTGCTTAAACAAACGTGTTGTCTGCCTCACTTCCACAGACTTGTTGTTGCTGGCTGATGACAGATAGTAAAGATTGATGAACAGTGGAGCCTGTAAACAACAGCTCGTTTTTGTGGGATAATATAGAGATAGAGGGATGAAATGAAACTGAAGATGAACCTCATTCTGGTTAGAGTTGAGGGCTTGTAGACGAAGAGGCGGAATGTAGGGGCGGGGGGGGGGGGGGGGGGTTGAGAAAGATAGGACAGGAAAAGCAGGAAAAACGATGGGTAGGGAGAGTGATTGTGTTGTGTGGGAAGTGGGTAGGGGAAACGTTTTATATAATAATAATAATAATAATAATGAATACTTATATAGCGCCTATTCTCGGCTAGAGGCCAAGCTCTAAGCGCTTTACAATCAACACTCGTTTACACAACGGGCTGCCTACCTGGGTAGTGCCGACTGAAGAGCTGCCAGCTGGCGCTTCATTCAGTCGTTTCCGTGTCATCCATTCAGTATCGTTCAATATCGATCACTCATTTTCCTTACTTCCTTCATTCTTTCCATTTCTCACGCAGGGTGCATGCTATGTGTAACGTGTCATCCATACCAACGGCCAAACTGGCCTACTCTTCCGAAAGTTGGTGATGGGATTTTACGTGTGTGCAAGATGTTATGCATGCGTTCCACACGGAACCTCGGTTTATAGTCTCATTCGAAGGACTGTATGGGAAATGGAGTCAGAACCAATGTTAACTCCGAGGGAAAAATCCCCCTGTACCGAAACGCCCGGCGGAGGTTCGAACCCGCAACCCAGGATCACCAAGATTACGAGTCAGGCGCTCTACCAACTGAGCTATTCGGCTCCCACTGAGCTATTCCGGCTCCGGTTTTGTGATGGTTTTTCCAATAACAATGATCGCAACTGTTTTTGAAAGTGAGCTCAACCCTGTTGAGCACCAGACAAAAGAAAGTGATGTTCTACAACTGTTCTTGTTCGTTTAGGAGAAGCAGTTTTTTTCATCCTTAATTTTCTTTAGTCAGCTCAAATAAGCCCAAAAAGAAACCAGTTCGATTTGAAAACAGCTGAGGAGCAGAAAACAGATTTTGAATGCAATTTGATGAAAGAAGTCATCGAGACCCTGTAATATTTTTAATACGCTTTGCGTGTTTCGTGCTTTGTGATTTGTACATAAAACAAACATTAAGAATTACACACCAAATAGCCCTGTAATCTGAGACACTAAACCTTTAGATGTTGAGCCTTTCGTTTCCATGCACGCAAGATGTCACTGCTGTCATTCATCCGCTTCCTTTCTTTTGTTTTTCATTTCTGTCACTCTGCCTTTCTTTTCATCTTTGCTTTCTCGTTCTATGTGTTCTTAGCCGTAAATAAAGTAACGGGCCCATTTTCCCTACTCCTCCCCAACCACCCATACCCATTGAAAGAAAATAAATACATAGATAACAGGCTCCAATAATACCCTCTCACATCGTGTTAAACTACATGTCTGTTTGGAAACGGGGGGAATATGACAGCGCTCGCTGTCGTAACGAGCTGATGCGAAGACAAGACAACACAGGAGATGACCTTTTTTTACAAACACTCAGAAAGACGAAAGAAACGGAGAAAAGAAACACAGAGAAAAAAGAAGGTGGATTTTAGGAAGACGAACACAGAAGGGGAAAAAAAAACAAAAACAAATGTCAGTGATATACAACAACAATAAAATAGAAACAAAGGATGAATTGTGTTAAAAAAAAGATTAGAAGTAGAAGAAGAGGAGGGCGAGAGAAGGGGTAAGGAAAGGCGAAGGAAGAGGAGCAGGTGAACGAAAAGAGACTGAAGTAGGAACGAGGAAAACGAAATCACGGATTTAAGACGAAAAGGGGGTGGGCTGGAAAGAGGAAGATGTGTAAATACTGATTTCAAGAAGCGTTAGACCAACGAAGAAACGAGAGGAAAAATGAAAAGTTAACAAGCAGATTACAAGAAGCAAAAGAATGAGCAGCAAATGAAGAGAGAGAGAGAGAGGAGAGTGAGGAGAGAGAGAGAGGAGAGAGAGAGAGATGAGAGAGAGAGAGAGAGAGAGAGAAGTGAAAGGAAGAAGTGGTGGAGGAGGAGGAGGAGGGGGAGGAGGGGGAGGAGGGGAGGTGAGGAGGAGGAGGAGGAGGAGAAGAAGAAGAAGAAGAAGAAGAAGGAGAGAAGGAGAGAGGAAGAGGAGGAGGAGAAGGAGGAGAGAGAGGAGAAGGAGGAGAAGGAGGAGGAGAAGGAGGAGGAAAGGGGAAGAAGGAGAAGAAGGAGAGAAGAGAAGAAGGAGAAGAAGGAGAGAGAAGAAGAAGAAGGAGAAGGAGAAGAAGAAGAAGAGAGGAGAAGAAGAAGAAGGAGAAGGAGAAGAAGGAGAAAAAGAGAGAAGAAGAAGAAGAAGAAGAGAAGAAAGAAGAAGAAGAAGAAGAAGAAGGGAGAAGAAGAAAGAAAAGAAGAAGAAGAAGAAGAAGGGGGGAGAAGGGGGAGAAGAAGGAGAGGGGGAGAAGGAGAAGGAAGAAGAAGAAGAAGAAGAAAAAGGGAAAGAAGAAGGAGAAGAAGGAGAAGAAGGAAAGGAGAAGAAGGAGAAGAAGGAGAAGGAGAAGAAGGAGGAGAAGGAAAAGAAGGAGAAGGAGGAGGAGGAGGAGAAGGAGAACAAGAAGAAGGAGGAGAAGAAGGAGAAGGAGGAGAAGAAGGAGAATGAGAAGAAGGAGAAGGAGAAGAAGGAGAAGGAGAAGAAGGAGAAGAAGGAGAAGAAGGAGGAGAAGAAGGAGAAGGAGAAGGAGAAGAAGGAGAAGGAGAAGGAGAAGAAGGAGAAGGAGACAAGAGGAGCAAACGGTTATGTTGACAATGATGATAAGGAAGAAGAAGATGGTGAGTATGACAAAAAAAAAAACAAAAACAACTGAGACGAAAAGGGAGAAAGGGGACGAACAAGAAAAAGAATGGGCAGAAGAAGAAGAAAGTCATCAGACCACATTCCACATTGTTGTCCCACATACTTCCTTTATCCTCTTGATGTTTCACATGCCACAATTTATACAGAGGTATGACCGTCACATTTTACCACACGGAAGACGTTTCCTTTCCCCGTCAATTGTGCTCGTTCGTGTTTTAAACAAAATAATATTCTTAGTAAGAAGAAACTATATGGAGAGCTTGACAGCAAGAGACAACCCCTCTCCTTCATACAAGTGTTTCTGTCCTAAGCTCTGTGGATTCAACTTCAGTGGGCTTCTTGAACATTCTGACGCGTAGATGCCTTTCTGCCGCGAGGTGGTTTGTCCTGGCACTGCCAGGATTTGAATCAGCCCTTCTTAAAGGGTGGGGCATCTCAAGAAGTTGCCGCTTTAAATGGATGTCTTATCCACACAGCTATCGGACTCTTGGTTAAGGTTGGATATATAAGACATGAGTTCACTTTTGTTCCTCCTCAACCAGATCCACCTGAAACTTCTATATAGCCGCCTCTTACATTGCCTTTAGGGATCCATTCCTTTTCTTATGTGAAATCCCCAGCTGTTTTATGAGATTATACGCTGAATGCCTGTAATTGCACTTGTTCCAAACTCAATGGCCGGGACTTTGGTCTGGAAAGTAGATTCCCTCAATCTGCTGGCGAGACTGGCATACTTTTTAGGCTTGTTCGTATGCGCTTCCTCAATTTTTTTCATCATATGACACAACTGAGTTTTAGAAGAAGAAGAAGAAGAAGAAGAAGAAGAAGAAGAAGAAGAAGAAGAAGAAGAAGAAGAAGAGAAGAAGAAGAAGAAGAAACACGACAAGAAGAAGATTGAAAAAGGACCATACTCAGAAACTTTTCAATGTAGTACTTGCTCCCACTGCACACCAGTCTCTGAAGTATCTTCTGATCTCAAACAGGATCTTGGTGGTCAGCAACTGGGAACTGATTTTTTTTTTCTCCAGACGGCAGCACTTTTTCACAGCGCTCCAGACCTGACGACTGGCAACTGTGTCAGGGATCATTTCCTTTGTTCAGCATCAGACAGGTCCTCTAAGACGTCTGGCAATGTTTATCTGGTGCTAGCAGATCACACTATCTTCCCATCTGCTTCTGTCTTCTCAGTAAGTGTGTACCACCTGGAAAGATTTTCTGTGGTGACATTATAGGGACATTTTTTTTGTCTGTCGATGATACTCTTCAGTCTCTTTAACCCACCTTCTATCAGCATCAGTCTTTCAAGTCTAGAACTTTTTAACGTTAAATCTCACATTGACTATATCACCAACGGTGCCTGTGTTCTCAATCTTTCAGTTCATTTTACTTTATTTGTATAAAATTTTGTACAAAACTGCCGTCGTTCAGAGTGGCAATTTTGAGATAGAAAAGAACGTACGTATATTCTATGCACAAAATTTGGAGTCTCTGAAAAGGCTGAACTCCATGAATTATAAAAACAATAGAACAATGACGACAATGAAAATGAAGATCTACAGAGGCAGTTAGCTTCTTCGACTCCTGTGTCACAGTTAGAAAGTGATAGTCAGTCCTAACCGGGAATGTGCGTACTGAGAAACTAGGGCTGAGTATCTGATCCAATTATGTAACTCGCTCCGTTTGCGGCAGTTAAAACGCTTCCTTTACATTTAGGCAGTTGGTGCAATAAAGACATAACAATGACAAGCAGTGAGACAAAGAACGATGGTTATGGTGAGTGGAGAGAAGGCCGTCTATAGCTTACCTTACTTTCTAGTCATGGATGGAATGTGAATGTGTACTTAAAGCCTCTTTCCTTTCGGCGCGTCATGGTTTATCCCCAAATGTTTAAAATGTTCGTTGTTGTCTCTCATTTACGTACAAAATGACATTTAATAAATGTATTGCTTTCATTCGGATTTCCCATCTCTTATTGACGTATTTGAATTTAATTTGATTCGACCACGAACGAACGCAATATTTTGAAATGTATTTTATTAGATGGTAATAGTTATCATTGAAAGGATTTTCAATTTGTTGGTTTTATGCGGCTTCATTTGATTATTATATCATGGTTGATAAATTCATGCTTTGCTATAGTTGGATAGACATACTTTTAAGTGACCGGATTTACAATTGCCCCTCTGTTTGATATAGGGTGGAATCAATTGTCTCTTCTTGGTCAAATTTTAGTTAAAGCTGGTTGTATTATTTGCCCACAATATTGCTTAACATACCGGTTCGCAAAGTCTGCAGGAATACTTGTTACTGATCTCTGTCTCTAAGAAATGTCAATTTCATAATGTGAAAATATTACTGAAAACATGAACGGCAGATTTACGGGCTTTGCCATTTAATGACAATGATGCGGAAACAATCTGAAAAAGGTGTTAACAACATTGATGGATTTGCCAAAATCGCATGTGCTACAGAGTGTAAATGCTGAGAAAACACCTATGTTAACGTTTACCAAGCACACACACACACACACGCACACACACACACACACACACCACACACACACACACACCACAACACACACACACACACACACACACACACACACACACACACACACACACTGACGCTTATGCACATGGGACGCATGGATTCATGTGAGTCATAAAGAACAATAAAGAACATATTAATGAAAAAGAGAAGACAGAAACAAAGGGTCAAAAAAGTGAGCTGTACGATGCGATGTTAGGGGAAAAAAACAGACCCTCACATCCAAATATGACGAACATCATTCAGTTGCTTGGAAAGTTTCAAAGTAATTCAGCTTCTCAACTTGAAAGCAGGAACATTCTCAAAAGTGCCCCAGCAGGACAAACACCTAACTTCTGCTTTACTAAAAGGAGAAGTTTTTTTTTTTTAATCGAACACACAAGGCAACATTCCCCATCACAGAAATCTTACAGTTACCAGGCCCGTTCTGGACATGAACTCATAAGTATATAGTCATCGCAAACAAAAGAATCAGTTAGGTCGTGTGTGCATGCGATTACACACACACACACACACACACACACACACACACACACACACACACACACACACACACACACACACACACATCATAACGCTGCTACCACCATAACTAACGTGGGAAAGAAAAGAAGGATCTTTTAAGAGTGCAACACTCTTCACAGTGCTCCCGTCATGTTGTCCGACAGCTGCATCAGGAAGCCTTCCCTTTACACAACGCAGAGAGCTTCCTCCCAGTCTCCTGGCCATGTTTAAGCTGTGCCAACAGATCACACAAGCCTCCCATTTGGTTTCTCTCCCATGTCAGTCTGTTCTCTGTGGAAGTCTTTCCCGCCCCATCATGGAAATATGGTCACTAGACTTGACTGTCCTCTGGCAAACAATCCAATCCATCTTTTTTTTTGGTGATTGGTTGTGTCTGAACCTCTAATCATTACATGATGATATTGCAGTGAGAACTTCCACTCCACCGCCCTTTCCTGCACTTCCAATGTGACAACGTTTTTTTTCTGGAACTCGAACAGGTCTGATAACTTTAATTTGATTTTGTGTTGACATATGTCCATGGAGTCGAATTCAGAAGAAAACAAACTACAAAATAGTATTTTGATTCAGGAATTATGGTAATGTGAAGCTGTATAGGAAAAGTGTACTCGCAGGAAGAAAGTCTGGTAATCATAAATAGCTGCTAAATATGATGCAATCAAAACAGACATGGCGTTTATCATTACTTGTAATACCATGACGTAAACAACTACAGGTTGGTGCTACGCTGGCAACTACTATTTCTTTTCATTTACTGCTTAAAGTAAAAACCATGACATCGACCTTAATCATAATAAGAGGACTGATACAAAGAAGAAGAAGATTACGTGGAAAAAGAAGTGGAATAACTTAAAGAAGTGGATAGAAAGAAGAGAGCGGGAAAATAGATAGAGGAGGAGGTGACGGTTTCAAGTGCTTTTTTCATATATTTTTAAAGATTTTCCTGTTTAGTCACAAGATGATAAACTTGCCTACAATCTACCTGGTTAGCTATTAGTTTAAAAGAAAGGTAAACCTTAACACCACTCAAATAATCAAATGGTTAGACTTGACACCACTGAAATTGTAAAATGATACAACTTCACACCACTGAAATCGTGAAAAGCAATATTAACACGCTTATAACTACCTTGGTAACGCTTCCCACAACTGAAATAGCAAAACAGGAAGATTTACACGACTCATTATAAAATGGTAACGTTTTATATTTGACTTAAATTGTAAACTGGCAACGCTTGGCACCACTCAAATTGTACGACACTTCACAACAGAAATCGTAAAATGCGTAATAATATTTAACAGGAATGAAATTATGAAAAAGGTAACATTTCACACCACTGACACTGTCACTGCACGCTGACCTTTGAAGTATCTGCTCATCTCAAACATGAGGGTCTCCGTGTTAAAAAAAAAAAAGCTAAGGCCATAAAAGTCCTCCCAGACTGCGAAACTTTTCACAATGCTCCTGTCATCTCCACTGACGACGATGTCTGGTGCGTTTCCTTTGATGTCCCTTATGAAACCCAAGACGGCTCCTCCCACACTGTGGGAGAAGTTTCAGTGGTACAAACAGACCACACAGTCCTCCAGTTTGCTCTCTCCTCGTCTCTGAGTCGGAACTGCATCAAAGGTTCTTTCTGCAGTGTCATGCTGGAGATATGTTGCAGTTTCTGCTCTCCAATCCCTTTTACTACCCAACCACCCCCTGCCTATCAATATTGTTTGCTTGTGTCTGAAACGTGATCATTCCGTTAACTACCATGAATAATCTCCATGATTTCCGGCAGTGACTGATTCCAGTTGTAAAATAAGTCCGTTGGAACAAATTTACGTCATTATTTATCTCCAGCATCAATCCTTCAATATTTTCAATCAATTTATACGTTTTTAATCAATATTTTTCGTACATCGTGGCGATTACAGGTAAAGGAGAAAGATTGGTATTTGAAATGGAATAACAAACCAAAGGATTGATGGTAGTTTCTTTTTCTGTTTTCTTGTGTAGTAATAAATGTAGATACACTGGGAAAGTCTTCAGTCTAATATCAGTAATACCAGTCATAAAAATGATGAAGTAGATAATGAAAGAATGAGAGAGGTTGACAGAAGGAAATGCTGCAAAACAATCAAAGCAACAACGAAATATGCAGAGCGAGAGAGAGAGAGAGAGAGAGAGAGAGAGAGAGAGAGAGAGAGAGAGAGAGAGAGAGAGAGAGGAGAGAGAGAGAGAGAGGAGAGAGAGAGAGAGAGAGAGAGAGAGAAATTCTGCATTGTGTGTGTGTGTGTGTGTGTGTGTGTGTGTGTGTGTGTGTGTGTGTGTGTGTGTGTGTGTGTGTGTGTGTGTGTGTGTGTGTGTGTGTGTGTAAATATTCTTGTAAGTAAGTAGAATGAAATAAAGGTTAAGTTTATTTTCTCGTAATGTTCATGCACTTTTGCTTTTCTCAGCCAGAGATGTGTATCAATACTGGCGTGATTACGTTGAAGTGTACATATTTTTCCATTTCCTCCTCCTCCTCCTCCTCTTCCTCTTTAACATTATCATTACCATTACCATCATCATCATCATCATCATCAGCAGCAGCAGCAGCAGCAGCAGCAACAGCAACAGCAGCAGCAGCAGCAGCAGCAGCATCACTAAGCAAAGCAAAGCTACAGGTCTGTGTTCTTTTCCTCTCAATAATTGTGGAAAGGACATATCTTCAGTTGCAGTGTCTTCTCCACAGTAGTCATTGACTCAAATATACGATTACCATAATGAATGAATGATCTGCATAAAAACTAGAATGATTGATTTGAAAACAAAAAAGCGTTATGTGGAATATATGAAAAGTAAATCTCTGTAATAGTCATTCACAACGATGATAGTCAAGAGAAAATGTTTTATGAAAATATACAAAAGAAAGCCCAGAGGTAAGGGATGAAAAATGTCTGTAATAGGCAGAGAGCAGGCACCCACAGACAAGCATATAGAGAGCCCCAATACAAAGAGAAAGGTACACAGACTTTTAGAGGGAGATGCCAATTTATTCATGATATAGAAACATGTTGGTTGTTCATTTTTGAAATGTGTTAATGTAAAGCCCACTTTGAAGGCTGCCTCAGCCATTGTACCTGATATAACCTCTTTTTAGATATAACAAAGATGCTCTTATCATGATAATTTCTATTTTTAAGAGATGGCTCATCTAGTGATCGACTGATCTGAGTACGTCTGTTGATCTGCAGAGATCTTTCAAGTGTTGCGTGTTGGGGAAGGGATGGGGGGGGGGGGGGGGGGGGGGGGAGAGAAAACTTTGGGTTTCAAAGGAGACTATGAGCCAGGGACTGAAAATAGATTTTGCAGGCATCAGCGACCAGACTGTAGATAAAAAGGTAGCTCTTCCTCACTCCCTGCAAGAGTGCACTGACTACCCCTCTCACATTCCATTTCCCTATCATTAATGCATCAGTAGAAATCTTCGTTGATCTGTGTCTGTGGATTTCTTAAGCTTCTTGAAATACAGAGCCACAGGGTGTAAAATACCCTTTGTAGAACTCGAGCAACGAAGGCGTTGTGCATCTAAAAATATAAACCTCAACCCCACCGTCCTCACGTTTCCCATACACACACCACACCACCCCACCCCATCCTCACCTCCATTCCTACGTATCCCTACTGGTAGCGCTGCAGCGAGAATCTTCGAAAGATGATTTCCTGTGAAGAGAGACTTTCATCGTGGTGGGCGAACAGTGCCTGGGGTAGAAAATACACTCAGCATAGCAAGATTAACCAGTGTTTGCTTTGAAGAGCAAAACCTCTTCCCACTCTCTTCTTAGGAAAGATATTGCAACATACTAAAGTACTCCAACGGTGACGTTATTGCTGTGGATGTTTCAAACACTGTAGCACTTGCTTTGTATGCAATGATGTAGAAGAAAACGAATCAGGAAGTCTGGGGTCCAGGTCCTGCACTTCCTCCTTACGTGCTTTCTGCTACTACCTTGAGAGTCTCACTGTTGCGTTCATTGGCATCTGTGTTTTGTGAATTTGAAAAGAAAGGCAACACCTTTTTTCTTTTGTGAGTTATTCAAATAGAACATGGCTGGTAAGACGATGACGGCTAGGGCCATATAAGTATTTTTATGTTATTCTGCTGACTTGTTTCAAACTTGTTTGAAAGCTCTGTCTCTGTCTCTCTCTCTCTCTCTCTCTCTCTCTCTCTCTCTCTCTCACTCATATATACACACAGTGCGCCTACGGGCTTTTTCATACATTGGCACATACAATACTCACATGAGCATATATCATGCACAGAGCGACCCCCCCCCCCCCCCCCACACACACACACACACTAACACAGACAGACAGACAGACAGACAGACACACACACACACACACACACACACACACACACACACACACACACACACACACACACACACACACACAGAGTTTTCTTCGCATCAAGATGATCAAGATCGAACTTTGTCCTGTTTCCTTCTCAGTTTTGAATAGCATTTGCATGAGACGTCGTTTTACCATTCAATATTCACATGAGTTTCAACAACAAATTTGCAGTACAAAAAAGAAATGATGGATAGACAGGACATTTTTTTGTGTACTCTTTCTGGACGATCAGACAATCAGATATTTACAGATGTTTTCGTTTCATTTACACCTCTCATAGTCGAACATTTCATAGTATATTTTGCAAGTGTGAGTTTCCCAAATTCGTTTAATGGTAAAACATCAATTTCTCTGTATGTTCCAATATCAGATGCACGTAATGGAAATCCGAAGCATAATCAAAAAGGCCTTTACTGTCGACACTTTGCAGTTTTTGCTACAAATATTTGAGTGCACTAAAGAAGGATTCTTGAAGGATATGATAACTCAGAACAAATGAGTGATATTGCGAAATACTTTCATATTTGTGCATCCTGACACCACATTCGTTTGCTTATTATTTTAAGAAATTGTAAACTCCTTCTTGCGTTAATAGATAATCAATATGGAAATTCCATGTCAGCTTGGGTGTAAAATACGCACCTAAGAATTTACTAAACGTACGCACTCAAATATTACTCCATTAGACTGAGGAACTGGCAAATCAGCAGAATCATGTTGAACAGCAACATGTATGTTTTGTTATTTGAAAGCTTAAGACCATTTACGAACAAGTACCTGCTAAAATTATTGAGCTCCGTCTAATAGGGTTTGTTGTCGTTGTTGTTGTTGAAATTGATTGATCGTCTTGGTGTATGTTTGTTATGCAAGCATTTATCCACATATACAGTCACATGCTTTGGAAAACCACACGGCAGAATATTAATCAACACTGGAGTTATTAGAGAACCTTGAGGAAAACCCATAACCAGTGATGTAAAACAGGCATAAGTATCATCTACTGTGACTTGTACACTTCTTTCCGTCGGAAATTCTTTGATATGTTAATAAGAAATTGCCCAATATTCCTATCGTCTAACAATCTAGTACGACAAACATTATCAAAGGCTTCTTTGATATCAAAGAACATGGCTAGAATGTTCTTTCATCCAGCAGATTGACGTTTTACTGGTACTGCTATTTTCACAACGTAATCCGTGGCTGATCTTCCCTTCCTAAAGCTTTCTTAATTACTGGGTATCATGTAATTTTTGTCACTAAAGGAAACGAGGTAATTTAGTATCATCATCACTCTCCATAAGATCTGCAGCAACACGAAAAGTCAAATATCGGGACTGGTAATAACAGATGTTTGTTGCATATTTTCTTCGCTTTTCAACCAGAAGAATGACTGACTGTTTCCCAATAACTGGCATCATACCATCTGTTCAATACCTTTAAAAATGCTTAATCAAAAGTAGAAAAATTTCCTGGCCAATGTGTGTGTGTGTGAACGCATGAATCCGAACGTGCAAGCACGCGCGCGCGTACATAGGCACGAGAGCGTGGCTTGCTTAATTTATTGAGAACTTAAGGAAAAGCAGGAAAATCGTGACTGGATTGCATGAAGGGGAGAGGTCGGGTGAGAATGATGGAAGCACGGGAGGGTCTTATAGTAGGTTCACACGAGAGCAACTTTTACTGCCAACAAATAGACCCCAAAAGTTGCCAACTCGATGTGCAACAAATCAAAAATAGATTTTGGCCAAAGTTGCTTCGTCATATGTGAACGCAAGAGGCAACTATATGGCAACTCCGTAGCTCCGCCCCTTTTTTTTGCTGGCTTGGCCTACGTGCGCGACCTACTTTCCTTGTAGTTGCCACGTAGGTTGCAACTTTTGCAAGCAACTTCTGGAAAAGTTGCCAGCTTTGTTGGCTCAGTTGAAAACAGGATGAGGCAACTGCAGCAATAGCAAAGTATGAAAATTTTCTCCAAAACTTGGCCCTTTTATACTGTTCCGACGACAACTCACCGAGGTTGCATGCATGTTGCCGACACGCACAACAAAAAGTTGTCATGCAAGCAACAAAATTCGTGCTTGCATGCGTGTGGAAAAAAGCGAGAAAAGCGTGGCGGCACGTGCCGCTTTTTGTCGCACGCATGCACTTCGCTCCGCCCTTTTTTGTTGCCTACCGGATATACTTGTGTTGCCAAGCTGTTCACACAAAAGCAACTTGAAGTTGTCATGCAAAAGTTGCCAACCCCACCAAAAGTTATATCTCCCGACGTTCAACTTTTGGCTGTGACAACTTCATAGGCAACTTTTATTGGGAAAATCCAATGGGGTCTAATTGGTTTATAATGAGTTGCTGTAGTGACAACTTTTGAAGCAACAATGTAGCAACACATAGTCAACTTGGAGTTGCCACCCATTGTTGCCTCATTGTTGCACTCGTGTGAACCAGGCATTAGAGTCAGATTGGAAGGGGCGATTACATATGTGTAAGTATGCGGAAAATGCAAGACGCGCGTGCCTCTCTCTCTCTCTCTGCGTAGGTGTAACACAGAGAGAGAGATTGGTGGTGGTGGTGTGTGTACGTGTTAGTGTGTGCGCGCGCGTGTGTGTGTGTGTGTTTATATATATATATATATATTCAATTATAAACAAAGCTTGCTCTTATGTCTTAGATTGAAGAAATAGGGGGAGATAAGCATATATATCTGCAGTGGTAGATAATTCTGCCTAACTAACAGTATGTGCTTGAGTGGATGAATGGGCAAAAACAAAATAAATGCTTTTCAAAATGAGCCTTCAGCAAGTTTATAGTCTCCTAGAGCGAGACAGTCTCCAATGGGGAGAAAACTCACTAACACATAACTCCTGGTCAGATACCGATGTTTCGAAACCTGATTGTTCCTCCTCAGTGACCGCGGAAAGCGGTAATTTGACCCCTCTGCCTTTTCGGTTTTAAGAAGAATGCTATCCCAGAAAAAGCTGGCGTGCAATACCGTAGTATGTTTGTTGAGTTTTCAAAAAACCAACCAAAGGTGCCACCTAAGAAGCAAAAGAAAATCATGAAAGAGCAAAACAAGCTACATTTTCTTGTGAAAAGTAGAAAATATAAAAAGATAACCTCTTAAGACACAAGTGCTGAGGGCCAGTTCTTGGAATGAATCCGCAAGGGACTAAATTACAATAAACTAATAAATTCCAAGGATAAGTACCGAGCACCATTCCAGCAACTTACAGAGCAGCTTGGTGTTGCAATGACTGCAAGAAATATTCAGTTATAAACAAAGCTTGCTCTTATGTCTTAGATTGAAGAAATAGGGGGAGATAAGCATACATATCTGCAGTGGTAGATAATTCTGCCTAACTAACAGTATGTGCTTGAGTGGGTGAATATATATATATATATATATATATGTGTGTGTGTGTGTGTGTGTGTGTGTGCGCGCGCGCGCGCGCACGCGCCCGCGCTCGCGCGTTTTTCGTGCTCCTGGGTTGGTACGTATACGCGAATGTATGCTCCAGGCTTTGTTGAATGAGGCCCGGAATGCCTTTACATGCTTCATGACTTGAAATGCCAGTCAGCAGTGACAGGAGCGACGGCCCGCTGGTCGATGTTTTAATCGAACGCCAGATCCACGAAAGATGAACGGTCAAGCAGATGTTAGACTCTTAGTCGCTCTCTAGTTTGGAATGGGTGAATGGCCGAAGAGACGAATCATATGGAAATAATGAAATGAATGCTGATACGTCTTTTACCAGGCCCAATGCCATGACTATAATTGTCATCACACTAGTATGACTACTATAACCCGTTACATGACTATATGATTACGATGCCCATGATGCCAACAGTGATCACCACACCTCAAGAACCTGCTGTCAGTTCCAATTGAGAACTGTGGAAGAGGATATGCAACTGCCTGGCGTCTCGAAGAAACATTAGAAACTGGGGAAAACCTCTTGCATGTTTGGTGTTGAAAGCCATTGGCGAGCGTGAAGACTGTAGGATCGACATCACGACAGGAAGTTTTATTGTAGATGGAGACATGGGGGATCCACATCACGACAGGAAGTATTATTGTAGATGGAGACATCATGGGGGATCCAGATCACGACAGGAAGTAATTATTGTAGATGGAGACGCTATGGGGGATCCACATCACGACAGGAAGTATTATTGTAGATGGAGACATCATGGGGGATCCACATCACGAAAGGAAGTATTATTGTGATGGAGACATCATGGGGGATCATATCACGACAGGAAGTATTATTGTAGATGGAGACATCATGGGGGATCCATATCACGACAGGAAGTATTATTGTAGATGGAGACATCATGGGGGATCCATATCACGACAGGAAAGTATTATTGTAGATGGAGACATCATGGGGGATCCACATCACGAAAGAAGTATTATTGTAGATGAGAGACATAATGGGATCCTTGGGAGTATGGGAGGATGCTACTTTCAGGTGAAGCCTCTTGGAACTCTATTACATTTCTTTTTATGGAAATTAGAACCAGCGATTACACTACAAGAAAACAATAATGTTTACGGATTTCTCATGAAGTCAGATATAGGTGTATATTTGAAGGTGAGAAAGAAAGGAATATGTACTATGGCTTACAAAGCGACATGGGGAAAGTTGATTAAAGAAACATTTTGAGCGTCGCTCTTCAGAGAGTGTGTTGCCGGATGAGAATGACGGTGAACAATGAGAACCACTGTTCTCTGTGAATGACAGCTCACTTTGCGGCAAACATTTGTGGATCCGGGGATGTAGAGAAAATCAAGATGAACCTCTCCTGGATAATATTGCGTGTGAGATAAGAAGAGAAGGTGGAATGCGTTTATAGAGGGGACTTGGAGGGGGAAAATGTGGAGAGAGGGATGTTAGAAGAAGATAAGGAAGGTGAGGCAGGGAAAGGAGGAGAGAAGAAAAATAATGGGGGAGGCTCAGATGGGAAGGAAGGGTTGTTCTGTGTGTTGTGTGTGTGGGGGGGGGGGGGGGGGGGGAAGGGGGGAAGGGGGAGGGGGGGGGGGGGGGCGTAGGTAGGGGGAACATGTTGTGACTGATTGCCGATAACAATGTTCATCACTGTGTTCAAAGCCGAATCTTGAGCCTGTTGAGTAACATCGAATAGCTTTGTTGTTTCAACTGTTCTGGTTCATTAAAAAAGAAAAAAAAAAGCGCATTTCCTTCTGTTTGTTCCGTCAGTTTAGGTTAGTTAAAGGAAGTCAGTTTCCTTTGAGAATCTCTGTATTGAAGAAAACGCAATTTGATGAAAGAACATAAAGCCTATCTAACACTTTTAATAGCACTTTGTATTTGTTGTGTATTGTACTTTAATGTAAAGCAAACAGACAAAACTTCACCTAAGAGCCTGTAATCTGAGACACTAAGCCTTTGGGAGCCGGAATAGCTCAGTTGGTAGAGCGCCTGACTCGTAATCTTGGTGATCCTGGGGTTGCGGGTTCGAACCTCCGCCGGGGCGTTTCGGTACAGGGGGATTTTTCCCTCGGAGTTAACATTGGTTCTGACTCCATTTCCCATACAGTCTTCGAATGAGACTTTAAACCGAGGTTCCGTGTGTGAACGCATGCATAACATCTTGCACCACACGTAAATCCCTCACCAACTTTCGGAAGAGTAGGCCTGTTTGGCCGTTGGTATGGATGACACGTTACACATGGCATGCACCTGCGTGAGAGATGGAGGGAATGAAGGAAGTGAGGAAAGTGAGTGATCGATATGAGCGTATTGAATGGATGACGCGGGAAACGACTGAATGAAGCGCCAGCTGGCAGCTCTTCAGTCGGCATACCCAGGTAGGCAGCCCGTTGTGTAACGAGTGTTGATTGTTAAAGCGCTTAGAGCTTGGCCTCTAGCCGAGAATAGGCGCTATATAAGTATTCATTTTATTATTATTATTATTATTATTATTAGAGGCGTTCGTGTTCGTGCACGTGCCATCTCAACACTGTAAGTAGGTGCTTTTTTGTTTTGTTTTTGGTCTGTGTTTCTGTTACTCATATAAAATGAAGAAAACAAACTACGCCCCATTTACTCCCTTCGCAAACATGTCTATCTCCATGTCTCTATGACTTCTAGACCACTGGAATCGTGAAAAGATAACATTAGCGTGTATGACATTCTATATTGGTGACACTTACTACAACTAATATTATAAAACGTGATCAATTCACACGATTGAAATGGTAAAACTGCAACATTTCACACGAGTTTAGATGTAAACCGTTAACCCTTTACACCATTGTAATTGTACTTAGGTAACATTTCGCAACACTGAAATTGTAAAATGGTAAAACTTCCCGTAACTGAAATTCTAAAATGGCGACACTTTACACCATTGAAATTGTCACTACACGTGGACCTTTGAAGTATCCTTTCATCTTAGCCACAAGGACCATGGTGCTAAAAAAGAAAAAAGAAAAAAAACAACAACTCAAAACTAGGAGCACAAAAGTCTTCTCAGACTGTAAAACTTTTCACAATGCTCCTGTCAATTCTACTGACGACGATGTCTGGTACATTTCCTTTGATGTCCTCAACGAAACCCAGCACGGGTCCTTCCATACGCCTGGCGAAGCTTCAGTATACAAACAGACCACACAGTCACCCAGTTTGGTCTCTTGTCGTGTTTGAATCTGAACTGCATCAAACACTCTTTCTGCCATGGAATTCTGGAGATGTGTGGTAGTTGCTACTCTCCAGTCCCTTGTCTTATGTCCCCCTTCCCCCTTGTCATTATTGTTTACTTCTGCCTAAGTTTTGATCATTACGTTAACAGTACCATCAACAGTGTCTATGATCCCAAACAGCGACTTACTCCGATTGTAAAATAAATCAGTTTACTACACAAATTAGTTCATATTTTAATTCCACTGTCAATGTTCCAATATTTTCAATTATTATTTTTCTTTCTTTGTCAGGTTTTCCCCCCACATTTTGGCTGTTTCTGGTAGCGCGGAAACGCATTTGAAATGTAATGTCAAATTTAGGGATTGATCATAATGTCTTTTGGGGACAATAAAACGTGGACACCTTGCAAAAATCTTCACTCTGGTTAGTAATACCAGTCATGTATGTGACGAAGTTTACAACAAAGA
>CM031604.1:31402535-31421621 GCA_018398815.1 Conus ventricosus
AGCAGTTCTTCCTCCTTTGTGTCTCATTAGCTGAGATAGGTGAAAAAAGAAACCATTCTGCCTCGAGAACCACTGGGTTAAAAACAAAGTTTTTGAACGCAGTGTGATGAAAGATACCATCATGACTGTCTAAACGTTTTATATACACTTTACATCTATTGTGCGTTGCGCTTCTTAGATAAAGCAAACACACAAAACTTCACCCCAATAACCAGCCCTGCAATCTGAGACACTGACCCTTTGGATGCCGAGGCTCCGGTTCCACGCACGCTCCAACTCCAAGCCGCAAACCAGTCCCTTCCTTTCTCTTGTTCTTTGTTTCTTTCGTTCTGCCTTTCGTTTGATCTTCTTTTCTATCTCTTTCAATGTATGCTTAGCAGTGAGTGAAAAAAGAAAAAAAGAAACAAAACAACAACGAAAAAAAAAAACCTCGGTCCCATCCCCACCTCCCAAATGATGTGAAATGAAAAACAAACAAACAATAAGCTCCCTTGCGATCTCGCTCGCCGTGTGTCGTCAAATTCCAGGTCAGCTGGGAAACGGGGGAAACGCGAGAGCGCACTGATGTCTTAACGAGGTGATGAGAAGACGAGACAAGACAAGACAAGACAAGACGTGTTTACATACACCCAGAGATACTGAAGAAACGGAGGAAAGAAAATGAAGGAAAAAGAGGGTGAATGTTAAAGAAGAGAGAGAGAGAGAGAGAGAGAGAGAGAGAGAGAGAGAGAGAGAGAGAGAAAGAGAGAGAGAGAGAGAGAGAGAGAGAGAGAACAACAACAAAAAAACCCAAAACAAAACAGATGTCACCGATTCATGTACAGGTAGGGGGATGAAATCTAAGCATATGCGCTCTCTATTTCCTTCAGTAGTTATTGCAACATAATACCCAGCCCCTACTCATATTGCTCTTTTGCCTTGAGAGAAAAAACGTCATGGAGTCGGAGCTGGAAGAAGGAGAGCAGAACGAGATGGAAAAAAAAAAAGAAAAAAAAAAGAGGAAGAATGAAGACAACAAAAACAGATTTAGGAAACATTGGGTGAATGACACTCAGAAATAAGGAGGAAGACAAAGAGATGAAACGACAAAACAGGATAAGTGGAGAAGGAAGAGGAGCACGAGGAAAGACGTTCAGAAAAAGGAAACAGATTAGAAGAAGAGGATGAATTATATAAAGGAGAAAAAATGAAACAGATTGGAAGAAGAGGATGAATTATATAAAGGAGAAAAAATGAAACAGATTGGAAGAAGAGGATGAATTATATAAAGAGAAAAAATGAAACAGATTAGAAGAAGAGGATGAATTATATAAAGGAGAAAAAATGAAACAGATTAGAAGAAGAGGATGAATTATATAAAGGAGAAAAAATGAAACAGATTAGAAGAAGAGGATGAATTTATATAAAGGAGAAAAAATGAAACCGATTAGAAGAAGAGGATGAATTTATATATAAGGAGAAAAAATGAAACAGATTGGAAGAAGAGGATGAATTATATAAAGGAGAAAAAATGAAACAGATTAGAAGAAGAGGATGAATTATATAAAGGAGAAAAAATGAAACAATTAGAAGAAGAGGATGAATTATATAAAGGAGAAAAAATGAAACAGATTAGAAGAAGAGGATGAATTATATAAAGGAGAAAAAAATGAAACAGATTAGAAGAAGAGGATGAATTATATAAAGGAGAGAAAAAAAAGAGCAGAAGCAGAAGGGGGAGAATAAGGGAAAGAGTGAGGAAAGTAGAAAGAAGAAGGAGGCGGAGAATAAAGAAAGAAGAATCAAGAAAAAATCAGATGAAGAAGAAAAGAAGGTGGTGGGGTGGAGAGAGGAAAAGAGAGGGGGGGGGGGTGGATACTGATTTCAAAAAACGTCTGACCAACGAAGAAAGAAAGGGAAGAAGAGGAGGAGGAGGAGGAGGAGAGAGAAGGAAGAAGAAGAAACAACGGTTAAAGCAAAACTCAAACAAGGTTATACAGAGAAAACAGCAGCGCTCCTGTAAGAACCCTTACCCCACTAGAAAAGCCCGTTAAAAAGAGCAGCGCACTTTACAACATTTTCTTGAAGAATGTATAAGCTTCAGCTCTAACGAGCTTTTGTGTTAACATGCGCGAAAACAACGAGCTGCACTGAAGTTGATTGTAGGTCAGCAGCACAGGGCATGTCTCCTCGTGGCATTCTGTTGAAGGGGAAATTTGTTCCACGGCGCGATCCTCCGAAGTCGATTTACTTCCCTTCCGTGTGTAAGATTGAAACAGAGTTTATTTCGCTATTCTTCCTTTGAAATGGCCTCCCTTGTTTTTGTTTTGTTTTTATGGTTGTCGCTGGAATTGCAGCAGTGGCGGCAGTGGCTGAAGCAGTAGCGCCGGGCAGCCGCAGTAAGAGCAAGCAGGCAGCCAGCTAGCTAGCATCAAAGGATTTTGTATTAGCCCATGCTGCAGCAGCATTTACAGCAGTAGCGATGGCGAGGTAGCACTGCAGCAACACAAACAGAAGCAGGAGATGCAAGAGCAGCGATAATAAGAATGGCAACAAAAACAACAACAACAACAGCAGCAGTGGTGGTAGTAGAAGAACAGTGGTAGCAGCAGCAGTTCTGAGTCTTTAAATCAGAGTTTTTAAAGTGGTATGTATCTTCAACACAAACGCGCGCGTGCACGCACGCACGCACGCACGCACGCACGCACGCACGCACGCACGCACGCACGCACGCACACACACACACACACACACACACACACACACAAAACACACATTTCGGTCATTTATTAGGGCCTCTTGTTAGACATTGAAAAATAATGGCAATCAATGTAATCAATCTTATATCATCATGGACAGTTAGTTTCTAAGTAAGGTGACTGCAGGCGGAGATTGAAACAAGTTTTAAAAAGGGATTTCAAGTAACTCCGAAGTTTGACATGGACATTCAAACTACGAGACAATACAAAACGCGTTTCGACCTCTTAGGTCTTCTTCAGACAAGGTAAACAACATTCAGGACAACGAAAACGAAGAACGAGCTATGCCTTATTTTCTCGAATTCGGCGCAAGATGGGCGTTGAATAAAACGAGGCCGTTGCGAAGGAGACAATGCGAATAATGATAATAATAATAACAACAACAATAATGATGATATATGATACAATAATAATATAATAATAATAACATGATGAGAATGATAATAAATAATAATAATAATAATCATGATAATAATAATAATAATAATAATAATAATTAATAATAATAATGTTGATGATGAAAATATTGAGAGAGAAAAAAAGAAGATAATAAATGCACAGTTCATCTTCATGAAATGACACATAATGAACTGGTACTGCGGGCAGAAGTGCGTATTCTATGGTAACAGGTCGTTCTGTTCTGTTCGTGATACAAACCAAATAGCTGGTTAGGCTAAGGGTTTCAGATAAACGGGGAAACTGAAATAGTTGTCAGTGCCTTGACTCAACAACTTGAAATTTTCTCCCTGTTACTCTTACACCCCTGCGTTGAATTACCGTCCGTGGAGTACTATTCTCCCCGTCCCGAAAAGCACAATGGGAAACTAAGAAAGAAACAAGCAAGAAACCACAATTATATATTTCCTTCAAAACTGTTTAAGGGTAAAAATTTAGAGAAAGGAAATTTTAGAAAATCTATTGCATAGACCCCAACCCCCCTCCTCCCATTTTCTTTGTTGATAAGGCTAGTCATGTTTAATGGTTATTGTTGATATTGCTAGTCATGTTTTTTAGTTATTGTTGATATGGCTCGTCATGTTTAATGGTTATTGTTGATACGTCTAGTCATGTTTAATGGTTATTGTTGATATGGATAGTAATGTTTAATGGTGAGTGTTGATATGGCGAGTCATGTTTAATGGTTAGTGTTGATATGGATAGTCATGTTTAATGGTTATTGTTGATATGAATAGTCATGTTTAATGGTGAGTGTTGATAGAGCTAGTCATGTTTAATGGTTAGTGTTGATATGGCTAGTCATGTTTAATGGTTTGTGTTGATAGAGCTAGTCATGCCTAATGGTTAGTGTTGATAGAGCTAGTCATGCTTAATGGTTATTTTTGATATGGCTAGTCATGTTTAATGGTTAGTGTTGATAGGGTTAGTCATGTTTAATGGTTAGTGTTGATATCGCTAGTCATGTTTAATGGTTAATGATGATAGGGTTAGTCATGTTTAATGGTTAGTGTTGATATCGCTAGTCATGTTTAATGGTTAGTGCTAATATGACTAGTCATGTTTAATGGTTAGTGCTGGTATGGCTAGTCATGTTTAATGGGTAGTGCTGGTATGGCTAGTCATGTTTAATGGGTAGTGCTGGTATGGCTAGTCATGTTTAATGGTTAGTGCTGATATGACTAGTCATGTTTAATGGTTAGTGCTGATATGGCTAGTCATGGTTAATGGCTATGCATGCAACACAGAGAAGATACCATACCCATCCTCCTTATTTATGAGTCATTTTTCCAGCATGATGCAGAGCGCGCGCGCACACACAACACACACACACACACACACACACACACACACACACACACACACACACGCACACACTAACACACACACACACACACACACACACACACACACACACACACACACACACACAGAATCCCAAGAAGAAAACAAACAAAACAAACAACGTAAGCACCCTATAATTAACTACGCGTCTTCGCTGATGTGGGTGATAAATACTCAACCGCTGTGATGTCCGCCTATAATCCTATTGGCCAGTCCATTCGGAGGGAATCAATCTTTTATGCTAACGACGGCGGGGTGGAATGAATCATGCTGTCAACCCTCTTGGGACAATGACCAGGTCCGACCAGACCCAGACGTCGGGCTGCACAGGTTCACAGACACGTGACGGCGACTGATGGTGCCACCACGCCTGTGGTCAGCAAAGCGTGGCGCACGTCCCCCCCCCCCCCCCAGCTCTCCTCCCTCCTCTCCCCCCCCCCTGTCCCTGCCCAGCCATTTTGTGTTGATCCATGGACAGAGACTGACCACTCAATGACCATCGTCGGTCGGCCGGTTGGGGGGGGGGGGGGGGGGGGGGGGGGGGAGGGGAGGACATTGCCGCCGCAACCGTCTCTGTCGCCGCTCCAGGCCGTGATGGATTGGTCCACAGAGGAACTCTCCTCGGGTGGACATAAGTTCTTCATCATCTGAACGGGAGAGAGAGGAAAGTCTTGCAGTGTGGAAGAGGAGAAGGAGGAGGGGGGGGGGAAGGGAGAGGAGGAGGAGGTGGAGAAAGAGGAGGAGGGGAGGAGGGAGGGGGGGGGGGGGGGGGGGGGAGGGAGGGGGGAGGAGGAGGAGGAGAGAGAGACACAGAGAGACAGTGGTGGGGTGGGGAAGGAGTAGGGTTGGAAGGATAGAGATGGATGGTGAGTATTGTGGATGACAGGAGAGAAAGATGAACGAAGTTCTGGAGATTTGATCGCCTTCCTCTATGGTGAGACAGGGAGGGACGGCTGGCTGGCTGGCTGGCTGGCTGGTGGCTGGTGGTCATCGTGGATGGACTGAAGAGGTGAGGTCACTGAGACAGAGCACCGAGAGGCAGGGAAGAAAAGTCACAGAGAGGAAACAAGAGAAACGGTACGGTGACTACGACTAAACAAATCACTGCAAGCACGATCACAGCTAAACAAATCACTGAAGCACGGAGATAATGCCGATATTCATCAAATGGAGAGAGAGAGAGAGAGAGAGAGAGAGAGGAGAGAGAGAGAGAGAGAAGAGAGAGAGAGAGAGAGAGAGAGAGAGAGAGAGAGAGAGAGAGAGAGAGAGAGAGAGAGAGAGAGAGAGTACAACTAAACAAATCACTGCAGCACGAAGGTAATCACAGTATTCATCAAATACAGAGAGAGAGAGGAGAGAGAGAGGAGAGAGAGAGAGAGAGAGAGAGGAGAGAGAGATGACAGAGAGAGTACGAGAGAGAGAGAGAGAGAGAGAGAGAGAGAGAGAGAGAGAGAGAGAGAGAGAGGAAACAAATCACTACAGCACAAACATAATGCCAATATTCATTATAGAGAGTGATGGAAAGAAGAGAGAGGAGAGAGGAGAGAGGAGAGAGAGAGAGAGAGAGAGAGAGAGAGAGAGAGAGGAGAGTGCTGGCACTCCAGGCAGTACGTTTGGTCAGGTGCCAAGTGAAACGTACCCATTGCAGAAGGTTGCACAGGGGCGTTGACTAAGAAATGTCGATTAAGAGATGACGGCGATGCCTACATCAAAGGTGATTGTTGACAGCGGCGCATGCATTGACTATGATAGATGATAACAACGCTTACGTCGATGGTGATATTTGACGACGACCTTTACATCATCGATGATAGATGACAATGACGTTTACATCGACGATGATAGATGACAATGACGTTTACATCGACGATGATAGATGACAGTGACGTTTACATCGACGATGATAGATGGCAATGACGTTTACATCGACGATGATAGATGGCAATGACGTTTACATCAACGGTGATAGATGACAATGACGTTTACATCGACGATGATAGATGACAATGACGTTTACATCGACGATGATAGATGGCAATGACGTTTACATCAACGATGATACATGACAATGACGTTTACATCAACGATGATAGATGACAAGGACGTTTACATCGACGATGATAGATGGCAATGACGTTTACATCAACGATGATAAATGACAACGACGTTTACATCAACGATGATAGATGACAATGACGTTTACATCGACGATGATAGATGACAATGACGTTTACATAGACGATGATAAATGACAATGACGTTTACATCAACGATGAAAGATGAGCATGACTTTCACATCGTCATCCTTACATCAACGAGAACAGGTGATGACCGCCCTTACATCGAAAATGACAGATGACGATGATGCTTACACTGACAATAACCGACGCAGCCCCTTACATCGCCTATAACGGATGAGGTCGACGATCACGTCGACAATAACTGATGACGATAACGATTACACCGAAGGTGACTACGACGCTGACATCGACGATGACATATGAAACTTTCATTTGACGTCGACCATTACATCAACGATGACGGAGGACGACGATGATGACAGATAATTAGAAGACGTAGCAACGATGACGACATATGACTACAACACAATGTCATGACAATGATAAAAACATCAACGAACGGATACAATGATGACAATGGTTAACCGGCTGGTTCGTTGATAACTACGTTTGCCAGTCTGTAAGTTCAGTTCTGTTCAATGCTCTCTCTGCTGTCTGGAACTTTAGGGTGATGGCGAGGAAGGGATTTCACCTGTGTCTGTCCACTGCTGTTCTGGAGGGTCAGTCCTTCGCCTTTGGCGTCTTCATGGACTGTCCGGCGTCTGGTGTCTTTGCGTCACCCTCTGTTTCTTTGGTTAGGCCTCCAGCGTAAATGTGTTCTTTGCAATGACTTGCCTTACATGCATAGATCTGTCCCTAACACTTCCACCCACTAGCCTGGTTTCTCTCATGCACGTCTGCCGGAAGGTGACTAAGCGAGTGAGTAAGTAAGCAAGCAAGTAAATAAGTATAAGTAGGTACTAGTCAGTCAGTCAGTCAGTCAGTCAGTCAATCAAGTAATGTAAGTAAATAAAAAATAATGAAACGAAGTAGTAAGTAAGAAGTATAGTAAAGAGTAAATAAATGAAAACGTAAGTAAGTAAGTAAGAAGTGTAAATGACCAAGTAAGTAAGCAAGTTCGTAAGTAAGTAAGTAGGTAAGTAAGTACGTATGTAAGTAAATATCTCTGTCAGAAACTAGGTACGTATGTAGGTGAATGAGCGTGTGAGTGACTGAGACAGCGAGTCAGTCAGCAAGTGGATTAGCCAGTCATTCAAGAACCGGAGAAGAAAGAAAGAAAGAAAGAAGAAGGGGAAAGGGGAGAGTTGGGGGGGGGGGGGGGGGGGGGGTTGAGCTGTTAGTCGGAAGAGTAGATGGCGGATAGGTAACAACAGGTCAGACGAGTCTAGTCGCAGCCAAATCAGTGACTGGCCACTACGTAATACAAGCAGAGATGGAGAGACGGACATGAAGGGAGACAGTTCTGGCAGACTGATGGACAGGCGGGTCCATTGGTTGGAACGTTGAGAGGTGGATAGAAAACATAATCAACGGCAACAGCCGATCAAGGAAGAAGAGGAAGGATAAAGGTCGTGATGGTGTTAATAAACTGCGACTGGTAATGATGAAAATGATAATAAGATTGGAGGGGAGGATGTGAGGAAGAGGAGAGAGGAGGACATTTGATGTGAATTAGGGAGAGCTGGTAGTGGAGGCAGGAGATTAGAGTGATAATGTGTGAAGATGATAGTGGTTGATGTGATAAAAGGACAAGTTGATAATGAAGAGAAATAATGTTACAATTGAAATTGATTGAATGAATGATGATGATGATGATGATGTGATGATGATGATGATGATGATGATGAATGAGCGGAGGAGGAGAAGAAGGAGAATGAAAGGAGAAAAGAAGAAGAAAAAAAAAAAAAGAAAAGAAAGAGGATGAGGAAGAACGATAAGAAGGGCGATAGAAGAAGAAGAAAGAAGAAGAAAGAAGAAGACGGAAGGGGATGTTGACTTTAAGAGCATGACGATGATGAAGATTGTGACGCAGTGATGCTGAGGATGTTGTGGGAAAGGCGGGCGATGTGGACACAAACGATGATAAGGATGTCATGCAGGGTCTGTGAAAATAGACCATGTCAGGGCGGGTCGGGTGAGAGCGTGTTCTTGATGTATGCCTTCCAGATGGGCTTTAAGAACTGCAGAGAAGGAGAAGGAGAAAGAGAGAGAGAAGAGGAGAGGAGGGGAGGGGAGGAGAGGAAAGGAAGGGGGGGGAGAGCTGTGGGGTGGAGAGAGATGAAAGACAGAGAGAAAGAAACATAGAGGAAAGAGAGAGAAAGAGGAGAGAGAGAGGAGAGAGAGAAGAGAGAGAGAGAGAGAGAGAGAGAGAGAGAGAGAGAAGAGAAGTGACAGAGCATGAGAGAGAGATGAGAGGAGCGAGAGAAGAGAAGGAAAAGGGGATGACACAACGATGATGATGAGATGATGAGAGTTGTGAAAATGATGTGGCGGGTGAGTGAGAGGTGGTCTTGATGTAGCTCGACTGGCTTGATGAGAGAAAAGGGAAGAAGAGAGAAGAGAGAAGAGAGAGAGAGAGAGAGAGAGAGAAGAGAGAGAGAGAGAGAGAGAGAGAGAGAGGAGGAGAGAGGAGGGAGTGTGGGCGTGGAGAGAGAGAAGAGAAGAGAGAAGAGAAGAAAAGGAAGAAGAGAGAGAGAAGAGAGGAGAGAGAGAGAGAGAGAGAGAGAGAGAGAGAGAGAGAGAGAGAGGAGAGAGAGAGAGAGAAAAGAGAAGAGAGTGAAGAGCACGAGTGAATGTGTGAGATGAGATAAAGAGAAGAAGAAGAAGGAGAGATGGAGAGAGAGAGAGAGGAGAGAGAAGAGAGAGAGAGAGAGAGAGAGAGAGAGAGAGAAGAAGAAGAGAACGAGAGAGATGAGATGATGTGATGATGATGAGATGATGATAGAAAAGAGAGAAGAAGAAGAAGAAGAAGAAGAAGAAGAGAGAGAGAGAGAGAGAGAGAGAGAGGAGGAGAGAGGAGAGAGAGAGAGAGAGAGAGAGAGAGAGAACTCGAAGCGCGCACAGTCCGCCTTGAATGAACTGTTAATTTGTGTTTGTTTATTGATCCCATTGATGTTTCTGTGTACATCTGACAGCTCAGGCTATTTGTGGAAGCTTGGACTATCCTATTTTCAAGACCTTGTTCGCTTGTTTGTTCCCTACGCCCTCTGTCTGCATCTGTGTGGGATGAACTGGTCTATAACACAGGGTTAAAAGTTCCGGGCACGGAGATGCTTCTTTACCATGCGGGCAACAGACGCTTCGTCTATCTAGATGTTTTGATCGAAGGTTTGATTTGACTTTTTCTGTATAGGTTTTCATTGTTCTCAACTCTATAAAGCGCGCTCTGTGTGTCTGTGTATCTGTGTACTTGTTTCCGATACAAATCTACAATTTCATCCGATCTTCTTTAAATGTTGTCTGGGGATTCATGAGCATACTATGCAGATCAAATGCAAATACATTCTGTGCAAAAGCCCTGTTTGGAATGCGAGCGGTAAAGACAGGAGACCTCGGAGTTTAACGCAGAGCAAATACAGCTGAGACTGAGTGTTCATAGGGATCAAATATGACATGTTGACCGTCAAAAAGGACGAGCTCAGTTGGGAGTGGTTTTACATTGAGGATCGGAAGGTCTCGGGTTCAATCCTGGGTTCCGACACTATTCATCTTTTTTTTTCTTTTCTTTACGAGTTGCAAAACAAGTCTAAGACAAAGAGGGTGGAGAGGGTTGCTATGGAGGTGGACGGGGTTTTAAGGGATGAGGGCGGGGAGGGGGGTACGGTGAACAAGGCTATTTGCTACCCCCCCCCCCTCTATCTCTCTCTCTCTGTATGTATGTATATATGTATGTATGTATCTGTGTTTATCTCTTTACACATCTCTCTCTCTGTCTATCCGTCTCTCTCTCGGTCTGTCTGTCTGTCTGTCTCTCTCTCTCTCTCTCTCCTCTCTCTCTCTCTCTCTCTCCGTATTCTCTCTCTCTCGCGTTCTCTCTCTCTTTATATATATATATATATATATATATATATATATATATATATATATTATATATATATATATTATCATGTATAAAGTTGAAAATAAAATGAGGCAGGTAACAGAAAAAAAAAAAAAGAAACAAAAGCAATAAACAAGTAGGGTAAGTCTTGCTCCGTAAGAAAACTAACATAGAGTAACTTTTATTCAACACAGGCACAGCGTTTTAAACGTAAATTAATTACGTCAGACGAATACAAAGACGAACAATCTAATAGTGGGGGCATGTATGTTTGTATCTATCCATCTGTATTTATCTATCTTTTTACATCTATCTATTTCTCTGTCTCTCTCTGTGTATGTATGAATGTATGTACGTGTACACCTCTCTCTCTCTCTTCTCTCTCTTAGATATATGTGTTATCATATGCATTATACGTATATATCTATCTATCTATCTTATCTATCTATCTATCTATCTATCTATGTCTATCTCTCTATCTCTCTCTCTCTCTCTCTCTCTCTCTATCTATCTATCTATGCACATATATAATTCATTAGTGAGATACGCTGCACAGCATGTTGGCGGCGATGGAAGTGGTGAAGGTGATGACAATGGTGTTACCATACAAAGAAGTCGAGAACGATAAGAAGAACAACACGAACAGCGAAACGGATAGAGCTAGCGTTCACGATGAATCACAACGAAGATGACTCACACTTTCCGGCAATACCCTTGTTCTCCCCCTCCTTTAAACTTCAAAGATACTTCGCTATCATCGACTACTACGCACACACGACTCTGTCCATATACTAATCTGGACATTTTAATCTCTTACGCTTCCGAAACCCTACCCAGCACTTTAAACATCTTTAAAAAAAAATAAAGGAAAGACGAAAGAAAACAAATTCCCGCTTAAACCCAGAACCCGATTCTCACCCTCCCTCTTGTCCCCTAAATCTACTACACCCACACTCCCCTAGTGCTTGGACAGATTTCTCCCCTCCACACCACCTCACTCTCCCTCTCTCTTCTCTTGTCTCTCTCATCATCCCATCCCCCCACCCCCCCCCCCCCCCCCCCCCCCCCCTCCTCCTTTCTTCCTACGGATCAGTTTCAGTGCGTTGACAAGCAATGTGACAAATATGTCTGCCCCAGGAGCTGTACGTGACACTAATGCAACACTCAGACGCTTCGGGGAGTTGGACTCCGCGGCTACGACCATCCGGGGAGCAGAGAGAGAGAGAGAGAGAGAGAGGAGAGAGGAGAGAGGAGAGGAAGAGGAGTTGAAAGGAAAAAGGAGAAACAGGAGGAGGAGGAGGAGGGGGGGGGGAGGAGGAGGAGGAGGAGGGGAGGAGGAGGGGAGAGGCGGGGGAGTAGGAAGAAGGAAGGGGGGGTGGGGGGGGGGGGGGGGAGGCGGTTGAAAGGAAATGGAATGGGTGCGGGGAACGGGGTATTGAGAGAGAAAAAGCGAGAGGAGTGCTTTGGGTGGTGGCTGCCTTTCTGGATATAGCATCCGCCGTTGATTGTCGCACGTGCGCGTGCACGTTTGCACGCACCTACGCAGACACGTATGGTAATAATAGAATTGTAAGTTATGTAGATATGCGCATGTGCGCGTGCGCAAGCGCTGTGCCCGGTTGTAAGATTTGTAGAGTGAATGTGGTATGGCGGTGATGGTGGTGGTGGTGGTGGTGGTGTGTTGTTGATGTGATTGTGATATGATACTGCATGTATGTATTTGTGTGCGTTATGTTATGTGATGTATGTATAGATTGTATGTATGTATGTATGTATGTGTATGGTATGTATGTATCTTTGCTATCCATCTATCATCTACCCATCCATCCAGTCCGTCGGTCTGTCCGTTCCGTCTGTCTGTCTGTCTGTGACTGTCTCTCGTTTCTCTGTTTGTCTATCTATCCTAAACGAATGGATAACGAAGGGGCGTATATTCAAATGGGTTAGAGCCTTTGCTTTCGGAAATGAGGGCCACGAGTTCGAACAACTCGTGGGATAGACTTTTGTTCGGCTAGAAAACCTTCCCTATCCCGTACCATCAAACGACTGTCTGTGTCAGCTCAGAGAAAGTTATCAAGGCAGCAGAAGGAGAGGATGAGCTTCCCTTCGGTTTATGCCGTTCCCTAGACTTGATGAACCTCTCATAGGTCAGGTTGAAAGTCAGGAAACTGCCGGCGGAAATGGAAACACGTTTTTAGGAAAAATAATTCTTATTGAGTTCGCCAATACCAAAGACAAACAAATGACAAGACAAAACACGACGCGTTTCGACCTCTTAGGTCCTCGACGAAGACCTAAGCGGTCGAAACGCGTCGTGCTTTGACTTGTACTTAAACACGACGCGCTTCGACCGTTTGGTCCTCGAAGAAACCCAAGGGGTCGAAACCGGTCGTGTGTGTCTTGTCATTTGTTTGCGTTCAAACAAATGAGACGTTCGAACTTAAGTCACGCGACGGCTAATTAGGTTATGATTTACTTAGACTGTTCGTTTGTTTGTTTAGGGACTAAGCGTCAAAGGCGTGGATGCTTCATTTGGTTATCTTATGTATCTGGAAGGAACTCCACTAAGAACTCTCAAGACGTTTGCAGTCACTGCTGGCATCGCCCTACTTAGCGTTATGGATTAAATGGTAAGAGTAGAGATTGAGAGAGTAGATATGATGAGAGAGAGAGTAAGAGAGAGAGAGAGAGAGTTCGAAGAGAGAGAGAGAAGAGAGAGAGAGAGCAGAGAGAGTAGAGAATAACAGAAAGCGATGAGTGAGACGAGAGGAGAGAGACGCGACACAGTGAAGAGAGAGAGGAGAGAGAGAGAAGGAAGAGAGAGAGAGAGAGAGAGAAGAAAAGAAGGAGGAGAGAGAGAGAGAGAGAGAGAGAGAGAGAGAGAAGAGAGAGAGAGAAGGAAGAGAGAGGAGACAGAGAGAGAGAGAGAGAGAAGAGAGAGAGAGAGAGAGAGAGAGAAGAGAGAGAGAGTGAAAGAAGAGAGAGAAGAGAGAGAGAGAGAGAAGAGAGAGGAGAGGAGAGAGAGAGAGAGAGAGAGAGAAGAGAAGAGAGAGCGACGAGAGAGAGAGAGAGAGAGAGAGAGAGAGAGAGAGAAGAGAGAGAGAAGAGAGACGCGAAGAGTGGAGAGAGAGAGAGAGAAGAGAGAGAGAGAGAGAGATGAGAGAGAGAGGAAGAGAGAGAAATGAAAAGAAGAGAGAAGAGAGAGAGAAGTCGAGAGAGAGAGCGAGAGAGAGAGAGAGAGAGAGAGGGACAGAGAGAGTGAGTGAGAGAGAGAGAGAGAGAGAGAGAGAGAGAGAGAGAGAGAGAGAGAGAGTGAAAAGAAGGAAGAGAAGAGAGAGGAAGAGAGAGAGAGAGAGAGAAGAGAGAGAGAGAGGAGAGAGAGAAAGAGAGAGAGAGGAAGGAAGAGGAGACGGCGACAGAGAGAGAGAGAGAGAGAGAGAGAGAGAGAGAGGGGAGAGAGAGAGAGAGAGAAGAGAGAGAGAAGTGAAAAGAAGAGAAAGAGAAAGAGAAGAGAGAGTGAGAGAGAGAGAGAGAGAGAGAGAGAGAGAAAAGAGATGAGAGAGAGAGAGAAGGAGAGAGAGACGGCGACAGAGAGAGAGAGAGAGAGAGGGAGAGAGAGAGAGAGAGAGAGACAGACAGACAGACAGACAGACAGACAGACAGACAGACAGACAGACATTGAGACGGAGAGAGGATAGAGAGAAAAGATAATACATCAGCACAAAACCACTTTCAAAGGCGTGTATTTATAGTCTGGCGTTCCCACTGTGAAATTCTCTATTTTCACAAAACACACACACACACACACACACACACACACACACACACATACACACACACACACACACACACACACACACACACATCACACACACAAAACACACACACACACACACACACACAAAAACAGGCATTCGTTCCTCTATGTCATGTATCAACGTCTGCGATCCTTTTCATTGCTGACGGTGATTGATGGCATTTCATAGATATGTATATCAGCTGGGATAAAGACAAAAAGGTGGTTTGTGAGTCTGCCAGATAGTGATGACAAATACTTTAGCACTGGCCAAGTATACCTCGTCTCTACCTGCTAGCCAGTGAGTATTGTTGAGCTCGAGATTGTAATGGTTGTGGTGATGGAGTTGGTAACGGTGGCGGAGATACAGAGATGATGGAAGTGATGGCAGGGAGGTTTGGTACTGGGTGGGGAGTAGGGGATGTTTGGAGATGATGCTTGGTATCAGTTTTCAGGTCTTCTGGGAATCCCGAGGAATCATCCACAGCAGTGTCTGTCGGCACCGCCGCTGAGGAACTGAGGGAAAAAAAAACCTGTTGGAAGACTACAGTGATAGAGTGCGTTTGAGTCTTGAGTGCTCTCTTGTTGGCAGAGAAATATAAAGCGGTGACGGTAAGGGTACGGGGCCGTGGGATGGGGATGTTGGAGGTGGAGGGCAGGAGGTTGGGGATGGGGGGGGGGGGGGGGGGGGGGGGGGGGTCTGCAGAACGTGTCTTGTCGAATCGAGGATCAGACGGGTGTGAGTGTGTGTGTTGTGTGTGTGTGTGTGTGTGTGTGGTGTGGTGTGTGTGTGGTGTGACTGTCTGTATGGGGAAGGTGAAGGTGTGTATATTACTACTGTTCCTACACAGAAATGGCGATGGACAGTTGCATATAACATCGTTTTCTTCGTAATGTTAGTGTCTCTGGATAGTATTTTGTTTTACCTGCATATGCACAAAATACCTAACAACAAACAAGCAAACAAGCAAGTAACAACAAACAACATATACACGTGTTTTAAAATCATTTCATCAAAGTAAAGCAATCGTTTAACCCACATAACTACGTTGATCAACATCACCATAAATCATAGAGAGTTTGGAATTGAGTTGACAGAAGAGAAGAAAGAAGGGGGAGGGGGGAGGGGGCAAAGAGATATAATAGAATTGGTAGGCAGTCGGGAGCTGAAAATATCTTGAGTGAAGGATGTTTTCCCAGGATGTTTTGTGTATCTGTTTATTTGTGGTCATGTGTAGAACCTCTAGGAATCACACGGTATTACACGGCCTCAGACCCAAACATCATTGAGTATATGCGAGTACACCATTCTCGATTACCTCAACACGAAGAAGTGTGGGTAGGAATGAAAACGCTACAGACAGGGTTTGGACTTACTTAGAGCTAGTCTTTTACGCGTGCCTTTATTGCGAAGTTTCAGTTCTATTTCTTTGTACAGTGATGACATACAACAGAGAGACGTCAAGCTTATCCCTGTCTTACGTCTTGTCTAAGTACTGACATACGACCTTCGTCTTTCGATTCGTAAGATTACAACCAAAGTTTGCGCAGTCCCCCCTTATGTTTTCTGTGCCCAGTATATTTGTGCTCTAACAAAATGCGCTGCAAATCACTGTACTCCTTTAGTTATTTACAAGCGCGTGTGTATATTTGACTTGTTGCAGAAAGGAAAAATAATGGGATGGGAGAAACGAGAGCAACATTTCCAACGGCCATTTTATGATGTTATAATTTCCAGTGCATTGGCGTGGGGAGGGGTAGGAGTGGGAAATAATGGTTGAACATGAAAGGACGGATTTTTTTTACTCGTAACCTTTACAGACAAAGTTAAAGTTTGTTTGTATTGACAACGAAGTGAATTTGGAACGGAGAGAAGCTGAATTTGAAACCAGGTTGTTTAAAGCGAAAGAAAAACACAAAAGAGGCGGGGATCAGTAAACAAACAACAGCAAGAAAGAAGAGTAACTTTTGTTCCCACGATGAGGCGATTACACGCCCATGACTCCCAGCGAACTCTTCCTCAGGGCTGTCAATCGTCTAGCACAAAACGCAGACAGAAAACACAGAGAACAAACAACAAGCGAGAATTACCCCCCCTTGCTCGTTATTTTTCGATTGCTCAGACTTCGGCTCTGTTTCTCATTCCTCTCTCTTGTATTTTAAATATCGATGTAGGTGACAAATTTGGTCGAATTCTGTGTACTTTCCTTGAAATTGGTTTCAAGAGTGTTGGTATTCACCTATTCGTGGAGAAGGAAGACACGAGGGGTTCGCAAGTGAAAGGGATTCATTCAAGTGGATTACACGACTCAGCTGTGAATTATTGGTACCATACATCAGGAATGCTACCAGTGGTGTTGGCATCATCACTGACATGCTTAGTGTGAGTGGTCTTTCTGACTGTCAGGCGGTATTTCCGATGCAGTGTGTACCAGCCTCTGTGGCGGGGTGGTTAGCGTTGCGTATTCGTGGGTGGGAGCTCGTGGATTCGATTCTTATCAGGGCCATTTATGTTTAGGATATTTCTGCCTCGATCGGCTCCTACGCAGATCCGAGTTTGCAATGCTTACATGGAAGAATGGGACCACATTGTGGAGCTCCATCCACTAAATGGACAAGTGTCAGAGAGTGGCACTTAAAATTTTCAGACACAACAGGTATGGTTATCCCTCGGGCCTGGTTGACGCCGGGATCCGGAATACATGAAGAAACTAAGCGTAGTTTCCTGTCTAGCAGTCTGGGAGACCGGAGAGGAACTCCATAGCATCGTTTCATCATCTTCCTCCTTATCGATCAGCATGCAAAACCCTTCATGCCTTACTCTCATGGTGACCTCACTTTCATCATCTTCCTCCTTATCGATCAGCATGCAAAACCCTTCATGCCTTACTCTCATGGTGACCTCATTTTCATCATCTTCCTCCTTATCGATCAGCATGCAAAACCCTTCATGCCTTACTCTCATGGTGACCTCACTTTCATCATCTTCCTCCTTATCGAACAGCATACAAAACCCTTCATGCCTTACTCTCATGGTGAACTCACTTTCATCATCTTCCTCCTTATCGATCAGCATGCAAAACCCTTCATGCCTTACTCTCATGGTGGGCCTCACTTTCATCATCTTCCTCCTTATCGATCAGCATACAAAACCCTTCATGCCTTACTCTCATGGTGACCTCACTTTCATCATCTTCCTCCTTATCGATCAGCGTACAAAACCCTTCATGCCTTACTCTCATGGTGACCTCACTTTCATCATCATTCCTCCTTATCGATCAGCGTACAAAAACCCTTCATGCCTTACTCTCATGGTGACCTCACTTTCATCATCTTCCTCTTATCGATCAGCATACAAAACCCTTCATGCCTTACTCTCATGGTGACCTCACTTTTCATCATCTCCTCCTTATCGATCAGCATACAAAACCCTTCATGCCTTACTCCCCATGGTGACCTCACTTTCATCATCTTCCTCCTTATCGATCAGCATACAAAACCCTTCATGCCTTACTCTCATGGTGACCTCACTTTCATCATCTTCCTCCTTATCGATCAGCATACAAAACCCTTCATGCCTTACTCTCATGGTGACCTCACTTTCCCTCATCTTCCTCCTTATCGATCAGCATACAAAACCCTTTTATGCCTTACTCTCATGGTGACCTCACTTTCATCATCTTCCTCCTTTTCGATCAGCATGCAAATCCCTTCATGCCTTACTCTCATGGTGACCTCACTTTCATCATCTTCCTCCTTATCGATCAGCATGCAAACCCTTCATGCCTTACTCTCATTGGTGACCTCACTTTCATCATCTTCCTCCTTATCGATCAGCATACAAACCCTTCATGCTTACTCTCAATGGTGACCTCACTTTCATCATCTTCCTCCTTATCGATCAGCATACAAAACCCTTCACGCGCTACTCTCATCGTGACCTCGCTTTCGATTTCCTCGCCCTGTCTATGCTCTTGATGAGTCCGTGTCGAGATCGACAGTATTGACAGTTCATGGAGCTGTCATTGGACCGACGTCATGGCTGCCCTCCAGAAGGGGACATCCACTCACGCCTGCTCTGCAAATTTTTCTTGTCTGTACGGGCGTAGTAGAAGGTATGTCCTAACGTATGCTGGATCAAAACAGCCACCACTGAACACCACCAAAGTGACTCAGCAGCAGCGCTGTGTTTCCCCTGATGGTTGCCGCTTTAATGTCTTGGTACTGACTGCCACCCTGTGGATTGCCGTGCCGGCACTACACCACGGCAGGACAAACTGGGGTGTGGTTGTGGTAAGTGAGTCGGATGGCGGCGTGGTGGTCATGTCAGAAGTGGACAGACGATGAGCGAAACAAACTAACAAACAAACAACCCCTCATGTGTATAAGCCCCTCACCTTTAAAAGTTGCGTCGCTGAAGGCAATAACACAAAACTATACGCCTGTCTTCTCTGTCCCTGTCTCTGTCTGTCTTCTGTCTGTTCTGTCTCTGTCTCTGTCTCTCTCTCTGTCTCTCTCTCTCTCTCCCTTCTAATTTTTCTCTTTTCTTCCTCTCCTCCCCTTTCTACCCTGGGGCTAATGACACATTTTTCCCCCCTTTGGACTCCTCATCACTTCCCTGAACTTGTAATT
>CM031604.1:31424221-31432340 GCA_018398815.1 Conus ventricosus
GCCTGACAGACAGACACCAGAGACAGACACACAAAACACCAGAGAAAAGAGAGAGAGAGAGAGAGAGAGAGAGAGAGAGAGAGAGAGAGAGAGAGAGAGAAGAGAGAGAGAGAAAGAGAGAGAGAGAGAGAGAGAATGGCAGGAACAGACACCGAAAGAGAGAACAGTCCCTCCGGGTTTCCCCTGTCGAGTGGTGTGTGATGCATTTTGTCACCTCTCTGGCTTTTTCTTCCATTTTTTGTTTTGTTTTACACTGTGGCAGTTTCATTACGCCTTGGCATCATTTAACGTTAAAAATTAAGAGAACAGAGCGGTGGAAGGCAGGGGACAAAATTAGCAAACAGCACAATTAGAAGAAAGGGAAATCGTGCTAGAGAAACACACACAGGCGTGCGCACACGAAAGCCACGCACACACACGCACGCACGCAGGCACCAACACACGGTCCCCCGGCGTTCTCATGCGTACACACAGGTAGACAGGCAGGGAGGCGCGCGCACCACACACACACACACACACACACACACACACACACACACACACACACACACACATTCACGCGCGCGCGCAAGCAAGCAAGCGAGCGAGCAAGCAAGCAAGCAAGCGCACACACACGTAGACATTAACACTAACAAAGATAAATAGACAGAAACTAACTGGTTATTCCTGTGCTTAAAATTACGTGACGAAACCAAGTAAGGAAAAACACAGAAATGAAGACTGAAAGGCAGACTAAAGGACACAAAAGTAAGAAAGGCGATAAAATAAAAAGACAGAAAAAAGAGAGAAAGAAATCAAGAAAGAGATGACGACAGAAATCAAAAACTTTATGTAAAATATTGCGGACGGGGAGAAGCAGAACCCCCCCCCCCCCCCCCCCTTCCCCCTCACCTCCCGACTCTCCTCCAACCCTTAAACTCCATCTATCTACAGACATACGTCCAAAAAAAGCAGAAGAAATAGTGAGCCGCACACGACCTGAAAATATCTTGAGATCGCACGAGTTTGACCATTCTCAAAACCAACCAACACACACGGAAATAACTCGCAGGCTACTGTGTGTGTGTGTGTGTGTGTGTGTGTGTGTGTGTGTGTGTGTGTGTGTGTGTGTGTGTGTGTGTGTGAGCGCGCGCCCGCGAGCGCGTTTGTTTTACCACCGACAATCATACACAGAAAACACGAACCAGAGGGATGAACATCACGCTGTTCCAAGTGTCTCAGCATCCAAGCCGCATTAAAACCAGAGACATTTGAACAACTTTCTGCCTCAAGATGGACAACCCTGCGACAGATCGGACAGACTAGGCCCGCCATTTCTTCAAGGCTGTCGTGTGTGGCGTATATATATATCGGTGACGGCTGTTTCCAGGCACAACACTACCGATCAACAGATTCTGCCACACGTAGGCTTACGGCAGAACCCCCAACCCCCCACCCCCCTCACGGCAGCAACAATAGCATCCGCCAAACCTTGATCCCCCTTCTACTCCCCCCCCCCCCCCCAAACCTCTATCTCCCGCCCCCACCCCCATTTCTTCCCGTTTTGATGACAGACCCAGGCAAGGCTTTCGGGTCTCAGCGCTTGTCACAACACGGCTGCCTCCTTGAGGCTGGTCGGTTATCTGATCTTTCTTCGCCTTCTCCCGTCTGTCTTCCCGAGTTGCCAGTGCAGATCAGGCGCATCGTCAAGGAAGGAAACAAAACAAAACATGCATCGCAAACCAAAACAACCCGCCACACACACACACACACACACACACAACACACACACAAAATCACCACTCCATCCCTCTCTCCCTAACGTCGTCCTCCTCCCTCACATACCCCCTTAGCCTTCTCTCCTCTTCCCTTGCATGCCCTTTGCCCTCTCTCCCCCGCCTACTCGTGAGCTCAAATTCCATGGAGAATTTGTATGTTTGTGTGTTTTGTTTGCCCGGGAACCGTCTTTGTTCTGTGGACGATTTTTCATTAACGCTTCACTTTTGACATCAGGGAACCGCTTTTGGCGACGTGCACGAGGTCGATAATTATATGCTGGAAGAAATCACCAACACACACACACACACACGCACACACACGCGCGCGCGCGCACGCACACGCACGCACGCGCGCGCGCGCACACACACACAAAACACACACACACACACACACACACACACACACACACACACAATCGCGCGCGTATTGGACATCATCATCTTCGTGTTATTTATAGCCAAGCCGACCAATCAGGACTTTTCAGGCCTGTAATTCACTTCTTTTTTTTTGAAAGAAAGAAAAAAAAAAAAAGAAGAAAGAAAAAAAAAAGAGAAAAGATAGCAGAAATGATCCAGATTAAAAGACGAATCAGACATCGCGTACGTCGCGTGATCATACTCCTCCCAGCGAGATCTAGCCCCCATGTAGAAATATATCTTGTTCTAAACCTGGAAATTTGGCATTAATGGTTAGATAATCATGAAAGAAATAATACAAAATGTACAGTTTTTCTTCTCCCAGGTTTAATTATACGTTTATCCTTTCATTTTCTTTTTTTTTTTTTTCTTTTTTTGCGCATATTCTCTTTCATGATTTTTTTATCGGTCGTATTTCATGCTCAAGAAACTTAAACTGCTGATGAATTGTCAATAAATGCAGACACATTAGGAATATTAAGCGCATATGCACGGGCGGGCGCGCGCGCACGTGCGCGCGCGCGCACACACACACACACACACACACACACACACACACACACACACACAGGCCGAGACAGACAAACAGACAGACAGACAGAGACAGAGAGAGGGAGAGAGAGAGAGAGAGAGGCAACATTACAAACGAACTATCACTGCACCCATCTTCACGTCCATATTCATCATTTCTTCACCGGCAGACAACTCCCGTCACGAACTGAAGAGGAAACGCCAACGGCTGGGGGCCCTGAACAACCTCTCTTCGCACTCATAACGAATCCTTACGACTATTTTGCTTTCCACAGACAGCCTGCTCCACACAAACCCTCTCCAACAAATAAACACATCGACTCCCCCCCCCCCCCCCCCCCCCCCCCCCGCCCGCCAAGCCCCCCATCCCCCAACCCCATCTCACCCATCCCTTCCCTCCACCCCGCCTCGCCTTGCCGCCTGAATCGCAACAAAATTCAGCAAAATACTATTTCAGTTTAAGAAAGGAGAAAAATCAACAGTCAACAGCAGCATCCCTGGCTTAGGTGGGTCTTGGAGAAGCACCCGATCCACCCCGCCGTTACCCGGTCTTATTTACTTAAAACAAGGAAACGACATATGGAAAGAAGCAGAGAGGAGAGAGAGAGAGAGAGAGAGAGAGAGAGAGAGAGAGGAGAGAGAGAGAGAGAGAGAGAGAAAACGGTAGACATATTATTTTTCCCTTCCCGTTTTTTTTTTCATGGAACGGAGGGAGGGAACTAGAGGGAGGTCGACGGAGACAGTTTGGGGAGGGGGGTGGGGGGTGGAAGGGGCTTTGGGGAGTGTACGGCGGGGATGGGGATAGGTTGGGGTGTGAGGAGGGGTGGGGGGGGGGGTGTTGGGGTGAGTAGGTTTCTGCAGGTGAAAATGTTTCATCCCCCCCCTACCCCCCCCCCCTACCCCCCCCCCCCCCCCCTCCCGACCCGTTTTCTCGCTCTGTTTGGTTGTCTGTCTCTCTGTGTGGATGTTTATCTGTCTGCTTGCCCCCCCCCCCTCCCTCCCCCCCCCCCCCTCTCTCTCTCTCTCTCCCTCTCTTTCTTGCTACCTGTGCGTGTGCATACATGCGTGCGTGCTTGCACGCATGTGTACACGCATGTTTTTGTGTGTGTCAGCATACGTGCTTGTGTGTGCGTGCGTGCGTGCGGTGTGCGTGTGTGTGCGCGTGTGCGTGCGTGCGTCCATCTGTCTGCCTCGCCTTCTCTCTCTCTCTCACCCCTCTCTCTCTCTCTCTCTCTCTCTCTCTCCTTCTCTCTCTCCTCTCTCTCTCTCCCTCTCCTCCCTCCCTCCCTCCCTCCCTCCCTCCCTCCCTCCTCCCTCCCCTCCCCCCCCTCCCTCCCTCTCCTCTACATACCTCGCCTCACTGCCACCTTGCCTCCGCCCCGACACCCCCCCTTGACCCTTCCTACCCGCTTCTGCGGAACTGCCCGTGTGCAATAATTGAGCCATTGTCGTCACGTCCAGTTCTAGCCACAGAAACTGATTGTTTGTTGGTAGGCTGTTATTTGCCACCTGAAACCTCTCCTTACTATGAAGAGACTGACATTTACAATGGTGTTTCGTTATTAGAGGACTGCCTGCTTGAACTCATGAGAGAGCATAGTGATTTACCTATCATTATCTGTGGTGATCTGAACGCAAGAACTGGCTCCCTACAAGCCGACTTTGGTGATCCAACTCAGAATCTGGCAGATCTGACTGATTCAGCAGACGATAATCCAGAAGTTTGATGAGAGAATTGCACGTGTTTCTCGTGATTTGTCCGTTAATGCTTTTTGGTCGTCATCTACTAAATGTCTGTGAAGAATTTGGTCTGTGTATTTGAATGGTGTTAAATCTTGTGGGTTTCCTGGCCACTTTACGTACACTTCACCCAATGGCTCAAGTGTTGTAGATTATTTTATTGTTCCCGCACCCTGTTGCCATTTTGCCAGAGTTTTAATGTAGTGCCCCTGATTGAATCAAAACATACAGTTGTTGAGCTTAAATTCTTGGCCGATTCGAGTATTGTTTCCACTGCACATCTACCACAACAAACTGCACAGGTAAGTAAATATAAGTGGAAAGATGACATGAAAGACATATTTTTAAATTCAATGCAGTCACATGAAATTAAAGACAAATTAAATGTAGCTACTGATCTGATAAACACTGATGTGAACCTAGCCCTTTCCCAGTTTAATGATTGTCTACGCAAGGCTGGTGAAGTATGCTGATCACATATACTGTGGGTGCGGAAAAATTGCGGATTTGGTTTGACCTTGAGTGTCGACAAAGTCGTCGACTCCTGTGGCAACGTCTCCGCAAATGTCAATATTCTAACTTTGTGGAAGATAGACTTTTTTAAACTGTGAAAAAAGAAGACAGTACAAACAACTTTTAGCAGATAAAAGGCGAACGCATCGTGATAGTATCATTAATAATCTCAACAACTGTTCCAATGACCCACGTAAATTTTGGGACACTATACGTGCTGTGCGTGCAAGAGGAGCTACTGGTGTAAATGTTTCAAAAGAACAGTGGTATGATCATTTTAAGAATGTATTTAACTCTGTAAATGATGTTGATTCTTACGATTTGTCTGACGAGGTTGTTGGTGAACTTGGGAATTCTGTATTTCTTGATTGTGAATGTCTAAATGTACCGATTATTTCTCACGAGATACACTCAGCTATTGGTGCCTTGAAGTATCACAAAGCAGCTGGGCCTGATGGTCTTATTGGAGAATTTTACAAATATATTGTGAACAGATTTTACCATTTCTCACGAAGCTTTTCAACAATCTTTTGACAAGGCTTATTTCCAGATGCTTGGTCATTGTCAATTTTACTACCATTACACAAAAAAGGTTTGACCCCTCTGTTCCAGATAATTTCAGGGAATTTCTTTGCTTGACATTAGTAGCAAGCTGTACAGTTACGTTTTAAATAAGCGTATTACTGACTGGATTGAAATGAACAATGTTATTGGTGAGGAACAAGCTGGCTTTAGACCAGATCACAGTACCAAATGATCATATTTTTACACTTTTTCTCTATGATTCAGAAACAGCTTTTAAGACACAGGAAATTATATGTTGCTTTATTGATTTTCGCAAGGCATTTGACTCGGTTTTTCAGAGATAAATTGTCGAAAGTATTAGGGAAGCATGGTTTGAATGGTAAAATTTTTCATGCCTTGCAAAGCATGTACAGAGTTGTCAAAGCACGTGTGCGCGCAGGAGCAGATCTAACCGAAGAATTTTTTTGTCCTAAAGGAGTAAAACAAGGTGAAGTGTGTTCCCCTGTATTGTTCTCACTTTTATTAATGAGCTTACTGTGATATTAGCAAACATGGTAGACATGGCATTCAGCTTGCCCCAGAACTAATAGAACTATTTATTTTGTTATTGCAGACGATGTTGTTCTATTTTCTGACACCGTTATTGGTCTACAAACCCAGCTGCACATACTTTGTGAAAGCTCAAAACGTTTGGGCCTTGTTGTGAATCTTGACAGTCGAATATTGTTGTGTTTCGAAATGGGGTTTATTGGTGAAAGCGAAAAGTGGTATTTTAAATGATTATGAACTGAAAATTGTTAATATGTACAAATACCTAGGTATTCTTATGTCCACCAAACTTTCATTTTCTCATACCATGAAAGACTTAGCTGGGCGTGCCAGCAAGGGTGTTTCAGCAATTATGAAGTTATTGTGGTCTATGGCGAATTCTCTCCAAAAGTGTTTTTCAAACTTTTTGACGCGCAAATTCTACCTATCCTTACTTATGGTTCAGAAATTTGGGGTTTGCCAGAGTCCAAGACCAAATTGAAGAGTACATCTCACAGCTTTAAAGCGATTTCTTGGTGTAAGTTATAAGTCTCCAAGACAATTAATTTACGGGGAAACTGGAAGGTACCCCCTCTTTGTAGCTACTTACTCCAGATGTATTAAATTTTGGCTGAGATTGACAAGATTAGATAATTCAAGGTACTCAAAAAAGCCTACAATATGTTGTTGGAGTTGCAGCGTCATAATTATTCTACTTGGGCATGCAGCGTACGCAACATTTTGTTTAAATATGGATTTGGAATCGTTTGGGAGTCGCAAGGTGTTGGAAATGCTAAAGGTTTTATAGCAGAATTTAAACAACGTCTTATTGACTGTTTTAAGCAGGACTGGAGATCTTCGTTATCTTCTCATGATTTTTTTTACGTGTATTCCTTCTTCAAAAGCGATGTTATTTGCTCTGAGTATGTATCTTTAATTAAGAATATAACTGTGAGAAAGTCTTTTGCAAGGTTTAGAATTGGGATGTCCCATTTGAAGTCTCACTTTCTTAAGTTTCAACCTGGTCGTAATACTGATTCTCGCTGTCCTTTTTGTAGTGGGCGTTGAAGAGAGTGAAAGCACTTTCTCTTGATATGTCCAATGTATGAAGATATTCGTGCCCGGTTTATTCCGCACAAATTCTGGAGGCAGCCATCTTTTTTTAAGTTTAATATTGTTGATGTCAAGCACAAACCAAAAACTGATAAAAGAAGTTGCACTTTTTGTTCACAAAGCTCTCTGTATCAGAAACTTGAATTCATAATGTGTACAAATTTGTAACTGTGTTTAGTTGTTTCATTGCTAATTGTGTCTTAAATGCTGATTGGTTACATTTTCTGGCGAATAAGTTTGATTTAGCTGTGGGTTTTTTGTGTTTTTTGTGTTTTTTTATTTCCCTTGCGTGCTTGATCATGTGTGACGATCCTTTATGTGTTTTAATTGTGATGGGCTGGTGGCCTTTACAATTAAAGAATCATTCATTCATTCATTCACTCTCTCTCTCTCTCCTCTCTCTCTCCCCTCTCTCTCTCTCCTCTTCTCTCTCTCTCTCCTCCCTCCCTCCTCCCTCCCTCCCTCCCTCTCCTCTACATACCTCGCCTCACTGCCACCTTGCCTCCGCCCCGACCCCCCCTTGACCCTTCCTACCCGCTTCTGCGGAACTGCCGTGTGCAATAATTGAGCCATTGTCGTCACGTCCAGTTCTGACATCCAACACGGGAGCATGGATATGAGCAAGAGGAGGAAGCGGCGGAAGTAAAAGGCCGATGGGGACGACCAGGAGAGGAAAGGGGGCAGAAAGAGGAACCAGAGGAGATAAAGGAACAAGGCCAGAGGAAAGGAAGAAGATGAGGAAGAGAAATGGAGACCGCGAGAGGAGAACAGGACCGGAGGAGATAACGGAACAGAGAAGAGAGAGAGAGAGAGAGAGAGAGAGAGAGAGAGAGAGGGGAGAGAGAGAGAGAGACAGAGACAGAGAGACAGAGAGAAGAGATACAGACCGACAGAAACACACAGAAGATGGTGGGGGGGGGGGGGGGGGGGGGGGGGGGGGGAGGGGGGGGGGGGGGGGGGGGGGGGGGGGGGGGGGGGGGGGGGGGGGGGGGGGG
>CM031604.1:31433340-31446240 GCA_018398815.1 Conus ventricosus
ATACAATAAACAGAGTCGTTTGGCTGCAACACTGACGATTTCTCTCTCTCTCTCTCTCTCTCTCTCTCTCTCCTCTCCTCTCTCTCTCTCTCTCTCCTCGCTCGAAAACAGCCAGTGTAAAATGACACACCGGTAGACAGATGACAGAACACATTAACGGTCCAAGTTTAATTAAGTTTTCTGGCACTCGAATGGCCGCCTATATACCTTACAGGGGGAAAAAAAACCCACAGGGATGGCAAGTGGATGGAAGAAGATGGAAAGAAACAGGGGGACGAAGGGGAGGGTGGTTGGGAGAAAGGCCACACGCTTCCACAGAGAAAGAGAGAGAAAGAAAAGGGAGCGAAGAAGGGGAAATATGTGGAACTGGAGTGGAGGGAATAGAAGTCAGTGAGGGACAGACAGCGGCAACAGAGAGATATGGCACGGCTAGAACACCCTCGGATATGGTAGGGCAATTCTGTAGTGTACTGTCCAGGATTCCACATGTCCTGTTTTTCTATATAGCTTAAACCGACCACAAACGCTAAACCTGGGCTGGTAAGCCGTTGAAAACAGAACTACGTACATATCAAATAAGATGCCAACAGATTAAATAAGAATAATAAATGCCCCGTCGCATAAAAATCAAGCCCCCAAACCAAACAATCGATCTCGAACCATATCACCAATCACTTATACCAAAGATGCCGAGCAGGGCGAAAAAAAAACACAACAAAACAACAATATTCATAATAATGGTCGTAATAATCTTCATAATCAGAATCATAGTAAACCACAAGCATAGTCAGAATCATTATAAACCACAAACATGTCTGCATCGATTAATTTCATGACGTCTTCGGCGCTTTATCTTTGCCGTTATTTGCATTTGCGAAGGGGTGAGGGAGGGGTGAGTTTTTTTTCCTTGTAAATCACCCTTTAGCCTAACGTTTGTGCCAGCAACCTTTCAGACGTCACATTCTTGGGGATCGTTTGGGATTGAAGCTTAAATCAAAATGTTTTATATACGCATTACAACTTACTGTAATGCCATGCAACGTAGTGTCCTAAATAACAATATATCGCAGCGCAACAGAGCACTCGCCAAACAAAACACTCCATTACAAAGCAATACTAAAGTAACATAAGCACACTTCCTCACAGTAAGAGTGCATGCATCCACCGAGTTCGATTCTGCATGTTGCTGGCATCTGGCACAAAGTTTAAACATGCGATTTGAATACATCCGCCTCTCAACACAGCCGCATGCGTATAGCCAGCCATGAATACCATACAATAGCCTATGGCAGCCTATCTCTCACGTACCTGACGGGACTTTTTTTTAAAAATTATTCTATCAACCAGGAACCGGACCTTTCGTCTACATAACTTAAATACATCCGCTGAACACCAGAAAGACTAAAGACTGAACACGTATGGGTAAAAGAGCGGGGATTCCAATCATTTCAGCTCCAGAGGACGTTACTTTTCATGATGTGTAGGGAAACAAAAAGTGGTGGTACATAACTAGAAAGGATAAAATGTTTCTGACGTCAAGTTCTCAGGGCCAGTATTCATTTTGTTTGTATCGGAGATGAAGTGGGTTTTACATGGGGAGAAAATTACTCAGACACTACGTTGTTTGCACCTCGAATTTGGTTTTCATCCGTCTCTCATGCATTGACATTTATAAATGTGTCGAGCTACGCGACTGGCCGAAGTCTACACACTTTCTTGCTGTTGGTAGCAGAAAAAAGCGAATTACACCTGTGTCAAGCTGGAATGCCAGGGTCCCCTAATCACATCAAATCCTGCAAGATAGTAATAACCATCCCCTCCGGAGAAAAGAAAACAATACCTTCTTCCTTTAAAAACGTAATACTAAAGTCGAACTTTCTGTGAAAGTATCAATTCTCCCATCATTTTATCACTTGACAGCATTTCCAATGTTTGGCAGCTAAATGAACCCTAATACTCCGACTGAGAGTGTTCATGTACGAGAGCAAATCGGTGTCTTTTTGCACGTTTTCTTTTAACTGAATTGAGGTATTATCGTGTCTGTTAAAAGAAACGGAACCCTTAAACTCCAGTTTGGCTTTCTATGTAAATGCTCACAACACAACACGCAAACTAGAAACAACAACAACAAACTCCTGGAGTCATGACTTAGACGACACAAGTCGAGTCCTGTATCCATTCGTTTAGCTGAATGAATAAGCTTACGTATTTCCGTGCTTTAAAACGTATGTAGCCCTGATGCAGCCTTTGTGGTCGGCTACGCTATAATTTACACGTGTTAATGAATAAACTGCCAGTGCAAAGCACTACAGGTACTACTAACTGAAAGCCATCAACGCAATATCTTGTCAGTCAGTCAGCGCTTCATTCCAAACACGGTTCACAACAGTAGTCAGCAGGGCTCTTTCACACGGCAGCCGCCGCCGACCCTGTCAATCGAGTCAATGATACCCAAATTTACTTCGACCGTGCGGATGTAAATAAGCGCCAATTTGCTCGGTGTGGGAGCGAGAACCGGGGAGGCGGGCGCACGGACAGCCAAGCAATTGCTAGCTCAATAGTGGAGAGAGAGAGAGACAGAGAAAGGGGGGGGGGGGGGGAGGAGAGAGAGAGAGGGAAGAGAGAGAGGGGGGAGAGAGAGAGACAGAGAGAGAGAGTGAGTGAGAGAGAGAGAGAGCAGGGGCAGGGGAAGAAGCAAGGAGGCGAGAGCGCTTCGAGACGACTTGCGGGGGAAGGGGTCTGACAGTGATGTTGGTTGGTTAGTTAGTTGCCTTGTCCTGCTTGTCTGGTCTCATCTGCTAGTGTCGTCACGAGGGCTGACCTCCAGCCACAGACGTCTGGCACCGCTCCGTGACCAGCCTGCTGGAGTGTTTGGCCGGCCTTTAGAGAAACAGAAAGACAATAGGGCCAGGGTGTGTGTGTGTGTGTGTGTGTGTGTGTGTGTGTGTTGTGTGTGTGTGTGTGTGTGTCTGTGTGTGTGTGTGTGTGTCTGTGTGTGTGTGTGTGTGTGCGCGCGTGTGTGAGAGACAGAGAAGAGAGAGAGAGAGAGAGGTGTGTGTGTGTGTGTGTGCGTGTGCGTGTGTGTGTGTGGTGTCATACACAAGAGAGAGAGAGACAGACAGAAAGAGCGAGTGAGAGAGAGAGAGAGAGAGAGAGTGTGTGTGTGTGTGTGTGTGTGTGTGTGTGTGTGTGTGTGTGTTGTGTGTGTGTGTGTTGTGTTGTGTGCGTGCGTGTGTGGTCAGTGTGTGTATCAGTGTGTGTGTGTGTGTGTGTGTGTGTGTGTGTGTGTGTGTGTGTGTGTGTGTGTGTGTGTGTCGGTGGGTGTGGATGTGTGTGTCGGTGGGGGGGGGGGGAGGTGTCGGTGTGGAGGGAGGTGTCGGTGTGTGTGCTTTTGTGTACGTACGTACGTCTGTGGGTGTGGATGTTGTGTCTGTGCTCGTGTCTGCCTCTCTCTTGCGTATTGTCACATGAGTATGGGTCCGCCTACCTGTCTCCTCGACTCGCTCATGAGTTCTTGCCTTCCTGTACCTCAGCCCTCACTGATACAATAACTACCCGATATGTCTGTTAAAACCAGCACGTCACTTCACGCCGACTCCAAGCCAACCATTGCTCCACAGAACCACCAACCAACCCATCCCCCTCATCCGACTTCTGTAGCAATACGGCCCGACGCCAGCCGACGGCAGAGAAGAGTCTGCATTAGTGGAGGAAGGCGTAGGGAGGGGAGGGAAGAAGATGGGAGGAGCAGGGACGGGAAGGTGTGTAAAGTAAACTTGAAGAATATGACGTTTACATGAGAGGAAGGGGGAAAAAACATCAAGCCCCAAGACTGACAGGTGCATGCACGGCCTGCGACCCCGTCTGCTGCACTCGTCGACATCGGCCAACTGGAGTCGACGCTCAGTCAGTCCGCCAGTGTGTCGGCATCGTCGTGGCGGTCGAAGAAAAGTCGTTAGTTCGACTGACGTGCTTGTGTGACCCGTTCTAAATCACGAGCAGCGTTTAGTTGTGACATGGTGTGTGGTACGTTGAAGTACTACGTTCCCCGACCCAGTTTTATGTCAACGGATTGTAAGGGAAGAAAGAAAAAAAAAAAGTCTTTTTCTTTCATTGATTTCAGGTCTGAAGATCAGGGGAGGTAGTGACTAGCAGTATATGTTACACTGTCGTTACGGATTTTTATTTTTTTTATATATATTTTTACCTTAGGTTTGAAGAACCTTGGAATTAGCATCGATCTTTTGCTGGTTTGGGTCACTTGAACGAGGGAAGGCGAAGAGAGAGGGAGACAGGAAGAATAATCTCCGAATGTTTATTCTCGCGGCTAAAAATGTTACGACCTGGAAGCGGAAACGACAGACTGACAGACAAAGATTATGGGCACGGTTTGCGAGGTTTGTCAAACAAACAAACAAAAAACAAAAACAACAAAAAAGCACCTCCACCAGCACTGATAATGTCAAAGCGACATAATCCATAAATGTCAAAGTCAGCTCAGATAAATCACACGTGCCGTCTTCCTTTATATCGAAACAAACTTACTAGAAAAGATGTCGAGGTAAGCCGAAAAACCGATATTCTGAGTGACTGACAACAGACAGACGAGAAGACGGTTCACATAATCTCAAGGAGCAGGGCTCGAGCATGTAAATTTATGCATACACAGATTCCAAGCGTTTGCGCACCGTAACATTTGGAGCGGTGAAAAGAATGGAGGGGGATTTGCGGCAGACTGAGGAGCATGCACGCCCAGGGGACATGTCGATTTTTACTTCTATATCTGCATCTATCTACGCAAGCAGCACACCGTGAGCTGGAGAGATGGGGATCAATCTTCCCGCAACTGAAAACATTGATATTAAAATATTCATTGATCGACACGGAGAGAAGTTGGTTAAAAATACAGCACGACTGCTCTAAGGAAATGAAAAGTGAGAGAGGAGGGAGGGGGGGTGGAGGGAGAGAGGGGGAGGGGGGACGGTCGGAGGGAGAGAGAGAGAGAGGGGGGGGGGGCAGGGGAGACAGACAGGTAAACAGACAGACGGAGGCATACACAGAAACAGATCAAAATGTACAAGCTCAATAGCAAGAAAGAGACAGAGACAGAGAGAGAAAGACAAAGACAACACACACACACACACACACACACACACACACACACACACACACACGCGCGCGCGCGCGCCGCGGCAGCCGCGCGCTGCTACACCGACAAAGAGAGTGAATGTTTGGATGGGGAGAGAGAGAGAGAGAGAGAGAGAGAGAGAGAGAGAGAGAGGAGAGAGAGAGAGAGAGAGAGAGAGAGAGAGAGAGAGAGAGCGCTGTGAGAAACAGAGAGAGAGAGGGCTGAACACAGTCAGAGGGAGATGAGAAGAGAAAACCTTGAACATCAGACACATTTTCGGCATGACTACCAGACGAACCTTAGGCAACGCCCCCAACACGGTGCAGAGTTAGTTCCCCGGAAAGAAAGCCGACACCATTACCACAACGCTGTGTCAAGACCGACCTGCCCTCCTCTCTCAGAGAGCACACCGACAATCCACATACTCGCCAGTCGCACCCTCCCTCCCTTTCCTTTCGCCCAGACCTTGGCGAGGGCGTGATAATACCCGTGGCAATGACGACCTTCGCTGCCGACACTAGATCTCACTTGCAAGCGAACCCTCGGGCTCATCCGTCACACAAGAGCGACCGCAAACCAGTTCCAGTGACCACAAACATTCCCCCCGTGCGTTCCCAGCCGCCGACCTCTGAGAGCTGCTTTGATGTCCGTGTTGCCCGACCGTTCTAGCATCAAAGGCGACCCGCTCTGTGTTGGCGGTCGAGGAAAATTACTACCTACAAGCGCGTCACCTCGAGCCAGGTATCGACACATACACATTCCTTGTCTTAACGGGCCTTTTCCGTCGGAATCTTTCAAGACTTAGTTGACAGTTTACATCTATTCTATTCACTTCAAGGAGCACCAAAGACATGCTCCGTTGCTTTCGTTTAGTCAAAGTTAGTAACTGATTACACCACACACTTTTCTTACATAGTCGGTAAAAGTGCGGACAGATGAAAAATAATGATAACGCAAATTACTGGACACGAAATTTGAGAAACCCCTAGATCTATGCTTGAATTGTTAACAGTGACTAATCTTATCTTCTATACCGTTTTTCTCCCTCCGAAACAGAGACGACCTTGTCGCGTGCGTGCGTTGCGTGCGTGCGTGCGGCTTGCGTGCGTGCACGTGCGTGCGTGAGCGTGCTGCTGCGCGGCAGCGCTGCCGCGCCCGCAGCGTGCGTGCGTGCGTGCGTGCGTGTGGTGGTGGTGGTGTGTGTGTGTGTCCCCGTGTGCGTGTGTGTACGCAAGCGCGCGCGCGTTTTCTGTGTTTGTGTGTGTGCGAGTCTGTGTCTGTGTATGCGGGTGTGCAGACATACATACACACACATACCTGGTATAGTTCCCATAGAAATACGATAACCCAATATGAGAGAAAAAAATACAGACCACGAAAGCAACCCCAAGACATACTGAAACACACACACACACACACACACACACACACACACACACACACACACACACACAACCACCACCACCCTCACCACCACCACCATCACCATCACACACCAGCGCCCCAACTAACCATCACCGTTTCCTCGATGCTATCCCAGCTCTAATTTCCCACGCACACTGTTTGAACTGTTGACGGCACAGCAACCTGGAATAACAAAAAGATCGCTTTCGACATACATTCCTAACTGGGAAAAGAGAAGGCAGCTAACGTCACAAGCTGCACATGTACTCAGTATCCCCCCAGGAGCCTGAAAAGCCACCATGAACCCGACCCTCAACGGGCAGCAGAAACATGACTGTGACGCTATTAGCATGTCCACTCCTGTCTGACGGGGAAAGAAAAAAAATCAAACATAAAATCGTATTAGATAGAACGGGCGCACGAGAGAAGAGAGAGAGAGAGAGAGAGAGAGAGAGAGAGAAGAGAGAGAGAGATGGTGGTGTGTAGTGGTAGTTGTGTGTGTGTGTGTGTGCGTGTGTGTGTGTGTGGTGTAAGAGAGAGTCTGTCTGCTCCTGTGCTGCCTGCCTGCCTGCCTGCCTATTGCGCGCACGCACGTCTGCGTATGCGCGTAAGAGAGAGAGAGAGAGAGAGAGAGAGAGAGAGAAGAGAGAGAGAGAGAGAGAGGAGAGAGAGACAGACAGACAGACAGACAGACAGACAGAAGAGACGAACAGACAGAGACAGAGAGAGACAGAGACCAGAGTCTGTGCGTTTGCCTGTGTCTATCGTGAGCGCGTGCGCTCTTGTGCGTGTGTGGTGTGTGTGTGGGGGGGGGGGGGGGGGGGGGGGGGGGGGGGGAGCGGGGGCGGGGAAGAAAGGGGTAGCGGAAGGGGAATGTTTGGTCGTTTGTTCATCTTCAATTTGAAAGAAGTACGAGTCATCCCTAATCCCTAATACGGCCGTGTTCTCGGCTGGGTAAAACGCAACATGACTTGACGTCTTCTGTGTGTATGCCTCTCTGACTGCCCGCACATTTTGTGTATGGATGAGTTTGACTGACAAATGAATGTGGTCACGGGGGAGAGAGAGAAGAGAGAGAGAGAGAGAAGAGAGAGAGTGAGAGGGAGGTGTGTGTGTGTGTGTGTGTGTGTGTGTGTGTGTGTGTGTGTGTGTGTGTGTGTTTGTTGTGTGTAAAAGTGTGTGCGAGTGTGTGTGCTGTGGCTGTGCGTGTGTTTCTTTGTCTATAAGCGAGTATGTGAACGCTTGCTAGAACGTGTGTCCATTTGGGTAAACGTGCACTTGACAGCACCCTCCACGATACTCATAATTCAGGCTGTTCGAACGCACCTGTACTTCATTCAGCTTAGGGGTTATTCCGCCCGCTTCCCTTGAAAAATACATTCATGTAATAAGATAATACCAAGCTTCACTAACATTAATGAGATCGTGTTGTTGAGTTTGTTCAAATATTGGTTGACAAGAAATAACTTTATGGTCGCTGGATGCAAAACAGAACAGCAGAGAGAGCGAGGAGGGGGGTGGGCGCAAACGGGGGAGAGGGGGGGGGTGTTCCCCACAAAAAGCACCTATACCCATATATACATTAAAACCTTTATAATATAAGAGGACTTGCTGAAATCCTCACTTTCACAACACACACACCACACACACCCACACACACACACACACACACACACACACACACACACTACACGCACACTTAAACAAAAGAAAGTTTCATTTTGAAGATACGTATAGTCTCGTATTGACAAGACAAAAAAGTTTCTAAAAAGTAAGACTAAAAAAAAGGAGTATGAACGAAGACTTTCTTTATACAGAAGTTACAGCTTTAGTTTAAAGGCAAACAAATGTTCCTGTCACTTAAAGAAGATTTTTTCATAAGCATTGCCCAATTTGCGGTTCCTCTTTCGCTTAGTTCATTCATATGACACGGGATGTGGAAATTCGTGTTCTGTTTACATTGTAAAATTATCAACAAACTGGGAAAAAAGGGTAATCACGAGAAAATTAATCTATTCAAGATGTTATCAAATAAAATATGAGACTACTTAATTTTGAACTCGGAAGAACACATCCTTTTCGAAGAGACTGTCTTTCATTTAAAGTCGATTTCTAAATTACTGCATGTGATGAGGCTAACTGTCTTGTACGCTTAAATTACCGAGTTTGCAGATTCTACAGAATTCAACATTTGTTCAAAGCGCCCTGCTTTGACCAACAGACGATCTTGTCAAGTTTCAAATAAGGGCTTCAAAAACAAAACAAAACGAACGAACAAAAACTTACTTGCATAAAATTGCTTTGAAAACAAACACGTCATTCACACCAGACGATCTCAATGCCGTCTGCTTCAGTGAGAAAATGAAGGATCGGTGGTCTCCCTTGCTCCTCGCGCGCCGTCTCTGCGGAGTTTTCATTGGCTTTCGTTTATTTCGAGTGCACGCCGCATTACAGGCTAAAGGAGGATGTGATGATCACTGTCCAGCGTACGCATGCCTGTACACGTGCTTATGACCGAGTCTTTGTGTCATACAGAGAGAGAGAGAGAAGATAGACAGGAGGCGGAGGGGGTGAGGGATAAGAAGGAAGTTGGTAGGTTTGGGGAGGGAGAGGTGGCTGATTTTAGCCTTCGTTCCAAAAAGAGAGAAGTGCACCTGCATTCATCCCTCTCTCTCTCTCACTCTCTCCTCCTTTCTCTCTCCCTACGTGCGCGAAAGCACGCGCGGCTCTGGTCTATCTGTGAAACTGAAGCAAGCGGTCTCTCTCTCTCTTTTCTCTCTCTCTCTCTCTCTCTCCTCTCTGTCGCTCGCTCCCGGATTAAGTTAAACAAAACCGAAAAGATACCGGAAGGTAACGGACGCATAAGTTTGTTTTGTCAATGCGTTTTGGTTTGGAGCGATGGAGACGTACACACGTATGATGCGCCTGTCATCATTCAGCTCACGAGGACTTCGACCTTTGACCTTCAGGCACGCGCTGTCGCCTTGACATCCGGTGCAGTAGACACAATAGAAACAAAGGCCCTACAGCTAATTTTTTATTTTTTATAGAACCGAACAAAACGACCTTTCAGAAGGAGAATCAATAGCAAAATCTCTCTCTCCTCTCTCTCTCTCTCTCTCTCTCTCTCTCTCTCTCTCTCTCTCTGTGTGAGTGAGTGAGTGAGTGAGACTGTGTGTGTGCGTGTGTGCGTGTGTGTGTGTGTGTTCACACAATCAAGCTGACAGATTTCTTACAGCGACGCGTTCTCGCTTAGAGGAGAGCAGGAGCAGCCCAAACTTCACAGAGGGAAATCTGGAGGCAATATTCAATAAAATAATAATAATAATAATAATAATGATGATTTTCATTACAACCATGATCATCATCACCATCATCATGATCATCCTAAAAGACGACCCTGTACAATGCCATTATCCAGAGTAACTGTCTGAAAATGACGATGAATAACCACAGAAAAATATCACCAAATCACAATGACTCACAAAAGGGACCACAAATGCATCCGTTATTATATATATATATATATATATATATATATAAATATACACACACACACACACACACACACACACACACACACACACACACACACACACACACATCACATGAACGTACCAACCAATTTACATGACCACGCGTAAGAAGCTAAATTCGCTTAGATAGGCCAATATTTCAGGCAGCTTCACAAAAAAAAAAGAAGTATGAATACACTTGGGCATTGTGGATCCGCTGAAGACAGAGACTAGGGTCATTGCGCAGATTCCTGTCACAGTAGAATGCAGTCTGGAACCGAGAGCATGCTGAGCAACACGTACTGCTTTCCTGCTAGCAGCTCAGACTTCCTAAGTTCACTGGTGTGTGTGTGTGTGTGTGTGTGTGTGGTGTGTGTGTGTGTGTGTGTGTGTGTGTGTGTGGTGTGTGAGTTCGTTCGTTCATTGTGGGGTATCTTTCTTATCAAACTTTGTGGGATACATAAACGTGTGCCTGCACCCCTACGTGCTTTGACAAAAATCACACGTGGCGTGAAAAAACACTGCTACCTACGTGCACATTTTTACTAATGTCCTTCCTAAGCCCGCTACCTTGGACTACACTACAAAACTACACACACACACCACACACACACACACACACACACACACACACACACACACAGAGGAGAAAAAAAAACCCAAAAATCAAACAAATAAAAGAAACAATTACCAAAGCAACCAAAGAAAGAACGGGAAAACAAAATTAAAGCCATAGGAGAAAGAAAAACAACACGAACAGGAAAAGGAAAACATCGCAAGCTCGCGAGGCAGCGTACCACGTGCGCAAACACTTAGTCATGCAGATGACTGTCGCCGATAGGGGGCGAAGTCATTACACTCTTGTCACCCTACGATAATTGATGCGGTCACAGAGACCCCACCATGCAAGCGTTAATTTATTAATCCCATTGTATCCTATTTAGCTCCATGATATAAAGCCCCTCTCCCCCTCCCCCCCCCTCCTCTCTCTCTCTCTCTCTGAAATAAAAATGTTACTTTAAAACAAACATTTAATAAACTGAATGAAATGTACATGTTCATCAGTAAATATGACTGAGACGTAGTAGGAGACAGGGCAATAGAGATAAGGGGGGGGGGGGGGGGGGGGGGGGGGAGACAGAGGGAGGAAAGGGGAGGAGAGGGAGAGAGGGGGGCAGAGCGACAGTTTGGAGAGAGAGAGAGAGAGAGAGAGAGAGAGAGAGAGAGAGAGAGAGAGAGACAGAGAGAAGACAGACAGACAGACAGAACAACTCTCTCTCTCTCTCTCTCTCTCTCTCTCTCTCTCTCTCTCTCTCTCCTCTCTCTCTCTCTCTCTCTTCTCTCTCTTCTATTTCGTCTCCGTCTCTCTCGTCACACTTACACACACACACACACACACACAACACACACACACACTACACACACACACACCACACACTACGAACAAACGCGCACGAACTAATCTCCTCCGCGTACATTCTACTGGCAGTTTGGGTTGGGGGGGGGGGGGGGGAGGACAACTACCACCACCACCACAACCTAGTCGTGGCACTGGCCAGTCGTTTCCCGAATGGAGCCACAATTGGCGAGATCCCCTTTCTGCCTAGATGGGCCATCACACAGATAGTGGCCAGCGCTGTCAGTTACACACCATACACACACCACACACCTACGCCACGGGCCACACACAATCACAGGCACAGCGTTCAACACACACCACACACACACACGACACCACGCACGCACGCCACGCACAGCGCACCACACACACACACGACACACACACACACACCCACACACAACACACACACACAGCACACACACACACACACACACACACACACACACACACACGAGCAGCCGGAGAAGAAGCATCGCCCTGTATCTCTACTAGGACAGCAAACATTCTAAGCCAAACGACGTCACTATTTTCGGTGCATGGGGGGGCGGGGGGGGGGGGGGTAGGTAGGGAGGGTGTGGAGTGGGAGATAACGAACTGGAGATACAGGAGAGGAGATATTATGTGTACATCAATCACCACAAAAGATGTTTTTTCTTGTTCACCTGTTTAAAGCTCAATGAAGACAGTTACATGGGTGTGTGTGTGTGTGTGTGTGTGTGTGTGTGTGTGTGTGTGTGTGTGTGTGTGTGTGTGTGTGTGTCGAAGATGAATGAATTGGATTTTAAGCTGAATCAGGCTCTTGATTTGTTTAATCTTTGTGTTGCTCATTTCTTGTGTACTACATAGTATCTTTTGCTTACGTGCTCCCCCAGACAAAAAACTCACAAAAGTTTCGGTTTGTTTTATGTTTTGTTTTGTTTTGTTTTGTTTTGTTTATTTGCTTTTTAATATAGCTCTCCAACAAACTTTTCTCTTTGAAAGTTTCGTTACTTTTTGAAATATATAATTCTCGGATAAAATGTCAGTTTTAAAAGCTTCCTTAGCGTGCTGTCTACTTTCGCGTTTTTTGTTTCACTCAGGGTTTTTTTTTTCTTCTCTCTCTCTTCTTTAATCCCAAGGGCATACTTGGGAGGAGTGGTCTCGCAGCTAATCGCTAATCTGGAACACACTTACACACCCAACACACACACACACACACACACACACACTAATACACGTGCGCGCGCGCGCGCGGGTGTGTGTAGTAGTAGTAGTACTTTCATTTTACGTCTTTTCACAAAATTGTGTGATATTAGACGAGCGTTTGTGGTGTGTGTGTGTGTGTGTGTGTGTGTGTGTGTGTGTGTGTGTGTGTTTTGTGCGCGCGCGCGCGCGCGGCTGCGCGCGTGTGCGTGCAAGCGCGTGCGTGCGTGCGTGCGTTTCGTGCTTGTGTGGTGGTGTGTGTGTGTGGT
>CM031604.1:31449740-31472240 GCA_018398815.1 Conus ventricosus
TGTGTGTGTGTGTGTGTGTGTGTGTGTGTGTGTATGTATGTATGTGTGTGTGTGTGTGTGTGTGTGTGTGTGTGTGTGTGTGTGTGTGTGTGTGTGCGTGCGTGCGTGCGTGCGTGCGTGAGATTCAAACTAAATGGAGGGGGAAAAAAAAAAACTGATTTCATAGGATGCCTTACGTGTTTTGAGTTGGCCGACTTCCACGGGCTTAATGTCCAGCATTCATTCCACTGAGAGAGCCAGTCATCATTGAATTAAATCAGTTCGCCAACCGCCGAAAAGAGGGATAGAGTCTCTGTGTAGCGTATGCCGAGATGTGACGAAGGAACAACAGGTCTACCCACCGGTGTGACGCACCCAGGAAAACACACTTGTCAAACTGAAGTCTGTTAACAAACATAATCCTATAGCCGGGGGCGCCTTCCGAACGGAACGCTGCCGGTTTTGCCGCCGAAGTTGTTGCATACCTCTCGCTAACAACCGGCCGGCCAGAAAGGATGCATTCGACGGTGGTGTGACGCCTACACGTAAAAGTTTTTGGTTTTTGTTTTTTTAAAGTGGCAAACATTCTGTTGTGTGGTACTTACCCTCAGTCTGAAATGCTGAAACGTATTCGGCGATTGCAAAGCGTGTATGACGCACAAACGCGCCGTACAGAAAGCCTTTACCTCCGTCGCGGCCGGACAATCCTCTTCACAACTTCGCTCAAATCCTCGATCACATTCGAAACCTGATTCTATCCGCCCCTCGATCTGGAACCACAACAAAAATTTACTGAGTTCATCCTCGGACCATACTCCGTTTTTCCTACCAAGTTTCGTTAAAATCCGTTCCGTAGATTTTGCGTTATCTCAATGACAGACAGACAGACAGACAAACCAACGAACCCACAAATGCGGCTGAAAACATACAGGTGAGAACCTCACCCTGTGAGTTTGCTCGGTGAAGTTAGTTTCGTTTCTCTTGCCAGCTTCCAACTTCTCCGGGGACTTCACGCGCTGACAATCATCTTGTGCGCGTACAGTTCAGTTCAGTTCAACGTTGTCCTACGACCAACGGAGAGAGAAAGAAACAAAAATTCGAAATGATATAAAGTTTAAAATCAATTTCAGAAAAAAAAAAAAAACATGCAGCTACAGGTGCAATTGTCAGGCGCTATAACATCAGCTTTTTGTAAAAGCTAGTCCATGTTCATTAAAAAACAACAACTATGATTTTAACTCGGTCCACACACACACACACACACACACACACACACACACACACACACCCCAACACACACGAACCACCACTCCCACCACCATCACCGCAACCACCCTAACAACCAACAACACAAACAAAAACAGCAGCAGCGACAACAAAAAACAAGAACAACAACAAGAACAACACCAACAGAGAAAACTACAACTAACCACAACTTCTTTATGACATCCCTGCTGTTGTGTTAAGAATACGGACAACACTTTCAATAAAAAAAAATTTAAAAAAAAGTTTTCACACTAATCGACAGAGATCACCGCTGGTTTTCACAGGAAAACAACATGTCTGCCGGAACACTTGACGTGGAATCGATGACAGAATCAAGATACTGCTTCAGTTCGTCGCCATTCATTCTTACAGTTTCCCATCCGACACCAGTAAAATTACCAGCATCCACTCCAGTTTCAATTTTTTTTTTTTAATTTAAAAAAAAAACAACTGATTGAAATCCAATTACCACAGCGAGATGTTTTCTGTCTGATCTGCAGCAGCTGTGGCGACCTGTGATCATAACGACAAGCACGTGCACCCACATGTATATCATACAGACTTGTATAATTGTAAATTTGTGAGTCACACCCGCTGTTTTACGTGCCTCGGTAATTAATTCAAAACGTAACGTTTCAGTCCCCAAAAGGCTAGAACGGACACGCAGTCAATTGACTTGTTCCCTTTGAAATTAAATCCTACGCAATTAAACGACGACGACGACGACGACAACAAGAGGCACAACAACATTTCTAACATTCGCACGTTACACCTTCATCATGGTAAGGGGGTGGTGACAGCTGGTGTGCGCTTCGTATCGTGTTTCCCGCTCACAAATGTGTTTAACCAGTAATTACATGTATTTCCTACATGGCACCGTACTCTGTGGTAATACACACACACCTACACATACACGCGCGCGAGCGCGCATGCGCGCACGCACGCACGCGCGCGCGCACACACACACACACACACACACACACACACACACAAACACACACACAAAGACAGACAGACCGACAGAGAGACAGACTTCTTCCATCCTCTTTTCACACACACACACACACGCACGCACACACACACACACACACACACACACACACACACACACACACCACATGAAGGAAGCCACAGTGTGTGTGGTTCTAGCTGTTGTGTCCGTTATATATGTAAAACAACTGGGCTTCCCCTCAGAAGACACCTGAATGTTAGGAACACTGTTCAGAGATTGGCCGCTAAGGTTTGCCGAAAAGTTGGGTCTGTAGTATTTGTGTTTCTTTTCTTTGCTTGGCTGCTTGTTTTCCTTTTCTTTCCCACGTGGTCATCACTGCGTCATCATCTGCTCCCCCCCCTCTCCCCCCCTCTCTCTCTCTCTCTCTCTCTCTCTCTCTCCTCTCTCCCTTGCGCCCTCCTTGTGTGTGTGTGTGTGTATGTGTGTGTGTGTGTGTGTGTGTGTGTGTGTGTGTGTGTGTGTGTGTGTGGAACATCGTGCCAGGTGTAGTACTTTTGTGTACATCACATCACCCGGCACACGCCAAAAATACACATGATCTCTTGTACTCACGGAAGGGTTAAGGAGTTTGGTCTTACGCCCAGCTGAGAGCCAGTTTTGTGACAGACGTAAAAAAAAAAAAACTTGAAATGAACGATTAGGCACATGCTTTACATCAAAATCTAACAATTACTGACAGACAAGTGAGAATTCAGAATCAACTATTTGTCAAGCCATACACAAAAATGTCAAGAACTGCCAACTAAAATGATAATCTTACTAAAAACAATACGGATTACCCACAAACATTACTTGAGAAAAAAAGGTACATGCTGTACACTAAAAGCTACGACTCATTAGCACAAGTGGATTTGGAATGAACAATCAGAAACACCGTAATCACAATCCACAGAAATGTGTTTCGAATGAAAGATTACGTACTATATCTCATGGTCAATGTGAACATGACCATCAAGCGTCAATTCAGAGTTGAAGGCGAGGTAAAGGACACACATCAAAATGTACAACCCTGCGACAGATATGTATTTAGCATGAACAGGTGGTACTGTTGTGGAACAAAATGTAAGAAGTCCTGACTAATGCCTTTGAAATGAACAATTATTACGTACATATAACACACTAAAACGTGAATTTGAAAAAGAACGGTTCGCTACTGTTGTACAATTATAAGCGTGACTGCTGACAGATTTGAATTTGGAATGAACCAATAAGCACATGTAAAATGAAACACACACACACACACACACACAACACACACACACACACACACACACACACACACACACACACACACACACACACACACACACACACACACACACCAACAGCGACAGACATGTTCTGAAAATGAACGATTTATACACTTTATACGGCAGGATGTAAACAATTATCGGCAGACTATGTCTTAGCAATAAAACGATTACGAAGCGTTGTACAATAAAATGTAAGAATCACTGACATACGTCTTTGGAATGAAGGACGGGGTATGTTAAATGTAAGAATTACCCACGGACATGGACCTGCCATGAACGGTTTAGAACACGATATCATACACTATCATGTAACAATTACCCACAGGCTTTCCGAGTGAAATGAATCATTAAAGTACATTTTATTTCGCTATAATTGTTATTTACGGTTTACTCTTTCCCGCCTCACACGAGATTTCATTTCGTACCAACGACACTAAAGTTCACTGTACTCGTAACTGTTCGTCCGTACGTGTTTGATTGTATTCAAGATCGAAAACTGCTGTGCCAGTCTTGAACTGAGCTGAATTTCTATTGGTTCATTTCTCCAGTTGTTGCTGTGTAGATGTGCCAGGCACGGGGTATATAGACAAGTTTGGAATTTTTTTTTTTTTTTTTTTTTTTTTGGGGGGGGGGGGGGGGTCGTCTGTTTGATCTGTGTGCTCTGTGACGTCATTTCTGCAAGGCGATTTGGTGTGTGTCGTAAGCAGCATTCGTTTGGACTTACGGGCCTGTAAATACGTCATCATGGGAGCATGAGTTGCCCTGCTTGTTAGTTATAATAGTGTCAGAATGGCTAACACACGTGTGGTATTTGTTCAGATGAACGACGAGATGAATGTCACATACCAAAGTGCTAGAATCACGGCCACACACCGTATTTATATCTATATGACTGAGGCAGCACATGTTGCACACGAACCAGGATTAACTGTCATACCTGTATTACACGGAATAATAATAACAATAACAATAAATAGTAAAGATAATATAACAATCATTATTATAATAATGATAATCATCGTGATGATGAAGATCATGATGATGATGATAACAGCATCAATAACAATAATAACGACGACGACAACAACAGTAACAGCAAAAGCAACAACAGCAATGATGATGATAATAATAATAACAATAACAATGATAATAAGGACTTGATGATAATAATAACAACAACAACAATAATAACAATAACAATGTGAAGGAATCAGTATTCACACATCGCTTTGTCTTCCCACACTCGCATGGTTGATTCCGTAAGTTCAAAAGAACAGCGACAGACACACACATAAACCGAAGAACGAAAATGAAAACAGATGGCGGAGGTGGGAATCAGACGCGAACACGGAAGGTTTGGAGCCCGGCAGCTTTAAGCGGAGTATCCCCGGTGTGGCTGCGGAGGAACAAAAAGAGCTAATAAAGCTTGTTCCAGGTGTGTGCAGGGATCCATCCGGTCGGAGACAGCCCAAACAGCGGCGGCCGACAGTTGAGGGTTTAAACCTAGGCATTCGCAAGAGGAGTGGGTCTGACATGAAAAGGAGAGAAATGGATGGATAGATAGATAGATAGATAGATAGATAGATAGATAGACAGATATAGATAGACAGATAGATATAGATAGATAGATAGATGATGTGAAGTCACGTCACTGTGGTAGGAAGGAGCAGAGAACTGTGAATGTATTGACAGTGCTCTGAAAGTGGTGAAGTGACAAAGGCACCGTCTGTATACCGACATATATTTCAATGACTATCACACTTGCGTCATTTTTCGCAGAGCGATTCGTTCATCCACATACACATGAGATGCCCAGCGCGGGAGCATCGCCAGTCGGAGCCAGACCGTGCCAGACGCAGGACGCGAAACGACTGTTGCTTACCAGAACTGAATGATTAAATGTACACATCAGTAAATTTCATAGGCAACAAGGAACACCATCATAATCTTTTCTCCTTTTTCTTTTCTTAGCTAACAAACATTTCGGAACCCGATTTTGTTGAAGCGGAGCCTCTTCCAGAGGCTTCATTTGAACACTCAGCGTGCTTGTCACTGCCGCTTTCAGTCTCGGCACCGACCTGGTCGTTTTTTGTTTTGTTTTTGTTTTTCAGTCTCGGCACCATGCACACACACCTGCCCGGCCTTCCAGTGCCAGCCATGTCCACTTCGAACCCCGAGAACGGTTTCCGCTCCCGAAGACAGCAGCCCCCTCCCAGTCTGCGGATTCTGGAGATGAGATCAAGAATCTGATCACGACCTTGGGTGCCAAACGGCAGACACAAGTTCCAACTCTCTTAGGGAGTCCACATTGGTTCAGGCGCCCCCCCCCTCCCCCCCCCCCAAAAAAAAAAAAAAAAAAAAAAGACGACCACGAGTCAACGGTTGACCACGAAGACACCCCGTCATTGGGAGGATCGACAATGGAAGAACTGAACAGTAAAACCAACTTCTGTCGTACAGTGTTTACGTGGATAGGAAGAAAGAGGATAGATGGTAAGATAAGATAATGTTGCTTATAGCCCAGCCGACCGCAAAGGGCCACATGAGGATAGATTAACTGATTTTTTTATACATCAAAAACGTCAGAACTACTGATAGATACGTTTCATTCAGAAAGAATTTAAAGTTGTAATCTTGCATGTTATGCACAAAAAAATCTATCAGAACTGCTACGAAATGCTCCGTAGTGTTTTGAAAAAAAAAATTTTACCAGACGATCCCGCCAGCGACAAACTAAAAAAAACATGGATGACGTCAAGTACAGTCATTTAAAATGATGATGATTTTCTTGTTTAAATCGGGAACGAAGAGAGAGAGAGAGAGAGAGAGAGAGAGAGAGAGAGAGAGAGAGAGAAAGACAGACGGACAGACAGACACAGACACAGAGAGAGAGAGAGAGAGAGAGAGAGGAGAGAGGAGAGAGAGAGAGAGAGAGAGAGAGCTCTTCTTTTGTTTACAAGTTTAACACTTACCATGCTGTTATTGTTAGCTCTTTTATCATGTTTAAATTTGTCTGTTGTGGTAATATGTTGTATTAAACATTTTAGCGAGGCCGCCATCAGTCACACGTTCATTCTGCAAGTCTCACTGCCAGGGCTTTATATTGAAAGAATCCTCTTGGGTGTCCTGGCAAATCTGCTTTAAGTTCAATGTTTATGTTACGTTCATGGAAATATAACTGTTTAAACCAGAGAGAGAGAGAGAGAGAGAGAGAGAGAGAGAGAGAGAGAGAGCGAGAGCGAGAGAGGAGAGAGAGAGAGAGACTCAGAGACAGAGAGACAGAGAGAGACACAGCGAGACACAGAGAGACTGAGACAGAGACAAGCGAAACACAGAGAGAAAAAAAAAGAGAGAGACAGACAGACAGACAGAGACAGAGAGACAGACCGAAAGAGCGGCGCGCTCAGGATGCTACGACAGGCTTGCGGGCAAGCAAGAGACAAGACCAGCAGCAGCTCATTCTATTCTGGCAGCATAGCAGGAGTCTGCACAGTATTGATCCCCCCCCCCCCCCCACCACCTCCACCACCCCCTACCCCAGCTCTCCAACCTCCCTACCTCCTCCTCCACCACCACCACCACCACCACTCTTCCCCTCCCTTCCCCCACCTACCCTCTCTCTCCTCTCTCTCTCTCTCTCTCTCTCTCTCTCTCTCTCTCTCTGCCACCGCACCGCTTCCTCCCTGCCTCGCTGGAACACCGAGTGCTACAGTGCTAGATTTCCTTCCACGGATGGCGTCGCCGCCCGGCGGGCAAGCCGTTACGTCAAAAGAGGGGTCGATGCTTGTCACTAACAAATAGCCCCGTGGCTTCTTTCTCCCCCCCCCCCTCCCCCACCCTCCCTCCCCTCTCTCTCTCTCTCTCTCTCTCTCTCTCTCTCTCTCTCTCTCTCTCCTCCTGTTCGGATATGGATCATTGGATGTGTCAGCCTGTCTCTCTCTCTCTCTCTCTCTCTCTCTCTCTCTCTCTCTCTCTCTCTCTCTCTCCTCTTCTAACTACTAGCCTACCCTTCATTCTTCCTACCTCCTTCCTCCTCCGCGAGTTCTTCCTGACCTCCTGCTCCCGGTGCAAAACCCGGCTCTGTGTGTGTGTGTGTGTGTGTGTGTGTGTGTGTGTGTGTGTGTGTGTGTTGTGTATGTGTGTGTATGTGTGTGTGTGTGTGTGTATGTGTGTGTGTGTGTGTGTGTGTGTGTGTGTGTGTGTGTATGTGTGTGTGTGTGTGTGTATGTGTGTGTGTGTGTATGTGTGTGTGTGTGTATGTGCGTGTGTGTGTGCGTGTGTATGTATGTGTGTGTGTGTGTGTGTGTGTGTGTGTGTGTGTGTGTGTGTGTGTGTGTGTGTGTGTGTGTGAGGAAGTGAAGGTGTGTAAGAGAAAGAAAGAGAAGCAGAGAGAGGACAGAGACAGAGACAGAGAGAGAGAGAGAGAGAGAGAGAGAGAGAGATAGACTGACACAGAGACAGAGCGAGTCCTAAGAAATACACGTTCCAACAGATAACGTGAACAGCGTTTACAAAATACCGCAAAGGTGTTCCCAGAAGCACATCATGTGTGAGTAGTGTGATGTGTAGTGTGATTTGCCCCCTGCTGATTAAAAGTAGCAGAACAAAAGAAATCCAACTGAAAAAGCTGAATCGATTTTTTTCCCTTCTCATTTCAATAACCGTTCCCATTTACGGAGTACTCTCTCTCTCTCTCTCTCTCTCTCTCTCTCTCTCTCTCTCTCCTCTCTCTCTCTCTCTCTCTCTCGTCTTGCCGACGTGCACTACCTTATTCCTTGAGCACTAGAATCAATACACCCTTAACAATCAAGCACTGTTCTTTGGCTCAGTCGGACATGCACGGTGGCGACAGTTGTGTACAATTAGTGGGGAGAATTAGTGCACTGCGCCGCTTATTTCCCACAGCTACGCAAGTTTCCCCGTTTCAGGTTCGAGACCTGTGGACCGCAACAGCGAGCTAGTCTCAGAACTGCATGACATCACGACGCGTTCTATCAGAATGACGTCATTCAAGCCGTCACTTTCATGGAGTCACCGCGCCGGAGACTAAAATACTTTGTATTTGTTGTGTGTGTGTGTATACGTTCGTTCGGTGGAGAAAAAAAAAGTCATGTCCTAACCTGTCCTCTTCTTCGAAAGGCGTCTGTCCGTTAAGAATCAGGGGTAACTCTGTTGCAGGAATTATCGAGCACATTGTAAACGAACACTCAATGCCAGGCGATGCCGACGAGTTAATAAAAATAATATTGTGATAGACAGAGAGGAGTCGTTTCACAGGAGTTAGGGGGATTGGGGTACCAGTCTTTTACTGTGGTTGGTGACACACTTCGTTTCATATCGGACTTTTTATTTTAGGAATCGCGAGTTCTGGAACTGTAATTTGTACAGAACCGTCCCTTTTTTTTTCTTCTTTTTTTTTTCTTTCCAGCAGTAGTGTGGTCCTGGCGGTCGGCTGAGCTATAAACAACATGACTTTTAAGCCAGCCATCAAACTGAGCAAGGCCAAGCATGAACCATGGGACAGACAGCATTCCACTGCAGAAATCCATCAAGACGTTTTTTCGAGATGTTCCTTCTTGAGTTAGTGTTTCTGTTTCTTTTCCCAAGGAAATAATGCTTTGTTCTTATTTGGTCTACAGACATATATGTGGATCGTGATGGAATTTGTTTCAGGATAGTCTCTTAACCTTGAAACCAGAAACTTTTTTTTTTTTTTTTTTTTTTTTTTTTGGTTAAGTTCCGATGTCTATGGGGATATCATGACTTCTTTCAGTATGATTCATATTCTGTATATCTCCGCCTTCTAATTCCATGCCAGTAATTTTTCTCTCTGCCTGTCTGTCGATACCTTTGAATCTATAATTTTTTCTTCCTTTTTATTAAACAAACCCAAAAAAAATCTTTCTTTATCATTCATTCTTTTCCTGTTTCTGCGGATCTCCCTTCATTTGTCTTTGTGGCAGGAAACTATCAAAATGAGCCTTTGGACTCCCCCCCCCCCCCCCCCCCCCCCCCCCCTGCCTCCCTTCTGTTAAATTGTATGACCTGCCAGCTTTCTTTGTAATCTATTACCACTTACGGATCATGGGCTGCATCTGTCTCCTCCCTCTCAGTTCGTGTTGCTAATGGTCCCGCCAACGGTTGGGTTGGGGGCTGGGTGTGTGTGTGTGTGTGTGTGGGGGGGGGGGGGGGGTGGGGGCTGTAATGTCGGGTCTGAGGCAATGATGAGGCAGTATACGCACTGTTCAGTGTAGACACTAGTTGTCCATTCCGTTCAGTATATTTGTCCAGGTGGCCTTTTTTTTTAAAATTTCTTAATGTTTCTGGTTTGTACGTTTGTCTGTTTGGTTTGGTTGTTTTCGTATATGTTGGTATGTGTGTGGCACTATCACACTGTTATTATCCTTCTTACTCTTTTTTTTTTGGTCACCAGTTGGCCTTTTTTTGTTGTTGTTGTTGTTGGTTTGGTTGGTTGGTTGGTTGGTTTTGTTTGTATGGTGTTTGGCATGTTGTTGTTGGTTTGGTTGGTTGGTTGGTTGGTTGGTTTTGTTTGTATGGTGTTTGGCATGTTGTTGTTGGTTTGGTTGGTTGGTTGGTTGGTTTTGTTTGTATGGTGTTTGGCATGTTGTTGTTGGTTTGGTTGGTTGGTTGGTTGGTTGGTTTCGTTTGTATGGTGTTTGGCACTATCATACTGTCATCATCCTTTCCACTCGTTTTTTGTCCACTAGGAGTGAGACCAATCAACAGGAAAGCCTGACAACGCACTCTCACATCAGCCTGGTTATATCATGTGTTTTAAAAGATATCAGTAGCTACGCTGTCGTGTCCTGACTTTGTGTACATTGTTTATGATATTTGTTTTGTTATCAGGACGGGGCTTTTTTTTTTCTTCTGTGTAGCAACAGCCCCTAAAGCACTCTGTAAGATCCGCTGGGCTGCTGTTGAGTGTATCTAAAATAAACGGATTTATTGAATTGGATTTGTTTTATTTCTGGCTGCACACAGGCTGAAAGGCTTGTGCTGTCTTCAACTTCAAGGTCCGTGTCCACGTTATTCATGTCAATAACTGTGGGTGTGGATACGTATCGACGTCAGTGTGGACAACAAATTACAACTTCATCATTTAAATTACCAAGTGTACTCAAAATTACTAGTACGTGGTCAAAAAAACCCAGTTTTAGAAAACGTTTACTTGACTTTGAACATAATTTGATGGCGGAGCGCTGAGAGTTTTAAACGTCACAGTGTTTCACGAGTTCACAACTCTGTGCATGAAAAACAAAAACAAAAACATTTTGCTTCCAATGTCCAGCTGGCGACAACGTGACAGGCAGACCAACAGACAGAGCCCCCTCTAACCTCACGACGATGCCAGTGGTGTGTGTGTGTGTGTGTGTGTGTGTGTGTGTGTATACGTGCGTGCGTGTGTCTGTGTCCACTACGTCAAAGACTTGAGCTGCAGAACACAGGAAAACGCAGTGTCAGTCAGGAAGGAAGATGCCCCCCCCCCCCCCCCCCCCCCCCCGCCTCCCCCTCCCGTCCCCGCCCCCGCCCCCACACACAACTTGGGACAAACCGCCAAGGTGGATCTGGTGTCACACACTGTCGTCATTCATTAGGACACTAATTGACTCGTTTACTGATTCTGCGTGTCGTTTCCTTTAATCCCCCACACCGCAATGAGATTCTGGCGTGGAGCAGATGCACGCACGGTATGATGGTGGTGGGGCATGTTGGGCGGCAAAATGGATCTGATCGTTTAAGATTTAAGACAGACACTCGCTAGCCTTCTTTCCGGTCGTGGTTTCTTTCCGTCAAAAATTCAACGTGAACTTGATTACAATACAACACCCTTTACGTTCTGTCAGCTCTCTCTCTATATATATACATAAGCACAGGAGTCGGTATAATATATATATATATATATATATATATATATATAATATATAGGCTATATATAGGCCATATATATATAGGCATATATATAATATATATATATATATATATATATATATATATATATATTATATCTCAACCACTTGAAGAGCCAAACTTTCCCTCAGAACATTTTCACTTGAATGTGCTATTTTTCAAGGGAAGTTACTTTGAGAGGTTTTTAAACTAGGCGCCCCGTCAAACCACACACTGGCTTGTCCGTTTGTCTGCCGCTGTTACTTCTACTTCTTTTTATTTCAGTTTGTCTTTTCGTTTAAAGCTGTGTATATATATATGATAAGTCTTCATGTCAGCGTCACAGAGTAGTAGTATACTGTCGACCTAACCTGATTAAGACTCGCATTCGCTGATTAAAAATGGGCAAATACTTTTGTCAGTTCAGTTTGAATGTTGCGGGGGACAGTACCATGGTGTGGCAAAAAAGAAAGTATCAGTGACAGTTGCTCACTTTACGAAACAACGTTATTATAGCAAAAAACGTTGCTTATTGTATATGTATGTATATATATATATATATATATATATATTGTGTGTGTGTGTGTGTGTGTGTGTGTGTGTGTGTGTGTGAATTAATTTTCATACCGTTCGAAGCTTTGAAGCAGAGAGCTGATAATCCTTGAGATATGTGCCATTCTCACACGGTATTCCCCGCTACTTATGTGTGTGTGTGTGTGTGTGTGTGTACACACACACACACACGCACGCACGCACGCACGCACGCACGCACGCACGCGCGTTCTTGAAAGACTTTCTTGATAAGGAGGAGTCAAATCTATCATAAACACAGACTTATACATTCAGATCTCTTACAAAATACAAAGTTTACACTGTCATTTAAGTGTAAAAAAAACAAAAAACAAAAAACCAACCAAACAAGACACTTACCTTTTAGAATTGTTGCCAACTGGTAAAAACAAAAGTTCACTCCATAAAAATAAAAGCACTGGGCACACACACTGTAAAATCCAGTGTCTTAAAAGCCAACAGCTCCTACGAGCTTGGGAACCTCCAAGTCCACACTAGGATGAAAAAGAAAAAAGGGGGGACAATTGTCAACTGCGCCAACTGGTCACTCCTCGGCACGGAAACCCTACAACAGTGAACGTGCTGAACGTGCGCGGAAAGTGCTGAAACCTCACGAGCCTCTCCCGCCTCCAAAAACACACGCACAACATCAATCGTGGGGCCTCTCCCGCTGCCGCTGAATGGAATTCACAAACACTTCCTCCCAGCCTGGCACCAAAGCAGGTAAAACTGCACACAGTGGGGAAAAAAACACCAAGAACTCCAGAGAGAGTAAAACCATCAACACATAAAAAAAACGAATGGTTTTTTTTTTTAAGCGATTTTTGCACGTGTATGTAAAAGGCGTACAAACAGTGCTTGTGAAGTGATAATGGGTTGGGTGTTTTTTTCCTCCTCAATGTCACCAAAACATTGGTCACACCAATTCAACTTGTGTCTTTTGGTGAAGCGCTGAAAACGCTCTCCCAAACTGAGCCAGTCACGTGCGCACACTACACTCCAACAACATAAGATCGCTTCAAAGGACCACTCAGCTCCTATCTTCGATGGGTAATGACGGTCGAACCGCTAACCTTCTAATTTTCTAGATCTTGGATCACAGAAAAAGAAAAGAGAGAGAAAAAAAAAAAACCCACCCTTAAACGCTGGGGAAATATTTCCACAGTGACTCTTTGTCAGTCGTTTAGGTCGGTTCCTTTCTTTCCACCTACTGTACAAAAACCCCACGAGGGCGGTACTGACTGACACGTCGGGGGGAGGGGGTGTTCACGTTTGATGGGAGCGCTTATCGTCCAAAGATCACACCCACTGCCATCTCCACCATGAAGACATCATACACATATCCAAGCCCCAGCGGTTCCACTCCCCATTCATAAAAACGGAGAGAAAAATCAAATCCTTCCGACTTTTTTTTTTTTTCTCTTCTGTTGCTGATCAAAACGGGTTTCACATTAGGCCTACACAAGTTCCAGCGATAAAAGCAGGCGACACATTTTTTTCCCTCTCTCCCACAAACACACATGTAAAAGAAAAAAACAAAAGCAAATGGAACGATGACTTGGTAAAGACGGAGTCAGTCACGGTGCGTGCCACCAACAAGTACTCCTTGCGCACTGTTCAAAGAAGTTCCAGCACACGACAACGACGGCGGCATGGATGGCCCCAAGTCAGACACCTCGTGGTCAAGGAAAGGAGTAAAAGCATTGCCACTCACACACACACCATACCACCACACGCACACACGGTGGCGAGTCCAAACTTCCTCGTGTCGCTCTCTCTCTCTCTCTTTCTCGTCCACCGCTCTCTTACCAGACGTGGTGTCCGCGCTCCGTCCCGGCCGCAAAGTGAAGTGACTGAACTCCTCCACAACAATACAACACGTGCTACAAAAGCTTTCACACTGAGCAGCGCGTGCGCCACGCAGAACTGGCTTGAAGGCTCGGCTGCAACACTGACAACAGTCTGAGCGGAGCAGACACAGAGGAAGAGAGAGAGAGAGAGAGAGAGGACGAGAGGGTGGCGAAAGTATGGTGTTTTGCTAGCGTGAAAAGCTTAAGTAATCAAGTCGCACAGGATCGAATCATTTCTTGCTGTCTACTTACATGGAAAGTTAACCGTTTTGACTTCAAAAGTTGCGTACTGAATAGGCAGGATAAGGAAAGTGTTGTGCTGTTGAGCATCGATTTTTTATGTAGACATTAAACGATTCTTTTTCTTTTTATTCTGAATATGGTTATCCCCATTTTTTTTTCAAACAGTAATTAAATAACCAAGAACTAAGAGCAAGTGCAAACTCTACACCTGACTTTGGGTCACAGAACTATAAGAGCAAGTGCAAACTCTACACCTGACTTTGGGTCACAGAACTATAAGAGCAAGTGCAAACTCTACACCTGACACAAAACAGTCATCTGAATTCGGTGGATGTTCATCAAATACCCGACCTTCTCCTCACATCATTTACACAGTTTAGTCCATCCTCAATAATTATTCTTTAACATGAAAAACAAAAGAAATTACCCATTTCATGCATGTAGTCGCCTGGCCGAAGTTCACTGAAAGGGATTGACACCACGCGGCACGCACATTACGCTGACTCCTCGATCGTTTGATGCTTTCGTAAACCATCCTCTTCAGCTGTGATGAGATCCCCGTTGAACAATCCAGTGTCTGTACTGTTCCTCTACCCTACGTTCCTCTTCGTTCCCATCTGTTCCCCGGCCACATCCTTTCGTTTGTTAATTCATTGGCATTGGCATATCATCTTGATGTGTAGTTTTGAGTTTGAATGATCAGACCTAACGCCATTCCTGTGTCGGTCTTTCAAACTAAATGGGTGGCAAAAACACATGCTCTTTTGATTCCCGGTTTTTTTAAGATAAATATTTGTGAAGATTTTGCCGAAGAATTCTCTCTCTCTCTCTCTCTCTCTCTCTCTCTCTCTCTCTCTCTCTCTCTCTCTCTCTCTCTCTCTCTTAAAAAAAAGTTGATATAATTGATGCATTGTAGTTGTCTAATTATCATCCTTAGCAGTTGTATGTCAATATTTTACAAAACGAATCTCTCTCTCTCTCTCTCTCTCTCTCTTCTCTCTCTCTCTCTCTCTCTCTCTCTCTCTCTCTCTCTCTCTCAAATAGGAGGCTCGCTTGTTCTGTGTCTGTGTGTGTTGATTTTTTTCTTCTTTGAAATCAATTTCTTTATTCTTGTATGTTTTTCAATCGCTTTTTCCCCCCTTTAAATTCATCTACGCCCACTGTTAATGGAGGAACAACTCATCGACTTTCTAATGTATTTGTGAAGATGTGTGTGTGTGTGTGTGTGTGTGTGTTAACAGTTTTGTAGGCTTTAGTCGCTAGTCATGCTTAATTAGTCCCTTAACGGGGCAAGGGTCGGATGAAAAAAAAACATATGTCTGCTTCTCTGTTACCCTTGGAAATAAAGATCATCATCATCATCATCATCATCATCTCTCTCTCTCTCTCTCTCTCTCTCTCTCTTCTGTCTTTTATCACGAGTGGTGAACCATAGGGACGTTCCGCGCTGGAGAGCTCACAAGGCGGGCGGGGCGGTTAGTGTAGTCTGCTGTGTGCGCCGCACGAGCTTTCCGAGGGTGACGGGAGCTGGATCCCCGATAGCGCAGACGGTAAAGGACACCGTACGCTCGTGCGACTCGCGTTCGAAACCAGCAGTTTCCGAGCTTGGATTTTTTTTGTTTGGTTGTTTGGTTGGTTGGTTTGCTTTGCTTTTCTTTTTCTTTTTTATTCAGGCAGTTTGTTGTTGAGAGAGCCAGCTTGAGATGTCTGGAGAGTGGCTGAAGTTTCTCTTTGGCCTTTCTAGGGGGTGTCTTAATTGTGGAGAGGGTGCTAACACAATGATCGAGTCTTCCTCCGCGTGCGATTGAGGTGGTCATCATCAGAATTGATTGGGTCGTGCCGCGCTCCCCCCCCCCCCCCCCCCCCCCCCATCCTCATCCCCCTTCTCTCTCTCTCTCTCTCTCTCTCTCTCTCTCACCACATTCAAGCCTGGCACAGCAGTATTTAAATCAAGCCTGACTTATTCTAGTAGTGTGTTTTGAAAAACATTTCCATCACATTTTCTAATGCCGTAGAAGAACAGAACATTTCAGAGGACAATAATTGTTCACGCGTTGTGAAATCCAGTGATCAGACGGAGACCACACTCTTGTGTGTTATCATTGTGTGTAAAACAAGAGAAACCGCTCTCTTGTTTGCGAACTTTTTTTTTCTTGTTATTTTACAACACATGAAGGAAAGGGAATATTGCGGCTGTTTTCCTGGCGTATTTGTGCTTTTCATTTAATCAGTTTGTGGATGGATATGTAGTATGTCTTTGTTTGGATATTGATTGATTTTGAAGAGAAATTGTGTTATTGATCAGTTTATACACCACGACAAGAATATGAAAAAAAAAGTATAACGATGGCACTCTCTCTCTCCCTTTCCTTCTCTCTCTCTCTCTCTCTCTCTCTCTCTCTCTCCCCTCTCTCTCTCTCTCTCTTCTCTCTCTCTCTCTCTCTCTCTCTCTCTCTCCCCTCTCTCTCTCTCTCTCTCTCTCTCTCTCTCTCTCTCTCTCTCTCTCTCTCTCTCTCTCTCTCTCTCTCTTCGGCCTGTAATACACCGCTTTCCTGTGATTAGAGAGAGAGAGAGAGAGAGAGAGAGAGAGAGAGAGAGAGAGAGAGAGAGAGAGAGAGAGAGAATAAGTTTAGAGGTGGAGCATATCTTTTATCATTCCTTGTCTTTGAATTGTTTCACACATCATTCTTCATTCGATTAAGTCGATGGAAATCATTGAGGTTTTCATCACCCACGAATTCAGTGTGTAGTCTACCGCTATTTTCATGTTGACAGGGTTGTACAATCTAGCTCTTCAAATTCTTCGTTTTACTCTCCGAATGTGCATCTGCGTTGTTGGTTCTGCGTTTTGAACCAACAAGAACGTGTGTGGTCTTCAATTATTGCTAACGATCTCATATCGTTACGTGACTAATATCTACAACGAATTTCCACAGGCTTCTGAAATTTGAATAAAGAAACAAATAAAGAAACAACGAATACATAAGTAAATAAATGAATAAATAAATGAAATAGATAAGGATAAGTAGATGAATAAAAGTGAATACCATGCGAAAACCAAGGAGGTTAATTAAACAGTGCACCAAAATAAAGATAGTCGTCCACCATGACGGACAAAATAGTCAAAGTACTTAGCCATGGATGATCACTGTAACTGTCAGACCAGGTATTAAACTATGGGTACTCACTGTCGACAATCAAACTCACCTTTGGTTATGGATGCTGACTGCTATAGTGATCAAAACAGGTATTTGGCCATGGTCGCTCACTGCTGAAAATCCAAACAGCAATTTGGCCATGGACGATGATGGCTAAAAAGCAGAACAGGTTCATTGCCGTTCATGCTTATTGCCGAATATCAAACAGATATTTTGCCGAGGATGTCCACTACTTGAAATTAAAACAGGTAGTTTGCCATGAATGCCCACTGCTTGAAATTAAAACAGGTCGTTTGCCATGAATGCCCCCACTGCTTGAAATTAAAGCAGGTAGTTTGCCATGAATGCCCACTGCTTGAAATTAAAACAGGTAGTTTGCCATGAATGCCCACTGCTTGAAATTAAAACAGGTAGTTTGCCATGAATGCCCACTGCTTGAAATTAAAACAGGTAGTTTTGCCATGAATGCCACTGCTTGAAATTAAAACAGGTAGTTTGCCATGAATGCCACTGCTTAAATTAAAACAGGTAGTTTGCCATGATGCCCACTGCTTAAATTAAAACAGGTAGTTTGCCATGAATGCCACTGCTTAAATTAAAACAGTAGTTTGCTTGAAGCCAGCTTCTTTGAAATAGTTTCTAGATGAACAAGGTATTTGCCATGAATGCCCCTCTTAATAATTTAAACGATAGTTTCTTACTAGCAGCATTCTTTGGAGTTATGTTTTCTTGGGGAGCAAGAGTTACCCTACTTGTCTATTGTTTATTATTTACTGTTCTGCTCGTTACATATTTATTTTTACTTTCAAAGAATTAAAAACTCCTTACAGAATTTTGTCAGAATGTTAATAATTTATAATACACTGAAAAAAAGAAGAGAGAAAGGGGTACAGATTTCAACACAATTTCTTTTCCAGCTTTATATATATATATATATATATATATATTATATATATTTACATTTGTGTGTCCCTCCGAGATACTAAACCCCGTAATCTTGTTTGCATCCAACACTAGGAGGATCATAAACGGAGAGAATCTGAATCTTGTTAAATGTTGCATGTTTCTTTGTTTTGCCATGAATCAAAAGCAGATCTGGTTGAATGAGGAGGTCTAGTACGATATGGCGAAATGATGTAAAACAGCGGTGAAAAGAATCATGTTTCCGGAAAATCCCATAAATAAATACGTTTGTTTTTAGTAATCAAGCTTCAATCAGATCTTCTGTGGCCTTGATGAATTGCCAGAGTTGTACATAAAATCATTGACGGCAGATTGCGTTAAATAATTCATTACAAAATGATAGACTGCACGTTTTGTCGGGGAAAAACAAAACAAAAAACAAGCAACAGAAGACAGACAGACAGAAAGAAAGAAAGAAAAGAAAAGAAAGAAAGAAAGAAAGAAAAACAAGGGTGACATTGCCACAAAGACAGAGGGAGGACAGAAAACACATTGGACGACTATCGGAGCGCATACCACCTATGACAATTCGTATTACGTTTGGACAAATCGGGTAAACCAAGCAATACGTATGGGTCTGAACAAATCGGAGAGCATCGACAACCTCGTTTGTCTACACCAAAAGCTGGAGGAATCAGCCAGCGCACGTCAGCCTCCTCATACATCTCCACACGATGTATGGACAAATCGAAAAGCGTATCTCGAGGTCCTCCTCGTCTGTCTAAACAGAACGGTCGCACAAATCGGGTAGCGTCAGTGTCTTCATATGTCTTCTAGCGCCGGCTGTACGAATCGGCAGTTCCATACCGAGTTGCAAAGGTCTCAGTATGCTAATATAGGCTTGATCATGCTGGTATTCTGATAGTGACACGGAAGTTATATCTAGAGAGAGACGGGTTTGACCGTACTAGTATACCGATAATGATGTAGAAGGTATTTGTTGAAGAGAGAGAGAGGAGAGAGGAGAGAGAGAGAGAGAGAGAGAGAGAGAGAGAGAGAGAGAGAAGAGACGACCGACGACCGACCGACCGACAGACAGACAGACAGAGGGAGACAGAGAGAGACAGAGACAGAACCGGCGTGGTCCATTGAACACTGCCATATTACTTAGGTTCAGGCGAACAGGCAATAGCCAGAGGATGCCCTTTTCTTATTAGCTGGGCACGAACACGGGCATCACAAAGTCTCCACACATCAATCAACAAACCAGTGTATGGACCGACCGCTGACCAGCACTGTGCGGTGTGACCAGCGCCCGAGCAAGGAGACGGTATAGGGGTGCCAATACCGATTCGTCCCCAAAACACCGGTAACATTTTCCGCACTTTATCCACCTCTAGTGTCTGTAAGAGAAGTTTGAACTAATCGAGTAGTGTCGGTACCCTCATATGTCTCTTTACAGGACGTTCGGATAAATCGGGTAGCGTCAGTGCTCTCATGTCTTTAGAGGACGTTTAGATTGATCGGGTGGCATCTTCGCCATCATAACTATGTCCTTAGAGGACGTTTGGATAATTCAGGTAGCATCGGCGCCATCGTATGTCTTTACAGGACGTTTGGATTAATCGGGAAGCATCGGCGCCATCATATGTCTGTACAGGACGTTTGGATTAATCGGGTATCCTCAGCACCATCATATGTCTGTACAGGACGTTTGGATAAATCGGGTATCTTCAGCACCATCATATGTCTGTATTGGACGTTTGGATTAATCGGGTATCCTCAGCACCATCATATGTCTGTACAGGACGTTTGGATAAATCGGGTATCTTCAGCACCATCATATGTCTGTACAGGACGTTTGGATTAATCGGGTATCCTCAGCACCATCATATGTCTGTACAGGACGTTTGGATAAATCGGGTATCTTCAGCACCATCATATGTCTGTACAGGACGTTTGGATTAATCGGGTATCCTCAGCGCCATCATATGTCTGTACAGGACGCTTGGATTAATCGGGCATCTTCAGCGCCATCACATGTCTGTATACGACGTTTCATAAATTGGGTAGCAGCGGTGCCATCATATGTCTCCACAGGACGTTTGCAATAAACGACGTTTTGCAACTTAGGCGCCATCATATGTCTCTACAGGACGTTTGGATAAATCGGGTAGCATCTGCGCCCTTATGTGTCTTCACAAGAAGTTTGGATATATCGGGTAGCGTCAACATCCTGGTCTAAATGTGGACGACTCGAAAAAACAACAACATGTCAAAGCAGCTTGTTGGAATAAACAGAAGAGTGTTGATGTGCTGATGACAACTAAACAAGGTTCGACAGAGTGGTACTGTAATCTTCGCAAGGCGTTTGGACAAATCGGGTAGCGCCGGTGACCTCATTATAGCTAAATAATGTTGGAAGAGTAGAGTCGATGTCCTCATCTATCTTTTACCAGAAGTTGAGATAAATCGGTAGCGTTGGAATTCTCATATGTCTTTACTAGAAGTTTTGATGACTAATCGAGTCGCGTCGGTGTCCTCTGATATCTTGGACAGAAGTTTGTGGCCAAAGCGAGTAGCGTGGGCGTCCTCGTGTATCTGGACAAGAAGTTCGGACTGATCAGTCAGCGTCGGTGGCCTGATCTGTCTAAACACAAAGTTTGGACAAACCGAGTGGCGCACGTGGGCGCCATCATATATCTTCATGAGAGGTTCAGACAAATCGGGAAGTGTCGGGGTCCACATACATCTTCACCAAATCGGGTCGAACACGTCGGCGTCGTGATTTACCTTCACACGTAGCTGGGGGAAAATCAGATGCAGCGCGCGCGCGCGCGCGCGCGCGCGCGCGCGACACACACACACACACACACACACACACACACACACACACACACACACACACACACGCGCGCGCGCGCGCGCGCGCGCGCGCGCACACACACGCATGCATAAACACACACTCATGCACACATGCACATACGCGCGCACACTCACACACACACACACACACACACACACACACACACACACACACACACACACACACACAGACAAACACACGCACACACACACACAACACACACCACACACACACACACACACACACACACACACACACACACACACACACACACACACCTCATTCACATATACACACGTGAGGTGTACGCCTTCATATACAGGCATACATACATACGCACATATATGTACGCATACATACGCACATGACATGCAGGCAGAAGCATTTTCACACAAGCCCACTGACCACGCACGCATACACATGCATGCACAGACAGACAGACAGACAGACACACAACACACACACACACACACACACACACACACACACACACACACACACACACACACACACACACACATCTTACACTGGCACACACACACATGGGCCCGTGGCCACACACACACACACACACACACACACACACACACACACACACACACACACACACACACACACACACATCTTACGCTGGCACACACACATGGGCCCGTGGCCACCCCCCCCCCCCCCCCCACACACACACACAGACACACACACACACACACACACACACACACACACACACACACACACACACACACACACACACACAACACACACACACACACACACACACACACACACACACACACACACACACACACACAATCATGTTAGTGGCACAGACAGTGCTTGGTAAGTACCTAAGTCTGACCAGCGTGTTGGGCTAATCGTATCCGTGAGGCCCTTGTCTTTAAACTCATTTATCCATCAACTGTAAATCCTGGTCTTGAAGCTTAGCACATGTGATGTAGTGTATATATATGGACTAGTCCGCACGCAGTGGCACCTCCTTTATAAAACTGAAACTAAATTTACAAGAACGTTGAACAGATTGAGTAATGTCGATGTCCCGACATTTCTTCACAAGAAATGATGGGTACATCGCCGTCCTCGTTTTTTCTCAACAAACCTCATGGACAAAATCGAACGACAAGCGTCTTCATAACAAAAAAGAATGAACAAATCGACTAGCGTTGGTGTCATCCTTCTTCACAAAGGGTTTGGAGAAATTCTGTAGCGTCAGCATTTATGTCGATGTCCCGACATTTCGCCACACGACTGATGGACAAATACTGGACATCGCTGTCCTCGAATTTCTCAACAAACCGATTACTGGCAAAATCGAACGCCAAGCATTTCTGAACACATCGACTGGCGTTGGTGTCCTCACCCATCTTCACAAACGGTTTAGAGAAATCCAGTAGCGTTAGCATCCCCAAGTGTCCAAACGAAATATGTGGACAGACTGCTGTCCCTTGCTGTCTTCCAGATCCTTTTGTCTGTC